>JACEHZ010000713.1:0-600000 GCA_017893485.1 Hemerocallis citrina
TAAAAAAATATTAAAATTTTAAGTTTTACTTTGGTGAATTTTTTGTTATTATTTGTTTGGATTTTTGAATTTTTTATTTAATAACCTGAATGTGAGTTACACGTGTTGGGTTGTATAAAAAATATACAACCCCAACTCTCCAATTAAAGTATTAGGGATTATAGATGTACTAGATTTTCCCGTGGCCACGTGCCTACGGCACGTCTTTAGAACGATACAGCATATGAAAAACCTTATAAACAGTCAATCAATAATTATGTAACTGAAGTTTGAATAGTATGACAATAATTAGTTGTAAATAAAAGTTTGTGTTTCCATTAGTATATGATGAAAAATAATTATACATTGGGGTATAGAATTCCATGTTTCCATATGTGTGTGTGTGTGTGTGTGTGTGTGTGTGTGTGTGTGTGTATATATATATATATATAGAGAGAGAGAGAGAGAGAGAGAGAGAAAGAGAGAGAGAGAGAGAGAGAGAGAGAGAAATAATTAAATAAATAAATGAGTTGTTTTGGGGGGGGGGGGGAGAGTGAGAAATAATTAAATAAATAAATGAGTTGTTTTGGGGGGGGGGGGGGGGGGGGGGGGAATTTGAATTTGAGTTTTTGGGAGAAACTTTTTGGAGGAAAATGTGTTTTGTGAGGTTAGATCTGAGTCTTTGATTTTGGGGAGATTGAAGGAGAGCCACTTGATAGCTTTCTTTGTGTTTTATTATATAGATAAGTACTTCAAAATTGAAGTACATGTAGTTATCCGTATTAGCTTATGAAATTAAAAAAATAATGCAAAAGTAATTCTCTGAAAATGTCCCATTGCATGTATTTTCTAGTTAATCCCTTTCAGCCGTTGTAAATTCAGATCTTATAAGCTCTATTAGTATATTTCTTTTAAAAACTGGTTATCTTCTTCAAATTTATGATTACAAGTTTGATGACTTCAATTAACCCGTGGATAGTTTTGTGAAATTAACCATTTTAAATATTACTCCATGTAGATGGAGGGGACACTCACATTAGGAAAGAGTATAGGAGAATTTGGAATGTCACGGCGGTTGCTATTATTTGGATCTTATGGCTTGATAGAAATGATGCATGTTTACGTAATATTCATTGTAGATTTTTCATTATGTTTTATAAAATTATCGAGCTGATCAATTTTGGGCTAGGGCACCTGGGGATGAGGGAAAAACTTCGCATTGAAGATGAGTAGATCGGATGGCAATACTAAGCGGGACTGATCTGTCGTCGACAAGATTGGGATGAGTCTTTTTTGGCTTTTTGGTTCCAGGGATGATAGTTGTGTTCATGAGGATCCGCCTGAAGTGGACCTGCTATGATGTACCCAGTGTATTTTGTATCTTCTATATTTTTTGAGGCTTTTTAGATTGTCCTCTATTAGAGGTGCAACAGTTTGTACTTGTTGTTACGTTAATTATCATTAATGAAACTGGTGACACTTGTCACTATTTTATCAAAAAAATTAAAAATATTACTCCATGTACACTCCTTTAGATTTCGCACTGTTTATAGTGTTAGCAAGTTTCCAAAACAAGTATAAAAAAAATCTCCAAAAGTACGGTTTTATGAAAATATAATAGATTTCAACATCTGCATAGGAAATTTCTTGTACCAGTATTTAAGGTGGATTTACAGAAGCAACCAACTAAGAACGAATTGTGGGTTGAAACCTCATTGTGCACTACATAAAAGGATTCAATAATGCTCAAAATCTCTAATCTATATAATAAATTACAAAGAAAGCTATCAAGTGACTCTCATTCAATCTCCCCTAAAACCAATGGTCTAAATTGATTCTCCCAAAACATATTTTTCCGCCCAAAATTTCAAACTCCAAAATTTAATTTTTTTTCCCTAAAACTAAATAACTCATTACTTTATTACTATCTCTCTATTTTCTCTTCACTTTTTCATATTTTTCTTTTTCTCTCTCCCCCCCCCCCCCCCCCCCCCCCTCTCATTCTTTCTTTATTTATTTAAAAATTTAGATTTTAAAATTTGAGGTTTGTAAAATTTTTAGAATTTTTATGTTTTTTTATTGCACATGTTATATTGAAAATAATAAATATCTCTTCAATAGTTAAATTTCATCATTTTCCATCATTAAAGTTCTAAGAAGTTGGATTTTACACCCTCATTTATAATTATTTTTCAACATATACTAATAGAAACATGGACTTTTATTTACAACTAATTATTACTATTCAAACTTGAACTACAAAATTGTTGTTTTACTGTTTACAGGGCTTTTCGTGTGTTGTATCGTTTCGAAGACGTGCTGTAGGCACGTGCCCACAGGCAAATCTAGTACTATAATATGAGAGGTGAGATTGTGTAATTTGTAGATAAATTATAATATGTCGACAATCAACCATCTTATCTCAACCATTTAGTTTTAAGTGGGAGTTATATTAACCATTCATTTAATCAACTGAAATTAGTTACCATAATACTCTCAAAGTTCAATTTTATTTATGATATAATTATTTACAAAAGTATCATTCCTATAAAATAAAAGTTTGTGCCACTATGGTTCCATTTGGCATAAATTTTTTTGCGCTTTAAAGCTACTTCAGAAGGAAAAGCCAGAAAGTAGAGCTTTGAAATTAAAAGTTGAAATTGTTTGGAAAGTCTATTTTTTTTTAACTTCAAAGCTATTTTTAAGTTAGAAGTTGTTTGGCATAAAATATTAATTGTAAGCTACTTATATACTCAATTTAAGCCTTTGATTTTATTTAAGAGTAAAATATAAGTTATCAAATTACAAAAATATCTTTATATTACTTATAAAGATATTTAAAGCCCAAAAAATGGCTATCGACGGTGAAGGAAGGAGAGGGAGGCGGCGGTGCAACGGCGAAGAAAGGAGAGAGAGGCGGCAGGGCGGCGAGGGGAGGCGGCGACGCGGCGTTCGGCGAGGAAGGGGAAGGGGGAAAAATTTGTGTTATGAGATTTTGAAGGAGAAGCCAAAAGTTGCTCTGGAGGGCTTCTATCGAAACTCATTTTTTTAATTAAAATTAAGCTACTTCTCCTTCTGTATAATTTTTCAAATGTTGTGTTTGGCACTTCTTCTTCTTTTAGAGAAGATGAGAAGCTAATTTTAAGCTGGGCCAAATGGAAGCTATGAATGATTTATAAAAAGTATGTAATGAGTAAAGAGAGATCACAAATTCGAGGGCAGATTATGTCTTAGTAATTATTTTAATTTTTTTTCTTAGAACATGCATCGCACGAACAGATTATTAAAGTCATTTAAAGATTCGCACATGTTAAAACAGATGAGTGGCTCCCCTTTCATATGGAAATTCTACATTCTACCAATCAACAAAACTCGTTCTCATTAATCTTACCCTTTTTTGTGCTTGATTCATGTAATAATTAATCACTAATTATATGCAGCCATCACTTCTATAATTCTTCAATCCCTCCCAGGAAATAATGTCAAAACATGTGATTTTATGAGTTTATGATTTCCTCACTCATCAAACCCGTATTCTCTGCACAGCCTGCACATACAATTATTCATATACAGCCTGTATTCAAATGCCTCCCTCCAAATTCAAACATAAATCTTCTAGGGCCTTATCTGCAAATTTACACATGGATCGGGTCCAGCTGCCAGTCTCAGACCCGTACCCGCTCTCTGCTCCTCTGCTCCACCTCGAAACAGAAGGACAAAAAAACAGAGAAAGAGGGGATGGAAAGAAGGAAAGAGGAGAGAGAAAAAGTGGGCCCCACCGCTCCTCGAAAGGAACAGTCACGTCTCTGTCGCCACCGCCATTTTGTGATCCTAACCCGTACTCTCTTCTCCTCTTTTGCCCTTTTGGTCTTTTTTTTTCCTTCTCAAAACCCTCTGTTTCTTCCATTTCACCCTCCATCTCCATTTTAGAATGCACAACACACTGCTCACTCCTCTTTGTTAACGCCGTTCAAAAAATGGGAACTGCCCTTCTTCTTCTATCTTCAACGGCGGTTTTCTTCATCGTTTTCACCGCCGTTTGCTCTGTTTCCGATGAAGCCAAGGTGCTCATGTCTGTTAAGGCCTCGTTCAGAAATGTTGCTAATGTTTTGCTCGACTGGAACCCGGACAGCTATGACCATTGTTCTTGGAGGGGGGTGGTTTGTGATAATCTCACTGCTAATGTCGTTGCTCTGTAAGTTGGTTTTCTTGGTCTATTTGTTTTGGGGGTTTTTGGTGAGTTGGGTTGGTTTGTAATGTTATGCATTGGTGCAGGAACCTTTCAAATTTGAATCTTGGTGGAGAAATCTCGCCGGCCGTTGGGCTGCTGAGGAGTGTGCAATCCATGTATGTTTTTTTTTAATATAAAAAAAAACCACCCTTTTTGACCTTTTTGATTGTTTTGTTATTTTAATGTTGACTGATTAGGTATTTTTATTTATTGATGGGGTGTAGAGATTTGAAAGGGAATAAGCTTACAGGGCAAATCCCAGATGAGATTGGAGATTGTGCTTCCCTAAGATACATGTAATGTTTTTTTTTTTTTGATCATAAGATACATGTAATGTTACTTGATCTTCTTTTATTATTGTTTATTTCTTGGTCTTTTTAAATCTTTTTTGTTGACTAATTAGATGTTTTTTTAATAAAAAATGTTTTATAGTGACTTGGCGAGTAACTCTCTCTATGGGGATATTCCCTTCTCGATATCCAAGCTTAAGCTTCTTGAAGAATTGTAAGATTGAACTAATTTGACTAATTTGATTTTTGAACTTTGTTTTTTTTAATAAACTTAAAATAAAAAAAATTCTTATGGTGGGTATTTGTCAATGCAAATTTAGGTATCTGAAGAACAACCAGTTAACAGGTCCTATCCCTTCAACCTTGTCGCAAATTCCAAACCTCAAGACCTTGTGAGTTTTTCTGTGTTTTTAATCCTTTTTTACAATATGGGTTTCTTATTTTTGTCTATTAAACACTGTTTTAAGCCCTACATGTGAAAGTATGAAACTTATTCAATATTTGAACTTGCATTTTAAGTAGAAGTTAAACATACTTCATCTTAATACATTGTTTTGTAATTTGTTGTTTCTTTTGCCTTTTGTTATGGAGTAGGGATCTAGCGCAAAACCAGCTAACTGGTGACATACCTCGACTCATTTACTGGAATGAAGTGCTTCAGTACTTGTAAGAATCTTATTCCTTCTAATTTTCTCATTGTAAATTCGTCAAAGTTTAGCTTGCAATTTTAGAAATGTACTATAAATGGGTTGTTTTGGTTATTTGTTTTCAGAGGTCTAAGAGGTAACTCTTTAACTGGAACGTTGTCTCCTGATATGTGCCAATTGACTGGCTTGTGGTACTTGTAAGTAATTTGTTAAACTCATTTCATTCTGATTTAAAGATGTTTATTATCTTCTTTGCTTACATGTTCATATTTGTTATTTCAGTGATGTGAGGGGAAACAACCTCACTGGCCCAATCCCGGATAACATTGGCAACTGCACTAGCTTTGAAATCTTGTAAGCTTTGTCACTTAGTATTTATTTTGTATTATTGAATTTCATTGTATCACTGAATCCTAGTTGTGATTTGCAGGGATATATCTTATAATGAAATAACAGGAGAAATCCCTTACAATATTGGTTTCCTCCAAGTAGCTACTCTGTAAGACTTTCTCTCAGCTGTTGTTGTTGTTTTGTTTCCCTTTCTTTGTTTTGATGCAATATCAAATACAGGTCTTATATTTTGTACAGTAAGATGGAATTCACTGTACTCACTTTTCAATATTTTCATGATATAATGTTAGGTCTCTTCAAGGTAATCGACTTACAGGGAAGATACCAGAGGTGATAGGTCTCATGCAGGCTCTTGCTGTTCTGTAAGTATACATAACCTGCTACTGTGGTTATTTCCTCTGCTATTTCCGAGACACCCATTTCAGATCAGTAATTATTTCCCAACACTAATCAGTATTGCATTTCTGGAATTTTGTTGTTGTTCAGATGGGGCCCTAATAGTGGTTTGGGCATTATCTATTATTGTTCACTTGTCATGCCAATGAATGCAATGGTTTCATTGAGAATGGATGAATTATTTGTTATTATTGTTAGAGCATCTCCAACCATACTAGCTAAAATGGCTAGCCAAATTGTTCAAATAGTGTTTTTGCCTAGTGAATTTGGCTAGCTATTTTGCTTCATCTCCAACCATGCTTCTTCCTCTATATTTTGCCTCTTGCTCTCCATTTTGCCTCTTCATGTTCATGACTAGGCAAAATGCCTAGCCATTATGCCTAACCATTGGAGATGCAAAATGAGTGTGACTCTCCAAATATGGCTATGCCTTTTCATTTTGGCTAGCCGTTGGAGATGCTCTTATAGTAGTTTGTTCTGTCTTTTGCACAGAGTACATGATTATTAAGTTCAAATGGAATTTTTTGGGGTCATTTTTAAGTGTTAGATAGCTATGAATATTCTAGGATAAAAAACGTTCCATGGTTTATTTCTTACACAATAGGGACATCCAGTTTTTGTTTAGAGACTGTTGCTGTGTCTGATCCAGCACATATAATTAACAATCTATCACCTAGTGCTATATCTACGCATTTGGATCTTTCGTTTTTCTAGTGAATAAGGTTTACCCATTTACATAGATATGAAAGTGTCTTAACTTTCTGGTTATTTTAGACTTGTTTACATGTGTAGTACACATGCTTTTTCTTCCCTAGCGTTTCCGAATAAACATAGTGAATTAGTTATATTATTAATCAACATTTAGTGATGTTCACCTCCAAACTTGTGTTTAGGAAGGAGTAAATGTTGGGATTGGGGCGTCAACGAACGCCCGTTGTCGCAGCGGAACTAAATAGAGCAATGAGGAAGTCGAAGTAGATGGGACAAATTAATTGAGCAAACAAGTGGATCCACCAATCTAACACAAACTCAACGATGATTTATCCCTGTTAACTTTCACTTAATCCGCGGGGGAAAATATAGGGAGATCTGATATTCAACTAGAGAAGATTACAAGGAGTTACTGATTCACTCAGTCCGAGGAATTAAACACACCCACCAAGAACTATTTTTCTCTCGAGTCTCTTTTTGCAATGGAGAAAAGAATCTATGAAGTACTATCTCTCATATTGGAGGAGTTTACAATATATATAGAAGAATAGAGAGAAATCTAGGTCTAATCTTGATTCTCAGTCGTCCAATAAAATCTGTAAAAAAAGTAACTGAATAGGAGCCGTACGATCTTACTTGGAGTTGAAGATTGGTTTGAAACGACCTAACAAATTGAGGCCCAAAACGAACACAGCGTCGCGGTCGGTCGACCGTCCAACAAGACCGGTCGACTGTCTTCTCGGCCAAACCTTGTGCAATTGCAGTCGGGTGTGCGGTCGATCACAACTTTGGAGAGTCGACTGCAACTCTGCCTGCACTATTGCTGCTCTGTTTTCTTCTACTCTCTTCGATGCTTCGACCTACATGCTTCATCTTACCTTCTTCTAAATTGAACCACGAGTATTCAAGACACATTTCTAACAGTAAGCACGTCCAGTTCACTTGTACATAGATCTATTAGTCTAAAAGTGGCTGGCTATGTAGCAAGGGTACTTCTTGTTGAATCTGTCCCACAATTCGTAGTGCTAATAGCGGAAATACACAAGTAATAAAAACTCCTAAGACTTAGATGAACCAAGAACAAGCCACCACAATATATACAAGATCTCATAAGAACACAATCAATATGCAGAGATAACCAATACTTCTTATTTCCTAAGAAATACAAAGATTACAAAAGAGATTATAACTCTCAATCTCTCACCTTTGAAACACTCGGCACAATCCCTTCTTGAAGTTGAACAATGATAACAACTCACCTTTTGATTACACAAATTGATTCTAATCCTAGAGTTTACGGCCATATATATAACCCCCAAGTAAACCCTAAAAGATAAACACAAATCCGGTAATTGGGCCTTAAACTCGTAAGGCCAAAAACAATCAGCACCGAAGTCAGTCGACCGCACCCCCAAGGTCGGTCGACCGCAACGTGTAGAGCCAAACCCGAGACACAACAGGTTGACTTCACGGTCGACCGTCGCCCCCTCTGTTGGACCCTGTACACTCGAAGAATTCTCAGCAGTTTGGGTCGGTCGACCGCACCCTCCGGTCGGTCGACCGCAACTCTCCATACTGCATTCTTTTACTCGCTGTTTGTCTTCTCCTGCTTCTTTGTCTCCTCATCTTCTTCTCCAACTTCAAGTACTCAGTGTCTACGTGTATTTGAGGCCAAAACCCAAACAATCTCCCACTTGGACCAAATACACGCTTCAAAGTTATTGCAATCTTTACCTCGCATTATCTCTGCCAATTTTCCACTTTCATAGAAGACCCAAGTACTCTTCACTCTCATGAAGAGTACCTCCGCCACTCCACCACGTGGAGTGCACCAACCATCCCTCATCGCCTTATGAAGGATGTACTCCACCAATCGCATAGAGCACGAATACCGGAGAAACAACCTTCCGTATCGGATTTCGTGTTACAAGACTCCCAACTCGCAGAATCTCCACCAACACCGGACATGGTTCAAAACCTCTTAATGCACCATCTACATTAGAAGTTTTCATGGACGACACCTCCACAAATTCGCAGATTGTTCAACCCCTACAGTCCTAATGCGGTTACCCTCATCGACATCACCCCGCATATCGATACCAGTGCTCTCCATCACACAAGAGAGACTTGAAGCTTCAACTGTCATATCGCAAAGTACCCTCACCGCAGCAACGTCTTGCCCTCTAGGATCACTTCTATGGCCAGCAGCTCACTAAATTAGTAATCTCCCCTCTACAACTAAAAGAACTCGGTTGCACCCCGCACAACCTACTACTCGATTTTGGCTAAGAGTCAACTATAAGAGAAACGTCCCTTACGTCTCTAAGCAAATACAACGCTTCCTCATGCTTTCCTTTTGCAATCACCATTGAACCTGCAGCTATACACTACTCCTCACTATCAACTGTAGTAGACAACCCCTCTTTGTCTAGCCTTCCAATCCAGATAAGATTTTTCTTCAAGTCTGGAACATGCTTTTTCTCCCACAAGAAAATGCTTTGATCATCATTGGCTTTCATGCGAACAGTATCAAACCCACGTACAGGATACCGGTGACCATTCCCCACGATCACATCTTCAAAAGAACCCTCCTTGTAGTCATTAAACACCTTTCTTCTCGAAGTGCAATGAAAAGAAGCTCCCGAATCAATACACCAATCTTGAGTGCCCAACTCTTCCTGAGCTGATAAGCATAGATCCTCAACAAGCCCCACTTGAGCTTCCTTTGGAGTATCTCTCTTCCGTTTCTCCTGCTTCTTCATATAAGTCTTGCAACTGCGCATCATGTGACCCTTCTTATGACAATACCAACACTCAGGCCCATGTTCTTCATCGCTGCCATCAGACCTACTCTCAGATGAACTACTCTGATCCTTCTTCGACTGCTTTTAGATCACCCACGTCTCATCTCAACGTACATTGCGGAATCAATAGAAGATGATGATGGATATCCCCCGTTTCTCACCCTTCTCATCTCACATCCTGTAGAGTCGTCGAATCTGTCATAGTGCGTGTAATAGTCTGTTCCACTTACCATAATTATCTGGTAAAGTAGATAGAAGTAACAATGACAGCTCACTCTCTGAAAACGTTAAATCTGTAGGTTTATCTGGTTGTAAAATATACAGTAATTATTCACATGCTCTGATATTGAACCCCCTTCCCTCAACTTCATATTAAGCAATTTCTTTGTCTTCGAGATATGAAATAATGCCTTCCTACTCAGCCCCAACTGAATCTGTCCCAGTGCCTTCTGATCCAAACGATTCCAATCCGCCAAAACCTTCGTATTATTGTCTGCACCTACCGGCTTCTCATCAAACAACGGACCATCAAGATCTTTCTGATGAAGATACACTATCATCTGAATTTTCCACATCGCGAAGTCACTCCCATCGAATCTCTCGATCTTCGACTTACTATCGGCCATCCCGAACCAACCAGGCTCTGATACCACTTGTTGAAGAATCTACCCCACAACTCGTAGTGCTAATAGCGAAAATACACCACAAGCAATGAAAACTCCCAAGACTTAGATGAACCAAGAACAAGCCACCACAATATATGTAAGATCTCACAAGAACACAATCAATATGCAGAGATAACCAATACTTCTTATTCTTCAAGAAATACAAAGATTACAAAAGAGATTACAACTCTCAGTCTCTCTCTCACCTTTGAAACACTCGGCACAATCTCCTTTTGAAGTTGAACAATGATAACGGCTCACCTTTTGATTACACAAATTGATTCTAATCTTAGAGTTTACGGCCATATATATAACCCTGAAGTAAACCCTAAAAGATAAACACAAATTCAGCAGTTGGGCCTTAAACTCGTAAGCCCAAAAACAATTAGCGCCGAAGTCGGTCGACCGTACCCCTAAGGTCGGTCGACCGCAATGTGTAGATACAAACCCGAGACACAACTGGTTGATTGCACGGTCGACTGTCACCCCCTCTATTGGACCCTGTATACTCGAAGAACTCTCAGCAGTTTGGGTCGGTCGACCGTGCGGTGAACCGCAACTCTCCAGACTGCATTCTCCTACTCGTTGTTTGTCTTCTCTTGCTTCTTTGTCTCCTCCTCTTCTACTCCAATTTCAAGTACTCAGTGGCTACGTGTATTTGAGACCAAAACCCTAACACTTCTATCAAGGAGTTATACCCGTACCAGACACAAACACTTCATGGACACTCCATGGACATGTCTCGGACACTCATGCATGTCCCAGATTTATAATACATCTTATATGTTGGATGATCCTAAAAAAAAAATTCTCGAACACTTCTTGGAACGCATGATTAACAATTTTCGAATACCTTTTCATATTTTTTATACTAATTAACTCTAGTTACTTGTTTACACAGTATATATCTTCTCCGAAAAATTTATAATTTTGTAATGTAGTAGTATTACTCTTCTATGGATAGCATATCTATTTTAATTTTGAGTTCCAAATTATATTTTTGAACATCATTTTGGTCATATTTATGCATAATTGAGATATTAAGTTATATTATATAATAATATAGCCATGTCCCCATGTGTTTTTCCCCCTAAATCCGGTGTGTCCCCTGCCGTACCCATGCTTCCTAGGTGGACGGTCTCACAGATTTGGATGAAGCCTGTACAAACTTTTGAGTTATAGTTTTTACGAGATGCAATTATTTATTGTAAATTCTGTTTAGCAAAGAAACCTTAATTTTAACTATTTTCTGTATGATTTACCAAGGAACGATTTACTTTCCTTTTCAGAGATTTAAGTGAAAATGAGCTAGTTGGTCCCATTCCACCGATACTTGGCAATCTTTCCTACACAGGAAAGCTGTAAGTATATAAGTATCTTGGTTAATAGATATCTAAGATATGTAAGCGTAGTTCACCTTGATTGATGGTTGTGTTACTCATAATGGTTTTGCAGATACCTACATGGTAACAAGCTTACTGGACCTATACCACCAGAGTTGGGGAACATGTCAAAGCTCAGCTATCTGTATGATTTTATCTTTGTCTCAAAAAAATTGTTTTGTTTTTCTAGCCCAAACTTTTAGATAATTTTCTCAAATTTTAATTAATGCAGTCAGCTCAATGACAACCAGCTAGAGGGTACTATTCCGCCTGAACTGGGAAAGCTTGAAGAATTGTTTGAATTGTGAGTATTCATAGTGCTAATTAAAATTATTTAAATATTCTATAGAATATTAGTATCAATAGGTTTTGATAAAATTTTCTCAATAATTACTTCAGGAACCTTGCTAATAACAATCTTGAAGGTCCGATTCCTCGAAATATAAGCTCCTGCACTGCTCTGAACCAACTGTATGATTCATCACCTTTTATTTTACTATATACATTTCACTGGCCAGGATCTGAACTCTTTTGAATATGTCTTTTTCCTCAGTAATGTGCGTGGTAATAGGCTCATTGGTTCCATCCCTTTGGAGTTTCAGAATTTAGATAGCCTGACTTATCTGTAAGTTCCATCCATTTCGGGAATATTTTCTCTGATACCATATAAAAATAAAACGCATATCGTCGTGTTATGTGAGGATCTGCATTTTATGAATTTGCAGGAATTTCTCTTCAAACAATTTTAAGGGCAAAGTCCCTTTTGAGTTGGGCAGAATTATCAACCTTGATACTCTGTAAGGACCTGCTTCTTTTTCCTTTCCCCTACGAACATTTACAAGATTTAATTTATTCAAACACATTAGGTTTATGAAGTTTTCATGACATGCAGGGATCTCTCGAACAATAATTTCTCTGGCCTTATTCCAGATTCTCTTGGTGACCTTGAACACCTTCTCATATTGTAAGTTATTCATTGATTCCCTATGGCACTTCTTTATTATACTTATCAATACCATTGATAAAAGTATTTCACTTTTCTTTACTTAGGAATTTGAGTAGAAATGCTCTCATTGGACCTGTGCCAGCTGAATTTGGAAATTTAAGAAGTGTTCAAGTAATGTAAGTTCTCTCCTATTTTGATAGCCCACTTTCTGATCGAACTACTTGTCTCTGAGTTTTCTCTTACCCTGACATTTGATGTTAATGAAGAGATATATCATACAACAATCTATCTGGAATGATTCCTGAGGAACTAGGGCAATTGCAGACAGTTGGTGCTTTGTAAGTCTCTTACACCTCTCACTATTTTCTCTTTAATGACAATAGCTGTATTTGAACTTGAAAACTGAGTGAGAAACCCATATTCTGCAGGATTCTGAATGATAACAATCTAGGCGGAGAGATACCGGTTCAGCTTACTAGTTGTTTTAGCTTAACATCATTGTAAGCGTATCTATTCGTAATTTGAAGAAAACCATTAAGAGAATGATATCTAGAAGAAATTCATACTGATAATCCTCTCATTCTTGTAACGTTCAGGAACCTCTCATTCAATAACTTCTCTGGAGTCATTCCTCAATCTAAGAATTTTTCAAGGTTTCCTCCTGAAAGGTAATGAATTACAGTCTCTCATCTTTGGCATAATTTAGTAATTTCAGTGTATGCTTATAAGAATAATCGTTATATGGTTACTATAGTTTTCTGGGGAATCCATTGCTGTGCGGAGGCTGGTTGGGATCCAATTGTGGATTTAATGTTCATGGATCAAAAGGTAACTTGAAAACTTGCCATCTGTTGCTTTCATCTTGCTTCCTTTTTCATGTGTTATTTGTGACCGCTCACCATTTTTCTTTTCTTGACAGTGTATATCTCAAGAGCTGCAATTATCTGCATAATATTTGGATCGATTATGCTTATATCAACGACGTTAGTTGCAATATATAGATCGAATGAATCAGATTCGTTCCGGAAAGGCTCAAACAAAACTATGCAGGGTAATCAGCATTGTCTCTTCTTCTTCCATCATGCATCTGTTAAATTGTTCAGACACATGTTCCCTTATATTTTTATGTTATCATCAGGTCCGCCAAAACTAGTAGTTCTTCAGATGGACATGGCAATTCATTCATATGAAGATATCATGAGGATTACTGATAACCTGAGTGAAAAGTACATCATTGGTTATGGTGCATCAAGTACTGTCTACAAATGTGTTTTGAAAAACTCCAAACCTATTGCTATTAAGCGGCTCTACAGTCAGTTTCCTCATAATCCTTGTGAATTTGAGACCGAACTAGATACTGTTGGCAGCATCAGGCACCGAAATCTTGTTAGCTTGCATGGCTATGCTTTGTCTCCTCTTGGCAATCTTCTCTTCTACGAGTACATGGAAAATGGCTCCCTATGGGATCTTCTTCATGGTATTTAAACTCGTCATTCCTAATTTCACATCAAATTTATCCTTTACCGTACATGATAAAGTCTTCCATTTCTTTTTTTTCTTTATCAGGTCCAGCAATGAAAGTGAAACTCGATTGGGATACTCGTTTAAAGATAGCAGTCGGTGCTGCACAGGGCTTATCTTATCTTCACCATGATTGTAATCCCCGAATCATTCATCGAGATGTTAAGTCCTCCAATATTCTTCTTGATGAGAACTATGAAGCCCACCTATCAGATTTTGGTATTGCCAAACGTATCCCATCTACCAAGACTCATGCGTCGACCTATGTGATGGGAACAATCGGTTACATTGACCCAGAGTATGCTCGGACCTCTAGACTCAACGAGAAATCTGATGTCTACAGTTTTGGCATCGTTCTTCTTGAGCTGCTCACTGGCAAGAAAGCTGTGGACAATGAGTCTAATTTGCACCAAATGGTAAGTTCAAGTGTTCGCAAATTAAGTCATGAATAGTCTCTCTTATCAAATAGTTAATTGACATGTTTTTTTTGTTCTTAGATTCTCTCGAAAGCAGATGACAACACCGTGATGGAGACAGTGGACTCGGAGGTATCAGTGACATGCATGGACCTGGGACTTGTTCGAAAGGCATTCCAGCTTGCTTTACTCTGCACTAAAAGGCATCCATCAGAACGCCCCACGATGCACGAGGTTGCACGTGTATTGGTATCGCTTCTACCTGCACCCACTGGGAAGACATGTCCATTCCCTACTAGACCAGTTGATTTCAGTCGCTATCTTTCCGATTCTATTGTCAAAGCCGATGGACATGAACACGACAGCAGTTCATCCGGAGGAAGATGGTTCCTGAGATTCGGGGAAGTCATATCTAACAATACTCTTTGACAGACGGAACATTGTCTAGTATCTGAAAGCACTCTTGACAGCTCAAAATATTGTGTTTTCAACTTGGGGATCGCATCGTTTTGCATGCTGTTTTCAGGGTAACGAACCTGATAGATGAGTTGGTAATGTTTATGAACTCTTTTCGGTTTTTCACATACAGCTATTGAACTCTAAGTGTGTTGGTTTTCAAATTTTACTATTATGAAGTACTAATGTTTATGCAAACTGTGCATTTCTGGAAGCACATGCACATGCACATGCTGTGGTCTTTGTGGAACAATTGATGGAGTGTTATGGGAAGGAGTTAGGCTCTGTTTGGTTCAAAGGAGGAGAGGGGAGGGGAGGGATTTAAATGGAGGGGAGGGGAGGGGAGGGAAAGGGAGGGGAGGGGAGGAAAAATAATTTATCTTCTTGTTTGGTTCACAAGGGGAGGAAAGGAATTTTATAATTAAATTACTTTTATACCCTTTCATATTTTAGGAGAGCCAATGTATTCAAATCTCAGCTAATGGTGAGACGCATTTACTGAAGAATTTGCCTACAATGTTCAAGCTATGTCCAATAATACCACTAATTAAATGGCAAAACTGATACCCAATTTGCAATATTGAGTTTTTGAAATATGATCTGGCCACATTAATATATGTTTTGATCTATTTGGTTTGTCTAATTCATTGGCAGGAATCAGTAAGTGAACTCTATCTAATTAGCGTGATGATATGTAAGTATTTTCGGTGAAAGAAGGGCAAGCGAAATTGAGGAAATATGATAGCACCTCTTAATCACTTCATAATATATCATGACTTCAATTGATGCCAACAGATCGTGGCATATATAACAGAGGTACTTTTGTCATGGGCAAGGACCAGGAAGAATTGATGGTAAGATACGCAATGAGATACAGGGGACCTTTATATTTAATAGAGGTACTCCTTGTATCTAATTCCTTTATTAAAAATCAAAGAAACCTAAACGAAATGTCGAGGGCTTCACCGGCCCAGTGATTATTGAATGCATGCCAACTTTCTTGATAAGCTAACTTCACCAATATATTACCGAGAATTGTCTCCAGACCTAGACTGGGTTGAAACTGAGAGAGAATGTAATCGATGGACTGATCTATCAGTAAGTGAATCACAAGGGGAGGGGAGGGATTTACTTTTTTATTTTAGGGATTTAGATCTAAAAAGGACAGTTTAGTCCAATCACCTCAAAAAAAATTAGACCCACTTTCTCTTCCCTCCAAATCTCCGAGGGAAGCCAAAATTAGCTCAGGAGAGATGCTGCACCCCTCCATTCTCCTCCCCTCTCCTCCTCTTTTAAAAAATGAACCAAACATGAAATGTTTTAAAAATTCTCTTCCCTCCCCTTGCCACAAACCAAACAGGCCCTTAAAGATGGAAAATCTCGTGATTGCTTTCAATGAAGAAGGAAGCATTTATGCATTGAAAGCGACAAGGTTTTAATGCATGCAATTGTTTTTTGGGGGGTGGATGAAGCATTGAAATTCTGGGGTATGTAATGTAATGAATGTTTGCGCAGGGATGAAACAATATACTACTAGGCGTTCACAGCTCTGTGTTTTGAATGACAAAACTGATTTTATTTATTTATTTATTTTTATTTTTATTTTTATTTTTATTTTTATTTTATTTTTGAAGGAGAAGGTGGAATATGGCCACCCTGTTTCATTAATAAGAAATTAAGGAAACAAACCCAGAGTACCGAGTCCAGTTACAACCTATAGACAGAAAATAAAACATAATAAAGCACATAACCCGTACAAACAACAAATTTCTTTAACAACCCTGGAGGGTGGGTCGACAAACGTGCTCGGTCCAACAAAATTGTATGTACGTCAGTTTAGTTTCGCACACTGCCTCCACGGCACATGCACACCTACTTGAAACTAGTCTGGCAGAATTTATCACCCGCCGATCCCTGCCTTCACCTCGCGGGGGACCCCATCTTTGGGCCCGACAAAACTGATTGTTAGTTAGGGTTTATGTTTTGCATACAAAGTTTGATGCGAAGAAAATAGAGCGAAGCGAGAAGAAGTTCAAAAGTGACGAACGGAGGCGAAAGGGGCTATTGTTTCTGGGCTATCAAGGGGTTGACAGATGACCTCAACCATAAGAGAGACTCATCTGATGGGTCTTTACCTCAAGTCCAATCGAGTGCACTTTTGAACAGTCGACCGCAAGTAGGCAGCAACAGTTATTGGACCGATTCCTTAGGGGATTTTATTGAGCCCGATTTGTGTTCCAATGATTTCGTACAACTCTTATCGTATGAGTTTCTCTTTAGGGTATATTGGACAGTGAAGGATCAAGATTAGTAAGACTTGAGAGATAGATTTGCTCTTGGTGATAGTATTGTAACTCTTGTATCTTCTCTAATTGAATGATATCTCAGTTATTTTCACCTCGGATTATGTTCGCTGATCAGAATCTTGTGTACTTTTATGCTTGGTGTGATTTACGTTGCCTGGTCGTCCATTTTGATTGCTTGTCGCCTCTCGGTGTAACCCTCCGCTGAGCCGAAATTCTCTAACAACTGGTATAAGAGAAAATGTTGCTCGAGTTCCTTAGTGAAGATGACATATTATAGTTTTCCGAGGATCAAGAAATTTGAGGGGAATATCAACTTTAATCTCTGAAATGTGGACATGTACGACGTATTGGTTCAAAATGATTTGCATCTTGCCCCAGAATGAGAAAGACAAGTCGAGTGTGGAAATAAAGCTAGCTAGCAGGACAAAGTAGAAGTGGGATGAGATTAAGCGTTGAGTCTAATCCGGTTATCATTGGCAGACGAAGTCAAGTGCAACTTCCTTGAGAAGACAAGTACGGCGAGTCTGTGGGTGAGACTCATAATTTACTATTCGGGATCGTCGTTACTGGATCAGATGTACCGGAAGAGAAAACTGTTTCATTTCTTAATGAAGAAATGTATTGCTTTTCATCATCATATAGTGAAATTCAATAAGGTATTATTCGAGTCGAAGGCGATAAACGCAGATGATCTTCGTGAAGAGGATAAAGCTTTCAACTTAATATATTCACTACCAGATTCGTACGAGCATTTGATAACCACTATGTTACACAGGAAATCTGCAAAGGAAAAGTTCTTGGTGGCTAGTATGATTAAAAGTTTGAAGGAGGATGAACTCAATAAGGATGCTCAGAAATCAAGGTCTACTTGTTGAGTTGCATGACGATGGAGGTAACTTCAATTGGAAGGGGTAGTGCACATAAGGGTGGAATCCACTACCACCATTGCAGAGAGATATGACATTACAAGAGCGATTGTCACAGTTGTTGAATCAGAATGGTGCCAACATAATTAGTGTCGCTGAATCAAGTGACAACTTAAACTGTCTTCTTATTTCAAGTTCTAATGATGTAGATTATGGCTGGTTTCTTGATTCGAGTAGTTCTTCTTACATTTTCTCTGAGAAAAATATGTTTTCTACTTACAATTATCGTTCTGTGAGAACGAGGACTAGTGATAATTGTGACATAGTGGGTGAAAGAACGGTTGAGTTGGAGATGCCAAAAATGGTTCACATTAGAGAAGGTCATGCTTGTTTCTTTGTTAAAGTAGAACCTAATATCCTTGCGAACTCTGGAAGCACAGGGCTGCACTTATACAGCTCGAGGTAGAATTCTATCAGTTTGGGAAGTTCGTCGCAAGGCGACGAAGGGAATGAGAGGTGTTTAACACAATCCCTGCAAGCTTTCTGGGAACGGGAAGACTCGGCTAAGTGTTTTAAAGTCTATCATTCCCAAAGCATCTAGTTAACCCCCAATAGAATCACTGAAGCGAAATCACGATGTTCGAATATCGTTGAGAGGTGGAGGATGCCTCGAGGTAGGTGTTAATGCATAGGATGATGCCTTTGTGTTGACACCTACTGTGGTATGTTTTTTAGGGGGCATACGATTGGAGAAATAAAAGATAAAGGTAGATTCGACTAGCAGAAGAAGCCACTAAATCGTGTCGTTTACAAGAGGAGAAAGATAAGAGTCTAGATTCAATAAATTATATAGGTGTGGAAACATTTATATGCAATTTAAGGTGGAGATTGTTAAGGTTTATATCTTACATACTAGGTTCGATGTGAAGAGAATATGGTGAAGCGAGAAGAGGTTCAAAGCAACGAATATTGGAGGCAAAAAGGGCAGCTATTTCTGGGTGGGTGGCAGTCGACTGCTATACATAGCAGTCTACCGCAACCATCAGAAAGACTCCTTTGATGAGTCTCGACTTCAAGTGCAGGTGACTGCTCTTTGGAGCAGGCGACCGCAAGTAGGCAACATAAGTTATTGGGCCAATTCCTTGGGGGATTTGATTGAGCCCAGTTTGTGCTCCAAGTAATATCGTACATCTCCTATCATATGTCTTTTTCTTCAGGGTATATCAGACGGTAAAAGATGAAGACTATAACTTAGGATTTTTCTAGATCTCTATAAATCATTGTAATGGCCTCCATGAGAGATAATATTCCATTTGAGAGTTTTTCATTATAAACAACAACGTATTCCTTCTAGCAAGATTTGAGAGATAGATAGGTTATTGGTGAGAGTATTGCAACTCTTATATCTTTTCTAGTTAAATAATATCTCGATTATTTCTCCCCGAATTATGTTCATCGTGTTAGAATATAAATATTAAAACCCTCACCCTTACCACAGTACTTCGGAGTTCTGGTCCATCAGTAGGATCAATTAATATGATATCAGAGCAACCCAGGTTCGAATCTCACCGGCTGCGCAATTTAAATGCGGATTAAAAAAAAATAATACCGCTGCGTATAGTCCAGGTATTGGCCCAAAAAGATGGCCTTCAATCTGCGGGAACGTGTTAGAATATAACTATTAAAACTCTCACCCTTACCACAACTTCGGAGTCAGTAGGGTCAATTAATACATCGAACCAGGACAAACCTTGACATTTTGTGCATTGTGTGATCTACGTTATGTGGTTGTTCATTGTGATTGGTTGTCACCACACACAGAGTTAGGTCTAACCCTCAGCTACCCCAAAATTCCGTAACACTATTACTTGTCTGCAATCTCTAGGCTTTTATTGTGGTCATTTTGTGCATTGTGTGATCTACGTTATGTGGTTGTTCATTGTGATTGGTTGTCACCACACAGAGTTAGGTCTAACCCTCAGCTACCCCAAAATTCCGTAACACTATTACTTGTCTGCAATCTCTAGGCTTTTATTGTGGTGGGTGGGGATGTAACGGGTATGGGCTAATGGGCATAGGTATGGGTTTAATAAGATTATACTTGTCTGTGCATCACAAGTGTTGACCATGTTCATCTCAATTGGACTCTCTAGTACTAAAAGGTTTAGAACATAGTCTGGCCGTCTCTATGTCTATCAATTTGTAGAAGTTTGCCAAGGCTGATGGATGCCGGATCATGTGAACTGGACTCTCCTAGAAATGAACCAAACCCACATTTTTCAGAGCTTTCCTTAAAACCGAGCATTTGCTTGTAGCTTTGTGTGTCAAACTTGAAAGAGACGTTAAAAAAAAAAACCAAAAAAACCCATAATATATAATGAAATTGTGAACAAGACGTAATAGATGTGACCCGTAGTTGTATTTTAGTATGTATGGAAATAGCATTCTATACAATCATTTACGGTTTATAAATTGAGCGAGAACTTGACAATCGACTGTGGTTCCACGTCGACTGGACCTGCCGGCTTTTATCCTATATACAAATACATTTTCAAGCTGTATCTTCTTGGAATCAATAGAAGAACCTAAAATTGGCTATTATTCTTGTTAGTCTCTAATTAATATATGATTAGTTACGAATTATGATCAAGTAGATGACGTATCAAGTCTTAATCAAGATTAGCGACATACAAGAGAATTAGAATATAAAATTCCGATACTTCCGTATCGCTCGGAAACCGACACCGAACAAGTAGTCCCCCATGTAAGTATGGAATATTGTATAAACAAAGAAAAGACGCTAAACGACAAAAGGGTATCAAAATATAGCAAGGAATAAACAAGCCCTTGGTATAAAGCATCTAGAAATTTTTAACGACGGATGTACCTAGAATCTAACTGTGTAGTTAATTAATCACTTTTGGAAAATTTGCTGACCCCTCATTTGATTGAGGAATTTTCGTTGACTTGTTTCATGCAGATTAATCAAAAAAACATAGATACTCCTTGTTTTGAATTTAACAAGAATCGCTATGTTTGTAGGCACTGGATGAAATAGATCTCTTTCATTGGGAAATTCAAATGAGGAACAGAACATTCTGTTAAAATTAACCGGAATCGCGCGCTATGTTTCTAGTACAAACAAACTAAATAAAGAATCAAGTTCAAAAGTAGGATTGAAAATAAAATTTCCCATCAACTTAATTAATTGTCAAATCTTGTCCAATTAGAGAGAACTAAACACCTATATATATACATTGAAACTATTCAATAACTCAACGATTTAAAAAAAAACTAATTACTAACTCCCCGAAATACAATGTCACCACCTAAGGGAAGTACTGCTCCCCACCAACCCACCACCACCCGCCGCCGCTTCATTGGGGTCCGCCAGCGCCCTTCTGGCCGATGGGTGGCCGAAATCAAAGACTCCACACAACGTGTCCGCCTCTGGCTGGGCACCTACGACAGCCCGGAGGACGCTGCCTGTGCCTACGATGAAGCTGCACGTGCATTACGCGGAGAAAATGCTCGCACAAACTTCTCAATGATTTCGAACCTCCCCCCAAACCAGCTAACGACAAAACATGGCAGTATTGCTTTGAAATCCGGGCTGAACAACAACCTACAGAAGATCATATCAAGAAGTGCAGCTGATTACAACAACAAGATGGCTTCAAGCACTAGGGTAATAAGTGACCATATGGCCTTTGCTAGCATATTTCATTACAAGAGTTACGATATGATCAACAATCAAGATAACAAGAGCAGCATCAACAAGGCAGTTGAGCCGAGTTTCATAGTTCCTGATCAGTCGATTAGTAGTACTGTTGTTACCAATGTTGAGGGCAAAAGATTCAAGGTCTCTTCTTCAGTGACTGTGCCTCCTTCGTTCATTGCGACATCAGAGTTTCATGATGGTGAGAGTGAAGGAATGTTGGAGAAATAGAGGGGCGTTGGTTGCATATAATTTGTATATATATGAAGTAATTTAGAAGGGCCGGCTTCCTTCCTAAGGAGGAGAAGTATGTAATGCTTGTGATTCAATTCTCATTTCGAATGAATCAAGAATAATTTGTCATGTACGTACGTGATGGTTACTACTCTTTTCGCTAATGCCTAAATTGTGTTTATATATCCTGTTTCGGGTTAAACTCTTTTTCAATAAAACACAAAGGGTTAACAAACAAAATGAAGTGCGAGTATGTCATCATAGCCGTGACCATCCATAACACACACTATGTTTATCGCAAATTGAGATGAAATTAGAACTTCACTGACTTTCAATCCAGTTAAATTTTGACCACATATTTAGAATGAACAATTCTCTAACATTGCACATGCTCGCATACTACTAGCATTTAAGAACTATCCAAGTCAACCAAGCTGATGTACATCAATCATGGGCCAAACTTATTTACAGTATTCTGTCAAAGATGGAAATATTAAGGCCCATTTATTATGTTATTATAGCATGACCCATGCCATGAGTTAACAGATATCTGCTCTGAAAGCGAAACAAATAAGGCTCCTTTCATTCCCAAATGAACATTCAATCCTGTATGGGTCTTGGTGGAGCCCAAGATGCAGACCCGGCCCGCCTCGTCTTTGTCGAACATTCAATCCTGTTTTTCTAGTTGTTGTGCAGTTCTTGAATGTTAGTAACTTCTCTCCATATATATCGATATCCCGGCCGACACTGTTCAATCATCATTCAGTGCATTAAACAAAAGAACAAATTAAGATGCTGAAGTTGTTGTTATCTCATTGCTTCACCATTTTTATTTTTATTTTTTTTTAATTTTTTTTTTGTAAACGGTGGGTCGTAAACCCAGCAAACAACCAAGCAAAGGGTAATGATCTTCCTGGATCCCAACACGTGGGCAATGAGACTCATTACCCGTCAAAAAATAGAGAATCCATCCCATACAAGATAGTCCTTCCATCCCAAAAATCAGAATAATTACAAATAAATCAAAAGAGTATCCCAAAAATCAGAATAATTAATCAATGCGATAACAGTTAACAATATTCATGGTGTACCTATTGTTAGCGCATTTCATAGTCTTGTGCCAAACGCTGGTATCTCTGAAAATGTTATCCTCAGTTAAAGCAAGCAACAGAGACGTCGTGCTGTCAGGCTCTCATGGCTTCACAACAGAAATGGAGATAGTGGTATTCTGTTCATTTTGGACACATCAAATTAGCAAGAGATAAAAGTTTCTGAACAGTATAAAACTCATATACTGAACATTGTTGTCTTTCAATGAGAAACAAATTTAACTGATTAATAACTTTTTATTATATTTAGAGCGAAATAACTAAGAGTTAACCCTGTCCAGTTTGTGAAGAACCCATATACAACAAGGAAAAAGAAAGAAAAATTCAGACAGAATCTGAAAGCTGCACGAAACCTGCACGGTCAAAAACCTGCTGTCTTTCATAAAGTGCGGCTACAAATTAACTCAAAATCGGATAACCTCACTATCTGTTATCTGCATAAACAATCATTGGTGGAAAAGTACGGTCACAGTGTCAGAAACTGAAAAGTTGGGTGGCTGTTGAGCTTACAGCTCTTTGAATATTTCACGTTATGAACACTGAACACTAGAAGCAACTATTAAAATTTAACTATAAACCAACAAACAAACACATGATATGAGTTCAGCTACAGTGAAGCTCATAACTGAATCACCACACCCGGAAATTTCGCTGTCGCGATATGAAGTTTGTGTGGGGGTGCTAGGAAATTATGAGGATCCTGTTGAGTTTTTGACACAATCAATACAAATCACCAAGCAAGATTAGATCACACCAAAAAATCCAAAGCACACAGAAATTGTTCCGGTTGGGGCTTTTGCCTTAATCCGGGAGAGGAAGAACCGAGATGTTATTCAACTAGAGAAGATACAAAAATATTACAATTCTCACCACGACCCTCTCTCAAGCCTAATGGAACTTGATGCTGCCTACAATGGAGAACTCTCTCACCCTCTCAGATGAAGTACTCTCTTCTTCTATTCGGCACTCAATAGAATCATCATAGATCTATGAGCCGTTACAATTGTTTATATAGATCTAGAGACAAACCCTAAATTGATATCTTGTTACAATAGCCATTGGATAGTACATAAGAGATAACCTTACGATAGGAGTCACATGATCTAACTTGAAGAACAAGTTGGGCTTTTCACGAATCGCCTACACTCAAGTCCGAAACCCGTCAGCGCCGATGTCGGTCGACCGCACCAACAAGGCAGTCGACTGTCCTCCCTCTGGAAGACTTCTTGCATGGGACGATCGACTGCTCATTAGGGACGGTCGACCGCAACTTTTGCTGTAGTGCTGCTGACTGTTTCTTACCTCCACTCCGTTTCCAATCGCCTTTGTCTCTCAATCGTCTTATCGTCTTCTTATCCAATATCGTATGCAAGACATAAACCCAACAATCTCCACCTTGGATTGCATACGCATGAATCCATACCTGTGTGATTTAAAACTCTTCTAGACCTTTCTTCACCGCTCGATATCACAACCTTCATAATATCGATCAGCAACCAACTCTTCTCCTGATGGTGTTGCCATCGTCAAGACTCTGCCTGGAAATACCTTAGGTTCCACACCTAAAGCTTTTGCAAAATTGGGCGACACAAATGTATGCAAAGAACCCGTATCAAATAAAACTTTTGCTTTTATTCCATTAACCAAAACAAGTCCGGTTACATGAAGAATGAAACTCAAATCTCCAATTATTCTCAAAACAAAGTTTTACTTAATACATTGAATAAAAATAAATTCAAAATTCTTGCATACCCTGGATCACATCTTCTGAGTTACCCGCATCCTCCTCAGTCAATGCGAACACTCGCCCTTGCCTCTGGAATATACCTCCACCAGAACCACCATTCCTCAACTGTGGACAATAAGGCTTAGAATGCCCCACTTTCCCACACTGAAAACAAGTCTGCTTTGCCAACTTAGAACATGCTGACCTATAGTGACCTGTTTCCTTGCAGTAGTAACAAGTCACATCCTGAGTTGCAGGTGCCTTCTGAACTGGACCACTGAACTTGACCTGCTTCACTGGGAACCTCTTCCCACTCTGACCTGCTGTTGACCTTTTGTTCCTATTCCAGGTCTCTTGCTTCTTCTGTAACTGATCTATATCTTTCTCTGTCATAGCTGCTTTCCTGACCAGCTTATCAAACCTCCTTATGCCCAAAGGAATCATTTTCGACCTCAAATTCGGCCTCAAGCCCTGCTCGAATTTTCTGGCCTTCTTTGTCTCATCAACAATCAGCTCCGGTGCATACCTCGACAGCTGAGCGAACTTAGTCTCATACTCACGCACTGTCATGCTGCCTTACTGCAGATTCAAGAATTCTGTTGCCTTCTTTTCCTGAATATCCAGGAGAAAGAAACGATATCTGAATTCCTCCAAAAAGGCCTCCCAAGTCACTTGCCGGTCTCCAAAAGTCCTCTTCACAGACTGCCACCAAACACCAGCATCATTTTCCAACTGCATAGTAGCCAACTTTACCTTATTGACTGCCGGAGTTTTCGAGACTTCGAAGATCATCTCCATCTTCCTAATCCAATCATCAGCCTCATTTGGATCAGACTGCCCCTCAAACACTGGCGGCTTCATCCGCTTGAAGGACTCGATCTGCTTGATAGGATCAGCATTGATAAACATTGGTCCAACCCCATGATTCTGATTTTGGTTCTGATTCTGCGCCATATTAGCTGTCATGAATGCATTCAAAGTCTGATACACCCTGACAATCTCGGTCTCGAGATCAATTCCTGCCCCTTGGGAACTTCCAGCCCCATCACCATTGTTACCATTCCTGGTTCTGGGTCCTACCATTTCTGAATACTGCAAAATGAGGAAAAAGTTAGAGCATCACAACACAATTCACATTCACATCAATACGCTCAGGCGAAACCTCAGCCATACCCCAAAGATAAAACATCCTTATTTAACTCTATGTGATACTCACACTCTGATGTCCACACCTAGGTACTCACACTCTAGTGTCCACACCTAGGTTTATTTTATACCATATTTATTATTACTATTGAAGCATGCTCTGATACCAATCTCTGTAGTGCCCCGAATTTTCAATATGATATCTTAAAAATACGTGGCACAATTCCCAGCATCAATTTCAATTCCAATATTAAACCCAATCCAAATACCAATAAAAAATTTCAACTATCATTACATTAATCTTTGCATAGCACAGCGAAATACAAAACACCTTGAATTACAAATTTCTTTCTTTACAACAATTTCTTTTACAAATTACATAAGCCATCACGTCACTTAAACTCAAGCATCCAAAATCCAAGCTATAAGTAATCACCTATAAAATATGAGGCTAGAGATAACCCTAACTCCCAAAACTACAGGGGTCAGCCATAATGGTGTGAGCGACATAAAACAAAACAACATAAGTAAATCATGGAATCATAAACAATATGTAATAATAAGAATAAATGAAATGAGACATAACAATGAAACATGAAAACATCAAGTGAAACTTTGAGACTATTTCACTCACACCTGGGAATCTTTGAGAATACCCCACACCACAAGCTATGGCACCTCATCACACGAATACCACATGAGCGTCGCCCCAACCCCAAAAATTTCGGAGATCAATCCCACACCGCAGGTAATTCCGGAGACTATTTCACTCACACCTCGATAATTCTGAGGAATATCTCACACCGTGAGCCATACTGAGGTCCATAATCCATGTTCTCATTCATCATATCACCACTAGTGCATGTCCTTATCTTTTAAGTTAATTAATTTAATTACGAACCTCCTAGAGATGGTGTACCCTACCGTACTTAACTCAACAACTGATCAACAATATGCCTCAACAGGCCAAAACACAATAACTCAACTGCCGGCATACTAGGATCCCACGCACCCTCTAGAGACTCATACTTAACCATCCAAACCCAACCATAAAATATTTTGAAAACATATGTTCTGTAGAAAAGATAATATTTAGAATAGTAAGTTATAGATCCCAAAAACATTTACAGAATCAATCGTTTAAAGAATATCAGGATAACTCAAGAAAACATCAGTAACAGTCGACCGTAAACTGGAGTCGATCGACTGTCCAGAGCGAAAAACCAGCACTTCAAGAAATAAAAATCTAAGTAGTGGCAGTTGACTATAAAAAGTCATCGGTCGACTGTCCAAAGCGAAATTTCAAGAAAATGAGAAAACACAGCAGCTAGGTAACGACGGTCGACTGTAAAATTCACTCGGTCGACTGTCGACCTGCAGATTGCAGTTTTTTAGTTGTGCACTTTTCAACCGATACGGAGTTTTACTTTATGAAAACGAATTCTGTAAAAAGGCATATTTCTGATATGATCAAATACAACTTATAGGATATACAAAGATCCATAAAAACCAATCAAAACCACTTGAATTAATCAAAATAGCAAATTGTTGATTCTCTTAAAAAAGAAAACGAATTTGTGTATACATCAAAGGTAGAGTTTTTAGGAATTAATTACTCATCGAAATAACTTCGTATTTTGTTCCAAACCATATCAATACCAAAATAAGTTGAGATATAGTCAAATCTTTCGAAAACATATAAAGACTCAATTTCTTCAAAAACAATGAAATACGATATTCATGTAAATTATTTGTGCATGTTCGTGCACCAAAGGAAACTTTACAAATCCATCGATTAGAAATAACAACATATTCAGATTTAATCTTAGTATTTGAGAAATCCAAAATCAAATAAAACCTTTTACATGTCACAAAATCTCCAATTTAGTTGTATTACATCAAATCCAATTCAATTTATCTCAAATCCAATTCTCAAGACACGATCTCTTAATTCATTAGTCCTCCTCAAACTTCTTCAAACTCAATCACCCCTATTAATTCAAGAACATAAACAAATTTAACATTTTCATAATCAAGTTGTGTTCATCCAAACACAATAATAACAAAACTCTCATCTTTAAATCAAATTATGCATAACATCCACCATACTCAAACAAATCAGCATAAATCCAAAAGAAATAGCCTACTCATGATTCATAATAGGTCATTCAACAATCTCAAATCATTCACATGCAATTCTACTCATAAATATCTAGGTTTTCATATAAGATTCAATTTTAATTCACCAGTTCATCCAATCCATCATATATATAATCATACCCAAACCCTAGCATGTTTTCTAATAGATGAAACACCACATACAACATTCAAAGAATAAAACAAAACAAATATATCACTCATCCTATTGAAAGAATCGAAAGAAGACAAATAGAAAGTAAGAAAAGCCTCTCCTTAGCAAGAAATCCAAGATCTTCACTTTAGAACACCAAAATAATAAGAAATAAGAAATTCTCTGTGTTGTGCAGCAAGACGACGGCTGCACTACACCCTAAATAGTCCGGGATTAAAGATTCCAGGGTTTTTCGAAGACATTTGAAAAATACTCCTTTTTAAATATACTTTTGCATAAATAGTTTCCCATACTAGAAAATTAGTTAAAACCAATTTAATTGAGTTCTAAAATAAAAAAGATCCTCCACTAGCATCAGCCGGCACTGTAGGGAAAACCCAGAAAACAATTTTGCATTTTCATCCCTTCAAATAGCAATTTTGCAAAAAAATCATCTTTTATCATAACTTGTAAAATATATCAAATGTGTTGAAAAAAAGGTAAAGTTTGACTCCTGAATTGACTAGGCATTATATACAACCCAAAAATTCGAAAATCTGGAGTTTTCACCCCCATTTGGTAATTTTACACAAAAGTCATTCTTTTTGAAATATTTGCAAATGGGTCCAACCATTGTCAGAAAAATCTAGAAAAATCACAAAAAATCTAAAATAATAAATAATGAGTTTCCCAAAAATAATTTTGGCTTTTGAACTTCCCGAGAAAATATTTGCACGTGTTTTGCACGTGTAAGAAGATAAATTTTTATTAAATCACCAAAAAACCATTTTAACTCATTTAATATTCTCAAAATAATATTTTAAAAATACGGGGTACTACATGGGGGGCTCGGCGCTCGGCAGTGACCTCGAGCCACCCCAAAGATTTTTGGGCTCAACGGTTGGTGGCAATTCCAAGCCACCCCCTAGCTCCCACAGACGAGCTTCTGGGCTCGACACCCGACAACGAGCCTCAGCATCCGAGCTCATAATGGCTTGGCACTCGGCGGTAGCCTCGAGCCACCCCCAACTCACTACGAGCTTCGGGGCTCGACAACTCGACAATAGAACACGACATCCGGGCGTATAGGAGCTCGACGCTCGACGCTCGGCTCCCGACCCTCTGCTTTCGGCTCTCGTCACCCCTTATATCTCTAAGGGATCCCCTTCATCCTACCCTGCTGGCCTCTCCAGGAAGATACAAACTACATTCGCTGTACACACCGCTCCGCTCTTCCTTCAGAGACAAATCACTCCTCCACGGCTAGATTACCTAACCCTCCAGGAGTAGGGGCTCCTGATATGGGTTAGATGATGTGGCCCCTCCTGGGCCATCAGATCCCCTCAAATTCCGTTCTTCCTTGATCATCAGGTCAATAAAAATCCAACAGGCTCCTGCCGCCTCAGGTCCACAGGAAAATGGGTCCGACCTGGCCCGTTAAGGTCCCAGGCCCGTTTACCCCTGCCTATAAATACCAGACCCCTTCCTCACTTCAGCAGGTAATCAATCTTTCCCCACCTGAACCCTAGCTGCCCAGTCTCTTTCTCAGTGATTGACTAGATCGTCAGAGGGCCTGTCGCCGGGACTTCTCCTAGTGTTTCTAGGCAGTGTGCAGGAATAGAAGACCGAGCCGAGCATCAAGAGATCCGAGCCGAGCAACTACATCCGATCTGAGCTACTGGATCCGAGCTGAGCACCCGGTCTCTACCTTTCGGTTGCTACCCCCTAGCCGGTCCTACTCCCCAGGGCCGGACCGACGCCAGTACTACAGTTTCCATTTTACAAATTACAAGAACTCACACATGTTGTCCCCACACCCCAAAAACAAACAGCATCACTATACATGTTATTAAGCACTGGTGGAATTGTGGGCAATATGTATATATATGTGTATCTCAATATTAGAAAGTAAATCGTCAAGGGCGGACACACATACCTTTCTGGAAAAAAAGAAGAAGCAATATGTAGTATTATTATTTATGTAAATTTCAATTTATAGAGGGTAAAGTGCAATTTGACCCTGCAATCCACCCCGCAGTGCGCACCCCTCTTTGGTGCTACTGCTAGATTAGAGACAAGTTTAAGTAGATCCTCATTTTCCCATTATTTTCCTTTAAAGTCTTTTGAGTCTAACACTAAAAACCCATATCTTTTACATAATTTGTGAGAACCATTATTTTTAATACTAGTTAAAAGAAACTTTTGGGATTCATAATTGATGCGGTTTGTTTTTGGGGGGTGGCTGCACCAGGTGTGAGTTCTTCTCAATTTGTATTCTTTGCAGAGGCTTTGGTGTGGACGGTGGCCCCGACCCACAGTCGGAGGAGCGGCTCGGGAGTAAGCGAGAGTGAGGTGGAGATGGTATGCTCAGCTCGGATCTGGAGGCTCGGATCCGGGGGTCTCGTGTACCTGCACTCGGTCTAGAAATACCAGGATTGGTCCCGGTGGCAGATTCTTCGACGATCTAGTCAGCTACTGAAGGAGAGTAACAGTAACTAGGATTTTTAGAGGGGAAAGATTGATTACCTGTGGAAGGGGTAGAGGGTTTGGTATTTATAGAAGAATCCAATCGGGTCTGGATCCGTTTGGGGCCGGGTCTGGACTTGGTTGCCCGTGGGCCTGGCGTGTCAGAAGCCTAAGCGGTATAGGGCTGACGTGGCACGGGCCCAGAGTGGTTTAGGACTGACGTGGCGGAGGCCTGGGTGGTTTTCAAGTTGACGTGGCAGACCCGGATGATCCGGCGGTGCACGCTCTTTGAGGGGATCCTATGGCCCAGAAGGGACCACGTCATCTGACCCACATCAGGAGCCCCACACACCTGGAGGGCTGGGTGACCCAACCGTGTAGGAGTGATTCTTTGCCTTTGTAGGAAGAGCAGGGTGGTGTGCACAGCAAGAAAATGGGATCTGTATCTTCCAGAAGAGGTCAGGGGGGAAGGGTGAAGGGATCCCCTGTTGGAGTCATGCGGAGTACCGGGCACAGAAGAGTCGGGATTCGGTTTACCGAGCGTCGGGGGTCGGTAGACGAGCCCTCACTTGTTTGAAAAACAAGGGGATGTCGAGATCTGTCAAGTAGGGGGTCTTCTCGCCGAGCGTCGAGGGTCGGTAGACGAGCCCCTCACTTGTTGGAAAAGCAAAGGGATGCCGAGATCTGTTGAGTAGGGAGTCTTCTTGCCGAGCATCGATGGTCAGTAGACGAGCCCCTCACTTGTTGGAAAAGCAAGGGGACGCCGAGATCTGTTGAGTAGGGGGTCTTCTTGCCGAGCGTCGAGAGTCGGTAGACGAGCCCCTCACTTGTTGGAAAAGCAAGGGGACGCCGAGATCTGTTGAGTAGGGGGTCTTCTTGCCGAGCGTCGAGGGTCGGTAGACGAGCCTCTCACTTGTTGGAAAAGCAAGGGGACGCCGAGATCTGTTGAGTAGAGGGTCTTCTCGCCGAGCGTTGAGAGTAGGTAGATGAGCCCCTTACTTGTTGGAAAAGCAAGGGGATGCCGAGATCTGTTGAGTAGGGGGTTTTCACGCCGAGCATCGAGAGTTGGTAGAGGAGCCCCTCACTTATTGTAAAGAGGAGGATTTTGGGGCTCGCGGTATCATTCGAGCTCCGAGCCTACTGTGAAATAGAGGAGGATTTTGGGGCTCGTGGTATCATCCGAGCTCCGAGCCTCCAGTGAAATGGAAAAAGATTTTGGGGCTCGCGGTGCCACCCGAGCTTCGAGCCTCTTGCAAAATAGAGGAGGCCTTTGGGGGCTCGCGGTGTCATCCGAGCTCCGAGCCTATTGTGAAATAGAGAAGGATTTTGGGGCTCGCAGTGCCACCCAAGCTCCGAGCCTCTAGCTAAATAGAGGAGGCCTTTGGGGCTTGCGGTGTCATCCGAGCTCCGAGCCTCCTATGAAATAGAGAAGGATTTTGGGGCTCGCGGTACCATCCGAGCTCCGAGCCTCTTGCGAAATGGAGGAGGCCTTTAGGGCTCGTAGTGTCATCCGAGCGTCGAGCCCCTAAAACTTGTTGGAGCTCCTGGGTGGTTTTTCGTCGGTGGGGCGGTGTATTGGTAAGGGCTGCCGAATGGAATCCAATGATTTCATTTCATTTAATTCTTAGGGTATAGAAGCCTCTGTGGCTCGCGGTGACATCCGAGCTCCGAGCCTCTTGTTTAATAGAGGAGGACTTTCGGGCTTGCGGTGCCATCTGAGCTCCGAGCCTCCTGTGAAAAAGAGGAGGACTTTGGGGCTTGCGGTGTTATCCAGGCGTCGAGCCTCCTGCAAAAAAAAGGAGGTCTTTGGGGCTCACAGTGTTATCCGAGCGTCGAGCCTCCTGTTGAATAGAGGAGGACTTTGGGGCTCGCGGTGCCATCCGAGCTCCGAGCCTCCTGTGAAAAAGAGGAGGTCTTTGGGGCTCGCGGTGTTATCCGAGCGTCGAGCCTCCTATTGAATAGAGGAGGACTTTGGGGCTCGTGGTGTCATCTGAGCTCCGAGCCTCCTGTGAAAAAGAGGAGGAATTTGGAGCTCGCGGTGTTATCTGAGCGTCGAGCCCCTAAAACTTGTTGGAAAAGCCTGGGGGCATTGGGGTAATTTCGTGTCAACTGCTGACGTCATGTGCACAAGAATCGAAGCAACTTTAGATCTTAGCGGTCGTTAGATCTTGATGATTAAGATCCAATGGCCATATCTTTCCCTATTATAAATCCCCCCGCCCCCCTCTCCCTTTTTCTTTCCTTCATTTCCTTACTTGTGTTTTTCAACTTTCAAGAATAGGGATTTTTTCTCACCTGCCGTCGGCGACCTTTTTCCGGTGATCTTCTCGTAAGTGCGATACTTCAGGTTAGTATTTCTGACTCGTAATGTCGCGCTCTCAGTCTGGCTCCGAGGCAAGCTCGTCAGGCCGTTCTGAGAAGGAAGCTGAGTCCCCATCGACGTCCTGGTCCTTAGGTGAATATAGGATTAAGAAGGAGGTTCTGTCAGATCCAGGGTGGGACGGCGGGGATGATGTAGTCTTCGTCGTGCAACCCTTGAGATCTCGTAGGCTGGGGAAGGAGCCCGTGGATGAGGGTGAGGGGGAGGAGGAAGAGGAGGACGACGAAGAAGAGCATGATCCCTAGGGAGAGGGGGACGTTGAGGACGAGGAGGGTGATGAGGATGAGCGGGATTGCAAAGGAGAGGGGGCCGTTGAGGACGAGGAAGACTCTGAGGGGAATCAGGGGGAGCCCGATCGGGGCACCGGGGAGGGCGAGGTTCGAGGAGATGTGGGGGAAGGCACCACAGGAGGGGTAGCCGAGGGCGAAGGTGATCTCCCCCCTCTGCCACCTTTGTCGACATCGTCCCCGGAGAGGAAGACTCATCCTCACAGGAGGAAGAGAAAGTTGAACCTTCCGGATAGCTCCCCTCCACTGGATAAACATGCTGCTAGACCGGGGTTCGAGTTTGTCCCGGTCACCTTCAGAAATTCGGGGTCAATTAGGATGTATCCTGACGACATAAATGATCTCGATCCTCTTCCCTCCGTGCCGGGTGATGAGAGTAGGGTGAAGATCAGGATGGATGGCATTCAATGCGTCTTGAAGGTGGACTACCTGCACATCTTGAGGGTGGCCTACTTTATTCCCAGGGAGTTCGAACTTCTGATTCCGAGCCCCGGTATTCGCCCAACTACTGCTCTCGCACCGGGTTTCTGTATTTTTCCCGAGGATGCCTTTATCTCGGGTCTTAGGCTGCCACTGCACCCTTTCAGTAAGAGGGTCTTGAATTGGGCGAAGTTAAGCCTGATGCAGTACGGTCCCAACTCTTGGAAGCACCTGGTCTACTTTATTTTGAAGTGTCAAGAGAAATGGGTCAAGCCGAGACTGAATTACTTCCGTGCTATCTTGGGGATTAGCTCATTGGGCGATACGGAGGGAATCTTCTACTTCTCGCCTAGGTCTCATAAGAAGGTGATGCACGGCCATTCAGACTCCATCAAAGGGTGGAAAGAGAAGTACTTCATAGTTCGGAGCGAGAAGCCTTGGGAAATTCCGACCGCTTGGAACTTTTTCAAGCCAAACCATAAGCTTCCGAAGGTGGGGAAGATCATCGGGGGGCACAGCATAGGGTGGCCCTGAGTGACGAAAATGCATCTGGCCCAAGCCGGACTGAGCCCAGTCGACCCTAGTCTGTTTTTGTTCTGAATTTTCCTATCTTTCTGTCTTCATGTTAATGTTAGCCTTTCTTCTTCCATTTTGCAGAGATGACGGCCAAGCAGCTCGACAATAGGCAGGCCTTGTTGGAGGTTGCCGCCCAGAGGAGGGAGGAGAAGGAGAAAAAGGCGAAGCAGGATGCCGCGGCTGCTCAGAGCATGGGGTCCAGCAAGGGACCGACCTCAGAGGCCGTGGAACCGTCCCCAAAGAGATCCAAGAAGAATCACCACCTGCCGAGGGTGTCTAGGGAGGCGGGAGGAAGCTCGGGCAGCAAGAGAACTTCTGAGGGCCCGGAGCAGAGGCTTCCCCCACCTCGGCCCACAGCCGAGCAGATGGTTGGACAACAGGGGCTTAGGCCGCATGCCCCTGATTGGTCGGTTCTCGCAGGGAATTCCCTGCTTGAGGGTCCCATGGCCATTGAGGTGGTCAGGAACCTCGCCACCGAGTGAGATCACATGGTGCTGGCGGTGCAGACGTCTGAGATGGCCTTCATGCGGTGGTCTCAGGCGCAGCTCTCGGTGAGTGCTTGTACTCTTGTATTAAGTTTAGATTCTAGAATTTCTTCTAACTTTTTCTTCCTCGGACAGGCGATTCTTCATGGGCAGCACTTTCAGAAGTGCTTGGAGAATGAGGTCCTCATCGAGAGGATGAACGCGAAGAAGTATCTCCGCGAATTGACCAAGGCGATGGACGACCTAAAGGAGGCTCGGAGCATGGAGGCCGTCCACGAGGCCCAGATGGCCTCGATAGTCGACTACCATAAGAAGGATGTGGAGCGCCTCATGGAGAAGGTCCAGGAAGAAGCTGAGAAGGCGCGGAAGACTATGGAGGAGGTGGAGATCACCATGGCGGATGCCCTGATTCTGGCGCAGGACGAGGCCTATGACAGAGCCAAGGAGCATTTCTGATTGATCTATCCGGACAAGAGGGTCGACCACCTTCACTATAACTAGCAGCCGGAGCATCCGCCGACACCTGGTGGCGAGGAGATGGGAGACCCTCGCCAAGAGGAGGTCGGGGGCGACCCGGCTGACGAAGAGGTGCCACCCTCCCTCAAGCATAGTTTAGGTTTTTTCTTTTTTGACTTTTTAAACGCCTTGTGCGAACTGGCCACCGCATTTTGTAGCACAAAAATTTTGAAACCAATGAAAGATAATTTTTTGGCCGATGCTCCATGACCTGTGCTTCTTTAGCCTCATTGTGACTTATTATTTTTCCCAACTTTTTGATAGACGCATGAGGTCTTGGGTGCCGACCCTATTTTCGCCGAGGCCTCCTTGATCCGAACTGAGCCGGAGGCCATGGAGGCAGCTTTGGCTCGCCAACGAAAGCAGGCTTGGAACCGAGCGGCCGCGGTGAATTATTTCATGAACAAGTCTAGGGAGCTCGGCTTGGAGGTCTCTTGTCTGAGGAAAGCCATAGCCGACCGGGACTGGTGGGTAATCGAAACAAACTGGTCAATCTCGGATGCCTCCAGCGGGCGGTCGACTTCGGAGTCTTTTCTTCGTAAGGCAGTGGTTGAGAAGGAGTTGGAGCTCCGTAGGTTAAAGCTGGTGCTAGGCACCGGTTTGATCGAGGAGGCGAGCAATTCGGTATTAGGACCATCTCCGACCTTTTTATTGGAGGGGGCCCAGCCTGATGATGCCGAAAGCTCGGTGGCGGGGGAGCCTTTCCCGGTCGGGCCGGCCGAGCGTCAGAGGGAACCCGAAGGAAGCGCCGAATTTGAGTTTTGAGCTGAGTGTGAGTGATTTGTAAGCTTTTCCTTGTATTTGTGTCGCCGTTACGGGCACGCGATGAGTAATAATGAAAAAGACTCCCGACTTCTTTAACCTTGACAATTTCATTGAGTGGGGATTGTTGCCGGACTCGGCCTTGCAAGGGGTCGCCGTCGAGGCAGAATGACCATATGGTGACTTTGTGCAGGCAATGCATAATCCGTGGCATTTCGCCTCTCGATAAGCATTAATGGCGACGTTTTGCCTTCCGATAAGCATTAATGGCGACGTTTTGCCTTCCATCGTTTGGGCTTCCCAGATGCAATAACTGCGCTTCCGTGGGGGGGGGGGGGGGCTATATAACCCCCATCCCCTCCTTGTTGGTTGTCAGGGATTGGAATTGACTTATCTGCCATGCCATTCGGGTGCCTGCCGAAGGCGGGCGCCCTTGAACTAGAACTTTCGGCCCAAGGGTTCCGGATTGGTGGAGCACCAATCACCCTCGAACAATTCGGAATTTTGGCCTTGGGGGCTGCGAAACCCCGGGTTGTTCGTTGGTGAGTGGTCGGCCGATCAATTGGTTCGGAAGCTCGGCGAGAGCCCTGGGTCGGTGGCTCCTCTGCTGCCCTCGAACAATTCGGAATTTTGGCTTTTGAAAGCTACAAACCCCGAGTTGCTCGCGGGTGAGAGGAGGGTCGACCAACAACTCGAAGCTCAGGGCGTTTGTCGAAGGTGGGCGCCCTAAACCTTAATGAAAACTTTTTCTGAAATGGTCGTGGTTGGAGGTCGTCGCCGAGCATGACGGTCGAGTGGTTTTGAAGAAGGCCATGGCCTCGCTTGGGGTCGACAACGAGCCCCTACACTTATTCTCAGGAAGACGGTACGGGCGTAGCTGGCGGTTGCCGCTGTGCGCATAGGTTGATGGGCTTGAAGAAGCCCAAACCATGCTAGGGGCAGATGCCGAGCCCCCCACATCGGGGAGAAAGCCGATAATAGGCGTAGCTGAAGGTCATTGCCGAGCGTATCGGTCGAGTGGCTTTGAAGAAAGCCACGGCCTTGCTCGGGATCGACGATGAGCCCCCATACTTGTTCTCAGGAAAACGGTACAGGCGTAGCCGGCGGTTGCCGCCGTGTGCATAGGTTGATGGGCTTGAAGAAGTCCAAACCATGCTAGGAGCAGATGCCAAGCCCCCACACCGGGGAGAAAGTCGGTAATGGGCGTAGCTGAAGGTCGTCGCCGAGCATATCGGTCGAGTGGCTTTGAAGAAAGCCACGGCCTTGCTCGGGGTCGATGACGAGCCCCCACACTTGTTCTCAGAAAGATGGCACGGGCGTAGTTTTTTGTGGCTTGCAGTACCATCCGAATATCGGGCCCTGAGCTACCTTCTCCATTCTAGAATATCTGGTCTCAGCGGCGAGCAGAACCTTGCTCACATAGTACAGAGGCTTTTGGACTTCTTCCTCTTCTCGAACGAGGACAGCGTTGAGCACGTTTTCCGAAGCTGAAAGGTAAAGCCAGAGGGACTCACCTGGTTCGGGCTTGTTGAGGAGAGGAGGGTCGGCGAGGTACTTTTTCAATTGGGCGAACGCCTCTTGCTGTTGAGTACCCCACTCGAAGCCTCCGGTTCCGCGTAGAGCCTTAAAGAATGGGAGGAACTTCTCTCCGCACTTGGAGAGGAAACGGCCGATGGCCGCCAGTCTTCTCGTGAGCCTCTGGACTTCTTTGATGTTTCTGGGAGGGGCCATGTCTATTATGGCCTGGATTTTTTGGAGTTCGCCTCGATGCCGCGCTGGGTGACGATGAACCCGAGGAATTTTCCCGAGGAGACGCCGAATGCACACTTTGCCGGATTGAGTCTCATGTTGTGTGTCCGAAAGACCCCAAAGGCCTCTTCCAGGTCGGCGACGTGATCTTGTCCCTGCTGGCTCTTGATGAGCATGTCGTGGACGTACACCTCCATGTTGCGCCTAATTTGATCCTTGAAGACTCGGTTAACGAGCCTCTGATAAGTAGCACCGGCGTTCTTCAGCCCGAAGGGCATAACCCGGTAGCAGTAAAGACCTTGGTCCGTGACGAAAGACGTCTTGGTTATATCGGAAGGGAACATTCGGATCTGGTTATAGCCTGAGAAGGCATCCATGAAGGAAAGAAGCTCGTGACTCGATGTAGCATCGATCAGAGCATCGGTGCTGGGGAGAGGGAACGGATCTTTGGAGCATGCCTTGTTGAGGTCTGTGAAGTCTATGCAGATTCTCCAGCCCCCGCTCGTCTTTTTGACCATCACGACGTTCTCTAGCCACTCAAGGTAGCTGACCTCCCGTATGAAACGAGCGGACAAGAGTTTGTCCACCTCCGCTTTCACCGCCTGTTGCCGCTCCGGGGCGAACTTACGTCACTTCTGGATGATTGGCTTCGAGCCGGAGGCCACACTGAGTTTGTGCATGATGAGATCCTCAGAGATACCGGGCATATCGGAGGGTTTCCAGGTGAAGAGGTCGACATTGCGGTGAATACAGTCGATCAGGGCAGATTTGAGGTTGGGAGCGAGGGAGCGGCTCACTCGGAAACACCTTGACGCGTCCCCTGTCTCGAACGAGACTTCTTCTAACTCGTCTGCCAGCTCAGGTTCTAGCTGGGTTCTTTCGGGCTGTAGCTCGACGGCATCCAGGGGGAACACACCACCCCGATCACCGTCTTATAGCATGATCGTGCCGCTTCTTGGTTCCCTCGGACAACTCCGACACCTGACCTGGTGGGAAATTTCAGCTTTTGGTGGTAGGCCGATGGAACCGCCTGGATGGAGCAGAGCCCGGGACGGTCGAGGATGGCGTTGTAGGCTGCCTTGACGTTTACAACCATGAAATCCATCGACTCGGTTCGCCTATAAGGGGTCGTACCGGCGGTGACGTCCAAGGTCACGATCCCCTCGACTGGCACCGGGACGCCGGAGAATCCATGCAATGTTTATCCGGCTGGCTTCAGCTTATCCCAGGAGAGCTTCAGGTTCTCGAACGCCTCCAGAAAGAGGATGCTTACCGAGTTCCCATTGTCCACGAGGATGCGACAGGCCTCGAAGTTCGCCATGCTGAGGCTGATGACGAGCACATCACAGTGCGGGAGCTGAACTCCCTCTAGGTCTTCCCCAGAGAAGGAGACAGGGAGTTGCTGGACGTGGGGGAAGAGGGGGCCCTGGACGGCGTTGACCCCTCGGATGAATTCCTTGCGGGAGGTGTTGGACTCCCTTTCCATGGGTCCTCCATGGACGCAATGCAAGATGGCTTGACCCTCGGGTTCTTCAGGCTCGGGGTCCTGCTCAGGATGCTGTCTGAGTGCTCGAGGAGGAGGGGAAGGCCTCCTGCTCCTCGTGTCCCTCTGGTTCCGAGCGTCTTCTAGTTTGAACTCCCGGAGGTACCCTCGTTGGATGAGGGCCTCGATCTCGTCCTTCAGGGCACGGCAATGGTCCATGTCGTTCCCGTTGTTCCGGTGGAAGTGACAGTAGAACCGCTGATCCCTCTTCTTGTTGTTGTTGGTCGGTTGAGGAGGGAATTGCACGAGGTCCCTGTCTTCAGTTGCTAAGAGGATAGTTGATACGTTCTGCGTCAGTGGAGTGTAGGTACCTCTCGAAGCGGGGGACCGAAGGGACCATTTTCGTGATGCCCCCGTCTTTTGGGACCTTCTTTACTAGCTCCGCCTCATCGGCCTTGCTTTTCCCCTTTCCAAGAGTTTCTTTGGAGTCCTCTAGATTCAGGGCCTCCTCGACCTGGATGTACTTTTCGACCCGATTGAGGAGGTCAGGGAAATCGGTCGAAGGCTTCTTCGCTAGGGAAGCCTTCAGCTGGCCGTGCCGGACGTTGTGCCGGAACGCTGCCGAGGCGACCCCCGGGTCGAGGGAGGAGACCGACCTCGCCTCCGTGGTGAACCTTCGGACGAACAGCCTGAGCGACTCCCCTTGCTGCTGTCGGAGGCCCAGTAGGGACGCACTCGTCCTTTCGGCCTTTCGGCTGGTCACGAAGTGGGTGAGGAAGTTGCCCTCCAGTTGGTCGAAAGAGTAGATGGAGCCAGGGTGAGCTTGGAAAACCATTCCCAAGCCGGGCCCCGGAGGGTGGCGGGGAAGGCGCGGCACAGGAGAGGATCTGACGCGCTATGAATCATCATGAGGGTCTTGAAGCCCTCCATGTGATCAGCAGGATCACCCTCACAGTCATAAGTCTCGAATTGTGAGGGGCAGAAAGTCTGGGGTATTTCCGCCTGCAAGATGGCGATGGAGAAAGGAGGTCGGGTGGGTCTGTGGCCTTGGGCCGGCCTCGGGCTGCCGTCGCCGAAGTGGTCGAGGCGGTCTTCCATTTCTTGGAGGCATTTCAAGATGTCATCGTCGTACTCCGGCGGGATTGTCGGGCCGCGGGACGCGCTGGCCTTGGCATCCGAATGCAAGTGAGAGCGGCGGACCGTCTCGTCGACGGGGGTTCCCCGGATAGCCTCCATGATCTCTTTTTGGAAGTCTTGAAACTTCTGGTGGGTGACTGGAGATCGTTCAGCCTGGCTACGTTGGGCCGGCGGCCTCTGGCCTACGCGGCTGAATGCCGGCTCCTGCCCTTGGGGCAGAGGTCTGGGATGGTTCGGGACCGAGTTCGAAGCGGCCCCTCCCCTAGTCCGGCTTGCTTGTCGATTCTGGATGACCCCGCGTAGGTCGGGTACAACCGAACGAGAGGCACCCGATTGGTGTCCACGGCTAATCCCCGGATTGTTGGATCCATGAGCGTCGACGGGGACCTCCTGAGGAGGGACGTCCTGGCGACGTGCAGAGGTGACAACTCTCCTGGCCTTGGGTGCCATGTGAGCTCGGATGGACTGGATACCGTTGATGGCTAAGCTTGGGTCGGCATCTGCACTAAATTAAGTTTTCCACAGACGGTGCCAACCTGATGCGATTTGTTTTTGGGGGGTGGCTGCACCAGGTATGAGTTCTTCTCGATTTGTATTCTTTGCGGAGGCTTTGGTGCGGACGGTGGCCCCGACCCACAGCCGGGGGAGCGGCTCGGGAGTAGGCGGGAGTGAGGTGGAGATGGTATGCTCGGCTCGGATCCGGAGGTATCGTGTACCTGCACTCGGTCTAGAAACACCGGGATTGGTCCCGGTGGCAGACCCTCCGACAATCTAGTCAGCTACTGAAGAAGAGTAACAGTAACTAGGGTTTTTAGAGGGGAAAGATTGATTACCTGTGGAAGGGGTAAAGGGTCTGGTATTTATAGAAGAATCCAACCGGGTCTGGATCCGTTTGGGGCCGGGTCTGGACCCGGTTGCCCGTGGACCTGGCGTGGCAGAAGCCCAAACAGTATAGGGCTGACGTGGCACGGGCTCAGGGTGGTTTAGGGCTGACGTGGCGGAGGCCTGGGTGGTTTCCAAGCTGACGTGGCAGACCCGGATGATCCGGCGGTGCACGCTTTTTGAGGGAATCCTGTGGTCCAGAATGGGCCACGTCATCTGACCCACATCAATAATCATCTTCAAAAATTGCCTTTTTTTTAAAAATGAATTTATTTTATTTATATCATGTCTTTCTATGCATTATTTATTCAGCTGCATGTATACAAGATGTGTGTGTTAAGATTACCTGTTTTAATTTGTATGAGCTCTTTATAATTACAAAGTTAATTAGCTAACAAGATGTGTATCTTCTACGGTCTTTGCAAGAACTAAAATCTAGTATCGTATATGTGAGTTGTTCTTTATTACTTCCCCTTCAAATCCATCCCCCCTCCAATACACACACACACACACGAATAAATGGATAGAGACTTCTAACCAAGTCTCTTTTTACAGTCACACACACACGAATAAATGGATAGAGACTTCTAACCAAGTCTTTTATTTCAGGAAATTATACTGTATATGTCTAATATCAAGGTTGAGTGAACATCAGTATTAAATCGACTTGTACTCCTGCTACACCTACATATGCACGTATTTTTACGGTCAATTGATCGCCCATCCAGTTCCACAATCAATATATATATTATGGCAGGGCATGTATTCATTTAATTCACATCCATTTGCTCCCAATATTTTCCTACCTAAGATTTGGAGCACCCGGTCTAATCCCTATATATGTTTCTAGCGACTAAATCGATCTCAAACACCTAGTACCTGGTAAGACTACCCCCCTCCACTTCACAACTTGCTTAATTGTGACAAGAAATCTAGTTTGCTCATTGCACTTTCATGCAATCCCATCTCCCTAACTTTCTCATGTTAAGAAGTAAATACTTCTTAATTTCAGGCGAAAAGTGAACGGGAGAGAGAGAGAGAGAGAGAGAGGATGGAATGGAGCGAGGAGCGACCATGGACGCATGAAGAGAATGAAGAGTTTTTGCGAAGGATCCGAGATAGGAAGGAGAGGTTAGTGTGTATATATATATATATATATATATATATATAGTCTAAAGATTCAACGATGTATATAAATGTTTAATGTTTCGATTTTGTTTGTTTTGGTAATTGAGAATAGGTTGGGGATTGATGTGCCAAAGGTGGAGATACGGTTTGAGGATCTAAGCGTGGAGGCGAATGTGCATGGAATTGGTGGAAGAAGATCTCTACCAACCCTCACCAATGCCACTATCAACTGCATGCAGGTGTGGGGTTCATCCTCCTAAATCATATGGACAGTTATACATGTATTACTGGTTGTTTGTTTCGTTTGTTTATTTTGTTAAATTTTTTAATGAAACACTCGTGGCAAGGTACCTTTTACGATAAAAAAAAATTATACATGTATTACAACTGCATGGTTGAATTTACACATGCGCACACACACAAAAAAAAAAGAAAAAAAAATCACTGTTAGGCAGAAATACACATACCGAGCTTGTATTTACTGAAAGAAGTTCCAAGGATTGTATTAAATTCCATCTACGATTAATAGTTGAGAGCGATGTTAATTAGCATATGCTACAATAGCTCAGAGACAACAACCTTGGTGTTATATATACTAGAAAACAACTGATTAATACTTAACTTGTCTTGTACAAATTACAGACTAAAATAATTTTAATGGACTCATAAATTTTATGGAATTTTAAAAAACTATGAGAGAATTGAGAGAAATTAACTCTTAAATGTATAGTTTAGTGAAATTTATCCTTAAAAATATGCTTACCGTCCGACCTTTGTATATATCCTGACGGGCAACACTCAGACCTTGACCCGCCTCATCTCAACTCTCCCCTCCCTCTCCTCTCCCTCCCAAATTCACACCCTATCAGATGCTTTATCCCTTATCTAACGCGTCCGTTGTCTTCGACTGCAGCGACGTCCCCTTCTCCAACATCCTCCTCCACCTCTCCGTTCGCCTCACCATACTCTCCGCCACTTACCTTCTTACCAAATCTCATTCTTGGTCCTGATACCACAGTCATCCCTATCTTCAACCCGTACTCTTCCCCCAAATTCAAATTTCATGATTTTAAAAACACAAATTATAAATTGAAAATAAAATGAGGTAATAAATTAGGGATTTAGAAATTAATACGTACACTATACATAGATACAATTGATTTAGTTATGCAAAAATTTTCAAAATCATTTTTTCACAAACACATTGTGTGCTACATAGGCATTTCATCGAACACTTAATGAACAAAACATAGTTCTAGTAATTAAGTTTCAGATTTATAGGCTTGGAGATTTTATATTGTTTTTTTAATGAAAATGTGCGTACTACATGTGTTAATAAATGCGATTTCCTCATTTTGCTCTCCGTTCTTTATTTCAAAATAAATAAAAGAAAGAGATTGACACTCTCTCTCCTATTAGTATAATATATAGATATAATTATATATAAATAATTTCAGAAATAGTTTAGCATATGAAGTATGACTTACAAACAGAAAATTGCCTGCAGAAATTGGTGGAAATTTTGCACTTGAATTCTACAAGCAAGAAGCCCATAAAAATTCTTGATGGAGTGAAGGGGGTCATAAAGCCATCTAGGTAAACATTAATTCATGTTTTAGTTATTTCGGTTCCCAAATTTTTTTTTTTTTTTTAAAGGTTCATTTCATAACTTAATTGAATAACAAATTGTGAAAACAAAATTAAACATACGAAATAAGATATTTAATGTGACCTAACATACTTCTGATGAAACCTTTTCAGATAAAACATTTCACAGTAATTTTTCTTTATGTGAAGTCAAAAAATACTTATACATCATGATCTAATTAACTATATAAAAGATTTCTTATATATAGTTTTACCTGATTCTAGGATTGCTTAATATTGAAATTGTAATTTTATAGTGATCTAGTTCTATTCGTTGTAATAACAACACATTTGATGTATTTTTAGGATGACACTTCTTCTTGGACCGCCCGGATCAGGGAAATCAACGTTTCTACGAGCCTTATCAGGAAAACTAAGTTCCACATTGAAAGTAAGAATCTTCTATTTTTATACTTAATTTAATAGCTAATTACATTTGCATAAGTAGAAACACAATTACACAAATCATCATTTTATTTTCTATGATCATTGAAATACATGCAAATACATTCATTATATATATATATATATATATATATATATATATATATATATATATATTTATTGGGAGAAGACCTTAGTGTCATTTGTCACTTTGTCATTCTACCAACATGTGCAACGCACGTACGTACATAACTAATATAAATGAGGTTTCCAGTTCAAATCCTCCATATGTCAGAGTTTTCATTTTTATTTTTTTAAATTATTAAAACGTACATCGCACGTGTAAATTACTAGTCTCTAATATTATAATGGGAGAAGGCCTTAGTGTCATTTGTAAATATTTTGTCATTCTACCAACCCGTGCAACGCACGTGCATAACTATTATAAAGGAGGTCCTACGTTCAAATCAAGACCACGTCTAAATTTTTATCTAAAAAAACGATATTTATTAAAACGTGCATCGCACGTGTAAACTACTAGTAATATTATAATGGGAAAGTTAGGGTTGTCATTTGTCAACATACAAATCCGTGTGTTGAACGTACAACTCTAACTCTTCCATTAATTACAACAAAAATAAACAAAAAAAATTCACCTATTTAAAACGTGCAACACATGTGCAAAACAATTTTATAATATTTTTTAACACTAAACATACATATATGTTGCACGTACAACTCAAATTCTACTTATAAACACGTACAAATTGTAGCTTTTTCTTCAAAATATTTTTTCAATTATGTTCAATCCACGTGAAAATTCTCCAACTCTTATCAAAACGTGCATTACACGTAAAAAATACTAGTGTGTGTGTGTGTGTGTGTGTGTGTGTGTGTGTGTGTGTGTGTGTATATATATATCTACTATTTTAATGGGAGAGTTGGGGTTGTAAACAAACAAACCCTAATTTTGTAACTGAGTAAACCCGTGCAATATACGGCCAAACTAAATCCACCAAACATACCCGTGTGATGCACGTGCAGCCCCTAAAAAAGAAATTTTTTAGCAAATGCCCCATTTAAAATGTGAAAATTAGCATATACCCCCACTATTTTTAAAAACTAAGAAATACCCCTATCTCTAATCTCTAATCTCTAATATTATAATGGGAGAAGGCCTTAGTGTCATCTGTAGATGTTTTGTCAATCTACCAACCCGTGCAATACACGTGCATAACTATTATAAAGGAGTTCTAAGTTCAAATCCAGATTATGTCGAAATTTTTATTTTAAAAAACTATATTTATTAAGACGTGCATTGCACGTGTAAATTACTAGTATATATATAGGGAGAGAGAGAGCGCGCGCTATTATTTTGCATACACAATTTGGTTGCTCGATTAATGACATCATAAATATTTTACTTTATTTCCTTTTTGTGCAATTATTTTCGCATGTCAGTGCACCGGAAAAATCATGTACAATGGACAAGAACTCGGCCAATCCACCCCACAACATGTAAGTGTATATATAAGCCAACACGATCTGCACCATGCTGAGATGACTGTAAGAGAAACTCTGGATTTCTCAGGATGCATGTTCGGAAGTAATAATGAATTTAGTAAGTATCCCATCTTAATTATTTGCAGAGTATTTGTTTATGATATCCTTTTAACATATAGCTGCATATATCCTAGATTTCTTGGACCAAAATTTGAAGAAGGAAAGTACCGATAAATTAAACACAGACAATGATGCTATCACACATAAAGGAGGGCCTAACTTGACCACAAATTACATTCTTAAGGTAAGCTCTCCTAACCATTTTTTCCCGGAATTAACGAACGACCAAATTAAGCATCCCATCTCTACTACTATAATGGGAGAACCCCTTAGTCAGTAACCCAACCCGTGCAACGCACGGGTTGGGTTACTTTGGTAAATATTTTCGAAAATGGACCTGTTTGGTAAATATTTTCGGAAAGTGCATCAGTTTGAAAATTATTTTCTTTTTAATTATGGACTAACTTTGGTAAATATTTTAGAAAGTGGACCTGTTTTGTAAATATTTTCGAAAGTGGATTGGTTTGGAAATTATTTTCTTCTTACCCTTTTCATTATCCTTCAATTTTTTCCACGTGCACGTGTGCACGTGTCTGATACTAGTTTAATTAATTAGTAAATAATAAACAAAGATATAATTTGAGGTATTTTCATGTTCAAATAAAAGTATGCCAGCTCATGGATAACACTATCACATTTACCCGATACCCGTATCCGACCTAATCTATACGGGTCCGGGTCCGAGTCCAGGTCCGAGTTCGGGTTCTAAAATAAGACTCGATGTACTTTTGGGTTTGGATCCGATTCCGCTCAAAATAGAACGGACCTGGACCCGTTAAAAAATATCCCCAAACATATAGAATTTGATTAATAGGGTTATAGGAATATACATATAAAAGTAATTGTTGAAGATAGATGTGTAAATATACTATTAATTTACGTACTTAAGTGCAAAAATTATTAGAATCGTAGGGTATCGGGTGCAAAAATACTTTAGTGCAAATATTTATTTCCTACTACTGGACGGTCCTGACCCGACGGGTAATTTTTTTTAACTAGGACCCGGACCCGGACCCGGACCCGGACCCGGTTCTTGCAAGTCCGGATTCAGGTCCGGGTCCAATTATTGGACCCGTGAGGAACCGGATCCGGGTCCGGGTAGTGGAAACAAAACCCCCCCCCCCCCCCCCCCCCCCCCCCCCCCCCCCCGCGCGCGCGCGCGAGATAGGACCTGGATACCAGCTCTACTCACTCATGGAGTCTTCTCTTTAGTAACTTTTTTGGTTTGATTTTATCACATAGTTTTTACGATTATAATTATTTTACTGTATGAAATAAGTGGAAGTGGATTGATGGGACGAAATAAAATGTCTTTTGTAGACATGAGTACCACGAATGACTTAAGCTGATCAGTGAAGTTAATACTTAATAGTAGCTCGAGAAGGATACTAATCATTCTTATTTACATAACAATAACAATAATTGTCAAGGTCTTCATAAATTTATTCATCTATGGCTACAACTACAAATTTTCACAGAAATATTTTCTCTAAGATTAAGATGCATGAAGATTAATTTAAAGAAGTTGTTTGTTATAGTTGCTTGGCTTAAATGAGTGTGCCGATATCATCATTGGAGATGAAATGCGAAGGGGGATTTCAGGAGGACAAAAGAAACGAGTCACAATTGGTAAGCATTTATTAAGAACTATTTTTTGTTCAGTTACTCAATTGCCAGTGCTCCATTTTAACTTCATATAGTTGTCGTGGGGTTTTAATTTTTTTTAATTTTAATTGAGTCCATTTTACCCATTTTAACTTCATAACCAAAAGAAACGAGTCACAATTGGTAAGGATTCTCGATCTTCACCAATCCATCCATCCTAGTACTTCTCTTTGCTGCTACCATTGCTACCCAGCTCCATGCACCCCACCTGTTTGACTCAATGTTTGGTCGCTTCTTGTCTTATAATTGTAAAAAAATTGGGTAATGTAAGCAGGAAATTAGCAGGGGCTTTTACAGTTTTACCACAATGGTATTATCTCTGGAATCTAACAGCTATATTATATAAATAATGATTATTAGTTAGTTTCAGGAATCTCACTGAAATAAATGCTAAAATACCAAATTTATATTGAGGTCTGCTAAATTTTCTTGAAAGACAATAATTTTAAAAGATGACGAGTCAAATAGACTTAAAATTGTAATACATTTCAAGCCATTTTTTGTTAACCATAAGGTCCATACGCTACATAAAGTGGAAGAAAATGTGAATCCAAACAGTTAACAAACTTTCATTATCATGTTTACTGAAAGGTTTATCTTTGATAAGTTCTATATATTAGAATATGAATATTGTTGCTGGCTGCGATAACTCTGTTTAATGACAATTAGATTTGGTTGCTAACAGTACTGAACCGGTGCAGTAAAGTCCATTAGCCATTTCCTTCTTGTTTCAGCTGAGATATACACTTACTAACTGCACATTCCACTTGGTTACATAGTAATGACCAAGCATGTTCTGATAAAATATAAAATTGCATTACTCTAATGCGTATTACTAATAGGTAATCAATGAATTAAAAAAATAATAAAAAACTTTGAAATATTGTACGTACGCCTTATGAATTAAAATATAGTAAAACCCTTAGATTCACTAAAGGATTGGACATATTTCAATGAACAATGAACTTTCATTTTTCAAGTGAGGTGGCATATAATGGCCTAAATGTTGCAGGGGAGATGCTTGTCAGTCTTGCAAGAAGTTTCTTCATGGATGACATATCAAATGGTCTTGACAGCTCCACCACCTTTGAGATTATTAAGTTTCTAAGCCAAATGGCACATTTGATGGATATTACCATGGTCATATCCTTACTTCAACCACCAGCTGAGACATTTGAACTATTTGATGACATAATCCTACTATGTGACGGAACGATTGCATATCAAGGTCCTCGAGAGAATGTTCTTGAGTTCTTTGAGCACATGGGTTTTAAGTGCCCTGATAGGAAAAATATTGCTGACTTCCTTCAAGAGGTACTTGATTTCAACCTAAGTAGTTGTGGGCTAATTATAAGTCTAAACTGTTTTTATTGTATTTCTTCATTACAATGCTTGAACTAATTTCAAACAAAGTAGCTGTCGACCAATTTTATCTCTAAAAGATGTTTTTTATGTATTTCTTCACTACAACACTTGCACTATAACTGGAATTATTTAATGCTGTTTCATGGTGGCCTTCAGAAACTTATCATTGTTCCATTTTGGATGGATTTTGATGTGAAGCTGAGGATTGTTCTAAATCGTCCGCATAGATGAACCTAGTACCAGTACAGAGTATTTTGATAGTTTCATTTACCAAATAACTACGACAGTTATCCTAAATGCCAGAAGAAGGAAAAAGGAAAAAAAAAACCCACTGTAGTTGATGCTTTTGTGTCTTTCTATCTAAATGGACAAGCATATTAGCATTCGGTCTTTAATCAGGCGAAGAGCTGTTTTTTCTTGATTATGAACCACGAGTTGTCTACCATACTATAGTATGATATTATGTTCTTGGAATTTATTGCTTGAAACCATCCATTATGTTCTTGGAATTCATTTTTTTTCGCTCTTCCTAGCAAACCCATAATTTATCCTCCTTCTAGCTGACTAATTGGAGTATAGCAGAATTTTGAGAAGGTCAGTTTCCATCTACATTATTTTGCTCAATATGGGATACTTCTTCTTTGTAATCAAGAAACATGATTATGCAATGCAAGTGCACTAGGGTCTAATGATCAGCCTTGTTAGCTAGTGATCAAGAGGTTGAGATTCGTCTGCATAATTTCCCTTTATAGGAAAAAGTGTGTGTATGACTTACTGGCCTTGTTCAATAATAAAAGCATGATTCTCAGAAGACAAGTCTAATAACAGTAGTTTAAGACAACTAATATTCACAACAGTCAAAAAAAAATAAAAATTCTTCCTCTCTGTTCCTACCTTTTGGTTTTAATGTTTTGGCTGAAGCCCTTAGGCTTCATCCCTATTATCCAAAAAAAAAAAAAAAAAAAAAGTTTTTTTCTCTGCAGCATAAGAGTGAATTTGTATCAAGTATAATAAAAAATAAAATAACTTCTCCTTGTATGATTCAAACATACCAATCATATCTAAATATTTCACTGGAAAAACGAACAGGTCACTTCAAAAATGGATCAAACACAGTATTGGGTTGGCAATCAGAAGTGTTATAAGTTTCTTCCGGTTGCTGAATTTTCCAAAGCTTTTAAATCATTCTGGTTGGGCCAGCGTCTCGAAGAAGAACTCAATACAATGGATGCGACGCCTATCAGGATGAAGGGAACCCACATAATCTCCAAGTGTGATGTTTTCAAGTCATGCTTCAGGAGAGAGATGCTATTGTTTAAGAGAAACTCCCCAGTTCACATATTCAAGGCAATTCAAATATCACTGATGGCTATTGTGATCATGACACTATTCCTCAAAACAAACAGGAACCAATTAACAATAATTGATGCAAACAAGTTCATGGGAGCCCTCTTTGCTGGGGTTGTGATGGTGAAGTTCAATGGAATGACTGAACTACAGATGATGATGAACAGGCTTCCCATCTTCTATAAGCAAAGAGAACTACTAGGTTTGCCTGGATGGGCTCTTCTTTCTTCAATTGTCATCCTTAGTCTCCCCTTGTCACTAATTGAGACAGGCATTTGGACGTGTTTAACGTATTTTACCATTGGCTATGCACCTACAGCAATTAGGTATAGTATTCAGTAATTTTATGTTAAAAGATTATAAAGGAATACTAACGGAAGAATTTCTTACTTTGTTGCAGGTTTTTACAGCAGTTCCTGGCATTCTTCTGTGTGCATCAAATGTCAATGAGCCTTTTTCGTTTTATTTCTGTTGTGGGAAGAACACAAGTAGTGGCAAATACGTTAGGAACTGCAGTTCTCATTGCAGTTTATATCCTTGGAGGTTTCATTGTATCAAAAGGTAGATAGATGCTTATATCACTATTAGTCACAAAATATATCTATAAACAGAAGTAAATCATTAGATGATGATTGTGATCTTACTTTTGCTTGCTGTGCCATCAGACAAAATCCAGTCATTGCTTGCTTGGGGTTATTGGGTCTCTCCCTTGACCTACGGCTATAATGCAGTAACCCTCAACGAATTTCTTGATGAAAGGTGGAGCATGGTAATTAAGCTTTTATTGAGGAAATAAATCTCCTTAAATTCTGAATTGCAAAAAATCATTTTCTATAAACTATTAAAATAAAATAGAACAGTTTGTTATTGTGATTAATTTAATCCAGCTTAAATAGACAAAGCTGAATTTTAGTTGAACCAAAGTATGAAACTGAAAGATACATTGACAGCCAATCCACTTTAAAGACATCGATGCTGATACTGCTGGGAAAGCTGTACTCAAATCAAGAGGGCTCTTCACAGGGTGGCACTGGTACTGGATTTGTCTTGGAGCTCTACTTGGCTACTCTGTCATCTTTAACCTTCTCAGCATTTTTGCATTGGAGTATCTAAATCGTATGAATTCTTGAACACTTCTAGTATCTATTATGTTTAAATGACATGGACCTGCAGAACTAATCAGAATCAATTGAGATGCAGCTATATCGAAGCATCAACTAAATACAGACCCTCAGTCTAAGGATCTTCAGTGGTCGGAAAAAGTGAATAAGAAAACCACAAATGGACTAGCTCCGAAGTCTGAACTAGTTCTGCCTTTTAAACCTCTGACCCTTGCCTTCCAACATATCAATTATTATGTTGACATGCCTGCAGTAAGTACTCTCTACTTTATCGCAAAATTTTGCTAAAATTTTTAGTTGGCCCTCATATGTTAGTTACTCAGAATTAAATTAACGTTTGAAGTGATCTCATATGATTAGGCAATGAAGAAACATGGAGTCGAAGAGAAGAGGCTTCAGCTTTTACGGGATGCCAGTGGTACTTTTAAGCCAGGAGTGTTAACTGCATTGATGGGAGTCACTGGTGCAGGAAAAACCACACTACTTGATGTTTTAGCAGGAAGGAAGACTGGAGGTTGGATTGAAGGAACTGTAACTATTAATGGCTATCCTAAAAGACATCAAACGTTCACTAGGATCTCAGGTTATTGTGAACAAACCGATATTCATTCCCCATATATAACTGTATATGAATCTCTACACTTCTCTGCTTGGCTACGCCTTCCATCAAACGTAGAACCTCATAAAAGAAATGTAGGACCTCCCACAAACTTCTCTGATTCTGTTTTGTCGAATAAATCATATTTCCAAAGTCTTTAGAGTATATTCAATTTCTCATTTTTGCAGATGTTAGTAGAAGAAGTTATGGGTTTGGTTGAGCTCTTGCCGCTTAGGAATGCTATGGTGGGTCTTCCAGGTATTCATGGTTTGTCAGATGAACAACGGAAAAGGCTTACAATTGCAGTAGAGTTGGTTTCTAGCCCTTCTATTATTTTCATGGATGAGCCCACATCAGGTCTGGATGCTCGGGCAGCAGCAATTGTTATGAGGGCTGTAAGGAAGACAGTAGACACTGGACGCACGGTTGTGTGCACAATCCATCAGCCCAGCATTGAAATATTTGAAGCATTTGATGAGGTATGTATTGGATTGTTCAATGTTTCATGTTAAAAAAGTTATTCTAAACAGGAAAGGAAATAAAATGGCCATTGTAGTAGATAAACTAACAGTATTAAACTTTGTTTCTTGTCATACATCTTGCAGTTAATACTAATGAAAAGAGGAGGGAAAATCATATATAGTGGACCTCTTGGTCCTCAATCCTGCAACATGATTCATTATTTTGAGGTGAAGATCCCATTTTAGATTGAGTTTTTTATATTTAGTTCAGAAGGGGTGCATTGAAAAGTATTCCTGATGCTTGTTTACATGTAGTCCATACCAAGATGCCCCAAAATAAAGAATGGTCAGAACCCTGCAGCATGGATGATGGATATTAGTTCTCCTTCTATGGAATACACTATTTGTATGGATTATGCAGTCATTTTCAACAACTCTTCTCTATATAGGTAAGAATTAAAATGATAATAAATCAACATAGTTCGAATATTATGAATTTATGATACTGTTATCAGCTGAGCGCATTCATTCTAATCAATGCCACAGGGAAAATATGAAACAAGTGGAAGAGCTAAGCAAAGCTCAAGAATTGGAAGACCTGCATTTCTCATCAGGATATGAGCGGAGCCTTGAATCCCAGTGCTTAGCTTGCCTATGGAAACAACACAAATCCTACTGGAAAAACCCAGAACTTAATATTGTCCGGTTCATAAATACGTTCTCAGTGTCACTACTGTTTGGTTTGGTCTTTTGGAAGATCGGTTCCAAAATGTAAGTTCAAAAGCAATATTTTTTATTTACTTTTTTGTTGTGAAAAGCATGTCCTTGAACATTCGGGGAAGTTCCAAACTCATGGTTTCTTCATTTTCAGCACTACTGAACAAGATATATTCAATGTTCTTGGAGTCGTGTATGCGTTAGCATTGTTCTTAGGCTTTGCCAATTGCGGCATAGTCCAGCCCGTTGTGGCGATGGAGAGGACTGTTTTCTATAGAGAAAGATTAGCTGGGATGTATTCCTTCATGCCCTATGCCATAGCTCAGGTACTCTTGTAAAAGTCTAACCTACACTATTTCAAAAGCAACGCTTGTTTTGTTAAAATACTCAAGAAAGTTGGTGAGGTGTGCGAGTAATGACAAGGAGGTTATGGGTTCAAAATATGGCCCTGAGTCCTGACTTAGACTTAATTAACAGGAGGAAATTTATCTCATATATAGTGGGTGTGTCCAACAGCAAAAATGCGTTCATTTTATATAGTTAGGAAGAGGAACTTGAGGAGAAATAATAAGATCACATTTGTGGATGAGAGTTACAAGTTCAAATATTGCTACTAGGATACTTGCCACTAGCCACAATACTGATATCGTAACATAACATGCATATTCATGGCATGCATAGTATATGACAGAGAGTTCTTATTAAATGTTGAGAGAGGACATTGAAAATCTAGGAATGTATGACCTTTTACTGATCATATCAAACATTTTGAGTAGTTACATCTAACATTGGCTTCATATGTGCAGGTGGTAGTTGAAATCCCATACATCACAATCCAAGTGCTCATTTTCTCTGTCATTGTGTATCCAATGATCGGGTTCCAACTAACAGCAGCAAAATTCTTTTGGTTCATGTTCTTCATTCTGTTGAGCTTCATCTATTTCACCCTTTACGGAATGATGACTGTTGCACTAACACCAACCCAAGAAATTGCTGCTGGTCTTTCTTTCCTTATCTTCATAATGTGGAATACCTTCTCTGGTTTCATCCTCCCCATAAAAGTACATTCTTTATCTCATCTTTAGACTTCACGCAATGTTGCAGGACTCTTTTTTGATATTAGATTTGGAATGTCCAAAAACACTTGTTGGTGGACCTAAAAAGCACATTAAGTTTCAGTTAGGTGTGAAATGAAGTTGACTAATAGTATGCTTTTTTCCAAATACTTTAATCTCAAAACTGAAAATATTCTCCTTTCCCAGGCACATCTCAAGAGGTGCTTGTAGCATTTAACTTCATATTTTCCTTGACAACAATATGAAGTTTCATATATTTCCTTTACTGAGAGTCCATTTCTTTTGCAGATGATACCGATTTGGTGGAGATGGTTCTATTGGGCGAGTCCTCCAGCGTGGACCATTTACGGTATAATGTTCTCGCAGTTGGGAGACAAGGTTGAGTTGATTAGTGTTCCAGGGAAGCAAGACCAGACAGTTAAAGAGTTCCTAGGGGACTACTTGGGCTTGCAAGAACACTATTTCCCTCTTATAGTAGCCCTTCATGTTGGAGTTATTGTACTGTTCACACTGGTATTTGGTTTTAGCATCAGGCATCTCAACTTCCAGAAAAGGTAACAGGAGCTAAGATTATGCAGATTGTATATTTATCAAAACCGATTGAAATATATGTATATGAATTGTATGTATCAATTATACGGAAATATAAAGCCTCAACATGACAATGATTGCATCAGTTCACTTTGGAAGATGAACTAACGAGCAAACAACAGGAAGATTTAAGCAATTTGTTGTAGATGCTTGATGTAATAAACAATTATCTTATTTTGTCATATTTCAATGATAGTTCAAATTGAGGGAATAAACAGTAATCTCGTCTTGTAGTATGGTTTTCTCGGGGGAAAAAAACTATCACCTACATATCTGCACATACGGTTTTGTTTCGGAAGTCTATTGTTTTGAAAATCATAAATGAGCATTTTTGGAAGAACACTGATTCTTTTCATAACACCCCAAATGTGAAATGGGTGCGAGGATGAGAGGGAGGGATGACAACCTGCAAATGGCCCAGATTGCGGGAGTACTGCAGGAGTGACAATTGTTTCTCGTTCTTCAACATAGTAATCTATTATTTTACATAATGGAAAAACCAGTAGAAAGTTTCTCTCTCTAGAAAACCTAGAGAGAGAAGCTCCCCCCCCCCCCCCCCCCCCCCCCCCCCCCCCCCCCCCCCCCCCCCCCCCCCCCCCCCCCCCCCCCCCAAAAATCCCTGCTTCCTCTCAACCCCTCTCTCCCAAAGCTCAGCTTCTCTTTCCCTCTCATTTTCCCCCCTAAATCCTTACTTTTCTTCCGTAGATCTGAGCTAGGGTTTCAGATCTACGGCGATGGTCGTGCTGGTGATGGTCATGCTGGTGATGATCTGAGCTAGGGTTTCAGATCGATGGTTTCAAATCTACAGCTTCCCTAGATTGACAGTGATGGTCGTGCTAGTGTCGGGATTCGACCGTGGACCCTAGAAACAATAATCCACTGTCGAGTAACTTCAAGGCCAATTTCTTGCCATTTGGGAAGGATTTCTTCGATGGTCGCCCCACAAGGAGGTTTTGTGATGGGAGGCTTGCGACTGATTTCATTGGGTTTCATCGACGGCGATGGTCAGATGGCGACGCAGATCGCAAGGATGGTCGACAATGTCGTGGCTTCTGTGCTCTTGGAGCTTGAGGATCAAGGTAGAAAGTTCACGAAATGCAATTCAACGAGTGCTTCCTTGCTGATTTTGATGTGCCATGGGATAGCGATGGTTGGGTGCATCGTGATGGTTGGATGGTCGAGAATGCTGCGATGGTCGGATGCGACGGCGATGGTCGAGAATGCGCATCTTTGGCAGGGCCGAAGGTGCTGCGCAGGGTGTAGTTCGTCGTTCGTGATTGTGATTGTGGGATGAGCTGACTGGGGCCGGCATCATCGGAGATGGCGACGCAGATCGCAGCTGTGCTCGGACTGGTGGCGCCGAGCTGGTGGCGGGAGTGCTGCCTAGCGCCAGCGTGGAGCGGCAAGCGGCGAACTACGGGATAGTCGGGGCTGTCGTGGAGGCATGTGGGGGAGGTCGGGGAGAGAGTGGGGGGAGGGCATTTCTGATTTGGGAGTGCTACGGTAGAGTGGAGATTTGAATTTCAAATTGAGTTTTGAAATTTGAGTTGACGCGGTGGAGTCCCTAACATCCAAATTTGTCCCTAATATCCAAATTACAACCGACTTACAAGTAGCAACAAAATGTATCCTAGTTGGTGTAGGCGACGATTGCCGGACAATTTTATAGTTTGTGTTCTACTTTGACCTTGGTTGGTTAAAGTGAGGGGTGCCTTTGGTTCTTTCATGTCAGAGGGCTCGCAGGGGTCATGTGCGACGTCTATACTCGTTGCGAGGTTGTGGTGAGAATCATCGAGGGTGAAGCGAGGGGATGAGAACGAGGACTCAATCTTGACATGGAGTTGTCAGATTGGTGGAGTGCATGCGGGGTCTCTAATATGGTGCTTACGCTTGTCGAATGGGTCACTGCTGGGGGCGACGAGGGAGATCGCACGATAGTTGGATAGGATAAACGGCGTACAAGCGAGAAACTGAGTGAGAGAGTGAGCCCAAATTGGCACGAAAAAGTTGTTCTGGCGGGGGTGGCCGATCAGTAGGACTAGATTTTATTGTATTTTTGTTTGTTGGTTGGGGTGAATGAATTCCAGAACCCAGCCTGTTGGGATCTGAACATCATAAGCCTTATTTTTGGTTTCTTGTTTTGTTAAATTTTTTAATGAAACACGGGGGGCAATTGCCAACCTTTTACGATAAAAAAAAAGTAATCTATTATTTTGTCAGGATGTTTTACTTGGGAAGCTCTTCAATTTCAATAACTTTTACTAGTGTTACCCTGTGCAAATTGCACAACCTAAAATAGTTTTGAGGGACTCGTAAAATTATATACAACTTCCAAAAATATGAGAGAATTGAGAAAAACATATGAATATCATTCATACTATAATAACTCAAATATTCATTATCATCCTCACATAAACAACATAAGCAGGTTTAGATAATCACTGCAAAACCATAGTTTTATATAATTGAATATTACTAAAACTGCTGGGGGGGAGGGGGGGAGTTGGGAGGGGGGGTAAGATTGGGTAAGTGAGAGGAGAAGAAAATGTGTGAGGGATTGAGCATAACATGCATGTTAGTTAAATAGGAATTCATACTTTTTCTCTTCTTTCTCTATTTTGAAAAAGACCAGAGGGATAGACTCTATCTCTCCTGTTAGCATAAGATATAGATATTATTCTCCGGACGATATAGATATTATTCTCCGGAGTGTCATTCTCTTCAATCATAAAAGGACCATGAAGTGCCAGACCAAAAATACAGCTTTAAAGTTACATAAACATGACATATGGGGTGGGTGTACCTACACCAAGCAACATAATGAACTGCTAACTTTATATGCACTCCTTAACTTATCTATACTTTTTAACTCCTTAAAGTACATTAGTTTACTAATTTTTTTGGCTAATCTTTAACTAATATACTTGACTGACGAAAGAGCATCAGAAAGATGGACTACAATCTCAGCACCTAGCAATAGTAGGAAACTATTAAAGACCAACCTGTTAACTTGGTCTGATTAATTTGATGACCTCAACTGAAGAGGCACATAAGTTATCCGGAAAGAAACTGATCTAACAACCTCTTTGGCCTCGTATAGCTTACTTTCAGTGGTTATTCATGTTTGCATCAATCATCAACTGAAGAAGTAGGTAGGCTGGACTTGTAAGACCGTCCTAGTTGATCTCTTCCTATGAATACCATGTTATTAAAGCCTATATATATCCTAGTTGATCTTCTTTGATTGTACCAGGTGGTTCAAATTAAGATGCAAAATGTCCATAGCAATGTCCGTGCACCCTGATAGAATCAAGTGAGACAGTGTCGTGATCAGTCTCATGACCTGAACTAACTAACACACAAGATTAGAACAGTCCAAATTTGCCAAGAGTAGACAGACGGCTATATTAATTTTTTTTTTTTCAAAAAAAAAAAAAAAAAAGTTGGGAGGGGTTTTCCTTGGACCGATCTCATTTGTTTCAGCAAACTAGAGTATATATGAAACTCTAGATTCCATCTTTTGTTTCAGCAAACTAGAGTGACATAACTAGTGCCTGCTGCACCAAACTAGTCTGTCTGTTCTAGGCGGTCAAATTCGTGCCAGATTGCTAGATGCAACTCTTTCTAACCAAACCCCGCCGGGGGGGGGGGGGGGGGGGGGGGGGGAACCTTCTACGATAAAAAAAAAAAAAAAAAAAAAAAAAAACTCTTTCTAACCGAAATGACGCAAGCATAAGATGATACTAGTATATCTTCTCGTTTCGCAACTTGTATCTACTATTGTCTAAGATGGCTCCATAATCAGTAACGAAATAGAACTATACAACAAAAATGGAACTAATCACTTATTAATTCCACAATTAAAGAAAGAAAGAAAGAAAGATAGAAAGAAAGAAAAGGAAACAGTAGCTAGAAATTGTTCTCCTCCAACATGCCTTACAGTATTATTCTGAAAGATAATACATACAGCTAATCTCTTTTACAAGTATTTCCACATTTCCCTCCATACAAATTGGTCTCCTCTATAACACTAGTCTAAATCAACCAAATGTAGAAAATCAAAGTGGAGAATGAAGAAATATTCAAAGATGGAACCCCCGAAAAATATTACAATTACCAAATGACCGATTCACCACATCAAATTTTAATGATCTCTTTCAAATTTCAAGAAAAAAATAGAAAAGAAAAAAAAAACTATACGGAAAATCAATGACTAGGAAGAAGCACCAGAACCTAAATTCAAATTCGAAGTTGAGGAATTAGACTGAGACCTGGTCCGCTTCTTGGCCTCGCTGTATAGCACCACCCCCACAATCGTGATCCCGAACCCCACAATCCCCATCACAGTCACCGGATTCCTGAAGATCAGCACCGACACCACCGCCGCCACTGCCGCCTTCGCGTTCCCCAGCACCTGCAGCGTCAGCGCACTCGTGTGCTTCGTCACCAGAAAGTTCGTCAGATTTACCAGATACGCCACCGTCGCATTCCCCATCAGGTACAGGAACAGTTTCGGATCGTTCCCTCCCTTCTCCAACGTCGCCGCAGCTACGTTCCCTTCCATGTACAGACTCAGCGGCAAGAGCATCGCCGCCGCCATCGGCGCCATGTACATTAACAAATTCATCGAGTTCAGCTTCTCTGCCTCTGACGTCAGCAAGATCCCCTGCACCACCGACTTCAGCGCCCTCCCCGCCGTGGACCCCACGCAGACCAAGAAACCGAAGAGATGGAACAGCGGCTCGCTGTTGCTCGCAAGAACGATTCCGAGGACGACGGGGAGGAGTGCGAGGTAGACGATGCCGGATTCTTTTCGGCACGTGATTATAAAGGCAAAGACGGCGGTGAAGAAGGGAGTGGTGGCTCCGATGGCCTGGTTGAAGGAGACGGGGATGTAGCGGAGGGAGGTGTTGCCGCAGACGACGGAGAAGCAGAAGATGAAGGAGAGGGCGAGAATCTTGAGGAGCTGACGAGTGGACGAGATTGGCTGGAAGGGGACGAGGTGGAGGAATCGGACGGCGGCGGTGGTGTAGAGGGAACAGGAAAGCATGTGGAGGGTGGTGAGAAAGATGGGGTAGCGATAGCCGTAGATGGAGAGGAGGTACTTGTTGAGAAGCAGGACGCCAATGTTGGAGGTGTACCAGGCGCCGATGATGAAGGCGGTGGTGGCGGTGGCGGAGGCGGTGATTTCAGCCGAGAATGAGAAGGGGAGGATGAGGGAGAGGAAGGAAGTGTTCGGCTGGGGTTTCGTCGGCGGAGTCGGAGGGATGTCGACGGCGAGATCTACGTTGAGGCGGGGGTTCGAGCCGCGGCGAGTCGCCGACGACTGTAAGTGGCCGTCCCCCATTTCTTGATTTTTCACTCTCTGAGTTTCTTTATTTTTTGGAGGGGGGGTGATTTGAGAGTAGGAAGAGTGAGAGGGGTAGAAAGGTAATTTAAGGGGTGTCGGCGTCCGGATCTGGAGGGATTGGCTAGATCTGCGATCGGGAGGAGTAGGATCTGATCGGACGGTGGAGAAGGAATTAGGGAGAGCGAGTGCCGTTGGATTGGAATGATTGGGGTAGGTGATAAAGCATAGTGTCGGTGTACTTTGGTGTTGGGCCAGATACGCGGGGCGGGGGGGGGGGGGGGGGGGGAGGGGGGGGGGGGGGGGGGGGGGGAGGGACGGTTGGGATTGAAAAGCAGTGGAGGGAATTTGTTGTGTTCGCTGATTAAAGTGAAGATCTACGGGATCAATTATTAAATCGCGATGAGGATTGGTCAATGGGATGTAGACAAATCGTTTTCTATGTTTACACGCGGTCAACACGGATACCGATGATGTGTCCTCTTGTTTCTCTACTTCGAACTCGGCCTCACTGTATCTTAATCTTAGATAGGGCCGGTCCAGAGTTCCCGGACCCGTGGTAAAATAGCCAAATAATTATTTTAGGTCCTTAATGATAACATAATTTTTTTACGTGTAAAATACGTATTTATATTTACAAGGAGGATATAAATTTGAAAGCTCCTAAAATTGTAAAAAATTCGGGGGTCTGAGATGGCCGTCTCACCTGCCTCAAGGTGGGGTCCGGCCCTGATCCTAGACTCTCATTGATGCGATTTATTTCTGGGAAACGTGTAGATGCACCAGGTGTGAGTTCGGACTCAATTTGTATTTGAAGGAGAATGCTGCTCGTCTGACGACCCTTGGCTGACCGGGCAGAACCTGTGGCGACCTCGGGGTGGTTCGGAGATCTGGGCTCGGATCAGAGGATTCGGATCCGAGGTCCTGTGTACCTGCAGACGGTCCTGAAACACCGGGGTTTGTCCCGGTGGCGGATCCTCCGACGATCTAGTCAGTCTCTGTGAGAGAGTAGCAATAACTAGGTGAATTTAAGTGGAAAAAGATTGATTACCTGAAAAGGTGGGTGAGGGTCTAGTATTTATAGAGAATTCCAACTGGGTTTGGATCCGCTTGGGGGCCGGGTCTGGACCCGAAAGCCCATGGGCCTGACGTGGCAGAGGGCCCAGGGGGTTTAGGGCAGACGTGGCCATACCAGGAGCGGTATAGGGCTGACGTGGCAAAACCCTGGGTGGTATTTGGAGCTGACATGGCTGATCGTGGGTCTTCTGTGCTTCTGGGAGAATCGGAGGGCCTAGGCGGTGCCAGGTCATCCCCCTGCTTCGCCAGAGAGGGAGGACGGCCCGTGGAGCTGTCACGGATCGGAGACCGAGGACCACTGAGGCTCGTCGGATACGAGGAGGCCGGCTCTGTGGGGGTGCACTTGAGGTTCGGCGCTGACCCTGCAGTGGTTCGAGGCCGAACTAGAATGCTATTTTTACCTTTCTTGAGTGAGAGTTGTATTGGGCCCTGGTAGGGCCTCCAAGCCATTTTTACCCTACCACACAAGCCCCTCACTCCTGCGGGGGTGCGGGAGCTAGCCGGGGAGGAGTGTTCACGGTCGTGAAGATGGGATGGTAAATCGTTGAATCTTTCGGAGGAGAGTACCCTGGTGCTCGACCCAACCTCGAAATGACGAGGGATTACGTGTCGACAAGGGTGATGCAAGCTGTTGTTTCTTCCTGAGAAGAGTACCCTGGTGCCGGACCGAACCTCGAGATGAGGAGGGATTATGGATCGGTAAGGGTGATGGCGAGCCGTTGGCCTTCCTGAGAAGACCACCCTGGTGTCAGACCTGACCTCGAGCTTGGCGAGGGATTACGGGTCGGCAAGGGTGATGGCGAGCCGGTGATTCTTCCTGAGAAGAAGGCCCTGGTGCTCGACCGAACCTCGAGATGACGAGGGATTATGTGTCGGTAAGGGTGATGGCGAGCCGTTGTTTCTTCCTGAGAAGAGTACCCTGGTGCTCGACCGAACCTCGAGAAGACGAGGGATTATGTGTCGGCAAGAGTGATGGCGAGCCGGTGATTCTTCCTGAGAAGAAGGCCCTGGTGCTCGACCGAACCTCGAGAAAACGAGGGATTACGTGTCGGCAAGGGTGATGGCGAGCCGTTGTTTCTTCCTGAGAAGAGTACCCTAGTGCTCGACCGAACCTCGAGAAGACGAGGGATTATGTGTCGGCAAGGGTGATGGCGAGCCGGTGATTCTTCCTGAGAAGAAGGCCCTGGTGCTCGACCGAACCTCGAGAAGACGAGGGATTATGTGTCGGCAAGGGTGATGGCGAGCCGTTGTTTCTTCCTGAGAAGAAGGTTTGAGCCGCGTGGTCTGTCGTTTTAGCGGAGTCTTGATGGCGCTTCCGGGATCCGTGTGATGTTCCAATTTTCTAGGGGCATTAAATGACGCCGCCAGCCTGAACGCAGGTGGCGCATGGGCTTCTGTCGATTGGCCTTCCCAATATCATAAAGGCTGGTCTTTGGGGGAGGCTATAAATACCTCTCCCCCCCTAGCGGGCTTGATCTCAGCAAAGGGTGGTTCAATGGCCATCTGAGGTGTCTGCTTCGGCGGGCGTCTCTCTTCTGATAAACTTTGTAGCGCCAATGGGCCTCGAATTGGTGGCGACTCTGCTGTCTGGATCCTTTTTCGGGTCAGACGACCCTTATACGGTTGCCTGGCCCGAGAAAGATCAGGACGGGAGGGGTATCCACCGTGTTCTGGATCTGGGGGTGAAGAACCTCGGATATGCGGGTCGATCTTCGTTTTGTTAGGGTTCTAGGTGATGGTGGCTTCCCTCCCACCCGCGAATAATTCGGGGTTTCGGCTGACCAGGCTTTGAGCCCCGAGTTGTTCGAGGGTGAGAGAGGAGTCGACCGATCTCTGGAACCCAGGGCGCAGGCGGTGGTGGCTTTCCTGCCACCCGGGAATAATTTGGGGTTTTCGGCTGCCGAGGCTGTAAGCCCCAAGTTGTTCGCAGGTGAGAGGGGAGCTAACCGAGCCCTGTAGCCTTAAATCTTTTAAAGAGAAAATTTTCCGCCGAGTACTTTATCCGGCCCGACCCCTGTGTCTGGTCGCCAGCCTGGCACCGGATGACGTCAGCGGCCCACGTTTCGAGGACGTGGCGTGGTTTTCCAGGCACCCGCTACACGTCAATCGATGAACAGTGATTGCAGAAATCGAGGAGTCGTTTCTCCCCTCTATAAATGTTCCCTCCTCTCCCCCTATCGTTCCCTTCTTATTCGCCTCTTCCTTTTTCTAAGAAATCTTCCAATACCTCGGTCTTCGTCCCTACCGTTCGCTGTACCAGGCTCATTCTTCCGAAGTGACCCCCAGCTTGTTGGTAAGTTTGTTTTAGTTTAGGCACAGATGGATAGGGCTCAGTCTGGCTCGTCGGCGTCGACGTCTGGGGGGAACGCAAAACCCGCCTCTAGACCGACTTCGTGGGAGGAGTCTGATCTCGAGGGGGAGTCTGTAGGCGACGATCAGCCCGTGTATGATGTGAAGCCGCTGCGGTCTCGAAGGTTTCTTGTTGTGGAGAGTAGTGATTCTGAGGAGGGGGACGACAGTTCCGCCGAAGTTCAGATTCTAAGGCTGGTTCCTGGAGAGGAGGGGGGAGTCGAAGGGGCTCAGGTAGGAGGTCAGGGCGTGGGTCCGAGCTCCATGACGATGGGTCTGGGGCGATTATCTACCCCCTCCCCGGAACAGGCCAAGACGAAAAAGAGGGCTTCGAAGAAGAAGGGGTCGAGGATAGGGGGCTCGAGTCAGGTGCCTGCTAACTTAAGGACAGGGTCATCTGTACAGCCTATGCCGTTCCGTTGGTATCCCGACGATCTTTCTGATAAGGAGGCGTGTGGGGTCCAACCGTCGTCGCCTAGCCGGAAGAGGGTGATAGTGGACGCACTTCCGACCGTTCTGGAGGCAGGTAATTTGGAGGCTTTGCGGTTGGCGTACCATATAGGGTCCAGCTACGAGCTCATGCTACCGAGCTCCACTCTTCGACCGACCGACCCTCTGCCGGATCGGTATTGCGTCTTCCCCGTGGATGCCTTTATCTCCGGTCTGAGGCTGCCTGTTCATCCTTTCGTCCGCGAGGTGTTGAACTGGGGGACCTTGGCGCCGATGCAGTACGGACCCAATTCTTGGAAGCAGATCATCTGCTTCGTGTTGCTGTGTGAGGAGCAGAGGGTACCTCTACGGCTGAACGTCTTCCGAGCGATGATGATGATCGGCTCGTCAGCTGAGGGTATCTACTACATTTCGCCCCGGGGCAAGGGAAAAGTTGTCCACGGTCATCCGGACTCCATTAAGGAGTGGAAGAAGAAGTATCTGGTGATCCGGAATGAGGAATCCTGGGACATCCCCACTCGGTGGAACCACTCTAAGCCGAGCTATAAAACGCCAAAGCCGAGGGACCTGACCGCCGGGGAATGGGGGTTTGTTGAGCGCCTCCGTTTGTCATATAGCATCGACTGGGCGAAGGTGACCAAGGGCCACTTGGTGAATGCCGGACTGAGCCCGGCCGATCTACGTATGTAGTTGTTTCTTTCTTTTTGTCCTCCTCATTCCTCTGTGCTCATTGTCCTTACTGGATCTTTGTGCAGGTATGGATCCTGAGTCGATTAAGGCGAAAAGGCTCGAAATGAAGAAGGAGGAGGCTAGGAAGAAGATGAAGACGAGGGGGTCGTCTCCGGGGGTTTCCGAGGCCCCTGTTCAGCCGCGGGTCAAAAGGGCTCATTCGGAGACGGTCAAGGACGCGGTGGTTCAGAGTGGTCCGGACCAGGGCAAGGTCACCGATCTTGATAAGGGGAAGGGATCTCTGGCGGATCCGGAGGTAGAGGAGAGGCTTCGGCGACCGTGGGTGCCGAGTTGGTCGATCCGTGAGGGAGACTGTTTGACCCGAGGGCGGCAAGCTGTCGAGGTGGCGAGTAAGTTGGCGACCCCCCGGGATCGTTCGGAGATGAAGAACGAGACCCTGGATGAGGCGTATACTCGCCTCGCACAGGCCAATGTGCTGGTAAGTCTGTCAACCTTTTTTGTCCCGTGATTACTTTGTAGAAGAGGTTCCCTTAGTTGTGTTTGGTGGCTACAGGCGACCGTGCAGGGGGCCCACGTGAGGGACCTTTACGAGGCTGCTTTGAAGCGGGAGCGCGATCGGGCGGACAAGGCCGAGCAGGAAACGAAGGAGGTGAAGACAGAGCTCGAAGGCTCTCAGAAGAGGGAGCAAGAGATGAAGACGGCCTTCGACAAGGAGAAGGGGGAATGGGCTGAGAAGATGGCGGCTCAGGAGAAGGAGTTCGCCAAGGAGCGGAAAGAGCTGACAGAGACGAGTCAGCTCCTGGTGATCAATGCTCAAGATTCATGTTATGCGAGGGCAATCAGCCACGTGAGGCACTTCTACCCGACCCTTGATCTGTCCAATTTCGAGTATGACATGGAGGTCGAGGGGACACCGAAGACCCCTGTCGAAGAAGGGCCTGCCCCTGATCCGCCCGTCGACCCCCTCGTGGAACCGCCTGCTGATGCCGAGGTGGGAAAACATGTTGTATAACTTTTTGCTTTTCTATTTCCCTCTTCCGATTGTATTTGCCTCCTGCGGACTGGCCACCGCATTTTTTGTAAGAAGCGACTCGATTTATAGAAATGGATTTTTTTTTTTTGACCGGCCAAGTGTTCTGACTCCGGATGTTTCCAGTCCTCCTTGCTTATGCGTTTTGAGTTGGCTGGTTTTCTTGTAGGTTGCGGCTCCTCTTCCCGAGGCGGACCCCCATCGCTCCGACGTGGCGTGGCTCTGGAGCAAAGTTGAGGCCCTGGAGGCCACGTTAGTTCGCTATCGAAAGGGGGCTCGCGACACTGATGCGGCCTTTAATTATTATTGGAATAAGTCTGAGGCCTTAAGTGAGGAGGCGAGCCGGCTGAGGAGGGCGATGGCGGACGGGGATCTCGGAGGTGTCGGGCTAGGACATACCACGTCGAACGCCTCGGTACAGAGACCCTCTTCCGAGAGGCTACTTCGAGATGTCATAGTGGAGAAGGAGATGGAGATACACCGCTTCAGGACGATGTTGGGCGTCTCGTCATCTTCCTCCTGCGCTGCTCCTGCTGGAGCGCCTGTGACCAGTGGATGCCCAGAGCTCTGTGGCTGGTGTGTCGACCGTGGCTGAGCCCCGGGAACGCCATGATGAGGAGAGGGATCCTAGCCGTTCGGTCGGAGTGGTCCCGCCCTTTGTTGGACTCGAGGGGCCCTAAGATGGCGGCTTTCTCTCGTTCGAGATGAGTGGAGTGGTCCGGTAATGGTCTTTGTTTGTTTTTTCTAATCAAATAAAGGGGTATGAATAAAGAATTCTTTTCCTCTTTGGCTCTGTTAAGGAGTGCGGTGGATGACGTCGGTGGTGTGGTTCGGCTCCGTCGATCCGCGAGGGATCAACGTGGGGCCTTAGTAAGAGCCCCCGGGTCCGAACTTGGGTTGGGCCTACCGAGACGCTGGGAATGATGCCGGAGTGAGGACTCGGATGCCGATCTGCCGAGTCATTTGAAGTTTTGACACAAAAGAGATTTCTCTCCTACTAGATAGGGGCGGTCGCCGAAGCCGCCTTTCACACATGAAAGTTTACAACAGGGTTTTATACTCACTAGACAAGTTAGAACCTAGGTTCGCTCCTCCAGGAACTTCATTAGATGCTCGGCGTTCCAGGGTCGGCTGATGAGCCGGCCGTCTATATCCGCCAGTCGGTACGTGCCAGGGCGTACAGCCTCGACTACATGGTACGGGCCTTCCCGGTTGGGCTCGAGTTCAGCGGCGTGGAGAGGGGATGCATCCCCTCCGACGGTGGTTATATAGCATGGCCGCGCTGCTTCGTTGTTTCCTCGGGCAATGCCGACCCCTTGGGGGGTGGGAAATTTGAGTCTCGGATGGTAAGTTGAAGGTACTGTTTGTAGGGAGTTCTGTCCGGATCGGCCGAGAATGGCGTTGCAAGCCGCCCTGACGTTGATAATCATGAAATCCATGGATTCGGTCCTTTTGACAGGAACCGATCCTGCGGTGACGTCGGGGATAATGACCCCTTCTGTTACGACAGGGGCGCCGGGGAATCCATGTAACGTGTGCCCTGTGGGCTTGAGCTTCCCACCGGGTAATCTTGAGGCTTTCGAAGGTTTTGAGGAAGAGAATATTAACTGAGCTACCGTTGTTAGCGAGGTTTCGGCGAACCTCTCAGTTAGCCATGTGGAGGCTGATGTCGAGGGCATTGTAGTGGGGTAGGTGAACGCCTCCGAGGTCCTCTCCTGAGAAGGTGACTGGCCCCGGTTGCGGCTTGGACGAGGGGGTGTTTTGGACAGCATTCGCCTCGCAGATGAAGGTTTTTCGGGATGTATTTGACCCTCCTCCCATCGGCCCCCTGTGGACTCAGTGCAAGATGGATGGCGTATCTGCGTTCTCCTCGGACCCGAGATCCTGATCAAGGAGGTGGGTCGACGTAGGGTTCGGAGGCGAAAGTCTCCGGTTCCTATCATCTCGCCGATTCAGTCGGCCTTCTCCGGTGAATTGTCGGAGGAACCCTCATGAGACGAGTTCCTCAATTTCGTCTTTCAGGGCTCGGCACTGGTCGGTCTCGTGCCCGTGATCTCTGTGGAAGCGGCAGTAGAAGCGCTGATCTCGATTCTTGTTGTTATTCGATCGGGGGGGTAGTTGGACAATGCCTTTGTCTTCAATTTCCAAGAGGATGGCGGATACGTTATGTGTTAAGGGAGTGTATCTCTCGAAGCGGGGGACCGGCGGGACCTTCTTCAAGGCCCCCGCATCCCTTGGAGCTTTCTTTGTCGGTTCGACCTCTTCGAACTTCCGCTTTCCCTTCCCGATGGCTCCCTTGGTATCTTCGGGGTTAAGGGCTTCTTCCGCCCTAATGTATTTCTCGACCCTGTTGAGGAGGTCGGGAAAGTCGACGGGGGGTTTTTTCGCCAGAGAAGCCTTCAGCTGTCCATGACGGACGTTGTGCCGGAATGCCGCAGAGGCGACGTCCGGATCGAGGGAGGAGACCGATCTTGCCTCTGCGGTAAACCTTCGGACGAACATTCTGAGCGACTCCCCTTCTATCTGTCTGAGCCCCAGTAATGAGGCGCTGGTCCTTTCGGCCTTCCGGCTGGTGACAAAGTGGGTAAGAAAATTGCCCTCTAGTTGGTCGAAGGAGTAAATGGAGCCGGGGACGAGCTTCGAGAACCATTCACGAGCCGGACCCCGAAGGGTGGCAGGAAAGGCTCGACACAGTAGGGGATCCGAGGCGTTGTGAATCATCATGAGGGTTTTGAAGCCCTCCATGTGATCAGCAGGATCTCCCTCGCCGTCGTAGGTCTCGAATTGAGGTGGTCGGAAATTCCTTGGTATTTCCGCTTGGAGGATCGGGGCGGAGAAGGGAGGTCGGACAGGTCTGTACCCCTGAGCCGCCCGTCGGTTGCCGTCTCCCATATGATCGAGGCGATCCTCCATTTCTTGGAGGCGTCTTAGGAGTATGCCATCGTCTTCTGGCTGGTGTGTTGAAGGGCGCGATGCGCTGGTCTCGACATCCGACCCTGTCTGGGAGCGGAGGGTTTCCTCCCCGGGGGTCCGTCGGAGGGCCCCGAGAATTTCTCTCCGGAAGTCTTGGAACTCCTTGTGAGTGACGGGGGCTCCTTCGATCCGGTGGGGTTGGTCTGGAGGCTGCCTTCCGATGCGGCTGAGTGCCGATCTCCGTCCCTCGGGCGGCGGTCTTGGATGGTCCGGGGCTGGGTTGGAAGCGGCCCTTCGCCTGCTGCGGCTAATCTGTCGGTTGACGATTACTCCCCGTAGGTCGGGCTGGACTGTACGGGAGGTGCTCTGCCGGGATCCATGATGGGAATCCCCGTGCCTTGATGCGCGTGGCCCGGCATTGGTGTTTGGTGGGGGTGTGCCCCGTCGGTTGGCGGAGGGGGTGGCCCCCTTGCCCTTGGAGGCCATGAAAGTTCGGCTGTCGAGGTCGCTCGATGGTCGGGCTTTGGTCGGCTTCTGAAGCAGTTTTCCCACAGACGGCGCCAACCTGATGCGGTTTATTTCTGGGAAACGTGTGGATGCACCAGGTGTGAGTTCGGACTCAATTTGTATTTGAAGGAGAATGCTGCTCGTCTGACGACCCTTGGCTGACCGGGCAGAACCTGTGGCGACCTCGGGGTGGTTCGGAGATCTGGGCTCGGATTAGAGGATTCGGATTCGAGGTCTTGTGTACCTGCAGATGGTCCTGAAACACCGGGGTTTGTCCCGGTGGCGGACCCTCCGACGATCTAGTCAGTCTCTGTGAGAGAGTAGCAATAACTAGGTGAATTTAAGTGGAAAAAGATTGATTACCTGAAAAGGTGGGTGAGGGTCTAGTATTTATAGAGAATTCCAACTGGGTTTGGATCCGCTTGGGGGCCGGGTCTGGACCCGAAAGCCCATGGGCCTGACGTGGCAGAGGGCCCAGGGGGTTTAGGGCAGACGTGGCCATACCAGGAGCGGTATAGGGCTGACGTGGCAAAACCCTGGGTGGTATTTGGAGCTGACATGGCTGATCGTGGGTCTTCTGTGCTTCTGGGAGAATCGGAGGGCCTAGGCAGTGCCAGGTCATCCCCCTGCTTCGCCAGAGAGGGGGGACGGCCCGTGAGGCTGTCACGGATCGGAGACCGAGGACCACTGAGGCTCGTCGGATACGAGGAGGCCGGCTCTGTGGGGGTGCACTTGAGGTTCGGCACTGACCCTGCGGTGGTTTGAGGCCGAACTAGAATGCTATTTTTACCTTTCTTGAGTGCGAGTTGTATTGGGCCCTGGTAGGGCCTCCAAGCCATTTTTACCCTACCACACTCATATTACTTATTCTTCCAAAAATATAGGAGTATACTAAAAGAACAGTATCTCGTTAACTTACAAAACTTGCCAATCAAGATCTTATGAGCCCACGGAGGATTGAAAATAGACCTATTAAAATTAAAAAATAAAAAAACTATAAGGCCATTGTTTAAGGTTAAAAACCCTAGTATAACACCATTGTTTAAGGGTAATTTTTAGTAAACCTATCTCATTTTTGTGACGAGTGGGCACATAATCCGCTTCATCATTTTTTTTACAGTTTGCCTATCTATCAGACAAATATGGTTACTGATGCGGTTTGTTTCTGGGAGACGTGTGGATGCACCAGGTGTGAGTTCGGACTCAATTTGTAATGAGGGAAGGGTGCGGTACCGGACGGTGAGCGAGATGTTCGCTTCGGCGCTTGAGGATCGGCTCGGATGGCCTCGCCTCGAGTACCTGCAGACGATCCTGAAACACCGGGATTTATCCCGGTGGCGGACCCTCCGACGATCTAGTCAGTCTCTGTGAGAGAGTAGCAGTAACTAGGAGAATTTGGGTGGCAAAGATTGATTACCTGAAAAGGTGGGTAAGGGTCTGATATTTATAGGGAATCCCAACCGGGTTTGGATCCGCTTGGGGGCCGGGTCTGAACCCGAAAGCCCATGGGCCTGATGTGGCAGGAGGCCCAGGGGGTTTAGGGCAGACGTGGCAGTGCCAAGAGTGGTATAGGGCTGACGTGGCAAAGTCCCAGGCGGTATTTGGAGCTGACATGGCTGATCAGGGGGCTCCTGTGTCTCTGGGGAGAATCAGATGGCCTGGGTTGCACCAGGTCATCTTTATTCCATGCCAGGCTGGGTGGATGGCCCGTAGGGCTGTCGCGAATCAGGGCCCGAGGGCCATCGAGGCTCGTCGGATACGAGGAGACCAGTTCCGTGGGGATGAATTTACGGCTCGGTGCCGAGGCTGTAGTGGTCCGGGGCCGAGCTGAATTGTTTTTTTTTATTTCGAGTGAGCCATCCTGGGCCTTGGCTGGGTCCCAGGCCATTTTTACCCTACCACACAAGCTCTCCACTCCTGCGGGGATGCGGGAGTTAGCCGTGGAGGAGTATTTATGGTCGTGAAAATGGGATGGCAAATCGTTGGGCCTTCATGAGAAGGCTACCCTGGTGCTAGACCGGACCTCAAGCTGGCGAGGAATTATGGGTCGCCAAGGGTGATGGCGAACCGTTGAGCCTTCCTAAAAAGACTACCCTGGTGCTAGACCGGACCTCGGGCTGGCGGGGAATTATGGGTTGGCAAGGGTGATGGCGAACCGTTGAGCCTTCCTGGGAAGACTACCCTGGTGCTAGACCGGACCTCGAGCTGGCGAGGGATTATGGGTCGGCAAGGGGGATGGCGAACCGTTGAGCCTTCCTGAGAAGACTACCCTGGTGCTAGGCCGAACCTCGAGCTGGCGAGGGATTATGGGTCGGCAAGGGTGATGGCGAACCGTTGAGCCTTCTTGAGAAGACTACCCTGGTGCTAGACCGGATCTCAAGCTGGCGAGGGATTATGGGTCGGCAAGGGGGATGGCGAACCGTTGAGCCTTCCTGAGAAGACTACCCTGGTGCTAGGCCGAACCTCGAGCTGGCGAGGAATTATGGGCCGGCAAGGGTGATGGCGAACCGTTGAGCCTTCCTGAGAAGACTACCCTGGTGCTAGACCGGACCTCGAACTAGCGAGGGATTATAGGTCGGCAAGGGGGATGGCGAACCGTTGAGCCTTCCTGAGAAGACTACCCTGGTGCTAGGCCGAATCTCGAGTTGGCGAGGGATTATGGGTCGGCAAGGGTGATGGCGAACCGTTGAGCCTTCCTGAGAAGACTACCCTGGTGCTAGACCGGACCTCGAGCTGGCGAGGGATTATGGGTCGGCAAGGGTGATGGCGAACCGTTGAGCCTTCCTGAGAAGACTACCCTGGTGCTAGACCGGACCTCGAGCTGGCGAGGGATTAGGGGTCGGCGAGGGTGATGGCGAATAGTTGTGCCTTAGAAGGTTTGAGCGGGGTGTCCTGCTGTCTTCGCGGAGCATTGAAGGCGCTCCGGGATCTGTGTGATGTTTCCACTTCCTAGGGGCATTAATGGCGCCGCCTAATAAATGCATGGCGTTTAGGCTTCCGTCGTTTAGCTTTCCCGATGTCATAATGGCCTGTCTATGGGGAAGGTTATAAATACCCCTCTCCCCACAGCGGGTTTGATCACAGCAAGGGTGGTCCATCAGCCACCAGAGGTGTCTGCTTTGGCGGACGTCTGTCTCTTGCAAAATTTTTACCCTGAGAGCGTTGGACGGGTGGTCACTCTATTGCCTTGTTCTTCTCCCGTCCTTGATGGCCTCGATGTGAGTGTCAGGGTCGGGGGAGAACAAGGCAGAAGAGATGGCGGCCGTAGTCCGGGCTCGGGGGGCAAGGTGCTGGAAGGTTCTAACCCTGGGAACCTCGGACTGGTGGTGACTTTGCCGTCCGGATCCTTTTTCGGGTCAGACGGCCCTGACACGGCTGTCTGCCCGAGAGGGATCAGGACGGGAGGGGTATCAACCGAATTTCGGACCTGGGGCTGAGGAGCCTCGGATAGATGGGTCGTCTCCGATCTCTGTCTTCCTTCTGGTGCTGACGCTTTCCGATGGTTGTCAGCCCAAAGGAGTTAGAGATGGGAGGTGGGCCGATCTGCTTTCCAATAGGGTTCTAGGCGATGGTGGCTTTTCTCCCACCCTCGAACAGTTCGGGGTTTCGGCTGCCGAGGCCGTAAGCCCCGAGCTGCTCACGGGTGAGAGGGGAGCCGACCGAGTCCTGGAGCCCGGGGCGCCTGCCTAAGGACGGCGCCTTAAATCTTTAAGCAAAAATTTTTCTGCGCTGAACACTTCATCCGAACCGACCCCTGTAGGGTCTCCAACCGGCGCTAGGTGACGTCAGCAGCGCCCGTTTCGAGGATGACGTGGCGCGTTTCTATTGGTGGCAGATGCGCGCTATTCGAGGAACAGTAATGCGAATATCGAGGCGTCACCTCTCCCTCTATAAATATCCCCCCCTCTTCCCTATTCTGCTCATTTCTCTCCTGCTATCTTCTTTAAAAAGAAATCAAACACTTCAGCGCTCGGCTTTGACTGTTTTAGCGACACCGGCTCGTCAGTCCGCGGCATCCTAAATGTTAGTTTGTAAGTTTTTTTTGTTAGGCACAGATGGATAGGGCTCAGTCTGGCTCGTCGGCGTCGACGTCGAGGGGGAAAGGGAACCCTGTCTCCAAATCGACTTCGTGGGAGGAGCCAGTGTGCGAGGAGGAGTCAGTACACGATGCGAAGCCTTCCGATTCGACTTCGTGGGAGGAGCCAGTATTCGAGGAGGAGCCGGTATACAATGTGAAGCCGTTACGCTCCCGGAAACCTTTCGTGGTGGAGAGTAGTGAATCGGAGGAGGCAAGTGACACCGCTGACGTGGTGGAGGTAGTGGGTACGGATTCCAAGGGGGAAGATAGTGAAGGAGAAGGTGACGCAGCCAAGGCTCGGACTAGAGGCAGAGGGAGGGGCTCCAAAGTTCGGGGGGTAGGCTCGTCTTCCACGCCGGCCGGCCTTGAGCGTTTGTCTACCCCCTCGCCGGAGAAGGCTCGGCAGAAGAGGGTGCCGAGAAAGAAAGGGATTAAGGCCGAGGGTTCGAGCAAGGCGCCTGTTGTTCGGAACCTTCTGACGGGGTCCCCGGCGCAGCCGGACCACTTCCGGTGGTACCCCGATGATCTTTCTGACACGGTGCAGTTTGGAGTCCAACCTTCTTCGCCGAGTCGGAAGATAGTGAAGATGGATTCGATTCCGACGATACTGGAAGATGGTGACTTGGATGTTGCATGGTCGCACTTCCACATCGGGCCAGAGTATGAATTGATGCTGCCGAGCTCGAGCCGTCGTCCCACCGATCCTCTGCCGGACTGGTACTGCGTCTTCCCTGTAGACGCCTTTGGCTCCAGACTGAGGCTGCCGATGCATCCGTTCATCAAGGAGGTGCTCAACTGGGCGAAGCTGGCCCCGATGCAGTACGGGCCAAATTCGTGGAAGCAGATCATCTGCTTTGTGTTGCTCTGCGAGGAGCAGAAGGTACCCCTCCGGCTGAATGTGTTCCGAGCGATGTTGGGGATCAGTTCGTCAGGAGAGTCAGAGGGGATATACTATATCTCCCCTCGGGGTAAGGGGAAGGTGGTTCACGGCCAGCCGGACTCAATTAAAGAGTGGAAGCAGAAGTACCTTGTGATCCGGAGCGAGGGGCTTTGGGACATCCCCACTCGGTGGAATTATTACAAGCCTCATTTCAAAGCGCAGAGGCCGAGGGACTTGTCTGCCGAAGATTGGGGGTTTGTTGGGCGTCTGCGGCTGTCGCATAGCATCAGCTGGCCGAAGGTGACGGAGGGTCACCTGGCCAGCGCTGGACTGAGCCTGCCGTGTCTTGTATGTAGTTGTTCCTTTCTTGTTTTGCTATTCTTTTGTGCTCATTGTTCTTAATGGATCTTTTCGCAGGTATGGATCCAGAATCAATCAAGGCAAAGAGGCTCGCCATGAAGAAGCAGAAGGCCGAGGTGAAGGGGGACGCGATGAGGACGAGGGGGTCGTCCCAGGTGGTCTCCGAGGCCCCAGACGAGCCTCCGGCCAAGAGGACACGCTCGGAGACGGGCAAGGTGGTGGTTGCTCGGAAGAGCTCGGACCCGGGCAAGGCAGCTGATCTTGACAAGGGAAAGGGTCCCCTGGTGGGGTCAGAGGTAGAGGAGAGGTTGCGGCGACCGTGGGTGCCGGCTTGGTCGATCCGTGAGGGTGACAGCTTAACCCGAGGGCGCCAGGCTGTCGAGGTGGCGGATAAGCTGGCGACCCCCCGGGACCACGCGGAGATGAATGCCGAGGGCCTGGAGGATGCGTACACACGCCTCGCGCAGGCTAATGTGCTGGTAAGTCTGCCGACCCCGCTTGCCTTGTGATTATGTCGTAAAGGAGGCTTTCTTAGTAGTGCTTGGTTACTGCAGGTGACCGTGCAGGGGGCCCACGTGAGAGGCCTTTATGAGGCGGCCTTGAAGCGGGAGCGAGACCGGGCTGACAAGGCCGTGCAGGAGATGAAGGAGATGAAGATAGAGCTCGAAGGCTCGCATAAGAGGGAGACGGAGATGAAGACCGAGTTCGATGCCAAGGAGGCGGAATGGGCGAAGAAGATGGCGGCTCAGAAGAAGAAGTTCGCCAAGGAGAAGGAGGAGTTGACGGAGGTGGGTCAGAACCTGGTGATTAAAGCCCAGGACGAGTGCTATGCGAAGGCCCTCAGTCATGTGAGGCACTTCTACCCAACCATCGACCTGTCCAACTTCAATTACGACATGGAGATCGAGGGTACACCGAAGACCCCTAATGAAGAAGGGCCTGTTGATGGCACGGCTGCCGACCTCCTCGTGAACCCAGCCGATGCTGAGGTGGGAAAACAAGTTGTATAGTTTTGTCTTTCTTTTTCCATCTCTCGATTGTATTTGCCTACCGCGGACTGGCCACCGCATTTTTTGTATGAAGTAATTCCATTTATAAAAGAGGATTTTTGATTGGACAAGTATTTCGTACTCGGATTTTTCCGAACCACTTTTGCCGATGTGTTTTGAGCGGGCTGGTTCTCTTGTAGGTTACGGCTCCCCTTCCCGAGGCGGACCCCCGTCGCTCCGACGTGGCGTGGCTCCGGAGCAAGGTTGAAGCCCTGGAGGCCACGTTGGTACGCTACCGAAAGGGGGCTCGTGACAATGACGCGGCCTTTAACTATTATCGGAACAAGTCTGAAGCCCTAAGTGAGGAGGCGAGCCGGCTGAGGAGGGCGATGGTGGATCGGGACCTCGAAAGTGCTGGTCTTGGACATACCCTGTCGAGTGCCTCGGTGCAGAGGCCCTCTTCTGAGAGGCTACTTCGTGAAGTCATTGTGGAGAAGGAGATGGAGATACACCGTTACAAGACGATGCTGGGTGTCTCGACATCCTCCTCGGGAGGTCGGCGAGCAGAGGGGGTTCCCTCTGCGTTGCTGCTGCGGGAGCGTGTGCGACCAGTTGATGCCCAGAGCTCCGTGGCTGGTGTGTCGACCGTGGCTGAGCCTAAGGACCACCATGACGAGGAGAGGGCTCCTAGTCGTTCGATCGGAGTGGTCCCACCCTTCGTCGGACCCGAGGGGCCCTAAGATGGCGGCTTCCTTTAGTTTGAGATGAGTGGAGTGGTCCTGTAATGGTCTTTGTTTGTTTTTTCAGAACTAATAAGGGAGTATGAATAAAGAATTCTTTTCATTCTTTGCTCTGGCCAATAGTGTAGCGAATGATGGCGGAGGTGAGGTTCGGCCCCGTCGATCCGTTAGGGATCGGCGCGGGACGTTAGGAAGACTCCCTGGCCCTAAGCCGGTTCCTACCTACCGAGACGTTGGGGGACGGCACCGGAGTGAGGACCCGGGTGCCGAAGCTCTTTGAGAAAGCGATCCCGTTGTCCGGTGTTAGGTCGGACCTGCCGAGGCGTTTGGAGTTTGACAAAAAGAGATTTCTTTCATATATGATAGGGTGGGTCGCTAAAACGACCCTTTACACATGACAGCTTACAAAAATATTATTTACATTAGCCAAGCTAGAACCTATGTTCGTCCCTCCAGGAACTTCATTAGGTGCTCGGCGTTCCAGGGTCGGCTGATCGGCCGGCCGTCCATATCCGCCAGTCGGTACGTACCAGGGCGTACGGCCTCGACTACCCGGTATGGGCCTTCCCAGTTGGGAGCCAATTTCCTCTTCTTGGTTGGGTCGGAGACGGACAGTTTTCGTAACACGAGGTCCCCCACTTTGATGTTCGTGGGGCGGACCTTCTTGTTGTAAAACTTCTCGATCCGTTGTTGGTAGATGCTTCTTCGGATCGAAGACTTCTCTCTGACCTCGGCAATGAGATCCAGGTTGGCCCTCAGGCCGGACGAATTGTCAGCCTCGTCGAAGGCCATGATACGGGGAGAAGGCAGGCCGACCTTGACGGGGTTAACAGCCTCTGTCCCATAGGTCAGACTGAACGGTGTCTCCCTCGTGGGGATCCTCTTGGTGGTACGGTGCGCCCATAGCACGCTAGATAGTTCTTCGACCCACAGCCCTTTGGGGGAACTGTCGAGGCATTTTTTGAGGCCGTCGAGGATTTGCCTGTTCGCGTTCTCCGCTTGGCCGTTGGACTAAGGGTGGCAAATAGCGGAGAAGCATTGCTGGATACCGATGTCCGTGCAGAAAGTTTGGAAGTTCTGACCTTGGAATTGGGTTCCGTTGTCCGTGACGAGGACCCGAGGGATTCCGAACCGACAAATGATGTTCTTCCAAAAGAATTGTTGTACTTGGCACTCGGTGATGCTGGACAGGGGCTCGGCTTCGAGCCACTTGGTGAAGTATTCGATGGCGACTATCAAGAATTTCTTTTGCCCTACCGCTACGGGGAAGGGGCCCACAAGGTCCATGCCTCACATGGCGAATGGCGTAGGACTAGCCAGGGATCGGATATTGGCTTGAGGAAGCCTCTTGATTGGGAAGAACCTTTGGCATGGGCCGCACCTCTTGACTAGGTCTTGCGAGTCTTAGAGCATGGTCGGCCAATAGTATCCCTGATTCAGGGCCTTCCGAGCGAGTGTCCTACTCCCCATATGGCATCCGCCGATCCCCTCATGAAGATCTTTTAGCGCGTAGCTGGCCTCGTCGCTGGTGAGACAGCGGAGGTATGGTTTGCCGTCGGCCAAGGTGTATGAGCGTTTGAAGAGGATGTCATCAATCATGAAGAACCTTTCAGCTCGGACCCTGACCCGTCTGGCCTCGGCCCGGTCTTCAGGAAGCTCGGCATTAATTAAGAATCTCCGAATGGGGGTGGTCCGGTCGTCTGGACTGGCAATGCCTTGTACACACATTGCCTCCTGGCCTTGGTCGTTGATACTTGGCTTTAGGAGGATTTCTATGAGTACCGTTTGATCGAGACCCTCGAAGGAGGAAGAGGCGAGTTTGGACAACGCGTCTGCCTGGGCGTTCTGCTCCCTAGGGACTTTGGTAACCGTGGCGCAACTGAAGGATGCCAGGAGTCGCCGGACCATGGCCAAGTACCGTATCATCCGGTCGTCGCGAGCCTCGTATTCCCCGGTGATCTGATTGACCACGAGCTGAGAATCGCTGTAGGCTCGGATTTGCTGGGCACCGGCTCGGTGTGCTAGGGTCAGTCCGGCGATCATGGCCTCATATTCTGCCTCGTTGTTGGAGGCTGGAAAGTTGAGGAGGAGGGAGTATTGAAGTAGGAATTGGTCGGGGCCTCAGAGGATGATGCCAGCCCCACTCCCCGTTTCGCAGGATGATCCATCGACAAAGACCTCCCAGGTCGGATCCAAGCCCCCGATTTTGGGCTGCTCGGAAACGGTGCACTCAGTTATGAACCCGGCGAGGGCCTGCCCTTTGATGGCCGTCCTCGGTTGATAGCTGATGTCGAACTGACTCAACTCAATTGACCACTTGACTAAGCGGCCGGAGTTTTCGGGCTTGTGGAGGACAGTCTTCAGTGGCAGGTCGGTCAGTACTTGGACGAAGTGGGCCTGGAAGTAGGGACGAAGCTTCCGGGCTGCCATGACCAAAGCATAGGCCACCTTCTCTATCTTTGCGTACCTCGTCTCGGCGGGGAGCAGGACTTTGCTCACATAGTACAATGGTCTCTGAACCCCCTCCTCTTCTCGGACGAGGACGGCGCTGAGGGCACTATCCGAGGCGGACAGGTAGAGCCATAGTGGTTCGCCCGGCTCGGGCTTGCTGAGCAGAGGAGGGTTGGCGAGGTACTGCTTCAGCTGTTCGAAGGCTTCTTGTTGATGGGTACCCCACTCGAAGCCCCCTTTTCCGCGCAGGGCCTTGAAGAAGGGGAGAGACTTCTCCCCTGACTTGGAGAGGAAGCGGCCAATTGCGGCCAACCGGCCTGTAAGCCTCTGAACCTCCTTGACATTCTGGGGCGGGATCATGTCAATAATGGCTTGGATTTTCTCAGGGTTCGCCTCGATGCCGCGCTGGCTGACGATGAACCCCAGGAATTTCCCAGTGGAGACGCCGAAGGCGCACTTAGCCGGGTTGAGCCTCATGTTGTGTTGCCGGAGGACCCCGAAGGCTTCCTCGAGGTCGGCGATGTGGTCCGGCCCGGCCCGGCTCTTGACGAGCATGTCGTCGACATAGACTTCCACGTTGCGGCCGATCAGGTCTTTGAAGATTCTGTTGACGAGCCGTTGGTATGTGGCTCCGGCATTTTTCAGCCCGAAGGGCATAACGCGGTAACAAAAAAGACCCTGGTCGGTGACGAATGAGGTCTTGGAGATGTCTGGTGAAACATCCGGATCTGATTGTACCCCGAGAACGCGTCCATGAAGGACAGTAGCTCATGCCCCGAGGTTGCGTCGATTAAGGCGTCGATGCGGGGGAGGGGGAAAGGATCTTTCGAACATGCTTTATTTAGATCCGTGAAGTCGATACAGATCCGCCAGCCTCCGGTTGCCTTCTTCACCATGACGACATTAGCCAACCACTCGGGGTAGCTGACTTCCTGAATAAATCGAGCGGTCAAGAGTTTGTTGACCTCTGTTTTCACAATTTGTTGCCTCTCCGGGGCAACTTTGCGCCTCTTCTGGACGACCGGCTTAGAGTCCGGGATGACGCTCAGCCGATGCATGATCAAGTCTTCGGAGATCCCGGGCATGTCGGAGGGCTTCCAGGCGAAGAGATCAACGTTGCGGCTGATGCAGGCGATTATGCCTGGCTTCAAGTCCTCGGGGAGCGAGCGGCTCACCCGGAACCATTTCGATTCATCCTCGGCACCGAACAGGACCTCTTCCAGTTCGTCGACAGGCTCGGGAGCGGGGCCGTCCCTCTCGGGTTCGAGCTCAACGGTGTCGAGGGGGAACACACCCCCTCCGACGGCGGTCATGTAGCACGACCGCGCTGCTTCTTGGCTACCTCGGACTATGCCGACCCCTTGCGGGGTGGGAAATTTAAGTTTCAGATGGTAAGCCGAAGGTACCGCTTGAAGGGAGCACAGTCCGGATCGGCCGAGTATGGCGTTGTAAGCCGCCTTGAAGTTCACCACCATGAAGTCCATGGACTCGGTCCTCTTGACAGGAGCCGATCCTGCGGTAACGTCGAGAGTAACAATCCCTTCTATTACGACATGGACGCCAGAGAACCCATGCAAAGTATATCCGGCCGGTTTTAGCTTGCCTCTAGGCAGCTTGAGATTCTCGAAGGCTTCGAGGAAAAGAATATTTACTGAGCTGCCGTTGTCGATGAGGATTCGGCGAACTTCACAATTAGCCATGTGGAGACCAATGACGAGGGCATCGCAATGAGGGAGGCGAATGCCTTCGAGGTCCTCTCCGGAGAAGGAGACAGGCACCGGTTGCAACCGGGATGGGGGGTTGTCTTGGACAGTATTCACCTCTCGGATGAAGGCTTTTTGGGAAGTATTTGACTCTCCCTCCATTGGCCCCCCGTGGACACAGTGCAAGATGAATGGCGTATCTGCGGCTCCTTCGGGCGAGCGATCCCGATCCTGGATACGGTTCGGAATAGGGGTCGGAGGCGAAGGCCTCCGGTTCCTCGTATCCCGCCGATCCCGTGGGCCTTCTCTGGTGAATTCTCGGAGGTACCCTCGTGAGATGAGGGCCTCAATCTCGTTTTTCAGGGCCCGACATTGGTCGGTTTCGTGCTCATGATCTTGTGGAACCGGCAGTAGAAGCGCTGATCTCGCTTCTTGTTGTTACTTGGTCGGGGAGGTAGTCGGACAAGGCCTTTGTCTTTGATTTCTAAGAGGATGGCGGACACGTTATGTGTCAAGGGAGTGTACCTTTCGAAGCGAGGGACCAGAGGTGCCCTCTTCGCGCCGACCCCTTCCTTTGCTGTTTTCTTGGCAGGTTCGGCCTCATCGATCCTGCGCTTGCCTTTCCCCACGACTTCTTTGCTGTCCTCTGGGTTCAGAGCTTCCTCAGCTCGTATATACTTCTCGACCCGGTTGAGAAGGTCAGGGAAGTTCAGAGGTGGCCTCTTTGCCAAGGAGACCTTTAGCTGGTTGTGGCAGACATTGTGCCGGAAAGCTGCCGAGGCGACCCCTGCGTCGAGGGCAGAGACGGATCTGGCCTCGGTTGTGAACCTCTTGACGAAGTTACGGAGCGACTCCCCCTCCCTCTGACTGAGGTTGAGCAGGGAAGCGCTCGTCCTTTCGCTCTTCCGGCTTGTGATGAAGTGGGCCAGGAAGCTAGCTTCCAGCTGGTCGAACGAGAAGATCGAGCCAGGGGGGAGTTTGGAGAACCAATCCCTGGCCGGACCCCGGAGGGTGGCCGGGAAGGCTCGGCACAGCAGGGGATCCGAAGCGCTGTGAATCATCATGAGGGTTTTGAAGCCTTCCATGTGATCAGCTGGATCACCCTCGCCTTTGTAAGTCTCGAACTGCGGAGGCCGGAAGTTTCGGGGGATCTCTGCTTCTATGATGTTGACGGAAAATGGAGGTCGAGAAGGTCCACGACCTTGGACTAGGTTGGGATTCCCGTCGCCGATGCGCTCGAGGCGATTCTCCATCTCTAGGAGGCGTCGGAGCACCTCGGCTGTGCGTTCAGGAGGGGGGGTCGGCGCACGAGTGTGACTCCTCCCTTCGCTCATTTGAGGGGGTCAGCCATAGGTTGCAGACCTTGGCGCTCCATGGAGGGCCTCCATGATTTCATCTCTGAAGCTTCTGAACTCGCCCCTGGTGACCCCGCCATGGTCGGAAGGGTCGGGTCGGAGCGTAGGAATTCGGCCGATGTGGCTGAGTGCCGACGGCCTGTCCCCTTGCGTAGGCCTGGAATGGTTCGGGGCCGAGTTGGAAGCGGTCCCTCCCCTAGCCTGGCTAGCCCTTCTGTTCTGAATGACCCAACGAAGGTCGGGTTCGGCGACGTGTGAAATGCTTCGTTGGGGTCCGGAGTTCGCCCCCGGATTATTGGATGCTTGGCCTCCGTCGAGGGCCCCCTCGGGAGGAGGCCCGTCTGGTCGGGCGGAACGGGCCGATCTTCGGGCTCGGGGAGCCATGGGAGATCGGGTCGAGGGAGAGCGTCGGTGGCGAGGCTCGGACTGTCGTCCGTACCGGATCAAGGTTTCCCATATACGGCGCCCACCTGATGCGGTTTGTTTCTGGGAGACATGTGGATACACCAGGTGTGAGTTCGGACTCAATTTGTAATGAGGGAAGGGTGCGGTACCGGACGGTGAGCGAGAGGCTCGCTTCGGCGCTTGAGGATCGGCTCGGATGGCCTCGCCTCGAGTACCTGCAGACGGTCCTGAAACACTGGGGTTTATCCCGGTGGCGGACCCTCCGACGATCTAGTCAGTCTCTGTGAGAGAGTAGCAGTAACTAGGGGAATTTGGGTGGCAAAGATTGATTACCTGAAAAGGTGGGTGAGGGTCTGGTATTTATAGGGAATCCCAACCGGGTTTGGATCCGCTTGGGGGCCGGGTCTGAACCCGAAAGCCCATGGGCCTGACGTGGCAGGAGGCCCAGGGGGTTTAGGGCGGACGTGGCAGTGCCAAGAGTGGTATAGGGCTGACTTGGCAAAGCCCTAGGCGGTATTTGGAGCTGACATGGCTGATCAGGGGGCTCCTGTGTCTCTGGGGAGAATCGGATGGCCTGGGTTGCGCCAGGTCATCTTTATTCCATGCCAGGCTGGGCGGACGGCCCGTAGGGCTGTCACGGATCAGAGGCCGAGGGCCATCGAGGCTCGTCGGATACGAGGAGACCAGTTCCGTGGGGATGAATTTACGGCTCGGTGCCGAGGCTGTAGTGGTCCGGGGCCGAGCCGGATTGTTTTTTTCTTTATTTCGAGTGAGCCATCCTGGGCCTTGGCTGGGCCCCAGGCCATTTTTACCCTACCACAGTTACGATCGCATATCTCTGCTGAAAAAAGCGATCATGTGATCGTATATGATAGTTTTGATTGCCTTTGTGAATTTTTTAAACTAAAATACTCATAGTTAATATATGAATAATCTATCCTAATTAAATGACTAATCTAACCAAATTAAGAGGGAAAATGAGGAGGTGATGAGTTTTTTCAAATTTTTTATTAGATATTAAAAACAATATAATATTAACTGTGTTGGGTTTGTATGTCTTGCATACACATATCCGATGAAGAAAACGATGAAGCGTTGAGATGGATCGAAGCGAGGCATCGAAGAAGAAGGAAAGCACTCAGCATAAGAAAACATGTGGAGTTGCGGTCAACCGCACTTGGGGTCGATCGTCCGCTCCGACTATACAGGGTTCCCGAGAGGGGAACGCTCGATCGATTGTTGTGTGCGGTCGACCGACAGCGGCGCTGATGGGTTATTTAGGTCGGGTCTTGGAGATTCGTGAGAAGCCAAACTTTGTCTTCAAGTCAAATCGTACGACTCCCAACGCAGGGTTATCTCTTCAGTATTAATCAGATGGTTAATGTATCAAGTGTATCAAAGTAGGGTTTCTCTAGATTTATAAATACATTGTAAACGGTTCCTAGAACGATATGATTCTATTAAGTGCCGAAGAGAAGAAGAGAGTACTACATATAAGAGAGTGAAAGAGTTTTTCTATTGAGAGAGTACTACCCCGATGCCGCAACACCTATCACCACAGCAGCACACCTCCCTGTGCACTGTTCAGCCTCTTGCGTCGCCAGCAAAGCCAGCCAGAGCGAGCGACGCAACCCCAGACCCCCTGGCGCTTCTTTGCCCTGTCGCCTTCAGCCAACGGAACCCCCCCCCCTCCCCCGGCCGTCCGATGACGCTCCTTGTCATCGCCTTCTCATCTATCTCTCTCTCTTTATCTCTCTCTCTCTCTCTCTCTCTCGCTCTCTCTCTTTGTGTGCGTTTGATTTGTGGCCTTGTTCGTGGTTCGTGTTCTGAGTTCGTTCATTGTATTCGTGCTCTGAAAATCCGTTCCGGTTATTCTCGTTCTTGCATAGTTTCCGTCGTCGACTATAAGGCAAGTAACTTGTATTCTTTTTGTTGCGTAATACAAGTACTAAATACCGCATGTAGTGCACTTGTGTTCTAGAGATATTTCTTGTGCAAAACTTCTGTTATATCTTATCTCTATTGTGTTGACCCGTCCGTAGTTGCCTCATTACACACATGACATGAAATAACTTAGGGATGGCCACTCTTGATGTGTACATGTATGTTGTTCGTATGATATCGTATGTATGATATGTCCGTTGTAGTATAACTCGTAGTAGACTTGTAAAATACCCTATACCATGTTACTTGGACACCTAGCATATCATATTTCACGTTTGTTATGACTTGGATGAGTTTCATGTGACCTATGTTGATTTTATGCATAAAGAAAATTTCAGTTTTTGAGTTGTATCCCGTTTTCATCAGTATGTTAGACCCTATTAAGGTGTATATGAAAATTATTTGTGAATATGAATTATAGAGAATTCTGTCTACTTTTCAGATTTTCTGATAGATCCTAATTTCGATTTTTGAGTTGCAAGTTATTGTTGTTTTACTACATATGTGTAGAAAATTTCAGATTCTGTTTTGTGTGAATTCTGATGACTAATTATTTTTATATTGATGCTAAAAATAATATTTTGATGTAATATTTTGCTGAGATACAACTAGACTTGATTGGGATTAACCCCTAAATTTTATGGATTTAATTGATAAATTTTATAAACCATTTTGTGCTTCTGAACAATTACTATACATGCAGAATTTTCATACTGATCAGTAAAGATACATAATTTCGACCTATTTCTATTTGCTTTTTATAAAATCTTTGTGAATAAGAATTGTAGCCTACTGTATCTATTTTATCACCCTTTTTACGGATCTGGATTTTGATTTATATTTTGTGAGATATTTTTGTTTTAGTACTGCAGTGTTTATGATTCCAGATTTACAAAACTACTATATCTTGCTGCTTTCTGATCTTACTTGACTATTCTATCTATGTTGGAAAATTATGAAACTTTATTTTCTGTTACTAAACATACTAGAGAATATCCCAAATTTTTCTTGGATTTAATCAGTGATTTTTTATTCTATTTTCCTGTTTATGAATAAAAACTTCTGATTTCTAGCTGAACACGTTTTTTGGATACAAATCTGTTTTGATTCATGTTGTTACGAATTATCATATGACTTATATATATTTGCTGGATTCGGATGAGAGTCTATTTTCCAGATTTTCTGATGGATCCAGGTTTTCTTGTTTGTAACAACGGGAATTTCAGATTTAGTGCAGTATTATCTTGCTGTCCTGAACTAGAATTTTCATTGTTCTACCCTTTGATGAGTTGTCTTTCGTCTGTACATGTTTATCTTTCAACCTGAACATGTTACCTGTTTATGCCATGTTACTCTTACTCTGTTTTGTGACACATACATGCATGTTTAATAACAATAACAAATAATCAAGCCGGGGTTAAGGAAAAGACCTTTGTAGTGTACAATATAGGTATGTGTACTCAGAAGGGGGCCCGTGTTTCCCATTTCCTATTTTTATGTTTCATGATTACATGATTCATGCCTATTATTATTATATGTTTCTATGTTTCACATGATTCATGTCTGTTATTACTATATGATTATATGTTACCATGATTCGTGATGATTCATGCCAGCTAATTCTATATGTTGCCATGTTTCATGATTACATGATTCATGCCTGTTATTACTATATATTGTCATGTTTCATGATTACATGATCCATGTCTGTTTCTATTGTCGCGATTTCACGACTATGTGATTCGTGCCTGTTACCTGTTGTTACATGACGCCTGAGTACACGGCCCTATAGAAATCCACCACTAGGCCTAAACGAAATTGCATGTAAGTAGCAACCATGTGGTAAAAATTTGGGATGCATGAAGTGCTACCTAGATAGTAATAATTACAAGACTTGACATAACATGATACTTGTTACATGATACCTGTTATTTGTCGCTTGTTACATACACCTGTTATCTTACTACTAGATTCTGTTCCTGATTCATGCTAGTTGTTCTATTTTGTTGCAATGTCTATTCCATGCTATTTGTTTATCTTTTTCCATGTACTTGTGCATGCACTACAAGCGGCCCGTAACTTGCATTGACGGACGTTTTGTTTTCTTTTTCCTTTTTCTGCGATTTATTAAATTGCATATTTTGGAGATCAGCTGCCAAATGGAGTAGGTGATTTGAGATTCTAGTCCTGGATTTCTTGCTACTATTATTATTATTTCCTGTTGCTTATTTTGAATAAATGTATCTTTCTACATAAATTTTGTATTGGGCAATGTGACCCAGAATTATTGACTTGTTCAGATCTGGTTTATTTGAGATTATTAAATTTTGTTTCAAGTAAATTCTTGTCGGTATATTGATTCAGTTATGCATGCGTGGTTGACTTCTCTTGCTTCCTACTCTGATTATTCCTGTGAAATGTTGTAAAGATCCTGACAGCTTCTGGATGATAAAAATCATTCGCTGGGTTTAGTCACGTATCCGTATTCCGTATAACTTTTTGAAAAGTGGGGTGTGACAAGGTTTTTAGTGGTATCAGAGCCTAGGTTTTGCTAATGTATTAGTTTGACTGATATATTAGAAAAGCTTGGCTCGATCTGGGATTGGCTCAATAGTATCTGACCATACACACATAAATGAATTATAATCAACTTTGATCTGGATGCTAACTATTTTTGATCTTGTGCAATCCATGGCTCGTAGAGGTTCAACATCTCATCCTCAGAAAGATCAACCCAGGCTTGAGGCCATTACCAATGTGTTGGAATGGTTGATCAATATGCAGCAAAACCACAGTGAACTGGTGATGGTTGCTTTGGAAGCTTCTCGGGTTCCGCCTCCCGCTGTGCCTATGCAGGCAGCTCTCCCTCCTCGTCCGGGTACAGTCACAGATTTCATGAGGCTGCATCCTGATAGTTTCTCCGGCACTGATACGCCTTTGGAGGCAAAATAGTGGTTGATCCGGACTGAGCAATTGCTTTTGACAGCAAGAGTTGCCAATGCTGATAGAGTGGATGTGGTGGCCATCCAGCTGGTAAACCTGGTTCACATTTGGTGGAAGTCCGAGTCCGAAAGGCTCGTGCGACCGATTACTTGGGCCATGTTCACTGGGAGCTTCTTGGAGAATTTCTTCCCTAGCAGCACTCAAGTTGAAATAGAGCAACAGTTCTTGGCCCTGAAACAGGTTGGTCGTTATTTCTATGTTGAAATTTTGTTACATATTATCCATGCAATGTTGTAACATGAGACTTTCTTGAAACAGGGCTCTAGGTATGTGGATGAGTATGCAGCAGAATTTACAAGACGTAGCCGCTTCGCAGCCGATCTTGTGGCGAACGAAAAGAACAGGGTTCGTAGATTCACATTGGGACTTGAGCGAGATATTAGGTGCAGCTTGTCTCCCTTCGCTTGCGTACTTATGCTAAAGCTCTTGAGGCAGCTCGAGCTCAGGAGCAGGCTCGTGGTGGGTTGGCTCCTCCCCAGCAAACTATTCCGTACCCTGTTGTTGCTAGGCCTTTTGGTGGGCCGATTCGGAGGCCTGTCCCAGTCCATCCTGTCAAGACAGCTCTGTACCCTTCTACCGCTCCTCGGAGAGAAGGATTTTTTGATTTCTGCCAGATGACCCGGCACGTGCACAGAGAATGCAGGCACGCCAATCGTCAATGTTTTGGATGTGGTGCTACTGACCATTCAGTGCGGGATTGCCTGCAGCGGATGATGGCTCTTCCAGTCGGGGATCCAGTTCAGCAAGTAGCCCCAGCTCGTGGTCCAGTCAGGCCACCACTTTCTCCTCAGTGCCAGATTGCCGGTCAGAGGACCGCTGCCCCCAGGAGAGATCAGGCTTTCAACCTGACTGCTGCTGATGCTGAGTCAGCAGAGAGTGTTGTTGCAGGTATATTTTACTTTTATCGTTTTTGTTGTTTTTGTTGTTTCTCTTTTGCTTCTTTTATTTCTCTTACATTATCCTTTCATATTATCTTCTGCATTGTGTTTTCCTCACCCCTGTCCATCCATTCTTTTTCTCTTGCTTTTGATTCTGTCTTAGGTATTATCCTTGTTTGCTCTTTTCCTGCTCTTGTTCTTTTGATTTCGGGGCAACCCATTCCTTCGTCTCTTCTCGATTCGTGGCTCGCCATCAGTTGGAGTGCAGCATCATGTCAGAGGATTGGAACATTGTGACAGGTGGAAGTGTTGTCATTTGTTCCCAAAAGTGTAGGCAGTGTCCCATGATTATCGGAGGTGCAGATTTCAGGGTCAACCTAATTGTAATTGGGAATTCAGGATTCGACGTCATTCTCGGTATGGATTGGTTGGATGAGTCCCATGCCATTATTGATTGTTGTGCCAAGAAAGTTGTATTCTGAATCTCTGGTTGCACAGAGTTTAAGTTCCATGTCGGGGAGATGCCCCTTGGCCGAGCTGAGACTACAGTTAATCAGGAGGTTTGTGAGATGGAATTGCATTCAGGCTGTGAGGCTGTGCCTCTAGTAGTGCGAGATTTCCTATATATTTTTCCAAAGGAGTTTCCTGGCTTACCCCCTGATAGGAATGTGGAGTTTGGTATTGAAGTTCAGCTTCGTACGGCACCGATATCGAAGAGTCCCTACAGGATGGCACCGGTTGAGTTAGCAGAGCTTAAGGTGCAGGTTCAGGAGTTGCTTGATTTGGGGTTCATCAGACCCAGTGTTTCGCTGTGAGGTGCTCCAGTCCTTTTTGTTAACATGAAGAATGGTAGTCGTCGACTGTCCGTTGATTATTGGGAATTGAACAGTATTACTGTGAAGAACCGGTATCCACTGCCCAAGATCTTTGACTTATTTGATCAGTTGAACGGAGCTGCTGTTTTCTCGAAGTTTGATCTTCGTTCCGAATATCATCAGGTTAAGGTGAAGGCGACTGATGTACAGAAGACTGCGTTCAGGACCAGATATGGGCACTATGAGTATCTTGTGATACCGTTCGGGGTCACGAACGCGCCTACTGTATTAATGAGTCTTATGAATAGGGTCTCTTCCCATTTCCTAGATAGGTTTGTGGTGGTCTTCATTGATGACATTCGGGTGTATTCTCGGAGCCGGAAAGATCATGCTGAGCATCTTAGGTTGGTTCTGTAGACTTTGAGAGAGAATCAGCTCTATGGAAAACTCAGCAAAATGTGAGTTTTGGCTCGACAGGATTACTTTCTTGGGGCACAGTGGATCCGTCCAAGGTTGAGGCTGTGAAAGATTAGCCTGTTCCTAAGTCAGTTTCAGAGGTGAGGAGTTTCCTTGGTCTAGCTGGCTATTATTGGAAATTCGTCCAAGATTTTTCGAAGATAGCAGGACCATTGACTAAGCTGACTGGGATGGATCAGAAGTTCTGTTGGTCTGAGGCTTATAGTGAGGCTTTTACTGAGTTGAAGAGCAGGTTGACTTCAGCACCAGTGTTGACTATTTCAGATGGTTCAGGCGAATTTTTAGTTCATTGTGATGCTTCGGGTAAGGGTCTTAGAGCAGTTTTGATGCAGAAGGGCCGAGTCGTTGCTTATGCATCGAGGCAGTTGAGGTCGCAAGATAAGAACTATCCGACTCATGACTTGGAGTTAGCGGTTGTGATCTTTGCTTTGAAGTTGTGGAGACTTTATTTACTTGGGGATTGAGTGAAGATCTTTACAGACCACAAAAGTCTCAAGTACGTCTTCACCCAAAAGGAGTTGAACATGAGGCAAAGGCGTTGGTTGGAGCTTATGGCCGATTGTGACATCAGTTTGCAATACCATCTTGGAAGAGTGAACTTGGTACCAGATGCTTTGAGCAGGAGACCAGCAGCTATGTTCCTGACTCAACAAGTGATTTGGTTGAGCAGATGCAGAGGTTAAAGTTGGATGTGTTTTTGCAGAGTTCTGATCGGAGTTGTTTGGTACTCCAGCTTCAGTCGTCTCTTTTTAATCAGATCAAAGAGGCTCAGGCTGGTGATGTGCAGTTGCACGGTTTTCGGGTAAAAGTTGAGGCTGCTTCCCGAACGAATATGGTTATTCATGCTGATGGATCGCTTCATTTTGGATCCAGGTTGTGTGTCCCGATGGGTGAAGTTCGTCAGAGGTTGCTTGAGGAAGCCCACCAGTCGTCATATTCTATCCATCCTGGAGGTACTAAGATGTATCGGGACTTGAAGCTTCATTTCTGGTGGCATGGTATGAAGAGGGCTGTGACTCGGTTTGTATCTCAGTGTTTAATCTGCCAGCAGGTGAAGGCAGAGCATCAAAGGACTGCCGAACGTCTTCAACCGCTTCTCATTCCGAAGTGGAAGTGGGAACATATCACTATGAATTTTGTGATCGCTTTGCCGAGGAGTCCTTAGGGTCACAATGCAATTTGGTTGATTGTCGACCGATTGACAAAGAGTGCTCACTTCATTCCCTTCCGTGTTGGAAAGTCTACTGAGAGCCTGCTAAAAAGTACATGCAAGAGATCGTCAGACTTCATGGGGTTCCAGTCAGTATTGTATCCGACAAGGATACGAGATTCAGGTCTCAATTTTGGGAGAGTCTTTAGAGTAGTTTAGGGAGTAAATTAAAATACAGTACAGCTTTTCATCCCCAGACCGATGGACAGTCAGAGAGGACCATCCAGATTCTAGAGGACATGTTGAGATCCTGTATGCTGCAGTTCGGTGGATCATAGGAGGACCATTTGCATCTCGTAGAGTTCTCGTACAATAACAGCTTTCAGGCCAGTCTTAAAGCTGCACCGTTCGAGGCACTTTATGGGCGAAAGTGCAGATCACCAGTGTGCTGGGATGACATTGGTGAGAGAAAGTTATTGGGTCCAGAGTTGATCACCATGATAGTTGATGCGGTGGCTCAAATTAGGAGGCACTTGCAGGCAGCTCAGGATAAGCAGCAGCGATGGGCTGATGTCCATCGGAGAGCTTTGGAGTTTAAGGTTGGTGACCATGTTTTCCTAAAGGTATCGCCTTGGCGGGGTGTCATTCGGTTTGGTGGTAGGGGCAAGCTCAGCCCTAGGTTTATTGGACCGTTCGACATTTTGGAACGAGTAGGCAAGGTGGCCTATCATCTTGCGTTGCCGCCAGCTTTATCAGGAGTGCACAATGTTTTCCATGTCTCACAAATCAGGAGATATATCCGAGATGAGAGCCACATAATCGACTATTCCAAGTTGACCGTTCGGCCGGATTTGACTTGTGAGATTCCGCCAGTTTCTATTTTGGATCGACAGGAGAAAGTGCTTAAGAACAAGGTCATCAAGCTGGTTCGTGTTTCTTGGAATCCTCACTCGCCCGGTGAGGCGGTGAGTCAACTTGGGAGTTGGAGGAGGAGATTCAGTAGACGTTTTCTCATCTGTTTGGGTAGCTTTTTGTTTTGCTCTTTCTTTTCTTTTCGGGGTTACCCTATGTACCTCTTATTTGATTTTTGAAGACGAAATTCTTCTTGTTAGGTGGGTACGATTTGTAACCTCTATTTTTCGTTTTCTATATTTTTGGATGTAATTTTTTCTTTTTGGGTATTTTATTCAGCTTGTATCTCTTTTTGGACCGTGTATTGGATCTTCGTTCTCATATATCCATTTATTTGATTTGTCGTCTTTTTATTTGAGTTCTTGATCCATTGTCTCGTATTATTTAATCTTCGTTGATCAAGCTTGTATCTTTGGTCCCCATTATTAATTGTTCATGTTCTATTTTATTCATTCATTTTGAATCCTATTCTAATTTCTTTTTGGACCTATTAAAACCCTTTTAAATCTCTTTAATTAAACCCTAATCCTATTCAATACCCATCTGCATGAACCCAATAACCCTATTAAAAACTATTACCCTTTAAAACCTTATACCCTTTTACCTCCACCCTGTCAGGGGATGACTTCTTTTCCTCAAGTCAGACCGTGTGCCACCTAGCTTACTCCTTAGATCGAGGGCTAAGTCAGGCAAACCGACCCTTATAGAACCGCTGAGGGTTAAGAAGGCAGAGGAATGAAGAGAAGTAAGCAAAGTAAGATGGAAGAGAATTTATTCTTCTAGAGAGCTTTACTAGAGTGGTTTGGATTGCTTTTTTTGGATGGGTGGAGCAAATAAGGCTCCTCTTTATTTATAGTGTTAGCATGGCCTTTCACCTCCTCAAGGGAAGGCTCTAGAATACAAGAGTTCTACTATATACAAGAGTTCTCTAGAGATTTCTACAATACTCTATAACTAGGTACACTCTTACAAAAGGTTATGGTTTGTTCTAGAACGTGCCACCTTGTTCTAGAGAACTCTAGGATGTTCTTGATCTTGCCGAGGCATTTTGGAGTGTTCTGGACTCCTCTTGAACAGCCTGGATGCTTCTGGAAACTTCTTGAATTTTTTCGTGACATCCTCCCCCACCTAAGTTCTTGACGTCCTCGTCAAGCCTTAGACTTGAATTTTTCGATCTTGTTACGAAATTGCCGTAGGTCTTGTTCTCGCTCCCAACTAAACTCGCTCTCGGGTTGATCCTTCTAACGCACATAGATCGGTCCAGTTAGGCGTGCCCCTCTTGCGAACAACTCGGTCGACTAAGATCTCATCGACTTCCTTATCATATGAAACCACGTTTGCTGGTGGGGCTCGATGAGATTTGTTCCTCGTTGGGTCCTCCTCGTCTTTACTATAAGGTTTGAGAAGGCTAACATGGAAAACTGGGTGGATCTTCAGGTGCGACGGCAAAGCTACCATGTAGGATCTCGTGCCAACCTTCTCCACTACTTGGTACGGTCCCTCATATCTTCGTGTCAAGCCTTTGTGAACTTGGTGCGTAGACTTGAACATCTTTTGGGGTAACTTCACCATCACCCCGTCACCAAAATGAATTCCCTCGGCTGCCTTTTCACATCGGCCCATTTCTTTATCCATTTGGCCGTCTTGGTCAAGTAGCTTCGGGCAATGTCTATCTCTTCATTCCACCATTTGGCAAACTTGTAGGCTGGCGGGCTTGAACCGGTGTACCCCTTTTCTAGCTCTTGAGGTTTCATCGGTTGCTGTCCGGTTACCAGTTCAAAGGGACTCCTTCCTATAGCCTTGCTCTTCTGCAGGTTATACGAAAACTGGGCCACATCGAGCAACTTAGCCCAATCCCGCTGGTTGGCACTCACATAGTGCCGAAGGTATATCTCTAACAGGTGGTTCACCCTCTCTGTCTGACCATCGGTTTGAGGATGAAAACTTGTGGAGAAGTGGAGATCTGAGCCCATCAACTTGAATAGTTCTCTCCAAAACTTACTCGTGAAGCACGGATCTCGATCACTTATGATGGTCCAAGGAAGTCCCCAGTACTTTGCCACATGTTTGAAGAATAACCTTCCCGCTTCCTCGGCCATGTAATCTCTCGGGGCTGGGATAAAGGTTCCATACTTAGAGAATCGATCCACTACAACTATTATGGAACCGCATCTCTCCGACAAAGGCAATGCTGAGATGAAATCCATGGATATACTTTTCCATGGAAGCTTCGGTACGGGTAGTGGTTCTAATAACCCAGCTGGCTTATCTTGCTCCACCTTGTCTTGTTGGCATATAAGATAAGTCTTCACATAAGCTTTCACATCGTCCCTCATGCTAGGCCAATAATAGGACCGCTCTACTAATGCCCGCGTTTGGTGCGTGCCTGGATGTCCAGCCCACCTTGAATCATGGCATTCTTTCAAGACTTTCCTTCTCAAGTTGTCCCACTTGGGAACATAGAGACGATCACCAACTGTGAGGAGAAGTCCGTCCTCCATAAAAAATCTGCGTGTCTTGCCCTCTGTGGTAGGGTAAAAATGGCTTGGGACCCAACCAGGGCCCAGTACAGCTCTCACTCAAAAATAGGAAAAACAACAATCTGGCTCGGCTTCGAGCCACTACAGGGTCGGCGCCAAACCTCAAGTTCACCCCCACAGAACTGGTCTCCTCGTATCCGACGAGCATCGATGGCCCTCGGCCTCCGATCCACGACAGCCCCCCGGGCCGTCCGCCCAGCCTGGTAAAGAATGAAGATGACCTTGCACAACCTAGGCCACCAGATTCTCCTAGGAGCACAGGAGCCCCATGATCCGCCATGTCAGCTCCAAATACCACCAAGGGCTTTGCCACGTCAGCCCTATACCACTCTTGGTACTGCCACGTCAGCCCTAAACCCCCTGGGCCTTCTGCCACGTCAGGCCCATGGGCTTTCGGGTTCAGACCCGGCCCCCAAGCGGATCCAAACCCGTTTGGAATTTCCTATAAATACTAGACCCTCACCCACCTCTTCAGGTAATCAATCTTTTGCCACTCAAATTTCCTTAGTTATTGCTACTCTCTCACAGAGACTGACTAGATCGTCGGAGGGTCCGCCGCCGGGATAAACCCCGGTGTTTCAGGACCGTCTGCAGGTACTCGAGGCGAGGCGATCCGAGCAGACCCTCAAGAGCCGAAGCGAGCCTCCCGCTCGTCGTCCCGTGCCGCTCTCTTCCCTCATTACAAATTGAGTCCGAACTCACACCTGGTGCATCCACACTGCGACCAAAAACAAACCGCATCAGGTTGGCGCCGTCTGTGGGAAACTCTTTATTCGGTACGGACGATAGTCCGAGCCTCGCCACACCGACGCTCTTCCTCGACCCGATCTATCATGGCTCCTCGAGTCCGAAGATCGGCCCGTTCCGCCCAAACAGACAGGCCTCCCCCCGAGGGGGCCCTCGACGGAGGGCAAGCATCCAATAATCCGGGTGGAAACCCCGGACCCCAGTGAAGCGCTTCACACGTCGCCGAACCCGACCTTCGTCGGGTCATTGTGAACAGAAGGGCTATCCAGGCTAGGGGAGGGACCGCTTCCAACTCGGTCTCGAACCACTACAGGCCTGCACAAAGGGAAAGGCCGTCGGCACTCAGCCGCATCGGCCGAATTCCTGCACCCCGACCCGACCCTTCCGACCATGGCGGAGTCACCAGGGACGAGTTCAGAAGCTTCAGAGAGGAAATCTTGGAGGCCCTCTATGGAGCGCCGAGGTCCGCGACCTACGGCCGAGCCCCTCAAATGAGCGAAGGGAAAAGCCACACTAGTGCGCCGATTCCCCCGCCGGAGCGCGCAGATGAGGTGCTCCGACGCCTCCTGGAGATGGAGAATCGAATCGAGCGCATCGGCGACAGGAATCCCAACCTAGTCCAAGGACGGAGGCCATCTCGACCTCCATTTTCTGTCAACATCATAGAAGCGGAGATCCCCCGGAACTTCCGGCCTCCGCAGTTCGAGACTTACAACGGCGAGGGTGATCCAGCTGATCACATGGAGGGCTTCAAAACCCTTATGATGATTCACAGCGCTTCGGATCCCCTGCTGTGCCGAGCCTTCCCGGCCACCCTCCGGGGTCCGGCCAGGGATTGGTTCTCCAAACTCCCCCCTGGCTCGATCTTCTCGTTCGACCAGCTGGAAGCCAGCTTCCTGGCCCACTTCATCACAAGCCGGAAGAGCAAAAGGACGAGCGCTTCCCTGCTCAACCTCAGTCAGAGGGAGGGGGAGTCACTCCGTAACTTCGTCAAGAGGTTCACAACCGAGGCCAGATCCGTCTCTGCCCTCGACACAGGGGTCGCCTCGGCAGCTTTCCGGCACAATGTCCGCCACAACCAGCTAAAGGTCTCCTTGGCAAAGAGGCCACCTCTAGACTTTCCTGACCTTCTCAACCGGGTCGAGAAGTATATACGAGCTGAGGAAGCTCTAAACCCAGAGGACAGCAAAGAAGTCGTGGGGAAGGGCAAGCGCAAGGTCGATGATGCCGAACCTGCCAAGAAAACAGCAAAGGAAGGGGTCGGCACGAAGAGGGCACCTCCGGTCCCTCGCTTCGAAAGGTACACTCCCTTGACACATAACGTGTCCGCCATCCTCTTAGAAATCGAAGACAAAGGCATTGTCCGACTACCTCCCCCATCAAACAACAACAAGAAGCGAGACCAGCGCTTCTACTGCCGTTTCCACAGAGATCATAGGCACGAAACCGACCAATGTCGGGCCCTGAAAGACGAAATTGAGGACCTCATCTCACGAGGGTACCTCCGAGAATTCACCAGAGAAGGCCCACGGGGATCGGCGAGATGCTAGGAACCGGAGGCCTTCGCCTTCGAACCCTACTCCGAACCGCATCCAGGGTCGGGATCCCGAGCCCGAGGGAGCCGCGGATACGCCATTCATTTTGCACTGTGTCCACGGGGGGCCAATGGGGGGAGAGTCAAATACTTCCCGAAAAGCCTTCATCCGAGAGGTGAATGTTGTCCTAGACAACCCCTCGCCCAAGTTGCAACCGGTGCCTGTCTCCTTCTCCGGAGAGGACCTCGAAGGCGTTCGCCTCCCTCATTGCGATGCCCTCGTCATTGGCCTCCAAATGGCTAATTGTGAGGTTCGACGAATTCTCGTCGACAACGGCAACTCGGTAAATATTCTCTTCCTTGAGGCCTTCAGAATCTCAAACTACCCAGAGGCAAACTCAAGCCAGCCGGGTACACCTTGCATGGGTTTTCTGGCATCCCTGTCGTGATAGAAGGGATTGTTACTCTCGACGTCACCGCGGGATCGGCTCCTGTCAAGAGGACCGAGTCCATGGACTTCATGGTGGTAAACGTCAAAGCAGCTTACAATGCCATACTCGGCCGACCCGGACTATGCTCCCTTCAAGCGGTACCTTCGGCATACCATCTGAAGCTTAAATTTCCCACCCTGCAAGGGGTTGGCATAGTCCGAGGTAGCCAGGAAGCAGCACGGTCATGCTACATGACCGCCGTCGGAGGAGGTGTGTTCCCCCTCGACGCCGTCGAGCTCGAACCAGAGAGGGATGGTCCCGCCCCAGAGCCTGTCGACTAGCTGGAGGAGGTCCCGTTCGGCACCGAGGATGAATCAAAGTGGTTCCGGGTGAGCCGCTCGCTCCCCGAGGACTTGAAGACAGGCATAATCGCCTGCATCCGCCGCAACGTTGATCTCTTCGCCTGGAAGCCCTCCGACATGCCCGGGATCTCCGAAGACTTGATTATGCATCGGCTGAGCATCATCCCAGACTCTAAGCCGGTCGTCCAAAAAAGACGCAAAGTCGCACCAGAGAGGCAGCAAATTGTGAAGGCAGAGGTCGACAAGCTCTTGTCGGCTCGATTCATTCAGGAAGTCAGCTATCCCGAGTGGTTGGCTAATGTCGTCATGGTGAAGAAGGCAACCGGAGGCTGGCGGATCTGTATCGACTTCACGGATTTAAATAAAGCATGTCCAAAAGATCCTTTCCCCCTCCCCCGCATCGACGCCTTGATCGACGCAACCTCGGGGCATGAGCTACTGTCCTTCATGGACGCATTCTCAGGGTACAATCAGATCTGGATGTTTCCACCGACATCTCCAAGACCTCGTTCGTCACCGACCAGGGTCTCTTCTGCTACCGCATTATGCCCTTCGGGCTAAAAAACGCCGGAGCCACATACCAACGGCTCATCAACAGAATCTTCAAAGACCTGATCGGCCACAACGTGGAAGTCTATGTCGACGACATGCTCGTCAAGAGCCGGGCCGGGCCGGACCACGTCGCTGACCTCGAGGAAGCCTTCGGAGTCCTCCGACACCACAATATGAGGCTCAACCCGGCCAAATGCGCCTTCGGCGTATCCACTGGGAAGTTCCTGGGGTTCATCGTCAGCTAGTGTGGCATCGAGGCGAACCCCGAGAAAATCCAAGCAATTATTGACATGGCCCCACCCCGGAATGTCAAAGAGGTTCAGAGGCTCACGGGCCGGTTGGCTGCAATCGGCCGTTTCCTCTCCAAATCAGGGGAGAAATCTCTCCCCTTCTTCAAGGCTCTACGCGGAAAGGGGGGCTTCGAGTGGGGTACCCATCAACAAGAGGCCTTCGAACAGCTGAAGCAGTACCTAGCCAACCCCCCTCTCCTCAGCAAGCCCGAGCCAGGCGAACCACTATGGCTCTACCTGTCCGCCTCGGATAGCGCCCTCAGCACCGTCCTCGTCAGAGAGGAAGATGGGGTCCAGAGGCCATTGTACTATGTGAGCAAAGCTCTGCTCCCCACCGAGACGAGGTACGCAAAGATAGAGAAGGTGGCCTATGCCTTGGTCATGGCAGCCCGGAAGCTTCGTCCTTACTTCCAGGCCCACTCCGTTCAAGTACTGACCGACCAGCCACTGAAGACTGTCTTTCACAAGCCCGAAAACTCCGGCCGCTTAGTCAAGTGGTCAATTGAGCTGAGTCAGTTCGACATCAGCTACCAGCCGAGGACGGCCATCAAAGGGCAGGCCCTCGCCGAGTTCATCACTGAGTGCACCATCTCCGAGCAGCCCAGTACTAAGGCCTTGGATCCAACCTGGGAGGTCTTTGTCGATGGATCGTCATGCGAAACAGGGAGTGGGGCTGGCATCATCCTTCGTGGCCTCGACCAATTCTTACTTCAATACTCCCTCCGCCTCAACTTTCCGGCCTCTAACAACGAGGCGGAATACGAGGCCATGATCGCCGGATTGACCCTAGCACATCGAGCCGGAGCCAAGCAAATCCGGGCCTTCAGCGATTCTCAGCTCGTGGTCAATCAGATCACCGGAGAATACGAAGCCCGCTATGAACGCATGGTGAGGTATTTGGCAGTAGTCCGACGTCTCCTAGCATCCTTCTGCCACTCCGCAGTCATTCGAGTCCCTAGGGAGCAGAACGCTCAAGCAGACGCATTGTCAAAACTCGCCTCTTCCTCCTTCGAGGGTCTCGACCAAACGGTGCTCATAGAAATCCTCCTAAAGCCAAGTATCAACGATCAATACCAGGAGGCAATGTGTGTCCAAGGCGGTACCAATCCGGACGACTGGACCACTCCCATCTGAAGATTCTTAGTCAGTGCCGAGCTTCCTAAAGACCGAGCCGAAGCTAGACGAGTCAGGGTCCGAGCTGAAAGGTTCGTCATGATTGATGACGTCCTCTTCAAACGCTCATACACCCTGGCCGACGGCAAGCCGTACCTCCGCTGTCTCACCAGCAACGAGGCCAGCTACGCGCTGAAAGATCTTCATAAGGGGATCGACGGATGCTACATGGGGAGCAGGACGCTCGCTCGGAAGGCCCTGAATCAGGGGTACTATTGGCCGACCATGCTCCTAGACTCGCAAGACCTAGTCAAGAGATGCGGCCCGTGCCAAAGGTTCTCCCCTATCAAGAGGCTTCCTCAAGCCAATCTCCGATCCCTGGCTAGTCCTACCCCATTCGCCATGTGGGGCATGGACCTCGTGGGCCCCTTCCCCGTAGCGGTAGGGCAAAAGAAGTTCTTAATAGTCGCCATCGACTACTTCACCAAGTGGCTCGAAGCCGAGCCTCTGTCCAGCATCACCGAGCGCCAAGTACAACAGTTCTTTTGGAAGAACATCATTTGCCGGTTCGGAATCCCTCGGGTCCTCGTCACAGACAACGGAACCCAATTCCAAGGTCAGAACTTCCAAACCTTCTGCGCGGACATCGGCATCCAGCAGCGTTTCTCCGCTATTTGCCACCCTCAGTCCAACGGCCAAGCGGAGAACGCGAACAGGCAAATTTCGACGGCCTCAAAATGCGCCTCGATAGTTTCCCCAAAGGGCTGTGGGTCGAGGAACTGCCTAGCGTGCTATGGGCACACCGAACCACCAAGAGGATCCCCACGGGAGAGACGCCGTTCACCTTGACCTACGGGATGGAAGCAGTCATCCCCGTCGAGGTTGGCCTACCTTCTCCCCGTATCATGGCCTTCGATGAAGCTGACAATTCAGCCGGCTTGAGGGCCAACCTGGACCTTATCGCCGAAGTCAGAGAGAAATCCTCAATCCGAAGAAGCATCTACCAACAATGGATCGAGAAGTTTTACAACAAGAAGGTCCACCCCACAAACATCAAGGCGGGGGACCTCATGTTACGAAAACTATCCGTCTCTGATCCAACCAAGAAGAGGAAATTGGCTCCCAACTGGGAAGGCCCATACCGTGTAGTCGAGGATGTACGCCCTGGTACATACCGACTGGCAGACATGGACGGCCGGCTCATCAGCCGACCCTGGAATGCCGAGCACCTAATGAAGTTCCTGGAAGAGCGAACATAGGTCATAGCTTGGCTAATGTAAATAACATCTTTTGTAAGCTTTCATGTGTAAAGGGCCGCTTCAACGACCCTCCCTATCTTGTATGAAAGAAATCTCTTTTTGTCAAACTCCAAATGCCTCGGCAGCCCCGACCTAACACCGGACAATGGGATCGGCACCCGCTTCGGTATCGTCCCCAACGTCTCGGTAGGTCCGACCCGGCTCCAGACCAGGGACTCTTCCTAAGGCCCCACGCCGATCCCCCATGGATCGACGGAGCCGAACCTCGCCTCCGCCATCATTCACTACACTACTAACCAGAGCAAAGAAGGAAAAGAATTCTTTATTCATACTCTTTTATTTGGTTCTGAGAAAACAAACAAAGACCGTTACAGGACCACTCCACTCATCTCAAACTGGAGGAAGCCGCCATCTTAGGGCCCCTCGGGTCTGACGAAGGGCGGGACCACTCCGACCGAGCAACTAGGAGCCCTCTCCTCGTCATGATGGTCCTTAGACTCAGCCACGGTCGACACGCCAGCCACGGAGCTCTGGGCATCAACTGGTCGCATACGCTCCAACAGCAGCAGCGCAGAGGGAACCCCCTCCGCTCGCCTACCCACTGAGGAAGATGTCGAGACACCCAGCATCGTCTTGTAACAGTGTATCTCCATCTCCTTTTCCACAATGACATCGCGAAGTAACCTCTCAGAGGAGGGCCTCTACACCGAGGCACTCGACATGGCATGTCCAAGACCGACACCGCCGAGGTCCCGATCCACCATCGCTCTCCTCAGCCGGCTTGCCTCCTCACTGAGGGCTTCAGACTTGTTCCTGTAATAATTGAAGGCCGCATCAGTGTCACGGGCCCCCTTACGGTACCGAACCAAAGTGGCCTCCAGGGCCTCAATCTTGCTCCGGAGCCACGCCATGTCGGAACGACGGGGGTCCACCTCGGGAAGGGGAGCCGCAACCTACAAGAGAACCAGCCAACTCAAAACACATAAGCAAGGAGGTTCGGAAATATCCGAGGTCAAAACACTTGGCCAGTCAAAAATCCTCTTTTTATAAATTGAGTTGCTTCTTACAAAAAATGAGGTGGCCAGTCCGCGGAAGGCAAATACAATCGAGAGATGGAAAAAGAAAGATAAAACTATACAACTTGTTTTCCCACCTCAGCGTCGGCAGACGGGTTCACAGGGGGGTCGGCAGACGGGTCAAGAGCGGGCCCTTCTTTGCCAGGGGTCTTCGGTGTCCCCTCGATCTCCATGTCATACTCAAAGTTGGACAGGTCGACGGTCGGGTAGAAGTGCCTCACATGACTGAGGGCCTTCGCATAACACTCGTCCTGGGCCTTGATCACCATCATCTGACCCGCATTCGTCAACTCCTCCTTCTCCTTGGCGAACTTCTTCTTCAAGGAGACCACCCTCTTCCCCCACTCCGCATCCTTGGCTTCGAGCTCGAGCTTCATCTTCTTCATCTCCCTGTGCGAGCCCTCGAGCTCGATCCGCATCTCCTTCATCTCCCGCTCGCTCTTATCCGCCCGAGCTCGCTCTTGTGCCAGGGCCGCTTCGTAGAGGTTCTTTACATTAGCCCCCTGCACGCAAGCCTGTGACCAACAAACGCAGATAAGAAGAAGACTTCTGCAGTAAAATTAACAAGGGGAATAGGGTCGACGAGCTTACCAGTACGGTGGCCTGCGCCAAGCGCATGAACGCCACCTCCACGGGCTCACTCTCCATCTCCTTGCGGTCTCGAGTGTTGCCAACTTCTCCACCACCTCAACAGCCTGGGCCTCCTCGGTCAGACAGTCCCCCATCCGAACCGACCAATCCGGTGCCCACCGTTGCCGCAACATCACCACCACTGGGTCCTCTTCCTCGACCTCGACCAAGGGACCTTTTCCCTTGTCAAGATCGGATGCCTTCACTGGGCCCTGGCCCTTCGAAGTAGCCACCCCCCGGCTCGTCTCCGAGCGAGTCCTCTTGGTCCTCGGCTCGAGCTGGGCCTCCGAGACGGCTAGGGACGACTCCCTCGGCCTCTTCGCGCCCCCTCCTTCCTCGGCCTTCTTCTTCTTCTCGGCGAGCCTGCGAGCCTTGATCAATTCAGGATCCATAACTACAAGAAGATCCAGTAAGGACAATGAGCACGGAGGAATAATAAAGCAAAAAGAAAGAAACAACTACATACTAAGAACGGCCGGGCTCAGTCCGACGCTTGCCAGATGACCCTCCGTCACCTTCGTCCAATTGATACTATGCGACAGACGGAGGCGCTCAACAAATCCCCACTCCTCGGCCGTCAGGTCCCTCGGCCTAGGCGTTTTGTAGCTCGGCTTGGAGTGGTTCCATCGAGTGGGAATGCCCCAGGGCTCCTCACTCCGGATCACCAGATATTTTTTCTTCCAATCCTTGATGGAGTCCGGGTGACTGTGGACGACCTTCTCCTTACTCCGGGGCGAAATGTAGTAGACACCCTCAGCTGCCGAGCTGATCATCAACATCGCTCGGAACACATTCAGCCGTAGGGGTATCTTCTGCGTCTCGCACATCAGCACGAAGCAGATGATCTGCTTCCAGGAGTTCGGCCCGTACTGCATCGGCGCCAAGGACGCCCAGTTCAACACCTCGCGAACAAACGGGTGGACTGGCAGCCTCAGTCCGGAGATGAAGGCGTCCACGGGGAAGACGCAATACCAATCAGGCAGGGGGTCGGTCGGTCGAAGGGTAGAGCTCGTAGCTGGGCCCTATGTGGTACGCCAGCTGCAAAGCCTCCAAGTCACCTACCTCCAGAACGGTCAGAAGTGTGTCCATCTTCACCCTCTTCCGGCTCGGCGACGACGGCTGGACCCCAAACAACTCCTTATCGGAAAGATCGTCGGGGTACCGACGGAACGGCTTAGGTTGTACGGGCGACCCTGTCATCAAGTTACGATAAACAGGCGCCTGGCTCGAGCCACCGGTCCTCGACCCCTTCTTCTTCGGAGCCCTCTTCTTCTTCTTGGCTCGTTCCGATGAGGGGGTAGATAATCGCCCCAGACCGGTCGGCATGGAACTCGAGCCCACACCCTGACCTCCTATCTGAGCCCCTTCGGCTTCACCCCCTTCGGGGCCACCCTCCTCTTCGGAAGCCAACCCTAGAATCTGGACTTCGTCCGAACTACCGCCCCCCTCCTCAGATTCGCTGCTCTCCACCACAAAAGGCTTCCGAGATCGCAACGGTTTCACATTATACACCGGCACCTCCTCGCCTACCGGCTCCTCCCACGAAATCGAATTGGAAGGCTCCACATTATGTACAGACTCCCCCTCAGGCACGGGCTCCTCCCACGAAGTCCATTTAAAGGTGGGTTTCACTTCCCCCCTAGACGTCGACGCTGACGAGCCAGACTGAGCCCTGTCCATCTGTGCCTAAACTAAATAGACTTACCAACTAACCTGGGGTCGCTTCGGAAGGACGAGCCTGGTGCGGCAAACTGTAGGGACGAGCGCTGAAGTGTTGGAAGATTTTTTGAAAGAGAAAGAAGCGAGAAAGAAGTGGGCGATAGGGGGAGAGGGGGGGACATTTATAGAGGATGAAAATGACTCCTCGATTTCCACAATTACTATTCACCGATTGACGTGTAACTGCTGCCTAGAGAATCACGCCACGTCCTCGAAACGTGCGCTGTTGACGTCACCCAGTGCCAGGCTGGCAACCAGACACAGGGGTCGGTTCGGAATTAGTGTTCGGTGGAGAAAACATTTTACTTAAGATTTAAGGCGCCGTCCTTCGACAGACGCCCTGGGCTCCAGGGCTCGGTCGGCTCCCCTCTCACCCGCGAGCAGCCCGGGGCTTACGGTCTCGGCAGCCGAAACCCCGAACTGTTCGAGGGTGGGACAGAAGCCACCATCGCCTGGAGCCCTATCGGAAGACAGATCGGCCAACCTCCAATCGGAGACGACCCATCTATCCGAGGCTCTTCAGCCCCAGATCCGGAATACGGTTGATGCCCCTCCCGTCTGGATCTCTCTCGGGCCAAACAACCGTGTCAGGGTCGTCTGACCCAAAAAAGGATCCAGACGGCAAAGCCACCACCGATCCGAGGCTCCTTATCTACCGGTCCGGATTTCGGTCGTTACCCCTCTCGCCCTGATCTCCCCTGGGTCTGGTTACTGTATCAGAGCCATCAGATCCAAGAGAAGATCCGGGCGGCAGAGTAACCACCTCTCCGATACTACCAGGGTTAAAATTTTGCAAGAGACAGACGTCCGCCGAAGCAGACACCTCTGATGGCCAATGGACCACCCTTGCTGTGATCAAACCCGCTGTGGGGGGAGGGGTACTTATAGCCTCCCCTATAGACCGGCCTTTATGATATTGGGAAAGCCAATCGACGGAAGCCCATGCGCCACATGCATTTATTAGGTGGCGCCATTAATGCTCCTAGGAAATTGGAACATCGCACAGATCCCGGAGCGCCTTCAATGCTCCGCCAAGACGGTGGGCCACTCCGCTCAAACCTTCTAAGGCACCACGGCTCGCCATCACCCTTGCCGACCCATAATCCCTCGAAAGCTCGAGGTTCGGTCTAGCACCAGGGTTGTCTTCTCAGGAAGGCTCAACGGCTCGCCATCACCCTTGCCGACCCATAATCCCCCGAAAGCTCGAGGTCCGGTCTCGCACCAAGGCAATCTTCTCAGGAAGACTCAACGGCTCGCCATCACCCTTGCCGACCCATAATCCCTCGAAAGCTCGAGGTTCGGTCTAGCACCAGGGTTGTCTTCTCAGGAAGGCTCAACGGCTCGCCATCACCCTTGCCGACCCATAATCCCTCGAAAGCTCAAGGTCCGGTCTCGCACCAGGGCAATCTTCTCAGGAAGACTCAACGGCTCGCCATCATCCTTGCCGACCCATAATCCCTCGAAAGCTCGAAGTTCGGTCTAGCACCGGGGTTGTCTTCTCAGGAAGGCTCAACGGCTCGCCATCACCCTTGCCGACCCATAATCCCGCGAAAGCTCGAGGTCCGGTCCCGCACCAGGGCAATCTTCTCAGGAAGACTCAACGGCTCGCCATCACCCTTGCCGACCCATAATCCCTCAAAAGCTCGAGGTTCGGTCTAGCACCAGGGTTGTCTTCTCAGGAAGGCTCAACGGCTCGCCATCACCCTTGCCGACCCATAATCCCTCGAAAGCTCGAGGTTCGGTCTAGCACTAGGGTAATCTTCTCCAGAAGACTCAACGGCTCGCCATCACCCTTGCCGACCCATAATCTCTCGCCAGCTTGAGGTCCGGTCTAGCACCAGGATAGTCTTCTTAAGAAGGCTCAACGGCTCGCCATCACCCTCGCCAGCTCGAGGACCGGTCTAGCACCAGGGTAGTCTTCTCCGGAAGACTCAACGGCTCGCCATCACCCTTGCCGATCCATAATCCCTCGAAAGCTCGAGGTCCGGTCTAGCACCAGGGTAATCTTCTCAGGAAGTTTCAAATGGCTCGCCATCACCCTTGCCGACCCATAAACCCTCGCCAGCTCGAGGTTCGCTCTAACATCAGGGCAACCCCCTCATGAAGACCCAGCAATTCGCCGTCACATTTCTACAACCATAAACACTCCTCCACGGCTAGCTCCCGCACCCCCGCAGGAGTGGGGGGCTTGTGTGGTAGAGTAAAAATGGCTTGGGGTCCAACCAGGGCCTAGTACAGCTCTCACTCAAAAATAGGAAAAACAACAATCTGGCTCGGCTTCGAGCCACTACAGGGTCGGCACCAAACCTCAAGTTCACCCCCACAGAACTGGTCTCCTCGTATCCGACGAGCATCGATGGCCCTCGGCCTTCAATCCACGACAGCCCCCCGGGCCGTCCGCCCAGCCTGGTAAAGAATGAAGATGACCTGGCACAACCTAGGCCACCAGATTCTCCCAGGAGCACAGGAGCCCCATGATCCGCCATGTCAGCTCCAAATACCACCAAGAGCTTTGCCACGTCAGCTCTATACCACTCTTGGTACTGCCACATCAGCCCTAAACCCTCTGGGCCTTCTGCCACGTCAGGCCCATGGGCTTTCGGGTTCAGATCCGGCCCCCAAGCGGATCCAAACCCGGTTGGAATTCCCTATAAATACTAGACCCTCACCCACCTCTTCAGGTAATCAATCTTTTGCCACTCAAATTTCCCTAGTTATTGCTACTCTCTCACAGAGACTGACTAGATCGTCGGAGGGTCCGCCGCCGGGATAAACCCCGGTGTTTCAGGATCGTCTGCAGGTACTCGAGGCGAGGCGATCCGAGCAGATCCTCAAGAGCCGAAGCGAGCCTCCCGCTTGTCGTCCCGTGCCGCTCTCTTCCCTCATTACAAATTGAGTCCGAACTCACACCTGGTGCATCCACACTGCGACCAAAAACAAACCGCATCACCCTCCTTAGCCATATTCACCACATTAATGGCTAAGGGGTCATGACCCAATTCCTCCTTGATACGTTTGGCAAGGTCACACTCGACTTGGGTGATAGCCGCGAGCTCCGCCTTGCGACTTAATGCATCAGCTACCACGTTGGCCTTACCCGGCTTATACTCCATCACATAGTTAAACTCGGCCAAGAAATCTTGCCAACGTGCTTGTTTGGGGCTTAGCTTCTTCTGATTCTGGAAGTAGCTCGTAGCCACATTGTCGGTCTTGATTATAAACTGACTCCCCAACAAGTAATGCCTCCATACCCGAAGACAATGGATGATAGTCGTCATCTCTTTGTCGTGCACCGGGTACCTCCGTTCCATCTCATTTAACTTCTTAATCTCATAGGTCACTGGGTGATCTTCCTACATGAGTACCCCTCCTATCGCAAAGTTGGATGCATCAGTGTGTACCTCAAACAGCTCCGAGTAATCTAGCAGCCTCAGAATTGGTTCCTCCGTGATGGCCTTCTTTAAATCTTCAAAGGCTGCTTGGTAGTCGTCCGTCCATTCCCAAACAACTTTCTTCTTGAGTAGGTTGGTGAGTGGTGTGGCTCTAGTCGAGTATCCAAGAATGAACCGCCTGTAATAATTCACAAGGCCTAAGAAAGACCGTAGCTCAGTCACGTTCTTGGGCGGTTCCCACTCCACAATGGCCTGCACCTTGGATTTATCCATATAAATCTTCCCACCGGCAACCTTGTGCCCTAAGAACATCACATCCTACTGGGTAAAGGAGCACTTCTCTGGCTTGACATAGAGTTCGTTCTCCCTTAGTACTTGGAAGACTTGTCGTAGGTGCTCAACATGCTCCTCCAACGAGTCCAAATATACCACGATGTCATCCAGGTACACCATCACGAACTTGTCCAAGAATGGATGGAAGATATTGTTCATGAGGGTGCAGAATGTCGCAGGTGCATTGGTTAGACCAAAGGGCATCACCAAGAACTCAAACGAACCATACCTTGTCACACAAGTCGTCTTAGCTTCATCCCCTTCGGCTATGCGTACCTGTCAATAGCCCGACCTCAAATCCAACTTTGAAAACCAACGCGCCTTACCAAGTCGGTCGAATAGATCGGCAACCAACGGTATAGGATACTTGTTCTTCACCGTGATTTTGTTGAGTGCCCGGTAGTCTATACACATCCGTAGATTTCCATCATGCTTCTTTTGGAATAACACTGGGGCACCATAGGGAGCTTTGGAGGGCCTAATGAGTCCTGCATCGAGCAACTCCTTTAACTGCTTCCTCAACTCTTCCAACTCGGGTGGAGCCATCCGGTAAGGTCCCATGGCTGGGGGTCTTGCACCCGGTTCAAGCTCTATCACGTGATCTACTTCCTATCTCGGAGGTAACTTCTTCGGCAACTCCGGTGGCATCACATCTTTGAACTCTACCATCACTTCCTTCACTCCGGTCGACACATCCGTCTCTATTGGAACATCTGCCTCCTTCAAGACAGCTAAATAAGTGGTTTCCCCATTCTTGAGACCCCTTTTGAGTTGCATGGCAGATAACGTTCTTGACTCCATCTTCCCCCTTCTTGAGATCCCTTTGTAATATGCATGGTTGAGTCTTTCTCAAATGATAAGGGACGTACCTTGTCCATAAACTCCATGACCAAAACCATGCGGTGGTCATCCATAGGTACAACCGTCAAGTCAATAGTGCCTTCCCATCCTCCAAGTTGGATAAATACTCCATGAGCTACTCCAAGGATGGGTTGAGATGATGAGTTGACGACCTTCACCCAACCCAACTCCTTGGCGTACTTGATTCCCAATTTAGCAGCTTCTTCTTCAGCAATGAAGTTATGAGATGCACCTGTATCTACTAATACCTTGGTGGATCCTCCATTCACCTTGGCCTCCACGAACATGAGACCACCGACCTTGGTCTCATTTTCCTTGGACACCTTCACCATCTCATCCTTGGCCTTAAGAGAGTTAAGGAGACGCATGGAACTAACGTGCATTTCCTTTTCCGCTTGACAAGCCATAGCATTAAGGGCCTTCCATTTCGGGCAGTCTCGAATATAGTGCGGTCAGCTACACAAGTAACATTCCGGCTCCTTCTTCTTGCTTCCTCCCTCATTGGGCTTGTCCCTTTTGAACGGCTTTTCATACTTCTTATCTTGTTTCACAAACTTGTGGGGCTTGTCTCCCACACTCTTTTTCTTGTTGCCGCTGAAGTCTTTCTTGAACTCCACAAGATCCTCTACCACGGCTATAGCTTCGTCTACATCTTGGACGTTCCTCCTCTTGAGTTCTAAGTTGGCCCAGGATTGTAGTTCGTCCAAGAAGTAGAAAAGCTTGTCTTCCTCCTTCAGATTCGGTAACTCTAGCATCAAGGATGTGAATTCGGCAACATACTCCTTGATACTCCCGGTATGCCTTAACCCACGTAGCCTTTTCATAGCTGCATCTTTGGCATTTTGGGAGCAAAATTGTCTCTTGAGTTGTTGTTTGAACTCGTCCCAGGTATCCATTGTGTATAGCCCCTTGGCTATGTCACCATGCTTCCTTCTCCACCATAATGCTACATTTTCCTTCAAGTAAAGGACGGAAGTATCCACTTTGGATTGATCGTCCCTAACTCCTACAGCATTGAAGTAGCATTCTAGGGACCAAAAGAATTTGTCGATTTTTTTGGGATCACGCTTACCTCCATACTTCAAATGTTCCGGCGCCTTAGTGCGTGGCATCTCCCTTACAACAGTTCCACCTACTATTGCTGCCATGCACAACTTCACCTACTCTCCTTGGGTGTTGAACGCCTCTTGAAGCTGCGCTATCTCCACCTTGAACTCGGCCCTTAAGGTGTTGAGGACACCAAGGATCTCCTCCCTTAGGCCACCAACATCCTCTCTGACACCGTCCACGATTTCGTCCATGGTATCCATCCTTTCAATGGACTCCCCCATGGAAATCTCCACCTTCGTCAATCTCGAATCGAAGCTGGCCAAAACATCCATCAACTGCTCTATCGTGTTCTTGTTTTTGTTCTTCTTGGTATTTGACTCCGCTCTTCCCCTATCACCAACTACCTCCACGTTGGTGGTCATTGCTTACGTTTCCCTCGTGTCCAACCATAATCTCTGCCAAACGAAACCTTGGCTCTGATACCACGTGTCACAGGATGACTTCTTTTCCTCAAGTCAGGCCGTGTGCCCCCTAGCTTACTCCTTAGATCGAGGGCTAAGTTAGGCAAACCGACCCTTATAGAACCGCTGAGGGTTAAGAAGGCAGAGGATTGAAGAGAAGTGAGCAAAGTAAGATGGAAGAGAATTTATTCTTTTAGAGAGCTTTACAAGAGTGGTTTGGATTGCTTTTTCTGGATGGGTGGAGCAAATGAGGCTCCTCCCTGTTTATAGTGCTAGCATGACCTTTCACCTCTTCAAGGGAAGGCTCTAGAATACAAGAGTTCTACTATGTACAAGAGTTCTCTAGAGAGTCCTACAATACTCTAAAACTAGGTACACTCTTCCAAAAGGTTCTATTTTGCTCTAGAATGTGCCACCTTGTCCTAGAGAACTCTATGACGTTTTTGATCCTGTCAGGGCATTCCAGAGTGTTCCGGACTCCTCTTGAACAGCCTGGATGCTTCTGGAAACTTCTAGAATTTGTCCGTGACAACCTGCTCAACCCCTTTAGCCCCAAGCCCTAATAATCTACCCATCCCTTATATAAACCCATACTGTCACCCTACCCATCACAAACCCTAGCCGACCTCCTTCTCGTCTCTCTCCCGGCCCCTACTCCACCCTGCACCACTGCACTACCCTCTCCTCTCTTCCTCCTATTCTTCGAGCATCTCTCGCCAGCCCCCTGTGTCCCTTCGTTGACGTGCAGCAGCAACCGTAGTACCCCGACACTGCAACACCTGTGTCACCACCGCAGCGCACCTCCCTGTGCATTGTTCTGCCTCCTGCATCGCCAGCAAAGCCATCCAGAGCGACGCAACTCCAGACCCCCCGGTGCTTCCCTGTCCTGTCGCCTTTAGCCAATGCAGCCACGACAGTAGTAGCAGCCCCCCCCGGGCCTTTCGACGACGCTCCTTGCCGTTGTCTTCTCATCCCTGTGTGTGTGTGTGTGTGTGTGTGTGTGTGTGTGTGTGTGCGCGCGCGCGTGTTGATTTGTGGCCTTGTTTGTGGTTCGTGTTCGGAGTTCGTTCGTTGTGTTCGTGCTCTTGAAATCCGTTTCCATTATTCTCGTTCTTGCATCGTTCCCGTCGTCGACTATAAGTCAAGTAACTTGTATTTTTTTGTTGTGTAATACAAGTACTAAATACCGCCTGTAGTGTAGCTTTGTTCTAGAGACAGTTCTTGTGCAAAACCCATCTTATATCTTGTCTTTATTGTTTTAACCCACCCATAGTTGTCTCATTACACACATGACATGAAATAACTTAGGGATGACCACTCTTGATGTGTACATGTATGTTGTTCGTATGATATCGTATACATAATGTGTTCGTTGTAGTATAACTCGTAGTAGACTTGTAAAATACCCTATACCATGTTGCTTGGATACCTAGCATATCATATTTCATGTTTGTAATGACTTGGATGAGTTTCATGTGACCTGTGTTGATTTTATGCATAAAGAAGATTTCAGTTTTTGAGTTGTATCCCGTTTTAATCAGTATTTTAGACCCTATTAAGGTCAGTATATGAAAATTATTTGTGAATATGAATTATAGAGAATTCTGTCTACTTTATAGATTTTCTGACAGGTCCCAGTTTCGATTTTTGAGTTGCAAGTTATTGTTGTTTTACTACATATGTGTAGAAAATTTCAGATTCTGTTTTGTATAAATTCTAATGACTAATTATTTTTATACTGATGCTAAAGATAATATTTTGATTCAATATTTTGCTGAGTACAACTAGACTTGATTGGGATTAACCTCTAATTTTTATGGATTTAATTGATAATTTTTATAAACCATTTTGTGCTTCTGAACAATTACTATACATGTAGAATTTTCATATTGTTCAGTAAAGATACATAATTTTGATCTATTTCTATTTGCTTTCTATAAAAATTTTGTGAATAAGAATTGTAGCCTACTGCATATATTTTATCACCCTTTTTATGGATCTGGATTTCGATTTATATTTTGTGAGATATTGCTGTTTTAGTACTGCAGTGTTTATGATTCCAGATTTACAAAACTACTATATCTTGCTGCTTTCTGATTTTACTTGACTATTCTATCTATGTTGAAAAATTATAAAACTTTATTTTCTGTTACTAAACATACTAGGGAATACCCCAATTTTTTCTTGGATTTAATCAGTGAGTGTTTATGTTGTTTTCCTGTTTATGAATACAAACTTCGTATTTCTGGCCGAACACGTCTCTGGATACAAATCTGTTTTGAGTCCTGTTGTTGTGAATTACCATATGACTTATATATATTTGCTGGATTCGGACGAGAGTATACTTTCCATATTTTTTGATGGATCAAGGTTTGCATGTTTGTAACAACGGGAATTTCAGATTTAGTGCAGTACTATCTTGCTATCCTGAACTTGAATTTTCGTTGTTCTACCCTTTGATGAGTTTTCTTTCGTCTGTACAAGTTTATCTTTCAACCTGAACTTGATACATACATGCCTATTTAATCAAAATAACAAATAATCATGCCAGAGTTAAGGAAAAGACCTTAGTAGTGGACAATATAGGTATGTGTATTCAGAAGGGGGGGCTGTGTTTTCCATTTCCTGTTGCCATGTTTCATGATTACACGATTCATGCTTAATATTATTATATGTTGCCATATTTCATGATTACATGATTCATATTTGTTATTACTATCTGATTATATGTTGCCATGATTCGTGATGATTCATGCATGTTATTACTATATGTTGCCATGTTTCATGATTACATGATTCATGCCTTTTATTACTATATATTGCCATGCTTCATGATTACATGATCCATGTCTGTTCCTGCTGCCGCGATTTTACGACTACGTGATTCATGCCTGTTACCTGTTCCCTGACACCTGAGTACACGGCCCTATAGAAACCCACCACTAGGCCTAAACGAAATTGCATGTAAGTAGCAACCATGTGGTAAAAGTTTGAGACACATGAAGTGCTACCTAGATAGTAATAATTACAAGACTTGACATAACATGATACCTGTTACATGATACCTGTTACCTACACATGTTTTTTTTAATTTTAGGAAAAGGTGGAGTTTGGCCACCCTGTTTTATTAATAAGAGATTAATAAAACAAAACTCAGGGTACTGAGCTTACAATAAAATCCTAGAAATAAAACAGAAAAACATACTCCACCCCGAACATGGGAGGTGGGACAAAAGATAGAACATAAAGTAGCCACGAAGTAAGACATCATTCCCCCCAACAAATCCTGGGGTGGTGGGTATCAATGTCCATCATAGCTCGCACTGGCTCTCAGTCAATCGTGGGGTCGATCTTAATCTCCTCATCATCAAACTCATGTACCTGGAATACAGTCGCAATCCTGCCCCTGGGACCTGCTTCTGCCACATTAGCCCAAAATGAAATTAGATGCATAATTTGATTCAGATTGCCAGAAATATTATTGCAAGTTCTACGAAAGTATAGATTATTTCTGTCTAGCCAGAGAACCCAGGTTATTGCGGCAATCGCGATATACCACGCCTCTCTCATAGAACCTCTCTCCGCCGCGAACTTGGTTCCTACCCACAGGTCCTCGTATGTAGTAGGGTATTGAGATGTTCCTAGTGCGTTGAGAACCTCTACGATAACTGCTTTGCTCCTAGGACAGTCAAGGAAAAGATGATCTCTAGTCTCCAGGGTAGCTTGGTAGAACTCACATTGAGAATCCACGTTTGGTTGACGCTTAGCTAGGTTTTCTCTAGTCAGGATTGCATCGTTTAGCACCAACCATAGGAACACTTTGGTTTTTAGAGGTGCTTTCGTTTTCCAAACAATAGCCGACCACTTTGGTGAGCATCCCCTAAAATGGATGCGATTGTACATGAAACGAACCGTGAACTTGCCGTTCTTCTCCAAACCCCAGGTTTTCTTGTCGGGCCCTTGAGAACAGCTAATTCCGGCATTGGTGATGTAGGTCTGAAGTTCCGTCAGTCTGCGCTGGGAGCTTATGTCAAGCGGTTGTTTGAAAGCTGGATTCCATGCGCCTCTCTTCCAGGCTGCTGCCACCGTGCAGTGTGGTTGTGTCGCTTGCTCATATAAGTCGGGGAACATGGACCTGAGTGTGTGATCAGCACACCACTTATCTCACCAAAATCTAGTAAGTCTACCGTTACCTATGGCTGATTTAACACAGCTGTGGAAAGACTCGTATGCCTTAGTGATACCTTTCCATAAGCAGGATACTCTAGGGCCTATCCTGAAGCCTAGATTTCTAGTTCCATTCCCATGCATGTATCCCTGAACAAACTGTTGCCACCCTTCTCCATTAGGGTGGAAAACTTTCCACCACCATTTACCCAGTAATGCCAGATTACATACACCTGTTATCTCACCACTTGATTCTTTTCATGATTCATGCTAGTTGTTCTATTTTGTTGCCATGTCTATTCCATGCTATTTGTTTATTTTTTCCCATGTACTTGTGCCTGCACTACAAGCGGCCCATATCTTGCATTGACGGACATTTTGTTTTCTTTTTCCTCTTTCTACAATTTATTAAATTGCAGATTTTGGAGATCAGCTGTCAGATGGATTAGGCACTACAACACACAATGTATTCACCGACATTTTTTTGACTATTCACCAGCGTTTAAAAATGCCGGTGACAAATTCACCGGCATTTATAAAAACGTCGGTGCAAATGTCGCCGAAATGAGCGTCGCAGAATACTAGGGGTCTACACCGGCGTTTTGACCGAACGCCGGTAGATCTTGAGTATACACCGACGGTCAGATAACGCCGGTATATGGGTATTCATAAGTGCCATACTTTTCCCCCCATATGCATTCACCGGCGGTCAATAAACGCCTCTGTATATATTTACACCGGCGGTTTTAGAAAATGCCGGTGTATATTCAATATTTACCGCCGGTCAGAAAACGCCGGTGTATGTTCGTTTCTGAGTGTCCTATTTTCCCTATATACATGCACCGGCGTGTCGTAGAATGCCGCCATAGTGAGATTCACCGGCGCTTTATAAAACGCCAATGTTTCTTATTGCTGTTGCTGCTTATGGGTATAGCAGCGTGTATCGAACGCCTCTCTATCGAAATTTCCAACTGATCAATTGGATAGACTGGCGTTTTATGAAACGCTGGTGTATGATAGTTTGATTTTTCCCCTCCAGTTTTTCATTCGATTTCAATTCACAATATCATTTCAAAAACCTGTAAACTAATTCACAACTGATTCAACCAATTTCAGACATATTAATGCGCAATTCACAACCAAACACAAGAATTAAAGATAATAAAGTGTCACACATATTTCATTAATGGTCCAAATTCACCGCAATATTAACACAAAGTGTCATACTTAACAGATACAGTAATGAACATCCCAAATATCTCAACAATTACTTAAAACAACAACAAGGACATAACAAGGACATCTAGACTAGGCCGACCACAGATTCATACCCCTCGAGTCGCTTCAGTTCTCATGATTAGAATTTCCTTGATCTGCACAACTCACATTTGATGGATTGATCGGACCGCTCTGTGAAAAAAAAATTAAAAAATTTAGTGCAACACTAGACCACAATACAGAATATACAATTTTGATGTCAATTATTGTGATTCCGTATGCTTTATTAAGTGACCAGGTCTTTCATTTCTGCTTATGCTTGTTTCTTTTAGCATAATTTGCTTATGCTTGTTGGGATCTCAAATAAATTGTTTGCTGGATAACCTGATATGTCAAGAAATTTGTTATCGAATATATGGAGCTGGACTGTGAAAGTAAATTGTTTACAGAGTAACTTTTTAAGTTATTTGAATCAGAGTAAAAGAAGAGAAGGATGAAGTAAAACGAAATGAGAATGTCACAACAGCTATGAAACTTCAGAGCAGTCTAAAAAGCAATGTTCCATATTTTTGTCTGAATCAAAATGAAAATGACCTGTACATTCATGCATGCAGAAAACTCTTCAGATCACCTTTATAGTTTACAGATCTATAAATAAAGCTTCATCGGATCATAAATGATTTAGAGTTGGTGGAAATCAATCCGACGAATAGGAAATTCACATGGTCAAATTTACAAGCAGCTCCTACGATGGCGAAATTAGATAGAATCCTAGTTTCCTCCGAATGGGAAGACCGCTTTCCATTAGCGAAGGCCAAAGCGATGATCAGATTTACATCGGATCATACTCCGTTAGCATTGGATTGTGGGGAAGGACAAAGAAAGAACACATTCCAATTCCGCTTTGAGAAGTCATGGACGTTGTGTGAAGGAACAAAGAGGATTATTGAGGAGAGTTGGAATGCCCCAACCTCGACAGATTCGGTAGTGGGAAGCTGGATTCAAAAGATTAGGAGATTAAGAGTTAAATTGAAGCAATGGGATTAGGAGATTAAGAGTTAAATTGAAGCAATGGGCCAAGATGGAATTCGGTCAGAATCAGAGACTCAAAGAGGAGATAGGAGAGAGGATCGAGCAATTAGAAATCATAGAGGAGGAAAGAGATTTAATAGATATCGAATTAGATGAGCTACACAGGAAGAGACAAGACATCCTTCATCTTGGGAGGATGGAGGAACATTATTGGAAGCAACACTCCAGAATTCAGTGGTTGAAGGAAGGAGACGCCAATACAAAATTTTTTCACAAGATGGCCAATGGAAGAAGGCGTAGAAACCACATCTCTGGGCTTAAGGTGGAAGGAGTTTGGTGCGAGAATGAGGATAGAATTAAACAACACCTATATGAGAAGTTTAGGGAGTTGTTGGGCGAAAGAAGAGAACATAGGTGTTCGTTGAATCAGAATATGTGGATGGATTCTAGGATTGATGGATCTGATTTCATTGAAAGCGATTTCAACGAAGAGGAGGTTCTATCTGCTATCAACAGTTTGGGTTTGGATAAAGCGCCTGGTCCAGACGGATTCCCGATATTATTCTACAAGCTTTACTGGAATATCATCCAAAGTGATTTCATGCGCATTGTCCAAGATTTCTACAAGGGGGAGGCAGATCTAGATCGGCTCAACTATGCAAACATCGTTCTGATTCCAAAGCACCAGGAGGCTAAAGAGGTAGGAGATTTCAGACCAATCAGTCTGCTCAACGGCTCCTTCAAGATCATTACCAAGGTCTTAGCCAATAGATTGGGTCCACTATTAAATGAGATTATCGGAGAATCACAGAGTGGATTTATTAAGGGAAGGGACATAATGGATAGCGTCGCTTCGGCTCATGAAATCGTTTTCAGAGCTAGCAGAGACAATACAGACGGGTTTCTCTTTAAAGTGGACTTCCAAAAGGCCTACGACTCTGTCGAATGGAATTCGGTGGACGAAGCGCTTCTGCTTAAAGGATTCGGGGAAAAGTGGAGGAAATGGATATTCCAATGCATCAGAGGTGGCAAATCATTTCTTATCATTAACGGAGCGCAGGGTAAAGAAATCAGATGCAAGAGAGGGCTTCGGCAGGGGGATCCCCTGTCATCGATGTTATTCGCAATTGTTGCAGATGGACTGCCGGAGATGATAGCTAACGGGCATAAAGAGAGAGCTCACTTTGGCATTGATATCAGGGGTTTCCCAGAGCCTATTTCTATCCTGCAATATGCAGATGATACGTTATTGTTTGGTACGGCGTCGAATGAGGACATCATGGCTATGGGATCGGTATTGACGTGCTTCGAAGCCTGGTCTGGAATGAAGGTCAATTTCAAGAAGAGCTGTGTCACTCAACTCAGCGAGCTATGCTCCGTTCCCATCTCAATGATCCAACAGATGCTAGGATGCAATAGGGGAGAGTTCCCGTTGACATATCTAGGGATTCCCATCAGGCCAGGGAAGCTCACTAAGGAAGACTGGCAATCACTTATTGATAGGATCGAGAAAAAGTTAGCAGGATGGAAAGGAAAGTTTTTTACGTTGGGAGGTAGGATCACCTTGCTAAATGCAGTAATCAACAGCATCCCCATTTACCACATGTCGATCTTTGAATTACCGGCATGGGCAATTCACAGGATAGACAAACTTAGAAGGAGATTCCTTTGGAAGGGAGCTAATGAAGGGGGGAAAGGGATCCATCTAGTCAATTGGGGGAGGATTTGCAAAAGGAGGGAGTTTGGAGGTTTGAGAGTCATTAATCTTAGAGACATGAACCTGGCCCTTCTGAGCAAGTGGTGGTGGAAGCTGGCTAAACGACGGAATAATTGGTGGTGTAAGTCTCTAACAAATTACAGGATTAGGAGGAAATTCAAATTTGGGGGTAAAGGCATCCACAGCAGAAAATCTTTCTTTTGGAAAGGGGTTTACAAGACGGGCGATATTTATCACAACAACACTATTTGTAGGGTCAAAGATGGCAGGAACACAAGATTTTGGAAAGACAAGTGGTGTGGCAACAATTCGCTTATGGGGCTTTTCCCCGCAGCGGCAGAGGTAGTTCTGAACAAGGATACACTGGTAGCCGATGTTTGGAGGAACAATAAATTGAGATTACAGGTCAAAGACACCCTTGACTATGAAGCAATCGATCAATTACAAAAGGTTAATAATTTTATTCGTATAGAAGGAAATTACACCTAACAGGAGGCAGACGAGAGATGGTGGACGCTGGAGGCTAACTGTAAGTTCTCGGTCTCCTCGTTATACAGAAGGCTGAATGACGGGGGCCTTAGAAACAATAGTACGGACGTTATTTGGGGTATCAGCGCTCCTTCAAGAGTGAAGGTCTTCCTTTGGTTGGTGGAAAACGATGCAATTCTCTCCAAGGTGAACTTGATGAAGAGGACACTCGTGGACAATGTGATTTGTAGTACATGTATGTCATACGATGAAGATACGAACCACATTTTATTCAATTGTTTTAGAGCTAGATGGGTCTGGGGGGTAGTGGGTAGTTCGTTTGGGGTCTCCAATTATCCAGGGTCCAGTGCTGAGATTTGGGGGTCATTTAGAACCAACGGGATTAGAAAAAAGGTCAGATTAGATTGGGAAATAGCGGTTGCGTCGGTTTTGTGGAACTTATGGCTAGACCGGAATGATTTCTGTTTCAATAGCGTTCGTCATTCTCTTTCATCGTTGATGCAAAAAATTCACTTATGTCGTTATGAATGGACAGGGCTGAACAAATCCAGAAAGAAGATGCGCTTCGGAGAGGAGGAGGAGTAGATAGCAAACATGAGGACTTCTGGCGTCTGGGAGTGGGATTTTATCTTTTGGTCTGATGTAATAGACGTTCTAGTATTTTGATGTTTTGCTCAGTGTTCGGGTTGTTTAGCCCGAATTAGATGTTGTTTATTGTTGTTCTGCCTTCGGGCTTTATATGTACTATCTATTCCTCTTTCGTTAATTTCCCTTTAATGAAACAACTTTTAATTTCCCTTTATATGTACTCTAGTCATCTTTTAATCAATAATAATAAAAAAAAGCTTCATCTTTGGGTCAATAAAGTATTCTACTTGAGTCTAAAATAGTATAATCTACTGTACTTAATAGGTGGTGGTTTGCTCACTTTATGTCACTCTTTTTTTTGTGAAGGGGTCATTGTCCCCACTTTCTGAAAATTAGGACATTTATTAGTATCCAAAAATTTCGGTAGCTTACTGTTATTGGACTCTCTAATTTGAGTATCTAACTAATGAAAGTTATATACTAGACATTTTGGTGCTCCAGACAGTATTTTGAAATGTCCGTATACTAGCTGTTTAATATAGTTTATGCAACTGATTTGATAGTGGCCAGTGTCTAATTATTTTCATTTTATGTTGTACAAAAGTGTATTCTAGTTTCATGTGCACATAAACATTCCTCCTTGGGTATCTCCTGTATATTTTCAAATACCTCTCTCTCTCTTTCTAAATTAATTGTTCGAAATGCAGTCTGCATTGCATAACTTCCGAGTTGTTTGCACTCATTTTCCTGAAGTGTTTGATAATCTTGCTTAACCTTATATATGAAAGTGTAGTTTGTCAATTGGTAAGCCAAGTTTTGTTGTCTCACACAAGATGAATCTACCATGTTAGCTGCACTCCTAATTTAAGGATTTAAGCACAATTCATGTTTGGCAGGGAGGAGTATATTTCAGCATCGAAATTGAAAATTCATCTATTTGTGAAGTAGGACATTTAATTTTAAAAAAATACACTAAACCAACTTTAAGAATTACCGGTGGTGGGATTTGAGATTGCTGCCTTATTAACTGGGACATTTGTTCTTGGAGGAGTGCCACTTGTGCCTTCAATTCTGTCATCTCTTTGTCCTGAGTCCTACTTGAAGTAGATGCACTTCGTCCGAATAACCGCGAGGGGGTTGGTCCTAGTCTCATGCCACTGACACGTCCATGCCTCTCCTTTCTCCTCACTGCAGTCAAGGCAAGTCGCAGCCGGGTACGGAAGTCTGTAGAAGCCGCCGTACGGTCAGAGTCTGAAGCGGAAGAGATTTCATCATACTTTTTCCGAGCGTTAGTCTGACATATAGTCAGAGTTAAAAGCGGAAGAGATTTCGACTATCATTAGCCATTTACAAAAATAAGCTATAAATCATCAAAAAGTAAAAGCAACTGAAGATATATATAAACAATAAAATCAGATATACATATAAAAAAAGATGACCAAACCATTAAAATAAAAGCACTAGAAACTAGTATTTTACTGTTTGTATAATAGTGCACCCGAACAAGTATTTTACTGTTTGTATAAAAAAAATTCAACCATATAATTTGGTAAACATATAAAACCAAGATTATCAACCACAACTTTTTAACAACAATAAATAAGAGTTAAATAATCGAACCCGATCAATGTGCTGAAAAAAGAAATAATATTGAAATCATACAGTCAACAAACAAGAACAACCAAGTTCGTCTCTTTGTATTCTCTACAGTTGTTCCAAGTCATGGGCTGCTAGCTAAATTGAAAATAAACCCAACCCTCCCCCACCGGCTGTGTGGCGCATACGTAGACACACACACACAGAAGATAATAATCCTTAAACACCCAACAAAGTATCTCAGAACCAACTGCTTCGAAAGTGCACAGGATAGCAGTATTCGATATTCAAGTTAACAAGGATGGTCACACACTCAAACCCAGCCAATTACATTAATAATACACAATTAAATCCACCATTTCTTCGACTTGCAAAACTGCTTGAAAAGACCAAACAAAACTGGGTACACCTACTGACCGAGAAATGATTCTCTAATACATTTTTAAATGATTATCCTAACATCATTACCCAGATCAATCATACCATATGATATATGCAAGGATGTCACAACCTGAAAGACTACCACTAAGGTTATGTAATAACTAATAAGCATAAGAAAATTCGTATGCACAGCACAGTTTTCGGCCCATAACATGGGCAATCAACATGCGGACTGTGGAGACTCGTTAGAATTTAAAAACAATTAAATCCTCTCTTTAGCAGAACTTCAAAGTTAAGGGTTTATGGCATGGCATTTCATAAAATTCAATCTCTCTAAAAGAAATACTAAATTACATACCAAAATGGTAGCTAAAAATGAAAATTGTATCTAAAAATCTGCGACATTCATGTGGTTGTTTACCTCAATTCACCAAATAGTCAATTACCCATCACTAAAATAGTTATAATGATAGTCAATTCTAGATCTGATAGATATTAGTTCACAAATTACCACATTCTGTTCTGCCTCAGGGGTCGCATACGTCCCATCTTTCGACTTGTGGGTGGCATCGAAAAAATCTATATCGCCGAACTCCGTATGACCCCCAAATCTTCTTCCTATATATTAGTAAGATGAATTTATTATAAACAAATAACTGTAAGTCAAAACTGTTCAATTTGATTGTGCTTACCAATTCTTCTCGAACAAGAGCAAAGCTCTGTGTATTAGCCGTGTGCAACACAAGCTGCTTTGACCGACTGGCAACACCGACCTCCGCCCTTTTCTGCACATGCCACAATGAAGTTCAGAAAAATTTAATTAGAGTAGCCATATAACCACAAAGTCATTAAATTTTGGTTAGTAATGTAAATACCTGACCGACCGTCGAACTCCAGTAGTGCACAAGGAATTGCCAATCCGAAGGCTCCACCTCGGGTGGTACATCCCTTGCATTATCCGCCTCTGACCGGTTTTTGTCATAATACCTTGCCTTCAAGTCACTCTTGTAGTATCTCCACTTTTTGGAGAATGACTTTTCAACCCAAGGCGTAAGTGAGTCCGGGAACGAGAAGTATTGCTGCAAAATTTGAGAAGTTTAACAAAAGGATAACTGAATTGCATAAACCAACTACCCATCACTAAAATACATGTTTGATAATATATACTTGTAGGAAGCAATTTATTTGCAACAATGTAAAAACAAATTACAAGTGAAAGAAATTAAATGTGATGAAAGTTCCCTTTCTCAATGTCAAACTCTTGTTTTTTTTTTCCTTTTTCTTTTTCTTGAGCTATCATCTTTGTTGTTATGTGTTGATGTAGCATATTTATTATAAAAAAAACTGAAAATTAAAATCTACCCTGTTATTTAAGTTAGCTATGATGCAGTTTTTCAAGCTCGAAGGGGGAAAAGATGCATACACACATAGATAGATATATAACAGCATATATATAAAACAACATGTTCTTTCTTTGTTACTTGCTATTACATGTCATATTGTCTCTATATATTATATCCATTGTTTGCATTGTTTACTTTAACACCTAGATGATCTTTAGTTATTATGAAATAGCTCCTACACTATAAAACTTGAATGGATAATTGTTGTTATGAAAGTTTCTGAGTATTTTGCTTAAATGAACCCTTTTTTCTTTCTTTCTCGCAAATTCTACTACAACATATATGGGAGGATTTGATATACATGATATCTTAGTATATATAGCTGCTTACAATTTTTGAGTACAAAAAGGAACCAAGCTCATCTTAAATTAAGTCAAAATTTAAGTCAAAAAGGAACCAAGCTCACTCAATTAAGTGTAGATTTTTCAAACTGTTTGATTAAGTAAACAGTTGACAATTAGAATGACTGTTTGATTGAATAAATAGATACATTATAGATTTGCGAAGTATCATATTGGTGGCTTTGGTTTCCATCAGTATATCATCCACACTTCATAATACAATTCAATCTTTATAAACAACGTAATCATAACCCATAACTCATAAGAAAAATGTTAGATGCAACACAACTCATCTACTCATTGCATTTTATCCTATAAATCATTGATTGAGGCATGTCATACATGATACACAGACAATTTTTTTTTTGAAATACTACATATAAAAAGGTGTCTGACATAAGGGTTGGAAATGTGTCCGGGAACGAGCCAGACTTTGACATATAAAAAAGATTTAACATCAGTACTTGGCTAATGGTTAGCTTTAAAGTTTAAACCGAAACTTTAGGAGTAATCAGAAACCAAAACACGTTTTGGGAGCTTGGATTGAATAATTAGTTTCTAAAAGCATTTACTATTTAATTTTCACAGTTGAACTTTCGTGCAATTCAAATGTACTCAACAATTTTCTTACCAAGTACAGGAACTTATCATGACTGCTTTATAACTGAATTGCATAAACCAATTAATTATTTTAGATGGGAAATACCTTGATTGTTGTAATTGCAGTTGCTTTTGTCGTGGTGGGCACTTTCGGCCAACTCTCGTATGACAAAGGGATTATCCGTGGGTTCCTTGCAATTACCCCAATAAACGACGAGAATTTGCTTGCATTATTCCCACCGGTTGTCCGACACTGTTTTCCTCCACCACAATCCGTTCATCGTTCTTAAGTTTCCATACGTCCGCCATCTTAGTTCGCCCTCGATGTTTTTTGACAGTGGGCGTGCTACCCTCTCCCTCTTCCGTTTGACTGTCACTATTATGTAATGGCTGCTCATCTCTCTGCACTTCGTTGCCGTCATTTATATTGATCCTTTTTCCTCGCCTCGGCATCTTGTGCCTGTCAAAGATTCAATAAATTCATTAGAGGAGCAAAATTAAAATATCTTTTTCCCGCATTAGAATATCTATCATAGTGTGGCTAGGAAATAATAAGCTGGATTTTGAACCGTAACAGCACAAACAAAATCAAACGGTACTAGTACTACAGGCATCAAGCACAATATAATCAAAACTACACATCTTTTTGGCAGTTTGAGATGTTGAGACAAAATTCTGCAGAGCCAAAAATTCTATATATTACTCTACTTCTGCATTATATTAGTGATCAGGCTAGAAATTTCTGCTCAACTAAAAGTCGCACAATGCATTGTTGTACTGTTTGAGCTACAGAGGATCTCAGAGTAAAAAGAAATTGTACATGCGATAGGATCAAAACTTTATGTAATACTCCAAAACATAGCAATTGTCCAACCATGGCAAAAACCAGTTTATACTACCTCATTTCAGAAAGAGGAAATTCCACAAGTACTACAATCGTTGAAGTGCTCCCAACAGACTATTAATCATCCATCTACAATACAAGAACCAAAATTGTCTAAGCTCTCACAGTACTAGTATCTAAATAAACATAGTATTTTATTGACGTTTTAATTACATGATCAGATTTAAGAAAACAGGGTAACCAAGATCTAAATGATACGTCCTCGTTTCAATGCTCTCAATGATGGAAAATCACAAACCTAAGCAAATGATGAAAGAGTCAAGAAAAAACAAAGATCCCAAGTCAATAACTAGAACACTACAAAAAGAAACTAAAAGCGAGGGTCGCAAGGGCATTGTAGATATGATAAGACAGAAGCTGGAATAACATCATGAACTAGAAAGAAGCTTGCACTAGCTATGTAGCTATATTATGTTGTTCGCTCATATCTTTTGCTTTCCACATATCCAGATTCAGGAGTCAGACAAAGGAAATACTGAAAGAGTAATTTCTCTTGAAGAAAAGTTTTAAAGACATGACACATGCAATGAAAAAACTCTAACAGATCAGATTTTTAGCATAAATTAGAAGATTTCTCCAAGTTGTGACTCTTGAACCCATTAACAAATTGCCAAAGTGGGTTAGATCAGCATCATTTATATTTCAATCAAAAAAATCACATCCAATTATATCAATTGTAACATATTCAGGATCCATAAGGAATTAACAAATGCAAGAACTAGGGATGGTTTCCTTGATTTAATAGAGGCAATAAAAGATGTCATTATAGAGTGTATCACAACCACAAGTTCTAGGAGAATCGAACTAGAATCTTTAGCACAAAACCAGTAATCTCCAAACCAGTAATCGAACTAGAATCTTTCGAAAAGATATGCTACAGGGGATAGCATGAAATTTAGAGTTTGTGGTTCTTAGAGGTGATAGAGCTTTAGAAATTAATATCATGCAAGTCCAATCTTGTTAATTAGCATTCAATCTATAGAAATCGTTCCATTCTTAAATGAACAGATAATTAAACCAATTATTAAATTCACATACAACATGTTCGGAATTACAAGACATAATATTACAACAAGATTTAAGACACGAAAACTACAGGACACATAATATTAAGATTGAAAATCAAGTAAACTATAATACGACATCTTCCAATACATCACCCTCTTCTCCATCCTTGCGGAGCCAAGTCCCACAAATTCCGTCGTCGGTTGTGTTTACATCAAACATAGAAAACTCAGAAGCAATGTAACTGTTCATGACTTCATCGTCTTCATCTTTTGAAGTATCGCCCAGTTGGAATACATCTCTTGGTTGCATAATGAGAGCCACATATGATTTTGACAGGATTGGATCTTCAATGTAGAACACTTGTTGCACTTGGGATGGGAACACAAATGGTTTGTGGCTAATGTGTGTACCGATGTGAATCAATTTTGAGAAGTTTACAACTATGAAGCCTAACTTATCCCTGTTATAAGCAAAATTCCTACCAAACTCAGCCCAATCCCCACGAAATAAGACAATACGAAAATGACCAAAATAATTCAACTCAATGATATTCGTGAGCACTCCATAGTAGTCGAGATCTCCATCTACAGGCCTCGTGTCGGACATGGAAGCATAACTTCTAGTCTTAGAAGTCACTACCATTCCACTATTTTGAGATTTCAAATTACATTCACGATCCTTAGTACGAAATCTAAAGCCATTGAATATGTATCATCCGTATCTTTTGACCATCTTATAGGGACCTTTGGCAAGTACTTTTATTTCAGATGACACACCTTCAGGACCTAAAGAATGTACCTATAAATTTTGCGCAAATCATATCAGCACTGTGGATAATGCAGATATAATCAAGATTAATTTGCATTTTCTTAATTCACCTACATGAGATTCAAACCACTTATGAAAATTTTCATTCATCAACTTGTTTTATTCACGTGGTGGCAGTCTTCTTGGTCTAGCCCTTCGTTTGATGTCCCTAACAAATTTGCTAAAATACATGCAATTGAAATAAGGAATAAAAAATGTAAGTTAATATTGTACTCTGCGGTTTTCACTATATTCGATTTAAATTCAAAAGCAACTTACTTTCGAAATGGCTCCACTGATGCATGGTGGTCTAGCACATATCGATGTGCTTGTTCCCACGTTAAGTTATCTAATTCAAATGCATCAACTTTACTAATAGTAGTGCCAGCGATATCGAAAAGATATTTAGCACCATCAAGGTTGGAAATGTCTGGATTTCGCCTTCGTCTAGTCAAAGATGTCTCTACACCCTGCAAATACCTGGAACAAAAAAATTGAACACTCCTCTGATAGATATCCTTGAGCTATTGACCCTTCAAGATATGCTCTATTTTTAACATAACCCTTAAGTCGGTATAGGTACCTAAACATGTACAATTAATGAATTAGAGCGATGTAAGGGAATAAAAGAAATGAGCTTTTGAGAATTCAGTTTTGTAAGATGCATGAATTCTTTTACCTCTCAATGGGGTACATCCACCGATAATGAACAGGACCGCCGATTCTGGCTTCACCAGCAAGGTAGATTATCAAGTGAATCATTATAGTGAAGAACAATGGAGGAAATATCATCTCCATTTTACTAAGTGTCAATGCCGCGCGCTGCTCCAATTGGTCAATATCTTCAACACGAAGCATTCTTGAGCAAATACCTTTATATATGCTACAAAAATCTTTCAGGACAGTAGTGATTTGCTCACACATTGAAGACCTTAGGGCCACAGGAAGGAGATCCTGCATTAGGATGTGGTAGTCGTGTGACTTTAGACCCTGAATCCTCTTCTCCTTAAAGTTGACACACCTTGCTATGTTGGAAGAATAGCCATCAGGAACTTTCAGTTCCAGTAGAACTTTGAAAAACAATTCCAACTCCAATTTTGACATTGAATAGATTGCAGGAGGTAGGAGTACTCTCCCGTTCGGTAATTCCTCTGGGTGCAACTCATGTCGGATGCCCATTGACTTCAAATCAAGTCGGCTCTTGAGATTGTCCTTTATCTTCCGGTCATCTCCCATAACTGTTCCTATATAATTTTCACCAATATTTTTTCCGATATGCATCACATCTAAATTATGTCGCAATAAGTTGAATTCTCAATACGGCAAATTGAAGAAAATACTCTTCTTCTTCCATGAACCTAAATTCGTCATGTTCTGATACTCATCTTCGCCACATAGATTGGTCTCCTCATCTTGCTCCTCCCTTGCCCTTTTCTTGCCATTTTTGCTGACTTGTAGTTCTTTTCCATATTTGAACTGATGACCACTACCCGCCTCAAAATATCTGACCCAGAAGAAGCTCCAGGAGCATGTTCCCATTCGTCGGTACCATCAAATGTCGCTGTCTCTGCCCGAAATATATGTGTGTCAGGCAACCATCTCCTATGACCCATATAGCAAAACTTTCTGCCATTGTACAACCACCTTGAACTAGTTTGGTCAGCACAACAAGGACATGCATAACATCCTTTAGTACTATATCCAGATAAATTTGCATATGCTGGAAAATCATTGATTGTCCAAGACAACACGACCCGAAGAGAAAATGTTTCTTTAGACATTGCATTATAGGTTGGAACACCCACCCACAATTTCTGAAGTTCATCTATTAACGGCTGTAGATACACATCTATATCATTTCCAGGGCCTTTCGGTCCAGGAACTATCATGGACAAAATAAATGAGGACTGCTTCATACATTTCCAAGGCGGCAAATTATATGGTATTAACACAACAGGCCATATTCTATATGTACTACTCATTTGCCGAAAAGAGTTGAAACCATCACTAGCTAATCCAAGTCTCACATTCCGAGGATCTTCCGCAAAATCGGGATATCTTTCATCAAATTTTTTCCAAGATTGAGAATCAGCAGGATGTCTAAGAATCCCATCATTAATGCGACTTCAGCATGCCATTTTATATCAGAAGAAGTTTTCGAAGACATAAACAACCTTTGTAGCCTAGGAATCAGAGGAAAGTAACGCAATATTTTGGCAGGCTTCTTTCTCTTACTTCCCTTAGTAGATCCACTGGCTTGATAGTCTTGATTTGGTGTTTCTGACCATTTCGAAGAACTACAGACTTCGCAATTCTCCAGACTTTCCTTACCTCTCGTGAAAAGCATACAGTCATTTGGACATGCTGCTATCTTCTCATACCCTAGATCGAAAGAATTTAGGAATTTTTTTATTTTATAGGCGGAGTTTGGAATACAAATTTCTGGAAATGCTTCATTCAACAGTTCAAGTAGCATAGTGAAGGACTTAGCAGACCACCCGTTTAAACTTTTAATCTAAAATAATCTGACAATGAATGAGAATTTAGAGAATTTGGTGCAATCGCGGTACAGTGGAGTACTAGCATCTTCAAGCAACTTAGCGAAGGATTCTTGCTGTTTATTATTTTCAAGGCCGGGGTCAGGCATTTCCTCGTCCACCCCACCACCAATGTGTGACGTTTCTGTTGACTCATTATGAACTTGGGTTGTTGGATTATTGGTGTGGAAAGAAACATTATGAATCCCCAAGGCGTCTTGCACCAAAACATGCATCTCATCGGGAACACTTAAGTCTTCGTTCACTAAGGGATCATCTTCATTTTCTAATACAACCGGACAAACAGGAACTGACGTATGATCCTCTCCATGACAAAACCACCGTGTGTACCCTTGAAGAAAACTATTGACAACCAAATGTGTATGTACTACGTCACATGTCCTCAAATTACAATTTGTACACCGGAGGCATGGACAAAAAATTAGGTTGGGATCACGGGAATGTCGTTTGGCAAAGATAATAAAATCTTTAATACCATTCCGGTACTCCTTGGATAATCATGGTTTACTAATCCAACTTCTATCCATTTTAACAATAGCACACAATCTGAAATTAAAATTTGATATATTAAATAGTATTAGATTTAAAAGGCATTTTTTATATTTAATTTCACCTTTTTTACAACCATCCCTAGTTGCAATTAAATAAACGATATAACAATTAACTGTAAAATAAAGAAATCTCAGTCCAAAAAATGTATAAAAAACAATTAAATCTCAATACAATCTACTCTATTCATATAACCCTAAACTACCTTTGTGGAAATTATGTCAACCACCTTAGTGGCATTTTATCGAACACCTTGTGTTCGAGTGTAATATCGATTCGACTATAGTCTCCCCTGAATTTGGCTTTCCGTTCAAGGAGATGATGATGGTAAAGGGTATTTGCTGTTGAGAGGAATAGGACGAATAACGAGGGTGCCGTGCTGTAAATATGATAACAAGAAGATCTGATGACTCATGAACTATTTTGTCCATGGCTACTAATAATCAGTTACTTATCCCAAAATAATAATAATAATAATAATTATCTCTATACCTCAAAACAAATTTTCTCATTTAACCTTAATTAAAGTGGCTCAACTGGGAATGAAAGCTTATCAAACAATTTTCAGTAATAGATGAAACTTGTATAAGATCTTTATTGTACCAATTTAGACATGACATCTTCCAGTCCATAAATTTAACAAGGATCTTCGTATGTACTTCAATATTATAGCGTGTAAACCTTACGATTAGTTGCTTGCAGTTCAAAATATCTCAAATATCTTAATCATAGAGCAGAACCTTACACAAGTAAAAATGTGAACTATCAAAGAACAATGTCAAAAGGTATCCATCATCCCAAATCACCAACTCCAGATTTACATTTACTCATACTCTCATAAAACACTCATTCCTAAATACCAAAAACAAATTATATTCTCCTCTATTATCATTTGTCAAGCACTCACTGTACTCAATGATGGACAACAACTAAAAAATGGAAATTTCTTATTTAACTACCTGAGTTTACTCCATACTTGCATGACATCTCAAGCATCTAAAATATAGTCTACAAACTTTTCCTTATCAAAAAAACAAAACAAAACAATTAAAAAAGCTGCCCATTCTTCCAAATGCCCGCAATTGAGAGCCAGAGGCAATGTCAAATCCTCACCAAATGTCAAAACACCTAAACCATGGACCAAATGACATATCTAACACAGAATTGGAACCATTAAATGCAATTTCACAAGATAACACATCAATCTAGTAAACCCACTTAATTCCACAGCCAAGATCTCATCTCGCGAGGCGTCAAACAGCATTATGCAATCAAAAAAACCTTCATGTTCTAGTTGTATCACAAACATAATATGTCCAACATATTTTGTAAACAGTAATGGATGAGAAATAAACGAAGAACTCTTCCATCAGGGACATGTTCTCATGACATCCCAAGCATCAAAAAAAAATGACAAGAATAAAGCATTATACCACTCAATGTCGGAAGCTGTTGACGGTGGGGGGACTGGGGAGGACTCAGGCCGGCGATGACGGAGGCTACGGAGACGGCGACGGTGGGGCCTACGGAGATGGCGACTTTTCGAAGGAAACTCGGATCGAGAGTTTTGGGGGGGGGGGTGAGACAGAGAGAGAGAGAGTCTGAACTTGGGTTAAAGAGACGGAGGAGTTGTCGGAGATCTCAAAACCATACTCCGATGGCGGAGGATTTCTCTCCAAAATCGACGAAGGGAATGAGGGAGAACGAAGGCGGCGCGAAAAATTAGGGCTGGGAAAAAAGCGAGCGAAATGTTAGAGTTCGCGGGGATTTATCCCAGTTAATTTACCGACGTTTTTAATAACAAACGCCAGTGAATGGGAGAAGATTTTTTGGGTACATTTTATCTGTATATTCACCGGCGTGTTTTATTAAAACGCCGGTGAATATTACCCTTCACCGACATTTTAATAAAAAACGCCGGTAAATATCATAATTCCCCGGCGTTTTATAGAGGTCGCCGGCGTATAACCATCCAATCTGACGCCCCATTCCTGGTCTCTTCCTACCCCGGCGTGACTGGTAAAACGTCGGGGTATATACGCCGGATTACCAAGCAAATCTTGTAGTGAGATGATCTGAGATTCTAGTCCTGGAGTTCTTGATACTATTATTATTTCCTGTTACTTATTTTGAATAAATGTATCTTGCTACATGAATTTTGTATTGGGTAATGTGACCCAAAATTATTGACTTGTTCAGATCTGGTTTATTTGAGATTATTAAATTTTGTTTCAAGTAAATTTCTGTTGTTATATTGATTCAGTTATGCATGAGTGGTTGACTTCTCTTGCTTCCTACTCTGATTATTCCTGTGAAATGTTGTAAAGATCCTGACAGCTTTTGGATGATGAAAATCATTCGCTGGCCTTAGTCACGTATCTGTATTCCGTATCTCTTTTTAGGAAGCGGGGCATGACAGTAAGGTATGAAAGTAAACATTATAATGTGAAGAATATAAAAGAAACAATTGTTTGATCTAATATGAAAAAGTTGTAGATGTCATAATAAAAAGATAAACTTACATGGCCATATATAGCGATGTTATCCATTGTTGTTGTTTAATTCTGATGAAGGACTTAATCTGTATATAAAGGAGGGGAAATTACTTACATTAGCTAAAATATAACTTTGGCGTTCTAATTACTTTCACAAACCAATCAATAACTTACATTAGCTAAAATCTAACACAGAATTAGGATAGCCAGTAGATGACCCAGTAAAATTTGGATTTGGTTTTTGGTTGTAATCTTTTTTAGTTTCAGTTGCTTACCATATTATAAAAATTACTGAATAGTTCAATGTATCTCCTTTGAATATAGTATGTGTATGTCAGTGGTTAACAACTAAATTTTATTATAAAAGCCTAATGACTCTAACCTAGTTGGCAACCTCCATTTCTATATTGGTCTTGAAATGGACTGAAACATTAAAAAGTGTAGCATTTAAGAGTAGGTTAACCCGATGAATAACCCTTAGTTCATTGGATGGATTAAAAGACAATGTGAAACAAACTATGTATTAGTATCAAATGTACTGAATCCTTACTATTAACAAAACTCCAGGTTACAAAGCTAGAAATTAATCATCTAGAGACCTACTTATTCAAGGAAAAGTTCAATCACAATAATTAAGACTCTTCGCACTGGCATATTAAATAGTAGTAGAAAGCTTTTTTCTGCCAAAATGCTTGTATTTCCTGCCAATGATAAATATGATAGCCTGCATATAGATCCAGTTTTTCTCTTGAAGAAAACATATGCTGTAAAACTGGAATTATTATTATAATTTACAAAATTTGCATATAAAGAAAATATTAAGTTCAGTTTTGGTACTTATTTTAAAGAAAATAGGAAGATATAGAAGTGTGTTGGTTTGTTGTAAACAAAGAACTTAAGTTTGAAGATACATACGCATGATCTAGACTGAGTGACGATGTCTTTTCACTTTTATAGCGGTGAAGATCTAGACTAACACCTCCAAAGATAAGATTTGATGCATATCCTATAACACATCTGTCACAATACAAAACAATACTCAGCTTAGTCATAAAGAAGAATGAGACACGGTAAAATTAGACAGTTCTACAATGATCTGACTAAGTATATCAAGAATGATTCAACTCAAAAACAGAACAAATAACAAATCATCATAAATCATGCATAAAAATAATTAATTGGCTAGTAAGAAATAGCCCTTGAGGCATTGAAAGGGATTATCCTGCATATGGAAAGAAACTTTAACAGGACTCTCAAAACATCATAGAACAGAAGGTGATAAAATTAGAAAGGATGCAACACAAATAATGTCACAGGATGAGTTACTAAGGGGGGCTTTCAATGCTGTAAATGATATAAGGCATTTTCCTAGATGTAAAATCAAGTTAAACATCATAACCAGGAATATAGTAGCAAGAATTGCCGATATCGAGATTTGCTGCACAATCGCAGTAAACATGCATCAAATTATATAAAGTAGACTTGCTGCTGGCTTTTCATCATTCTTGCACTAGTCATGTAATAAAGTTATTGGGAGAAGTTGAGATGTTAAAATTTGGTTATTCAAAGGCTTATGGGTGCTCACTTGTGTATTTCTTTGGTAATAAAGTTTCAGTTTTAGTTTTGGTTGTTGCTGTCGATGATGGGTTTTATCCACCAAATAGGAAGTTTCTGTTCATATTGTAAGAATAATCTAATTTTTTTTTCTTTCTCGTACTGCCGAAGATCTTTCTCGTACTGCCGAAGATGGTAATTTGCTATGTAAGTATTGGTGGACCGTTTTTTTATTATGTTGTGGTAAAACTTTGTAGTTATTTACTGGTGTGCAATGAGCATTCCGGTATTTTGGCCCCCTTTTTAATACCGATTTATATGTTCAAATTGTGATACTTGGCATCAATTCAAATGCTCTTTGTTCCTTAAGAAAAAAAATCTGCAAATAGTTATGCATAATTTCCCACTGTTTTATAGATAAAGTGATGATAAACTTCCAAGAAACAAATGTACAGCATCCAAGAAAAGATAAAACAGTAGAACATAAGTGAGTCTGTCTTTCTCCAGTGAAATAAACATCACGTAAATTATTACAGTGTCGTCTTCAATTTTATTAATATTGATTTGGCAGGTGTTACCGCTAATTTCGGTGTGGGGGTAAGCAGATAGAACTTGTGAGTACGGGGACAACCTGAACAGTTGACTCGGCCTTCTTGCTCCTGCCGCAACCTGCAAGGAAGTGCGAAACACCGGGGTTGATTCCGGCGACGCACCCTCCGACGCTCTTGTCAGTAATCAGAAGAGATTAAGAAAGAGCTTAAAAGTGGTGAAAGAGTGGTTAACCTGGTCATGGTGGCAGAGGGGTTGTATTTATAGGCGCCATTGGAACGGTTAGGGGCCTGATTCCCTGCCTAACAGCGAGGAGGAAAATCCTCCTAATCTGTTTTGGGGAATTAGCTCCTGATTCCCGGTGGGAGCAAATCAGGGCTGCTGATTTGGCAAAATCAGAGATCATGATTTGCCCCTTATTGGTTTGGGCTCGCCTTGGGTCAGGACCCGTAGTTAATAGGGGTGGATCCGTTTGCGAGTTATTGGATCTGTGAGAAGGAGATCCAGTACCCGCCTTGGATCCACATGAATGTGAAATTACCATTTTACCCCCGAGCATCAAGATTCGTGTCCAATCTGGACGGCTCCGATTTAACCCCATTTTTAGCCATATCACGAGCCCCCCACTCCTAAAGACTGAGTGTGATCAGACTTTGAGGAGTAGATTAACTGTTTTAGTGGCGGGTGGAGTTGTATCGGTGTCCGAATGGAGGATTTTGAATCTCGAAGGGGGTATTGAGGTAATTTTTGACATCGTGTGCTGTTCTTGAGCTGCATCGGGTATCTGACAGTCTTTTATCTATTTTTTTCGAAGTATTTATTTAATTTTGCGATGTGTTTGCTAATCGTTTGGGCGTTAGCGGTACATTCAGGGTAATAATTGTTCGTTCCGGGGTTCGAAAATGTGCCCCCGAATTTCCAATTATTTTCCAGAATTTTAAGCTAATTTTCCCGAATTTTTAGCAATTTTTTCGCAATTTTTAAATAAATAAAACGATTAAAATAAATAAAAAACGATTTAAATACCGATTAATGACGTGGCTCGATTTGAACCGTTGATCATGGACGAGCACGAATTTCGGAAGGATCTGATGGCTGTTGTCGCTCGGCAGCTTTTTTCTCCGTTTTCGAGCTCGGATTGGCACTTGCTCGGCTGCCGACCGGAGACAAGGGGGTTCGGCGTTCCGAGCGACGTGGCGCAATCTGAGCCATCGGATGGTGGCGCATTTTCCAAGAAAACGCTATCTTGTCTTTTAGCACACGTGGCGCAATCTGGACCGTTCATCATTAGAAGCACGAATTTCTGAGAGATCGAACGGTCGTAGTAGCTCGGTGTCTTTTTTTCTCCGTTTACGAGGTCGGAATGGCACTTGCTCGGCTGCCGACCGAAGACAGGGGGTCTCGGCATGTCGAGTGACGTGGCGCAATCTGAGCCGTCGGATGACGACACACATCTCGAGGCGGGCACATTTCTCAAGAAAATACTATCTTGTCGTGTAGTGTCCTCGGCGAGATCTGGGCCGTCTGATTGAGATCACGCGCGAAAATTGAGGAGAAAGTGAGTTTTCTCCGTTTACGAGCTCGGAAAGGCACTTGCTCGGAATCCGTCCGGAGACAAGGGGTCTTGGCGGGTCGAGTGACGTAGCACAATCTGTTCCGAGGTGATCCTGCTTCCAAGGGCATCAATGGTGCCTTGGGGTTTGTGCGGCGTTCCACTTTCCCCATGTCATTAAGGATAAAACTTTCAATTAATGCGTGGCGTTTCAGCTTCCGAGGATCATAATGGCTGGTTCTTGGAGGTTAAGCTATAAGTACTCCCTTCCCCTTGTTATTTCAGTCGCAATCAACATAGAGTTTCAGACCTCGGAGGCGTCTGCCTTGGGTGGCTTTTCCTTTGAGGTCCGGAGGGGTGGTTGCTCTTCTGTCTGGTTTTCCCTCTGTTCCTGACGGCCCCGAAGTGGATGTCAGGAGCGGGGGGGGACGAGACAGTAGTGGTGACGACCGTAGTCCGGACCCGAGGGATGAGTCACTTCGGAAGGATGGGAGGTCGCCCTGTTGTCTTGTTCTTTTCCCGTTCCTTACTGCTCCGAAGGGGATGTCAGGAGCGGGAGGGAATAAGGCAGAAGTGGCGACGTCCATAGTCCGGACCCCGGGTGTGGGCTACTTCGGAAGGACGGGTGGTCGTTCTTCCACCAAGATCTTCTGCTTTCTTTGGTTGCTCCGAAGTGGGTGTCAAGGCAGGCAGAGATCTTGGTGGAAGAGGTGATGATCCATGTCCGAATCCGAGGGGTGAGCTCGTTTGGGAGGACGAGTGGCCGCCCTTCCACCATGATTTTTTCCAGACCATCTGAGCTCGTTGTTTGCAACTGTGAAGGCGCGGTCGTCAGAGTCCTTTGCCAGGCCGAGCCTTCCAGTTGCAACCAACTAGCTCGGAATGGTGCGTTTCTCCTGATCTCTGAGTACTGATGGGCCCCTCCCCATCTCTGTCTTCCTTCCGGGCTGCCGTCTCCTGATGGATGTCAACCCGGAGGAGTTAGAGATGGGGGGAGTGCCGATCTGTCTTTGACCGGGGCCCGTGGGTCGGCGGAATACCGACCGAGACACGGGACCCGGGGGGTGCTCGCCGAGGGCGGTGCCTTAAAACTTTGAATCAAAATTTTTCCTGGCTTCCCTAGGCATAGGTGAGGCGTCCGAAGGTTCAATCGTCCGAGCGACGTGGTGCGACCCGAGTCGTTGGATGATGGCGCGCATCTCAAGACGGGCACATTTCTCCAGAAAACACTATCTGTCGTCTAGTGTTCTCGGCGAGATTTGGGCCGTCTGATCTTGATCCGATGCGAAAATTGAGGAGAAAGTGCGTTTTCCCCGTTTGCAGGGTCGGGAAGGCACTTGCTCGGAGCCGACCGGAGGCTTCCGCAATCTAGCTCGGATTGCGTGTTGCTCGGATTCGGACCACGTTGCGCCGAGCTAGTTGACTTGGTGGAGAAGGCAGTCGTATTGGGCCTTCGCGACGTTTCGAGAGCAGCCCAAAAGTCGCGTTCCTTCGCTTGGAAGTCCAAAGGACGTTCCAATTTACTATAAATCTTCACCCCCCCTTTAGACCAAGTCTCACTTTTCACTTTTACTCTCTCCCTTCAGTTTTTACTTTGCCTTCGAAGTTTTCTGCTCTCTGGTGGCGTTGCTAGCTGTCGCGGTAGCGTTCGTTGTCTCCGGCGAACTTTCCGACCGTACACATCACTTCAAGGTCAGTCTCTTTCCCTTCTCTCTTAGAAATGGTTAAGATCACGGATGAGACCCCCGCCTCGGAGCAAGCCGTTGGCCGAGGGGATAAAGAGAAGGGAGTAGTGGAGCCGAGCGAGCAGGACGTCGTTCGTCCGGACAAAGAGGGCAAAACGGTCGAGCTACCCGAGGAGGTTGTGGCGGCGTCCCGAAAGGGTAAAGCTGTGGTCACGATAGTGGAAACGCCGAAGACGGCGGGGGCGTTCGGTCGGCAGCCCATTGTTCTGTCGAGCGTGGGAGGTGTACGGGACTATGCCGAGGACGTCTTGGAGAAAGTGACCCAAGGCACGGCCCCATTGGTGGAGGAGAATGAGCCGAGGGAGTTGTCCGAGGTGGATCATACCATCTCGACTCTTACGGAAGTCGACCTTCACATGATCCGAGAGGGCTTCCGGATCCCCGGCGAGTATGGGCTGCTTCTTCCCGGGCCGGGTTTCCGAGCCAACACAAAGTCCTCGTCGGACCTGTGCATCTTCCCGGTCGACTCTCTTATTGCCGGACTCCGCTTTCCCCTTCACCCGTTCGTTGCCGAGGTCCTGGCGTGGTATGGTTTGAGCCCCGCGCAGCTGATGCCGAACACATGGAGGCACGTGATGGCTTTCCTCCTCCGATGCCAAGAGGTCGGCGGTAAGCCGAGTATGTTCCTCTTTCGGAGTCTTTATCGACCCTGCCAGCCAAGGAAAGACGAACAGAGGTTTTATCTTTCGCCCCGGACGGGTGTGAAGCTGATCGAGAATCCGGACTCGATCAAACATTGGAAGGAGAAGTACTTCCTCATCCGGGCCCCTGCGCCATGGTTGATACCGACGGTTTAGGCAAAGGAGGGTTTGCCCAAGCGGACCAAGAAGGAGGTGCCGCTGAGTGATGAGGAGGCGGAGGTTCAGAGGAAGCTCCTCGCCCTGCTAGCGCTAAGCTGGAAAGATATTACCGAGGAGGATCTGTTCCGTGGGGGTCTCAGTCCGATCGACCCTCGTATGCTTCTGGTATTTATACTCTTTGTTTAAAAGTTCATGAAAATTTTTCTAAGTTTTTTCATTCGGCCTTTGCAGAGACGATGAAGCTTGATTACAAGGCTCTGGTGGCGAAGGGCAGGTCAGAGCAGGAGGCGAAGAAGAAGAGGCCTGCGGCGGGGCCTCAGGACAGCCGGGCTTCGAAGAAGCCTTCGGTCGTGAAGACTGCCGACCAGCCGAAGGTCATGGTCGTTGACCAGGGGGGGTCCTGGTCCTCGACCCGCCTGCCCCGGATGCCCCGGCGCCGGCCCCGGCCCCAAAGGGGGACGCTCCCGGTTCGTCGAGCAGCGCGTTCTGCGCGACGGAGGTGCTGTCCCTCCAAGTCCCGCCCCTCACTGCCGAGGCGGAGAAGATCCTGACCGAGCGTCACAAGCAGATCTTCGTCCCCGACTGGCAGGTGATGAAGGTCGACGGCTTCTTGGGTGACGGCAACATCTGTATGGAGGCGGTGAAGCACTTGCCGACCCCGAAGGACCGAGCAACCCTGAAGGCCGGGCAAGCAGGGGACGCCGTGATGCAGATTGCTCGGAATACTATGTCGGTAAGTTGGCCGGGCTCTCCCTCATTGGAATTTCCTTTCTAGAGTTTTTTCCAAGTATTTGGGTTCGGATTTTAATCTGCTGTTCTTTTCCAGACCCTCTGCCACTTCAACTTCTTGGTCGAGGAGATGGCGAACAAGGAGCAGGAGAAAGAACGGGAGAGGGCGGAGCGCGTCAAGGCCACGCAGCGGCTTGATGCCGAGCAGCTCCTTTCGACGAAGAGGGCTGCTGAGGTGAAGGGGCTGGAGCAGCAACTGGCCAACTCCATTCAGCTGTCGAAGGATGCGGCGGCCAAACTTGAGGCCTCGGAGAAGGAGGCTGCCGAGCTGAAGGAGGCACTGGCCAACGCTCGGTCGGAGGCGGATAAGGCTCGGAAGAGGGCCGAGAAGGTCAAGGCCAAGCACCTGAAGAAGGTGAAGAGGGTGAGGAAGGCCGTGCAGGAGGAGGCCGCGCAGCACATGCTCCAGAACATGGTGGATGCGTACGGCCGAGCCCTACAACACGTAGCCGCCAAGAACCCGGGCTTCGACACGTCCCCCTACAACTTCTACGACCCCGTGGAAGGGGAGGATGTTCCCGAAGGGTTGCTCGACCCTGTGGGGAAGACGGAAGTTGTCGAAGGCCCCGGGGAGACCGATGCCGAGGGCGAGGATGAGGACGACTCCGAGGAGGAGAGTTGGAGCGAAGGCGGAGGCGAGGGCGATGGCGAGGACAAGACCGGGGGGTCGACAGACCCAGACGGCAAAAAGGTCGACCCCTGACTCAGTTGTCTTCTTTTAGTCTTTTGTTGTTTTGTTTCTTTTTGTAAGCCTCATTGCGGACTGGCCACCGCTTTTGTAAGATCTTCTCTTCGGTTTTGAATGAAAAACATTTTGTTTGGCCAAAATTTGTCCAAGTGTTGAGCTTCGGATTTGTGTGTGACTAGTCGTAGATGTTTCCGAGTGTTGGGTGTCGGATTTATCTCTGCTTTTCGGGTGAAGTTCGGTCCGATCACGGAGGTTGTCTACCTTCGGAAGGAGCTGGCCAAAACGAAGCGTGAGCTCTCGGATAGCCGACAGAGGCGGTTTCTCTTGCTCGGCCAACTGGAGGAGACGAGGGCAACTCTACGGAGGTACTGTCGTGAGCTGTATCAACTGCGGAAGCACTCCCAAGCTCCTTGTCCCGAAGGGGAAGTCGAACGGCCCCGCAGAGAGCTTACTGTCACCGAGCAGAAGAATGACGACCTTTTGGCTGAGGTCGAACACTTGGAATTAGCGGAGAAGGAACGTTCGGCGGAGGTAGATAAGCTGACATCCGAGCTGGAGAAGGCGTCGGCCGAGCGCAAGAGGTTATTGGCCGAAGTCGACAGGCTCAGAAGGATCACGATAGATAGGGGAATCGAGGTCACCCACTTCTGTCGGCTTGCCGCCGATGGTGCTAATGCCTCTGGCTCGTCAAGACCTTCTCGTCCGAAGAAGTCGGCGAAGGACGACGTTCTGAGAGACAGGATCATTGAGCTGGAGGAGGAGATCGCGTCGCTCAAGCCTGTGCCGGAGAGGGCTAACGTTCGCAGTACTTCGTGCACCCGCGAAGAGAGCGAGAGGGGAATCACGTTTTACGAACTTGCGACACGCTCGCCTATGACCAGGCGGAGTCCAGCCGACGCTCAGAGCAGCGCGGCCGTCTCGTCGAGCGGGGCCTCGGCAGGCGTCGCAGTCAGAGCCAGCAGCGAAGGGGGGTCGCGCTTCGTTGGTTTAGGATCGAGCTCGGAGGGCAGGCCTCGTCGTCCTCGCGTTTCCTTAAACCGAAGCATTCCCCTTCCGAGGAGGCTTTGATCATGTCGTTTTTCATTTTTGTTGGTTGTTGTAAAACTTAATTGTAGGGTCGGTTCGGCCGTCTGTAACACTACTCCATCTGAATGCGAATCATGAAAGTTTCCTTAGAAAATTTTTCCAAGTGTTGGACTTCGGCGGTGTATTGAAATTGCGTTATCCGTTTTCTTTTCTTTTCAGCTCGTGGTGACGGTCCATGGCTCGGATTCCTACCGTTCGGATGACGACTCCGAATCCGAGGCCGCTTCTGGGACGGCGGTTCTGAGCCCTAGGAGCATCGAGTTGGAGTTACGCCGGGCTGAGAGCGAGCGGGCCCACCTTACGTCCGTCCTCGACCTTCGGGAAGCCGAGATCCAGCGCCTGGAGAATAGGATCGTCGAGCTGAGCCCCGCAGGAGGGGATGAGGACTCGGAAACCGCTTTCAGCAATGCTCTTCGGGTCAAGTGTATTCGGCACAATCAGTCGAAGGTCATAGCCGAACGGGACGATTTGCTCTCGGAGATTCAGCACTTGCAAACTGTGGTGACAAAACTCCGGAAGGGCGCAGGGGAGCTGTCGGCCGAGGAGGACGAACAATCCGCCGAACAGTCCAGTGGAGATTTTTCTATGTGAGGGCCAAGTGTAGTGGGTCGGCGTCGTGTATTTCGTTTCCAAACACTTTGTAATCATGTGTTTTGTATTGAGGTCTGATTGTTTAATAAAATATCTTTCATTGCACTGCATATTTGTCTTGCTTATAACTGTGTTGGTCGCGCCGAGGTCCTTGGGCCGAGTGTGTTAGTTCCGTCGGCGAGAGTATTTGAACCGAACGGGTTCCCATGAGTACAGTGTTTTGTCGTTTAGCGCAGGTGGCAAGATCCGAACCGTTGACTGTAAGCACGAATCTCGAGGCGGCGCAGTTCCCAAGAAAACACTATCTTTTCGTTTAGCGCAGGTGGTAAGATCTGAGCCGTCTGATCGAGATCATGCACGAAAGTGGAGGAGAAAATGAGTTTTCTCCGTTTGCGAGCTCGGAATGGCACTTGCTCGGCTGCCGACCGAAGACAGGGGATCTCGGTATGCCGAGCGACGTGGCGCAATCTGAGCCGTCGGATGACGACGCGCATCTCGAGACGGGCATATTTCCCTAGAAAACACTATCTTGTCGTTTAGTGTCCTCGGTGAGATCTGGGCCGTCTGATCGAGATCAGGCGCGATTCTTGAGGAGAAAGTGAGTTTTCTCCGTTTGCGGGGTCGGAATGGCACTTGCTCGGATTCCGACCGGGGAGTGGTCCCACCCTTCTTATCCTCTCCCGTTTCTGTGAAGTGGGGGAGGGCTCGTACTAGAAGTAAGCCGAGCGCTCGCCACAACGTAGGAGCTTTTCGGAAAGCAATCTTTAGGGCAGGATTTTAACCAAGTGTTTGACTTCGGGATTGTCGCGGAGTTCGACGGCTGTGGGAGCAATTCCGAACGGCGATTTACCTCTGGCTCGTCCGGGGACGGGCCGAGGAGGTAAAGTCGAACCGAGTGTTGGACTCCGAACCATCGGTGTTATTTCAACGGTTGTGGGAGCAATTCCGAACGGTGATCTGCCCCTAGCTCGTCCGGGGACGAGCCGAGGAGGCAAAGTCGAACCGAGTGTTGGACTCCGAACCATTGGTGTTAGTTCAACAGTTGTGGGAGCAATTCCGAACGGTGATCTGCCCCTGGCTCGTCCAGGGACGGGCCGAGGAGGCAAAGTCGAACCGAGTGTTGGACTCCGAACCATTGGTGTTAGTTCAACAGTTGTGGGAGCAATTCCGAACGGTGATCTGCCCCTGGCTCGTCCGGGGACGGGCCGAGGAGGCAAAGTTGAACCGAGTGTTGGACTCTGAACCATTGGTGTTAGTTCAACGGTTGTGGGAGCAATTCCGAACGGTGATCTGCCCCTGGCTCGTCCGGGGACGGGCCGAGGAGGCAAAGTCGAACCGAGTGTTGGACTCCGAACCATTGGTGTTAGTTCAACGGTTGTGGGAGCAGTTCCGAACGACTGTCTACCCCCGGCTCGTCCGGGGACGAACCGAGAAGGTGAGGTCGAGCCGAACGTGGACTCCGAACCATTGGTTCAAATCACAATTTAGAAATCACACGATAAGAGCAGAGAGAAGTATACAAATTCATAAGTACGAAGAGAGCTTTCTTATTGATAATGGACGGCGAACCGTTTTACATAGTACAATTCATGAAGATAGGTTACAACTTGGAGGAGAGGAATGGTTCGACACCTCTGTTTACTCAGAGAGACGCCGGGGCGCTCTCCTGGTATTTCAGAAGGTGGTCGGCATTCCAGGTCCTTGGAATTTCTCTGCCCTCCAGGTCTTCGAGACGATACGTTCCGGGTCGAACTACCTTTGTGACCCTGTACGGCCCCTCCCAGTTCGGAGCCAGCTTGCTCTTCTGGCTGGGAAAGGATACGACTAGCTTTCTCAAGACCAAATCTCCTTGCTCAAGGTTGGCGGGTCGGACCTTCTTGTTGTAGGCCAACTCGACCCTTCTTCTGTAATTCTGCTGCCGAATGGATGCTCTCTCCCTCAGCTCGTCTACCAAATCCAAACTTTCTCTGAGGTCTCGGGCGTTCTGCTCCTCGTTGTAGGCAACGAGGCGAGGGGAGGGTATCCCGACCTCGAGGGGAATCACGGCCTCGGCCCCATAGGTAAGATTGAAAGGAGACTCTCCGGTGGGGGTCCGCTTGCTTGTGCGGTAGTTCCACAATACATTGGGGAGTTGGTCGACCCACAAACCCTTCGAACATTTGTCCAACCTTTTCTTGATGCCTGCGAGGATTTGCCGATTAGCATTCTCGGCTTGTCCGTTCGACTGAGGATGGGAGACGAACGAGAAGCGCTGCTGGATGACGAGGTCATCGCACAGGGCTCGGAATGCCGCGCCAGTGAACTGAGTCCCGTTGTCCGTCACGAGGACACGGGGGACGCCGAACCTACATATGATGCTCTTCCAGAAGAACTGCACCACCTTGTTCTCCGTTATAGTGGCGAGGGGCTCGGCCTCGACCCACTTCGAGAAGTAGTCGATGGCTACGACCAGGAACTTGAGCTGACCCGGAGCCGGAGGGAAAGGCCCTAGTAAATCCATCCCCCACATTGCGAAAGGGATCGGACTTGATAGGGAGGCGAGGTTGGCCTGGGGGAGGCGACGGATGCTGGAGTGTCTTTGACAAGAGTTGCATTGACGAACGTGTCGCTCGACATCTTGAAGGAGGGTCGGCCAGAAGTATCCATAATTTAAAGCTTTTCGGGCCAAGGATCTAAATCCTGAGTGTGAACCTCCGATGCCTTCGTGGAGCTCTTGTAGGGCGTATTCGGCCTGATCCGGAGAGAGGCACCTTAGGTATGGTCGGCTGTCTATTTGAGAGAAAGAGCGCTTGTATAGGACGCCCTCGATCAAGACATAGCGCTCGGCCCAAGTTCTGACTCGGCGTGCTTCCTTGGGATCTGAGGGCAGAACCCCATCCCTTAAGAATTCTACCAGTGGCTTCATCCAATTGTCCTGCAGCATGACCGGTAAGGACTCCGCCGAGCCAGGTGTCTCGTCTTCGATGCTCGGCTTAGAGAGGACTTCAATCAGTACGGTCTGTTCGAGACCTTGTAGGGAGGACGAGGCCAACTTGGAGAGGGCGTCGGCCTGTGAATTTTCCTCCCGAGGGACTCGTTGAATGAGCGCCTCTTCGAACCGGCCCATGAGGTCCCGGACCTTAGCGAGGTACTTCGCCATTCACTCGTCTCTGGCTTCATATTCACCCAAGACCTGGTTCACACTAGTTGGGAATCACTGTGAATCCGGAGGCGCCGAGCTCCAGCGCTTCGGGCAAGTCCGAGCCCGGCGATGAGTGCCTCGTACTCCACCTCGTTGTTCGAGGCTTTGAAGCTCATGCGGATCGCGTACTGGAGGACGAAGTTGTCAGGACCGTTCAGAATGATGCCAGCGCCGCTTCCTTCATTACACGAGGATCCGTCCACGAAGACTGTCCAAATGGGAGGTCCCTTCGGGACATGGCCGACCTCAGGGATAGTGGATTCTACGATGAAGTCGGCGAGAGCTTGCGCCTTAATTGCTGTCCGAGGTTGGTAAGAGATGTCATGCTGGCTCAGCTCTATGGACCACTTCATCAGCCGGCCTGAGGTCTCCGGCTTGTAAAGAATCTGCTTTAGGGGTTGGTCGGTCAGGACAACGACCGAATGGGATTGAAAGTACGGCCGAAGCTTTCTCGCCGCCATGACCAGAGCGTAGGCTATCTTCTCTATCCTTGGATAGCGGAGCTCGGCGTCCCGAAGCACCTTGCTCACATAATAGATCGGCCTTTGGGTTCGGTCCTCCTTCCTTACTAAAACCGCGCTCAAGGTCTGCTCGGAAGCGGCCAAGTAGACAAAGAGAGTCTCGCCCGGGACCGGTTTGCTGAGCAGAGGGGGGTTCACCAAGTATGCCTTCAACCGGTCGAACGATTCCTGCTGTGGCTGACCCCATTCAAAGCCCTTAGTCCCCCTGAGTGCCTTGAAGAAGGGGAGGCACTTCTCCCCGGACTTCGAGAGGAACCGACCGATAGCGGCTAGCCGACCGGTAAGTTTCTGCACCTCTTTGATGTTCCGAGGCGGGGCCATGTCTAATATGGCCTTAATCTTCTCGGGATTAGCTTCGATCCCTCGTTGGCTTACCATGAAGCCGAGGAATTTTCCCAAGGAGACCCCGAATGCACACTTGTTCGGGTTCAGTCGCATGTTGTGCTTTCTCAACACGCCGAAGGCCTCTTGGAGGTCGGCTACATGATCGGTGCCGTGGATGCTCTTGACGAGCATGTCATCAACGTACACCTCCATGTTTCGGCCGATCTGGCTCTGGAAGACCTTGTTGACGAGGCGCTGGTAGGTGGCGCCTGCGTTCTTCAAGCCGAACGGCATTACCCGGTAGCAGTAGAGGCCTTGGTCGGTGACGAAGGAGGTCTTCGGAATGTCCGGAGGGAACATTCGGATTTGATTGTACCCCGAGAAAGCATCCATGAAGCTGAGGAGCTCATGGCCCGAGGTGGCGTCGATAAGGGTGTCGATGTTCGGGAGCGGGAAGGGATCCTTCGGACACGCCTTGTTCAGGTCGGTGAAGTCAATGCATATCCTCCACGAGCCATTGGACTTCTTGACCATTACAACATTCGACAGCCACTCGGGGTAATTTACCTCCTGTATGAACTTGGCCTTTAGAAGTTTATCCACCTCCTCCTTGATGGCCTGCTGTCGCTCGGGAACGAACTTCTGCCTCTTCTGCTGAACCGGTTTGCACCCCGGTTCGACACTCAGGCGATGGACGAGCAGCTCCTCGAAAATTCCGGGCATGTCCGCGGCCGACCAGGCGAACAAGTCACGGTTATCTCGGATGCATTGAATCAGGTCCGAACACAGTGCAGTTGGCAAAGACTTGCTGATGAGGAACTTCCGGCTCGGGTCCTCTTCCGAGAAGAGCACTTCTTCTAGCTCGTCCGCCGGCTCGGACGTTGGCCGAGCTTCCGGCTCGGGGATTTCTAGTGTCTCGAGCGAGAGCACTGGTCCCCCGGTGGAAGTCATGTAGCACTTCCGGGCTATTTCTTGGCTTCCCCTGACTTCCCCCACTCCCGACCGAGTGGGGAACTTCATCTTCAAGTGGTATGCCGAGGGGACAGCCTCCAGGGCGGCTAGGCCAGGTTGACCTAGGATGACATTATACGCTGCCGGGACGTCGACGACCATGAAGTCCATCGGCTCGGTCCGGGTAGTAGGGGCGCTTCCCGCAGTAACGTCCAGGGTTATCACCCCTTCGACGGTTACCGGGACCCCCGTGAACCCGTGGAGTGTGTAACCGGCCGGCTTGAGACGATCTCGGGACAGCTGCAGGCCTCGGAAGGCCGAGAGGAAGAGGATATTGACCGAACTTCCATTGTCCACTAAAATCCTCTGCACCTTGAAGTTGGCCATGCGGAGGTCGATGACGAGGGCATCACAGTGTGGGGTCCGGACCCCTTCAAGGTCTGCATCGGAGAAAGACACAGGGACGCCGAGACCTTTTGGGGGAGGGGCACTGTGGACCGAGTTGACCTCTCGGACGAAGGCTTTTCGGGAGGAATTAGAGGAGCCCCCCATGGGGCCTCCGTGAATCAGGTGCAGAATCCTTTCTTCCTCGAACTCGGGTGTCTCTTCGCGCCGCTCGGAGCGCTTGTTAGCCCCCCGAGCCGGAGGAGAATTGCGATCCGCCCGGTTGTTCGTCTTCACGAACTTGGCCAACTACCCCCTCCGGATGAGGGCTTCAATCTCATCTCTCAGGGCCCGGCAGTCGTTCGTGTCGTGGCCATGGTCTCGGTGGTAACGACACCACTTATCTTTGTTCCTCCTCTTTGCTGGGGTGTGCATCCTCGGAGCCGGAGGGATGACCCCCTCCTTCTCCACCTCCATTAGGATAGTAGAGACATTAGTGGTGAGGGGAGTAAACTTCTCGAACCTGGGGGGAGCGCGACGCTGACCGCCATTGTCCTTCTGGGCTTTCTTGGACCCCTCTTCCCCCGTCGCCTTCCTCTTCGACCCTGCGGAGGGCCCTCCGAAGCTCGGAAGGGCTTCAGCCTCCTCTACCCGGATGTACTTCTCGCACCTCAGGAGGAGGTTGGCGAAGTCATGCGGGGGCTTCTTTGCTAGGGACGATCGGAGTCGCATTGAGGACATTCGACTGGAACGCCACGGTCGCCACGGACTGGTCTAAGGAGGCGATAGACCTGACCTCTGCGGTGAATCTCTTCACATAGTCCCGCAGCTTCTCTTCCCTTTCCTGCCGCAGGTTCAGCAGGGAGAGACTCGTCTTCTCGGCTCGCCTGCTACTCACGAAGTGAGTAATGAACAGTGTTTCAAACTGCTCGAACGAGAAGATGGAGGAGGGGGCGAGCCTGGAATACCATTCCCGAGCCGACCCCCTAAGGGTGGCAGGGAAAGTCCTGCAGAGCACAGCGTCGGAAGCTTGATGGATCAGCATCAGGGTCTTGAAGCTTTCGACGTGATCGACCGGGTCGGATTCCCCTGAGTATGTTTCAAACTGTGGCGGTTTGAAACTCCTCGGTATATGGGCCTCCATGATCGACCGTGAGAAGGGGGGTCGGCTGGGTCGGAAAGTTCCTGCTCGGGACTCCTCCTCCCTGTCCATGCGGCCGATACGCCTTTCCACTTCGTGGATACGGCGGATGAGGGCGTCGTCCCTCCGCTGGTAATCGTATGACCCCCCGGACTCCTCTTCATAGGAAGGGGAGCGTGGACTGCGGTGCCGGTAGTCCTGGGACCGGTGAGGGCTCGGTTGCCGCTGCTGGCGGCTGGGAGCCGGGGAAGGGCTCCGGGTTCGGCGGCGAGGACTAGGATCCCTCGGGGGCGTCGGAGCCCTCTGAGCATTCTGGACGTTCTGCCGAAGGTTGAGAGCCTGTAGAACTGTCTCCTGAAATTGGAGGAATTCGGCCCGACTGATGGGCACTTCTCGGTCCCTCGGATGACGCCGATCCCTGGGGGAACGGGACCTCCTCCTTCGGCGCTCGGGGGACACCGCTTGGCCTCTGCGGTCCGGGGACCTTCCGCCGTCTCGGCGATGTGGGGACCGCTCACCCTGACCCTGGCGGGAGGCTCCCTCTCGGGCCCGCCTCTCGTCAAGATGGGTGCGGAGGTCGTCGTCCTTCTAGCGGTTCAGAAGTGTGATGCGGAGGTCGGGATGATGAGAAGCCATCGAGTCCGAGGACCCATTATGGACCGATACATGGCCCGAATTGATGGGCTGCTTCTCCTTCCGACCGTTATGACTGGACGGACCATTGTTGGGCTGCTGCTTGGGAGGAGGAGGTGGGCCCTGTTGGGCCGGCGGAGGGAGGTCGTACTGGGGAATAGGATTGACTGGGACTTCATTTGCCGGGTCGATGAGGTTGCCCACACGGTTCGACCCTCTGGATCTGACCTTCTTCGGAGGCATGACTGCAGGGGACGACGGAGAATGGGCTGAGGCTATTCGTGTGGTCGTTTCCCACAGACGGCGCCAACCTGTTACCGCTGATTTCGGTGTGGGGGTAAGCAGATAGAACTTGTGAGTACGGGGACAACCTGAACAGTTGACTCGGCCTTCTTGTCCTGCCGCAACCTGCAAGGAAGTGCGAAACACCGGGGTTGATTCCGGCGACGCACCCTCCGACGCTCTTGTCAGTAATCAGAAGAGATTAAGAAAGAGCTTAAAAGTGGTGAAAGAGTGGTTAACCTGGTCATGGTGGCAGAGGGGTTGTATTTATAGGCGCCATTGGAACGGTTAGGGGCCTGATTCCCTGCCTAACAGCGAGGAGGAAAATCCTCCTAATCTGTTTTGGGGAATTAGCTCCTGATTCCCGGTGGGAGCAAATCAGGGCTGCTGATTTGGCAAAATCAGAGATCATGATTTGCCCCTTATTGGTTTGGGCTCGCCTTGGGTCGGGACCCGTACTTAATAGGGGTGGATCCGTTCGCAGATTATTGGATCTGTGAGAAGGAGATCCAGTACCCGCCTTGGATCCACATGAATGTGAAATTACCATTTTACCCCCGAGCATCAAGATTCGTGTCCAATCTGGACGGCTCCGATTTAACCCCATTTTTAGCCATATCAGCAGGTTTACATGTTTATCAAACCTCTCCCTATAATATACCAACATCTGTTGTAATCGTTTACATATGGTTATAAGTAAACACGATAGTCTTCACCATATGTGTAAGCAAATCCTTTCTTGTATGTTAAATCCAAAATTTTCTTCAATTGTACTCAACAACTCATCTAATGCATTTTATTTTCAGTTCTTTTTTCTTTCGGTACTGTTCAAGATTTCTTTGTTTCAGTATAGTGTTGCAATTTAATATTAGATGCAACATTCGTGAAGAAAGATTTAGGGTCTGTTTGTTTTAGTTTTTTTTTTCTTTTTTCTGAATACTCTATTCTGAGTTGGCGTTTGTTTTAAGTGTTTTTCCCAAACAATATTCAGAATACTCATACCCCCTATTTTCCAAAACAGCTCCTTTACGACTCTTCTTACATCTCTCCCAAACTCTCCCCCCTCTCACCTGGCCGGGCTTCGAGATGTCGAACCCCGTGCCCCGTCGAGAATCCGACCGCCTCGCCGGTGCAGAGCCGAGCTCCCACTCCGGAGCTCCGAGCTCAGTGCCGATCTTCAACCTCTACTCCGATGCCGAGCACTCATCCTTCACGTGCGCGAGCTCTCAACGACTTCGAGCTCCCAGTCCAAAGCCGAGCCCACTCACGGCCGCCATCAACTCCGTCCTCGAGCTCCGCCGAGCACTGAGCTCCATGGCCGAGCTCCGAGCCAAATGATGAGCCGTACCCATCGGAAGACGGAGGAGAGGAGCTCGACGTCGGAAGAGCGAGAGTGGAGCTCGGCGAGCAAGGTGAGGAGGAGAGCTCGGCACCGCGGAGCTCGTCGAAGCATTCTCGTGAAGGATGGAGCTTGTCGACGCCATGGCGATGGGTTCGTGCTCGGGATGGGGAGACCCGTCGGAAGTGGAGGTGGTCAGCCATGGCGGAGCTTGGAGACAGGCCTGGTGGAGCTTGGCGCTTCGGAGCTCGTCGAAGTGGAGCGGAGCTCGCTGGCGGAGGAGTTGGGTTCGTGCTCGGCATTGGCGATGATGGAGCTCGTGGTTCAGCCATGGCGGTTGGTGATGGATGCGAGCTCGGGATGGAGAGCTCGACACCGGAGCTAGACGACGGAGGGTGTGAGCTCGGCCATGGTGGGTAGAGCTTGGCGACGACATGGTGGTGTCGAGGTTGAGGAGAGCTCGGTTGCAGACGGAGTTTGGCTGCGATCGAAGCTTGCGCCGTGGAGCCGGAGCTCGGCAGTGGAGGCATGGAGTTCAGCGTGAAGTTTGTTCGGAGCTCATGGTTCGAGCGTGGGTGGAGCTCGAAGAAGGTGACGAACTGTGTGTTTTTTGGTTTTGGCGCCAAACGTAGGAGAAGAAGAAGGGAAAGTGGGTTCGGGTTTGGATCCTCTTAATGTCTTTTTTTTTTTTTTTTTTTTTGTTGTTGTTGTTGTTCGTGGGTCGGTGCTAAGAGCGTTCGGGCAGCTCCAGCACCCATGGAGATGATGGCGTCTGTTTTTTGCTCGATTCACATGCTGCTAAGGTTTCAGATAACAGTTTTCCGCTTGAAATATAACCTGTGGTAGGGTAAAAATGGCCTGGCGCCCAGCCAAGGCCCAGGACGGTTCTCGCTCAAAAATAAGAAAAACAACAATCTGGCTCGGCTTCGGACCACTACAGGCTCGGCACCGAGCCGCAAGTTCACCCCCACAGAACTGGTCTCCTCGTATCCGACGAGCCCCAATGGCCCTCGGCCTCCGATCCGCGACAGCCCTCGGCCTTCAGAAAAATAGCTTTCAGATAACATTTTTCAGGTAGAAATATAACCGAACAGCTTTTAAACACTCTTTTTCAGAAAAACAGCTTTCAGATAACATTTTTCAGCTAAAAATATAACCGAACAGCTTTTAAACACTCTTTTTCAGAAAAACAGCTTTCAGATAACATTTTTCAGCTAGAAATATAAGCGAACAGCTTTTAAACTCTCTTTTTCAGAAAAACAGCTTTTAGATAATAGTTTTCAGCTAGAAATATAACCGAACAGCTTTTAAACTGGCTTTTTCAGAAAAACAGCTTTCATAATACAGTTTTCAGCTAGAAATATAACCGAACAGCTTTTAAACTCGTTTTTTCAGAAAAACAGCTTTCAGATAACAGTTTTCAGCTAGAAATATAACCGAACAGCTTTTGAACTCGCTTTTTCAGAAAAACAGCTTTCAGATAACAGTTTTCAGCAAGAAATATAACAGAACAGCTTTTAAACTCGTTTTTTCAGAAAAACAGCTTTCAGATAACAGTTTTCAGCTAGAAATATAACCGAACAGCTTTTAAACTGGCTTTTTCAGAAAAACAGCTTTCATAATACAGTTTTCAGCTAGAAATATAACCGAACAGCTTTTAAACTCGTTTTTTCAGAAAAACAGCTTTCAGATAACAGTTTTCGGCTAGAAATATAACCGAACAGCTTTTGAACTCGTTTTTTCAGAAAAACAGCTTTCAGATAACAGTTTTCAGCAAGAAATATAACAGAACAGCTTTTAAACTCGTTTTTTCAGAAAAACAGCTTTCAGATAACAGTTTTCAGCTATAAATATAACCGAACAGCTTTTAAACTGGCTTTTTCAGAAAAACAGCTTTCATAATACAGTTTTCAGCTAGAAATATAACCGAACAGCTTTTAAACTCGTTTTTTCAGAAAAACAGCTTTCAGATAACAGTTTTCAGCTAGAAATATAACCGAACAGCTTTTAAACTGGCTTTTTCAGAAAAACAGCTTTCATAATACAGTTTTCAGCTAGAAATATAACCGAACAGCTTTTAAACTCGTTTTTTCAGAAAAACAGCTTTCAGATAACAGTTTTCAGCTAGAAATATAACAGAACAGCTTCTGAACTCTCTTTTTCAGATAAACAGCTTTCAGAATACAGTTTTCAGAAATAAATATAACCAAACAGCTTTTAAACTCATTTTCAGAATAACTCTATTCAGAATACAGTTTTCAGAAAACTCTATTCAGAAAACTCTTTTCAAAATAACAAAACAAACGCAACCTTAGTGTTTCAATATAGTGAGTTTTTTTGGCAATTACGCATGCTAATCACCCATGCTAAACCCTCATTAATTACATATGCTAATTACACATGCCCTGTCAGATATGGCAATTTTTAGGTTTTCATATAGGCAAACCTAGACTCAAACCAATGCTCTTTCTCAAACAAAAATAGACCTCAAAATTGAGAGATTGATCTCAAACATTAGTCTCAAAATTTAACAGAGAGAGAGACAGAACAGAGAGATCGATCTCAAAATCCGTCTCAAAATTTAACAAAAAAAGAGACAGAACAGAGAGATCGATCTCAAAATGTGCCTCAAAAAATAGATTTAACTGCATAATCACAAATGTCAACCACTAAACTAACCGACAGAGCATAAATGATTGCACCTGCAGTGCAATTATTGCACAGGACAAATCCAGAAGACAATACAATCCAAAAAATCCTGCATCATAACCATCCTGTCTGCACCTCATTCACTAATCTGATTGAAAGGAACCAATATAAATAAACATGACCCTGAATCTTACAATCAACCAATCTATATAATTAATTAATTAGTTTGGTAATCAAAGTGTTGGTAAAGTCTGCAAATGGAGAAACAAACACCAACAATTTTGAGGAAGGTGCTTAGGCCTTAAGGTGGTTACAGTGAGAAGGTGTCATGCGCATGTGCATATTTGTAAGACAAAAATAATAGTTGAACTATGACATTTATTGTATGAGGTCTACACACATAATAGATCGATATACGGGTTGTGTTATTGATGTGCTCAAGTTGAATTCCATTTCAGTCTATGAAGACTTTGTAGTTTTACTTGTATAAAAAGGATCAGGAAATGGTTGTTTTCTTATAAAAGTTGAGATTTACTTAGATCTCAATGTACATAAAGCAATCACTTGATGCCTACAACAAACTGATGTGTTGTTGACATTCCCATTTCATCATGCATCATGCAAAGTCACTGTATCTAGTTCACCCTTTTTTCTAGCTTGCAGTGCGAAATTCATCAAAGAGTACATACTGGATAAGCTAATTATTAATTCCAGTAGAGACTGACTATTATCTTCTTTAGAATATTTTATGAGCATGTAGATGAAAGATGAAGTTAGAACTGAAGATTTTTTTTTACCAATCTATATAATAAAATGCACCTCAATAATCATGGTAACGTATAGAAGTGCAAAATGCACCTCAATAATCATAACAAATGAACAAAAAGGTATTAAACATGACCCTGAATCTTAGAATCAACCAATCTATATAATTTTACAATCAACCAATCTATATAATTAATTAATTAGTTTCGTAATCAAAGTGTTGGTAAAGTCTGCAAATGGAGAAACAAACACCAACAATTTTGAGGAAGGTGCTTAGGCCTCAAGGTGGTTACAGCGAGAAGGTGTTATGTGCATGTGCATAATTGAAAGACAAAAATAATAGTTGAACTATGACATTTATTGTATGAGGTCTACGCACATAATAGATCTATATATGGGTTGTGTTATTGATGTTCTCAAGTTGAATTCCATTTCAGTCTATGAAGACTCTGTAGTTTTACTTGTATAAAAGGGGTCGGGAAATTGTTGAGATTTACTTAGATCTCAATGTACAGAAAGCAATCACCTGATGCCTATAACAAACTGATGTGTTGTTGGCATTCCCATTTCATCCTGCAAAGTCACTGTATCTAGTTCACCTTTTTTTCTATCTTGCATTGCAAAATTCACCAAATAGTACATACTGGATAAGCTAATTATTAATTCAAGTAGAGTCTGACTATTATCTTCTTTAGAATATTTTATGAGCATGTAGACGAAAGATGAAGCTAGAACTGAAGGAATTTTTTTTTTTTACCAATCTATATAATAAATGCACCTCAATAATCATGGTAACGTATAGAAGTGCAAAATGCACCTCATATAATCATAACAAATGAACAAAAATGCATTAAACATGACCCTGAATCTTACAATCAACCAATCTATATAATCTTACAATCAACCAATCTATATAATTAATTAATTAGCTTGGTAATCAAAGTGTTGGTAAAGTCTGCAAATGGAGAAACAAACACCAACAATTTTGAGGAAGGTGCTTAGGCCTTAAGTTGGTTACAGTGAGAAGGTGTTATGCGCATGTGCATAATTGAAAGAAAAAAATAATAGTTGAACTATGACATTTATTGTATGAGGTCTACGCACATAATAGATCAATATACGGGTTGTGGTTTTGATGTGCTCAGGTTGAATTCCATTTCAGTCTATGAAGGATTTGTAGTTTTACTTGTATAAAAGGGGTCGGGAAATTGTTGAGATTTACTTAGATCTCATTGTACAGAAAGCAATCACCTGATGCCTACAACAAACTGATGTGTTGTTGGCATTCCCATTTCATCCTGCAAAGTCACTGTATCTAGTTCACCCTTTTTTCTAGCTTGCATTGCGAAATTCATCAAAGAGTACATACTGGATAAGTTAATTATTAATTCAAGTAGAGACTGACTATTATCTTCTTTAGAATATTTTTTCAGCATGTAGACAAAAGATGAAGTTAGAATTGAAGAAAAAAAACAAAAAATTACCAATCTATATATATAAAAAAATGCACCTCAATAATCATGGTATCGTATAGAAGTGCAAAATGCACCTCAATAATCATAACAAATGAACAAAAGGGCATTCTATCTATTAACGAAAACAACTCATCAACATCTTCTATATCAAAATGTATCCCTGAACAACAGAGAACCTAAAGTTTTGAGCATCAAATTGTAACAAAAAATAATGAATAATTCTTTCTAATAAGAGGAAACAATTCAGATTTCTTGGGTGATAGTCCACTGATTTCATGTCAAATTTCGTTAGATCAATTCAGATTTAGCTACTTTCCTCACTACTTTCCTCACTATAAAGTTCACTAAAACTCAGCAATCATGAACTTTCTATCTCGATCAATTCAGCTACTTTCCTCACTACCAGTTCCAACAATAAAATTTTCTAAATGGGAATCCAATCAATGCACCCAAAAGTTCAAAGGACATACCCACATGGAATAAAACCCAAACATAACAACATGAAATCTTATTGCAAATTTTTTTACCTTGCCTACAACAATTCCATATCAAATCAAGAATTTCAATCCCAAGTAACCCAATTAACACAACAACATGAAATTGCAAAAAATTAACCTTGCCTACAACAATTCCCCATCAAATCACGAATTTCAATCCCAAGTTACCCAATTAAGAGACCAACATGAAACTACAATAAAGAACCCAACTTTATACCTTGAAATGCAGACGAGGAGGGCAGCGCCAGGAGGTGTTGCCTACAACAATTTCCTATCAAATCAAGAATTTCAATCCCAAGTTACCCAATTAAGAGAACAACATGAAACTACAATAAAGAACCCGACTTTATACCTTGAAACACAGTCGAAGAGGGCAGTGCCAGAAGGTGGGGTGTCGAGGCTGGCTTCAGGAGGCGGGCCATCGAGGTGGTGGCTGCAGGAGGCGGGGCATCGGGGCATCGGGGCTGGCTTCAGGAGGCGGGGCGTTGAGAGAGAGAGGGGGGGCAGGGCGTCAGGGCTGGCTTTAGGAGGCGGGGCGTCGAGAGAGAGAGGGGGGATCGGGAAGTGAGGAAAATGTGTTTTGTAAGATTAAATCCGGGCCTTTGATTTTGGGGAGATTGAATGAGAGCCACTTGATAGCTTTCTTTGTGTTATAGGCATACAAGACACACCCCACTTTTACCCACATCGGTGTCGAAAGTCGGCTCTGATACCATTTGTAACGCCCCGACCCCGATCGGTGATTTTAGCAAACAACTGCCCACCACATACTGCCTCTCAAAATGTGGTTAACCGAATTGGTGACTCTTTGTAATACCCCTGCCCCTAGCTCAGACAATTTATACAATTTAGAAGACAAATTAGATACTATGTAGTACAACTGCCCACCACAGGCTGCCTCTCAAACGGTGGTTAACCAAATTGGTGACTCTTGATCATAGGCTATTATATTTATTAATATTATATTCTTTGTATTTTACCGATGTGGGACAAATTCACTTACACTTCTCCGTTCTCTCTCCGAGAGAAATAACACATTAATGTGGGCCCCAAGCCGTTGGGCACCACGTCACATGCAACCAGAGACTCCCCACTCAAATGCCACGTCACCGAGGCATTTTGACTGAAGTCAAACAACACATTTCTGTTGTTTTTCTTCACAGGTGGGCCCCCCATCCATACAATTCACCATATTATTACAAGAATGCCATCCATGCATATATTATCAAACAGCCAACTCATTTCAACATATTATATATATATTTATACACTTTTGAAAACTACGGGGTGTTACACACACACCCCCTTCAGAAACTCTCACTCTTACCCACACTCGGTGTCGAAAGTCGGCTCTGATACCATTTGTAACGCCCCTGCCCCTAGCTCAGACAATTTATACAATTTAGAAGACAAATTAGATACTATGTAGTACAACTGCCCACCACAGGCTGCTTCTCAAAAGGTGGTTAACCGAATTGGTGACTCTTGATCATAGGCTATTATATTTATTAATATTATATTCTTTGTATTTTACCGATGTGGGACAAATTCACTTACACTTCTCCATTTTCTCTCCGAAAGAAACATCATATTAATGTGGGCCCCAAGCCTTTGGGCACCACGTCACATGCAACCAGAGACTCCCCACTCAAATGCCATGTCACTGAGGCATTTTGACTGAAGTCAAACAACACATTTCAGTTGTTTTTCTTCACAAGTGGGCCCCCCATCCATACAATTCACCATATTATTACAAGAATGCCATCCTTGCATATATTATCAAACAACCAACTCATTTCAACATATTATATATATATTTATACACTTTTGAAAACTACGGGGTGTTACACAACTGTTTACACAATTGTTTACACAACTATGAAATTTAAACTTTTCATCATACATCAGAGTTCTATACAATTGTTTACATAGCGAAAGATAAAATGAATTACAACAATGAAAATAATATACAACTGTGACATCTTTAACATATAATTAATCAACAGCATCATATCAACTTTATTCTTTCTTGAAAATCCAACTCCTGCATATCAAACTGTGGGCACGTTAGTTGCTTACAACCGACGAAATTGTTATACACGACCATCCTCTCTATGCCGAAAATATAACGATCTCAAAACTTTAACAAACCATAAAACTTGAATGCAAATAAAGTGTTAAATGTGACTACACTAAACATGTAAGTGTATGCAATATCTTAATACCTAATACAGATGTTATATAATAGGATGACACTATTGCATACTTGTTCGGATTCTATGCATCCCATACTACATAGGTCCGAGGGCAAGCACCTACGTACTCCACATTAAAAGGGTTCGATCCCTCACCATGACAACTACCCAGTAATAAAGTAAGGTTTAGGCATTCCACGAGTGCGGATCCCAGTCCCGGAGTACACCGCCCGACTGTTATACAGACTCCTCATCGTGCGAATCTCCCGCAAGTGCCCCTCCGCCCCAGTATACGTATATACACTGGAGTACAACAAACTATCCGCCCGACTATGCATAGTCCCGGATTTAAAATAAAACTCGTCTCCATCAAAGCAACCTCAGTCCTGGAGTACACCGCCCGACTGGGTTTATAGTCTCGAAGTACATCACTCGACTATATAGAGTGCCCCACTTACGTTTGCCCAGGCTTACTACATCTTCATTTAGTTCCTAGTTCGTAAGTTCAAGACATGAATAAATTATCATACCTAGAATTAGTTTTACCCCCTACCGGTCTTAATTACAATTACCGAGATAGCTCCATAGCCATATCTAAAAAATATAACTCAAATCTTTTCATTCAAAAATGTCGGTACCCGAGGTCTCACTAAACTCTAGATCACAACCTTTTATGTACAAGAATCCATGGGTACTCATACTCTTCAATAATCATGTACTAAACTCAAAGTATTCTTATCTTCAACTTATTCACAATTTGATCAATGTCTTATCTTAACATTACCCATGATTCATTTATTCATTTACAATTCAAAATAAAACAATATTTCTTTTCATGAACAATAGATTCATCACTTTAAGTCTCAGTAGCAATTTAAGCTCATATAACAATTCATATCTCAACCCACATCAAATATTTCTTAAATCAAATAATCTAATCAAGAGAAATCAATTCACATGAATATTTTACTCTTCTTCAAAATAAATTTCATACTCTTAAATAAACACTTTTGAAATCAATAACCCATTTTATATCTCAATTCTTCTTTTAATATCTTAAAATAAACATGAAAAATTATGAAATTAATTTTAATAAATTCTAAATCTTTTTAGAGAAATATTAGAATTTTTCCCTAAATTTTAATTGCATTAAAACACTCCTTTTGATTAAAAACAAAACCCAAAAAAATGTTGAAGCCACCGGGTTTCGACAGCTACAGTAAAGCGCCCAAGGCCCACTCCGCTAGCCAAATAGTCCATGTGGACTTGGTGTCAATATGTCATCTCGAAATTCCCAAATACCAACTTTTGGGTTTGGATTTAATTAAACGAAAACAAAATAAAATGGGTCTAACAAGTTTCGAACCCAAGACCTCCTACAAGTATAGTACCGACTTATGGTGCACCAGCTAAACAATAAGTCCAAGTGTGATTTCTGATCAGGAATCACATTATTGTAGCTTTGTTCATACTGTTTTGAAATTAGTAATTTTTCACAAAACTCGACATATGATCGATCTAATCTTTTTAATGGACTGTAACTTTCTCATTCATACTGATTTTACTTGAAAACAATGATTCACGAATTTCCAAACTTATGTTTTAGACATTGTATCTACATTTCAAATTATCTCATTCTCTTTAATGAACCTGAATTTCATTTCTTCATTTTAATCAAAATAGCATATTGTATCTCTTACAAATATTTAATGAATCTATGTATATCAAATTAACTTTACAAAAATTTTATCTATAAGACCGAAAATTATAAATTATTTGAGGTAGGTCTTATAGAACTTCGAAATTTTGATCAATGTCAAATGAAAATTAGCAGCGATCATCTTTTACAAGACCATCATTTTTATTAATTTGGATAACGATCATTTATGCCGAAGTATAGGTTATTTAAAGATGGTCTGACATCTTAACCATGATCAAGACGAATAAATGATTAAAGATGGTCTTGTAAAAATGACATTCATTTACATGATTTTCATGAAGATATAATGTCATGATTGAAATTTATTATAACCATATGTTATTAGCCAAAATGAGTATTCACATTTTAACCACATCATTTTTATTACGGATGGATATATCAATGTCAAATGAATTCGGCATGAAGTCTCTACAATTGTTCTTATAATTACAAGTTTCTATATTTAAATTAACATGCATATGGCAAAATACTCATCATTTCTTTTTCTCATTTACAAACAACATGATGACAATTAGTTTCTCAATCAATAGCAAAATTTCTATAATTTGGCACACAATAAAAACATGGATTTGTTCTCTGATTATCATATTAAATTTATCATTATTACTCATGTAATATATTAGCATGCATGTCTTATATTTAGAAAACACAAGATTTCCCACATCACATCAATTTGATATATATTATTAATGTCATATTCTAGCATGTTCAACCTATGAATTAGAAAGCATAAAAACCACCCACCTCATATGAAGAATTGCAAACAAGATAATGGAACACAACTCCTAGCTCCAACAAGCCACCTAGTCCTTCTCCTGGCAAGAGCACTCAAAAAGCAACAAGAACACTCTAACTCTCTTTCTTTTTCCTCTCTCAAATTTGTTTAATTTTTTGTGTGAAATGAGAAGAAACAACTAGGGTATTTATAGGACAAAGTAAATGTTCAAATTGTAAATTTCTCCACCTAATAATTTTTCACTTAATTCTCCATCTCTTCACTACCCTAACTCCCATAACCCCCAACTTTTCACTACTACACCTCTTCAAAACCCTAACCCCCAACCTCTTCACATTACACTTGAACTTGTTGTGCACACACAAACCTAAAAATAAACACAAATCCTATAGTTCTAAAATGTGTATTAAAAAGTTGTTACATATCATGTGTGAGTCCATGCACAACTTAAAAAATAGATTTTATTAATGGGCTTGTCTTGTGGGCTTTCTTTTAATCAATTTAATTAGTTAGTCTAGTGGGCTTGCCTTTTAATTAATTAATTAATCTAGTGGGCTAGAATCTATCCTAGGTCCATGGGTTTAATAAAAGGCTAAATAAAAAGACTCATGCCTGCTAAAATATAAATGACAGTAAGTAAAATAAAGATGGACAAATTAGCACGTGCTTGCACGAGCACACACTTCGCTAATTAATTATTTTTTAAAAACATAAATTATTTATATACATAATATGTACGTAAAACTTAGTTTAATTAAAAATTATAATGCTTCATGCACAAATAAAATAAATGTGCACACATTTTATAAAATTCATTTCGAGAAAGAATACGCCCAAATACACGCATCGTAACAAACACGTGCATCGCATGCAAAATATCAAAATACGAAATTCGACGTTATCAATGGAAAAATATTAAAGATAATAAAAATAAAATATAAGGAAATATATTTATTAATTTTAAGACGTAATTGTTATGTACGTAGAAAATACATGCATTACACGTACAAAAGTATTTAGATCAAAAATGCGAGAAAACTGAATTTCCGTTTTATAAAATAGATTTGAATACCTAAAATAAATAATTTAAACACACAGAAAATATTACACGTAGCGGTGAAAACTCATAATCGATATGTGCATCAAAAATACGTAAAAAACACGTAAAAATGCAGAGATTGAAATTTAATATTTTAGTTGATTTAAATAGGATAAAATATACGGGGAATGCATAAATAGTCAGAAATCACAATACGTAATGAAAACACGTTACAAATATTACCAGTAACAGTGCAAAATATACGTGCGGAACACACAAGGGCAAAATTGTCATTTCCAATTTTGCGAGGTGTTACACTCTCCCCCTCTTAGAATAGTTCCGTCCCCGAAACTTGCTAGGGTAAAGGTTGTATTTTGTACACGCAAAAAAAAATGTCATTATTGTATTTAGAAAACTGCAAACTTTAAAAAAAATAAATGTAGTATAAAAATACGCAACGAGGAAAAACAAGACGAACTCTATATAAGAAAACTGTGAGTATCAAAATTTTACAAGAACGGAACGAGAAAACTAGGAAAATAACATAAGAAAAGAAATATGACCAAAAGATAGGATAGATTGAGAGAATTTTCATACAAAAAATAATATTAGATGAACCATTAGATAAAAGGAAAAGTCAATTAAGTCATTAATTTGTGGAATGGTTCAGAAAACAATGCGGTAAAGAAAACATAGTCAATAGATAATTTATAAATAGATTTAGAAATCAAAATTTATCAATGTAATAAGCGGTAGAAAATCGCAAACTGAATTGGTACTGTATGACCAAAATTGAATAAGCAATTTAAAAGAAGACTATTGGATAACAGTTTGAAAAATAAACGAGAATGAATTTCAGTTAAAAGTATAAAATGATTTTGTATACCAATAAAATAATTTGTAAGGTAACTATAATAATTATATATACGATTTGATAATTAAAGATATAAAAGGCATACATCGAAATACTTTCGAATTGTCAAGTGGAGAAAGAAAACCAATATAAAAAATTATATATGTATATTATATAATAAAATAATAATATATAACAATATATAATAATAATAAATATAATAAAATTTAAATATATAAATATAATATTATAATATATAAATATAATAAAATACTTAGGCATAAAAATTGTAGGGTGAAACAACCAATACGAAAATCATGAATGGTTTGTAGGAGTAAAATAAAATATCATGGTAGTAAAAGTAATAACATATTACTGAAATAGTACGAAAACTAATCATATAAAAATAACTTAAGAATTGAAGAAAAAGTATAAATATCAGTTTTATTTTTGTTAGATGAGTAGACACCAAATCTAAGATAAGTTAGTAGCAAAATAAAATACGATAAAACAGTATGAAATACTAAAAGATTCACAATACTAAGAAGAAGATATTAAGTAGTAAATACACAAGTAGGATAGAAATCAGTTTAAATAATATAATGCTAGGTTGTAAAATAGTATAAGGTAGTACAAAAATAGAATAGTGGTGTGTAAATATTACAGAAAACGAAGTAGGGGTTATCAAAGTAGAAAATCGCCTTCTGGTATAGGTTCGCCTCGTTGGTATCCAACTGCAGACTTGCCTTCTCGATCTCAAGTTGCAGAATTGCCTCTACGACATCTGAATGCAGTTTGTCTTCTGGACATTCGGTTGCAGACTTTGCCTCCCCGACGTCCAGTTGCAGTTTGCCTCCATTGACGTCTAGTTGCATATTTGTCCTCTCAACATCAGGTTGCACCAAAACGGGAGATGGAAAGATGTAATCTTCCATATATGCTCGGATATTGAGTATTTAATAAAGTATGGTGTTATGTTTGAAATTAGTGACGTAAAAGTGAATGAAAAAGTTGCAAATGAAGTAGGAAATTACAACAACAAAATATTAAAATAGATAGACTTTAAACATAGGATATACAAAATTTGTAGTAATGAAAATGATTTATAATATTCAGACGAATATAGTGTAAAGCATATGCACAAGATGAAAATACAAATGAAAATAATTAATTATGTAGTGTATGTATTATATTGAAGAAGCGTAAAATTACAAAATTAATGAGTAACGATTAACAACAAAATAAATTAGCAAATAATATGTAATAACAATAGTATCGAATGTAGACAATAAAACAAAATGGTATGTCATATTTATACGGGTAGAAAATTTCAATCTTGTTTAAAATATGTTTAAATATAGGATAATATAAGATAATGAAAAATATAGCATCACAAAATCAAATCATATAAAATGAATATACATAAGAAAATTCAGAATATAATATAAATAATAAATGAAGAAAATAATAGTTGCAATAATACGAAAAGTAATAACAAATGTAAATGGATAAACATAAAGGGACATAAAAATACGAAGGACAAATCTTCAAGATTGAAATAAAGATAAAACAACTTCAAAAGATCGAGACTGAGAAAGATAGACAAAATAATACACATCCAATTGACTTAATAATATAAGAAAATATTTATTTGAAAAATATTGAATGTTGAAAAATGCTAGGATGAAAATCCACGAAAAATAATTTGAAAGGGAAGTGTGTCTACGTGTAAGGTATCATGAATGACGGTTCAACCAACCACGCTTCCACTTCGCTACTCTGATACTCAGGAAAAATGTGCTCGCATACAATCTCACATCAATGTATACGAGGAGTGCATCATGAATGAAGGTTATTATTGAACTTGTATTCATGACTCCAGCTATCCAAAAGGGAAAGGGAAGAGAAAACATCAATGTATAGAGCAACACAAATGTAAATCACTTACATTTAAATCTCTATAGACTGAACTCACACTCTAATATCCACTTTAGGGTGTCGTTCCTTATAAATTTGTACTACTTATGAAATGAGGCTCTGATACCATCTGTAATGCCCCGAATACGGATATAACACCAAGTAATTAAATCTATTGCAATAAATTTAATCTCATATCAATTTGGGAAGATATCTTTCACAAATAATTAGTGGATACCATATTATCAGATATCCCAAACTCTTACATTTCCTATATTTGTTGATATAACTTATGGTGCACTCTAATTGATCCCGAGTTCCTTAACAATTTACTACTCATTATTAAGAAGGGTATTCTGAAGATTTGCCCTGGGTTGGGTTGATATGAGTATTTGTTTCTTAATCATAACAGAAATTTCTTCAATTCATGGTACACACAATAGCATTGATTTGTTCAACAATTATCACATCAAATTTATCATTACTACTCATGTAATATATTAGCATGCATGTCTTATATTTAGAAAACACAAGATTTCCCCATCACATCAATTTGATCTGTATTACTAATGTCATATTCTAGCATGTTCAACCTCTGAATTAGAAAGCATAAAGACCACCCACCTCTTATGAAGAATTGCAAACAAGATGATGGAACACAACTCTTAGCTCCAACAAGCCATCTAGTCCTTCTCCTCCTAGCAAGAGCACTCCAAAAGCAACAAGAACACTCTAACTCTCTTTTTCCTCTCTCAAATTTTTTTAGTTTTTTGTGTGAAATGAGAAGAAACAACTAGGGTATTTATAGAACAAAGTAAAGGTTCAAATTGCAAATTTCTCCACCTAATAATTTCTCACTTAATTCTCCATCTCTTCACTACCCTAACTTCCATAACCCCCAACTCTTCACTACTCCACCTCTTCAAAACCCTAACCCCCAACCTCTTCACATTACACGTACACGTGTTGTGCACACACACACCCAAAAATAAATACAAATCCTATAGTTCTAAAATGTGTATTAAGAAATTGTTACATATCATGTGTGAGTCCATACACAACTTAAAAAATAGATTTTATTAATGGGCTTGTCTTGTGGGCTTTCTTTTAATCAATTTAATTAGTTAGTCTAGTGGGCTTGCCTTTTAATTAATTAATTAATCTAGTGGGCTAGAATCTATTCTAGGTCCATGGGTTTAATAAAAGGCTAAATAAAAAGACTCATGCATGCTAAAATATAAATGAGAGTAAGAAAAATAAAGATGGACAAATTATCACGTGCTTGCACGAGCACACACTTCACTAATTAATTATTTTTTTAAAACATAAATTATTTATATACATAATATATACGTAAAAATTAGTTTAATTAAAAATTATAATGCTTCATGCACAAATAAAATAAATGCGCACATATTTTATGAAATTCATTTCGAGAAAGAATACGCCCAAATACGCGCATCGTAACAAACACGTGCGTCGCACGTAAAATATCAAAATACAAAATTTGACGTTATAAACGGAAAAATGTTAAAGATAATAAAAGTAAAATATAAGAAAATATATTTATTAATTTTAAGACGTAATTGCTACGTACGTAGAAAATACGTGCATTGCACGTACAAAAGTATTTAGATCGAAAATGCGAGAAAACTGAATTTACGTTTTATAAAATAGATTTGAATACCTAAAATAAATAATTTAAGCACACAAAAAATATTACACGTAGCGGTGGAAACTCATAATCGATACGTGCATCAAAAACACGTAAAAAGCACGTAAAATGCAGAAATTGAAATTTAATATTTTAGTTAATTTAAATAGGATAAAATATATGGGAAATGCATAAACAGTCAGAAATCACAATACGTAATGAAAACACTTTACAAATATTATCAGTAACGGTACAAAATACACGTGCGTAACATACAAGGGCAAAATTATTATTTCCAATTTTGTGGGGTGTTACACTCTTGGTCATAGGCAATCATATATATTTAATTAATTTTTGTAAAATCCTGTCATGGGACAAATCTCCCACATCCTCCCGTTCTCTCTCTCTCTCTCGTTGAGAGAACAGCGAAGCATCTCAGGGGGCCCCACCCTGAGGCCATGTGGCACAGCAGGCAAACTGGACCCCCTCCACTCTCTCTCATGGCGGGCCCTGTTAGGGTTTTGCCTAAAATACACGTAGGCACTGAGTACTTGAAGCTGGAGAAGAAGAGGAGGATACAAAGATAGCAAGAGAAGACAACAACAAGTAGAAGAAGTATAGTCTGGAGAGTTGCGGTTGACCGACCTGGGGGTGCGGTCGACCAACCCATTCTGCTGAGAGTTCTTCGAGTGTACAGGTCCAACAGAGGAGGGGACGGTCGACCGGTCGTATTTCGGGTTTGGCTCTACACGTTGTGATCGACTGACCTTGGGGGTGCGGTCGACCGACTTCGACGGCTGATTGTTTTTGAGCTTACGAGTTTAAGGTCCAATTGCTGAATTTGTGTTTATCTTTCAGAGTTTATTTGGAGACTATATATATGGCTGTAGACTCTAGGGTTTAGATATCTTTGATGATCCAAATAGAGAGATTTGGTGAGCTGTTATCATTGTTCAACTTCAAGAGGGGATTGCATCGAGTGTTTCAAAGGTGAGAGAGAGAGATTGAGAGTTGTAATCTCTTTTGTAATCTTTGTATTTCTTGGGAAATAAGAAGTATTGGTTATCTCTGTATATTGATTGTGTTCTTGTGAGATCTTGCATATATTGTGGTGGCTTGTTCTTGATTCATCTAAGTCTTGAGTGTTTCTATTGCTTGTAGTGTGTTTTTGCTATTAACACTACGAGTTGTGGGATAGATTCTTCAACAAGTGGTGTCAGAGCCTGGTTGGTTCGAGATGGCCGATAACAAGATGATGATCGAGAGATTTGATGGGAGTGACTTCGCGATGTGGAAGATTCAGATGATAGCGTATCTTCGTCAGAAAGATCTTGTTGGTCTGTTGTTTGATGAGAAGCCGGTAGGTGCAGACAAGGATTCGAAGGTCTTAGCGGATTGGAATCATTTGGATCAGAAAGTGCTGGGCAGATTCAGTTGGGATTGAGTATTAAAGCATTATTTCATATCTCGAAGGCAAAGACCACAAAGGATGCTATGGAGATTCTCACGGATATGTATGAGAAACTGTCGGCATCTAATCAAATTCTTCATCTGAAGAAATTGGTTAATATGAAGTTAAGGGAAGGGGGTTCAGTAGCGGAGCATGTGAATAATTACTGTATGGTTTACAACCAGATAGAAGCTGCATGTTTGAAGTTTTCAAAGAGGGGGCAGTCATTGTTACTTCTATCTACTTTACCCAATAGTTATGGTACGGTAGAACAGACTATTACAGGCACTATGACAGATTCGACGACTCTACAAGATGTGGTAAGTAGCATTCTGAACGAGGAGGTGAGAAGGGTGAGAAACGGGGGATATCCATCATCATTTTCTAGATATTCCGCTATGTACGTTGAGAAGAGACGTGGGAGATCTAAGAGCAGTCGAAGAAGAAAGGATCAGAGTAGTTCATCTAAGAGTGGGTCTGATGACAGCGATGGGGTCCATAGGCCTCAGTGCTGGTATTATCACAAGAAGGGTCACATGATGCACAGTTGTAAGGATTATATGAAGAAGCAGGAGAAATCGAAGAGAGATACCCGAAAGGAAGCTCAAGTGGGACTTGTTGAAGAGTTATGCTTATCAGCTCGGGAGGAGTTGGGCACTCAAGATTGGTATATTGATTCGGGAGACTTTTTTCATTGCACTCCGAGGAGAGAGGTATTTGATGACTACGAGGAGGGTGTTTTTGGAGATGTAATCGTGGGGATTGGTCACTGGTTTTCTGTACGTGGAGTTGGTACTATTCGCATGAACACCATTGATGATCAAAGTGTTGTCTTGCGGAAGACAAGGCATGTTCTAGACTTGAAGGAAAATCTCATCTCAATTGGAAGGCTAGACAAAGAGGGGTTGTCTACTACAGTTGGTAGTGGGGAGTGGTGTATAGATGCAAGTTCAAGGGTGATTGCACAAGGAAAACGTGAGGGAACGCTGTATTTGCTTAGAGACGTGAGAGGTGTTTCTCCTGTAGTTGACTTTCAGTCGGAATCGAGTAGTAGGTTGTGTGAGGTGCAACCGAGTTCTTTCAGTTGTGGAGGAGAGGTTACTAATTTAGTGGAAGCTGTTGGCCATGGAAGTGATCCTAGAGGATAAGACGTTGCTGCGGTGAGGGTACTTTGCAAATTGGCAGTTAAAGCTTCAATTCGCTCTTGTATGATAGAGAGCACTGGTATCAATATGCGGGGTGATGTCGATAAGGGTAACTAAATTGGAACTGTAGGGGTTGAACAGTCTGCGGATATTGTGGAGGTGTCCTCCACGGAGACTTGTAATGTAAAGAGTGCATTGAGAGGTTTTGAACCATATCCGGTGTTGATGGAGATTTTGCGAGTTGGGGAGTCTCATAATACGAAATCCTACACGGGAGATTGTTTTTCCGGTATTCGTGCTCTATGCGATTGGTGGAGCACATCCTTCATGAGGCGATGAGGGGTTGTTGGTGCACTCCATGTGGTGGAGTGGCGGAGGTGCTCTTCATGAGAGTGGGGAGTGCTTGGGTCTTCCGTGAAAGTGGGAGATTGGCAGAGATAATGTGAGGTAATGATTGCAATAGGCATTTGAGAGTGGGGACCAAATAATTGGGGGCTATATATATGGCTGTAGACTCTAGGGTTTAGATATCTTTGATGATCCAAATAGAGAGATTTGGTGAGCCGTTATCACTGTTCAACTTCAAGAGGGGATTGTGCCGAGTATTTCAAATGAGCGAGAGAGAGATTGAGAGTTGTAATCTTTTTTGTAATCTTTGTATTTCTTGGGGAATAAGAAGTATTGGTTATCTCTGCATATTGATTGTGTTCTTATGAGATCTTGCATATATTGTGGTGGCTTGTTCTTGGTTCATCTAAGTCCTGGGAGTTTCTATTGCTTGTGGTGTGTTTCCGCTATTAGCATTATGAGTTATGGGGTAGATTCTTCAATAGGCCCTACTTGACCTCATCGAGCGCCACGTCAACAGAGCCACAAGCTCTCTCCCCTCTACACCCGGGCCCACCCTCACGTCAGCCTACGTCAGCGGCAGAGAAACACAACAGCTCTCAGTGCTGTCTCTTTCTCTCTCCGTGGGCCCTCCTCTCTCATTAATTCCATATAACGTCCCCTATAGATAAGAAGATCTCATCTCTAGGGAACACTTCCAATTTAATTTTATATATATATATATATATATATAAAAAATTAATACGGGCCGTTACACGGGAACTCATGGGTCACAGGTTGAAATTGCCATCCCTATGCATAACTACGGAGCATATGAAACAATGGAATTGATTCTTCTTCTTTTTTCTGTATTGTTCATTTATTATTTTTTTTATTGTGTATGCAATCAGTAATGGCTATTAGTTTAAACTTTAAAGTAGATTTAGTGTAATGGACACATTTTCTTTTTACTATTTCCAGGAAGGTGAAAATATTAGGAAAACTGGGGATCTTGTTGAGTCTTCGACACAATCACCACAAACCATCAAGCAAACTAGATCACACCAATTAGACAAAGCACACAAGAATTGTTCTGGTTGGGGTTTTCGCCTTGATCCGAGGGAGGAAGAACCGAGATGTTATTTCAACTAGAGAAGATATAAGAATATTACAATTCTCACTACGACCATTTCTCAAGCCTAACTGGAACTTGGTTGCTGCTTACAATGAAGAAATCTCTCACCCTCTCAGATAAAGTACTATATTCTTCTATTCGGCACTCAATAGAATCATATCGTTCTAGGAGTCGTTTACATTGTATTTATAGATCTGGAGAAACCCTAGTTTGACACACTTGATACATTAACAGTAACCCCTGTTTTCCATTTTCTTGTATTTGGATATATTTATCTGAGTATTCTGTTCATTTGTGCTCTTCTTCTGAATCGTGTATTTGATCTTCATGGCCTATTTTATTTTTGTTCCTATTCCTTATTGGATCCATTTCTAAACCCTATATCCTAATATCTATTGGATTTGAAACCATTTATTTCTAATACCTTATAACCCATTATACCCAAAACCCAATAACACCCCAACCCGAAACCCATTCTACCTATACCCGTTTCCACTTAACCCTAATACATCCACCCTATATATACTAACTACCCTGTTATATTACCCATCCATCAAACCCTAGCCGCTTTATACTTTGTCCCCTACCTCCCAACCTCCTGTTCACCTCTCTTTCTCCCCGACCTACCCAACACTCTGATCCCCCTCCAGCGACCCCTGCCCCTCATCCCGACACCTCGCTGTGCTGTGCTCCCACGATGCCAGCGAAGCAGCAGACAGCACCACGTCAGCCTGCACCTCGACTGTTCACTCTGAGGCCGGTGGCAGTGACAATCTCCCTGTCGCCTTGCCTTCTTTAAAGCGTCATCCAGTCGCTGCAACGATTGCAGCATCCGCGGCAGCGACACCCGCAGTCGCGACTCCCCTTCCCTGCCTTCTTTCGTTCCGCCGCCAGTTCCCTCTGGTGTTGTTCCCTTGGCCGCCGTCGTCTTCTCCTCGTAGTGCACAAGTTCAACCCGACTGCTCCTCTTTTTGTGTGTGTTGCAGTTTGATCGTTTTGGCCGAGTGAGATCTCGACCGTTGGATCACTTGATCTTCATCATCATCATCATCACATCTTGATCGCTATCTTGATCATCGAGATCTGTCCATTGCGTTCGTGATTGCGATTGTGATCGTGTGTTCGTGATTGGTTCGTGATTCGTTCGCTTGAGTTCAAACCAGGGAATCCGTTCCCGTTATTCTCTTTTCATTATCATTTCATCATCAATTTCAAGGCAAGTAACTTGTATTCTTTTTGTTGTATAATACAAGTACTAAATACCGCCTGTAGTATAGTTGCTTCAAGATCTATTCTCATGAAAACCCTTGTTAGATCTTGTCTCTATGTGTTGATCCGCCCGTAGTTGTCTCATTACACACACGACATGAAATAACTTAGAGGTAATCAATTCTTGATGTATACATGCAGGTTGTTCATGATTTATAAGATGTCATAGAATCTTGTATGCTTGATGTGTTCGTGGTAGTATAACTCGTTGTAGACTTGTAAAACACCCTATACCATGTTTCTTGGACATCTAGTATACCATATTTCGTATTTATTATGATTTGGATGTGTTTCATATAAACTAGTTGATTTTATGCATGAAGAAAATTTCTATTTTGCTGTTACCCCGTTTTTGTTCAATATTTTAGACCCTGTTGAGTTCAGTAAATGGAAATCATTTGTGAATATGAATTATAGAGAATTCTGTATAATTTACAGAATTTCTGACAGATCTCAGTTTTGATTTGAGAGTTGCAAGTTATTGTTGTTTTACTACAGATGTGTAGAAAATTCCAGATTCTGTTTTATATGAATTATGTATGGTTATTTATTTTTATGTTGATGGCAAAGATAATATTTTGATCCAATATTTTGCCGAGTATAACTAGAAATTATTGGGATTAACCCCATTTTTTTGTGGATTTAATTGATTACTTTTATAAACTATTCTATACTTGCAAACAACTACTATACTTGCAGAATTTTCATGTTGTTCAGTAAAGGACCTTAATTTCGACCTGATTCTATTTGTTGTTTATAAAAGCTTTGTGAATATGAAATGTAGCATACTGTATCTATTTTATCATAGTTTTGACGGATCTGGATTTCGATTTATACTTTGTAATCTATTGCTGTTTTAGTACTGCTGTGTTCAGAGTTTCAGATTTACAAATTCGCTGCATCTTGCTGTCTTATGATTTTGTTTGACTATACTATCTACGTTGGAATATTATGAAACTTTATTTTCTGATATTAGACATACTAGGAATACCTCAGATTTTTCTTGGATTTAATCAGTAAGCTTTTATGCCATTTTTCTGTTTATGAACACAACCTTGTAATTTCTGACCGAACATGTTTTCTGGATACAATTCTGTTTTGAGTCCTATTTTTGTGATATACCATATGAATTATATATATTTGATGGATTCGGCCGAGATTCTATTTTCCATATTTTCTGACGGATCCCGATTTGCATATTTGTGGCAACGGAATCCCAGATTTGGTGCAGTACTGTCTTGCTGTCCTGAATTAGAATTTTCGTTGTCCTAATCTTTTACGAGTTGTCTTTCACTTGTACATGTTTATCTTCCAACCTGAACCTATTACTTGTTCATGCCATGCTATTCTTGCTCTATTTGTGACACTTATATGTCTGTTTGATAATAATAACAAATAACCAAGCAAAGGTTAAGGGAAAGACCTTAGTAGTGGACGATATAGGTATGTGTACCCAGAAAGGGGCCGTGTTCCCGTTACTTGATGCCATAATTTCATTACTACATGATTCATTCCTGTTATTACTATCTGATTATATGTTGCCATATTTCATGATTACATGATTCATGCCTATTATTACTATCTGATTATATGTTGCCATGATTTCATGATTACATGATTCATGCCTGTTATTACTATCGGATTATATGTTGCCATATTTCATGATTACATGATTCATGCATGTTATTACTATCTGATTATATGTTGCCATGATTTCATGATTACATGATTCATGCCTGTTATTACTATCTGATAATATGTTGCCATGATTTCATGACTACATGATTCATGCATGTTCCTGTTGCTGCGATTTCACGATTACATGATTCGTGCCTGTTACCTGTTACATGACGCCTGAGTACACGGCCCTATAGAAACCCACCACCAGATCTAAACGTAATTGCATGTAAGTAGCAACCATGTGATAAAATTTGGGACGCATGAAGTGCTACCTAGATGGAAATAAATACAAGACTTGACATAACATGACACCTATTACATGCTTACCTGTATATGCTACCTGACACCTGTTATATGTTTACTTGCTTGCATGATACCTGTTACTTGTCACATGTCACATGCACCCTGTTATCACACCATATCACTTGATTTTGTCCCTATTTTATGTTAGCCATTCTGTCACCTGTACTCCATGCTTATTCTGTACTTGCTTCCTCGGTTACCTTATATTTGTTTTTTTCTGTACTTGTTGCCTGCACTACAAGCGGCCCGTAACTTGCATTGACAGGTGTTTTGTTTCTTTTCCCTCTTCCTACAATTTGTTAAATTGCAGATTATGGTGATCAGCTGCCCGATGAAGTAGGTGATTTGAGATTCTAGTTGCTGGAGTTCTTGCTATTATTATTTCTCATTGCTTATTTTGAATAAATGTGTAGAACCCCATATTTTCAAATATTATTTTTATATTTGAAAATAAATTTAAATTGATTTTTGGAGATTTAATGAATATTTTCAGAAAAATTTATCTTTTGTACACGTGCAAAACACGTGCAAATACCTTTTGAGAGTTTGAAAAATTAAGTTTTCTTTATGAAAAATCATTATTTAATATTTGTGATTTAATTGTTATTTTTCCAGATTTTTCTGAAATTTATTGGAGCTATTTGCAATTTTTGAGGAAAAATGACCTTTTTGCAAATTCGACATTTTTAGGGTTAAAAGTGCAAAATACAATTTCTGGATATTTTGAACAGTATTTAGAATGTATATTTTCTTATGAATCCTAATTTAAATGAGTTTTGATGGAATTTCCAAAAAATGATCTATATATGCAAATTGTATTTTGGAAAGGATTGTTTTGCAAAAGTGTGGGTAAAACCCTAATATTCAATCCGGCATATTTAAGGGATTTTTCTCCCAGCCGTCATTGTTGAAAAACACAGTATTTTGGAGATTTATTTTCGGTGGAGCAAGGAGCTTTTGGATCTAGCAAAAGGAGGATTCTTTTGGGGACTATTCTCAAAATCTAAGGTGAGATATATAAAAATTGTTTTGTTGTTTGATTTGATGTTTTGCATGAAAGAAACTTGTCTTGTTGTGGATCTATGTGTGCAAGTATCATTGATATATTGATTTGATGTTGTGAACGATTTAGATCTTGTAATGTGGTATGAATCAGGTGAATAATTGTGGATGGAATAGTAGATCCTTGTTATTGAAAATTGTGTTGCTAAAAGCATGTTGAGATTTGAATATGAACATCTGGGCATTAGTTTATGAATCAGATTCTATTTAGATTTGTAAAAGAAATTTAGATCTTGTAAAACCCTAATTTTGATTTAGAACTTAAAGAACTTAAATCTTGACATATTGATGTTTTGAGTGATATATACATATACTTGATGAAGATTCGTGGAGATTTATTATTTTCCTGAATACGAATTATTTTCATAACATTGATCATTAGAAAGCTTCAGAATTTGAGTTTTATAATCAGACCTAATTTTGAAATCTGTAGGCTGACAGTCGACTGGCCTACTGTGCAGTCGACTGGTACGAGCCTGATACTTTATTTTAGAATCGTTGAAAAGTTGTTCTGGACAGTCGACCTAGCCCATAGGCAGTCGACTGGTCCACTGAAGAAAATATTTTGTATAAATTAGTAGTCCTTCTGGACAGTCGACCTATAACCCTTTAAGTCGACTGATATACTTAGAATATTTTTGAGAAGATTATTGGAAATTACCTCGGGTAAGTCGACTGACCCTCTTGTAAGTCGACTGTTATAAGACTTAGTTTACTTTTTGTAAATTTTGAGAAATTTGTCTTCTGGACAGTCGACTTATCATTAGTATGAGTCGACTGGTACTGAAGGATCTTTGTGAACTTTAGTGCTATTTCGAATGATTGGTCCTTCAGATAATTCAGTCTATACTTGACATTCAGTTCAGTATTTGATTAAGCATTTGACTTTGAGATATTCAGTTAAGTATTAAGTTTGAGACTTTCAGTTGAGCCACTTTGTCTAGTGGAACTTTAGTTTAGACTTTGAGTTTGAGTCTCTAGAGGTGTGTGACCCTAGTATACCGGTATTGAGTTATTTGTTGAGGCCCATTGAGGCATTTCAGTTATTGAGTTTGAATTTAGGCCGGTAGGGTACATCACTCTAGGAGATTCGTTAAGTAAACAATTAACCCAAATGATAAGGACAGGCACTAGTGGTGATATGATGAACGGGAACATGAGTCAAGAACCTCAGTATGGCTTTCGGTGTGGGATTTAATCTCCGGAATTATCACAGTAGACTATTAGTGGTGTGGGATATGTCTCCGGAATTATCACAGTCTTGTGGTGTGGGACAATCTCCGGAATTATCACGGTAACTACTTGTGGTGTGGGATTAATCTCCGGAATTATCGGAGTCGAGGTGAAGCACATGTGGTATTCGTGTGGGGATGTGTCAATGTTTCGGTGTGGGATTTAATCTCCGGAATTATCACAGCAGATTATTAGTGGTGTGGGATATGTCTCCGGAATTATCACAGTTTTGTGGTGTGGGACAATCTCCGGAATTATCACGATAACTACTTGTGGTGTGGGATTGATCTCCGGAATTATCGGACATGAGATACTAACCATAGTTTATCTTTATCTCGTAGTAGTCATCGTGTTAGGATTGGTTCATAACGCGAGGATTGAACCCTATGAAGTGAAGACGTTAAGGGCTTGCACCGAACCTATGTAGAATGGGATGCATAGACTTCGACAAGTACGCATTAGAGAGTCTGCATATAGAACTTGTGTTTTCTTGGCTTGGTTTTGATGCATGTGGTTTTCTTGTTTTCTACACCTGACACTTAGCTTAGAGACACTTGATGCTTTATGTTACCTTCGTTTCGTACTTTCCACCTTCCTTTAGTACTTGTTGTTTAAGAATTATGAGTTATGATCTTTATGATGTTTGTTTGTTCATTTTTATATTTCTCACACCATTTATGGCTGACCCCTTTAGTTTGGGGGTTAGGGATCATCTCTAGCCTCACTTGTTGCAGGTAGTTGCTTAGAGTTGGAGATAGAATGCTTAAGTTGGTTTGAGATATAATTGACTCATAAGAGATTTGTGTGAATTTGTAATAGCAATCTTGAGATAAAGTTGTATTGTAAATAAAGAAATTATTGAGAAGAGTTTGTTTTGAATTCCGCTGTGTTTTGTAAAAGATTTATTGTAATAAAAGTTTGGAAACTTAGTGGTGTTGGTTATGTTTAATATTAAATTGAAGTGGGTCGCTGGGAATGTGCCACGTATTTTCTAAGATATCTTATTAGAAATCCGGGGCGCTACAAAATGTATTGCTACATGTATTATTTTGCATTGGGTCGTTTGACCCAGAATTTATAACTTGTTCCAGATTTGATTTATTTGAGATTCATTTATTTTGTTTCAAGTAAATCTTGTTGACTATATTAATTCAGTTATGCATACGTGGTTGACTATTTCTCTTGTATATCTCTTGTTTATACTTGTGCTTGTTGTAAAGATCCTGACAGCTTATGAATGGTGAAAGCTATTTGCTGGACTTAGTCACGTATCCGTATTCCGTATCTTCTTTTTGGGAAGCGGGGCGTGACATTAACCATCCGATTACTACTACAGAGATACCCCTGCACTGAGAGTCGTACGCTATGACTTGAAGATGAAGTTAGGTTTCTCACGAATCTCCAAGACCCAACCCGAAAAACTAATTAGCACCGCGGTCGATCGACTGTACACAATAGACGGTCGACTGTTCCCCTTTTGGGAACCCTGTACAGTCGAGGCGGTCGACCCCAACTCCATCTGTTTACTTTTGCCGACTACTTTCCTTCCTTTTTGATGCCTCGCTTCGATCCATCTCAATGCTTCATCGTCTTCTTCATTGAGATACAAACCAAAAAGAAAATGTCATTACTATGAGAGTATATACTAATTTTCGTGCACAATAATACAGAAATAAAGGGTCAAACTTAATTTATATCCTTTTGTGGTGGGGTAAAAATGGCTTGGGGCCCAACCAGGGCCCAATACAACTCTCACTCAAAAATGGTAAAAACAACAATCTAGTTCGGCTTCGAGCCACTACAGGGTCGGCGCCGAGCCTCAAGTTCACCCCCACAGAACTGGTCTCCTCGTATCCGACGAGCCTCAATGGTCCTCGGCCTCCGATCCGTGACAGCCCCACGGGCCGTCCCCCCATCCTGGCAAGGCATGAAGATGACCTGGCACAGCCTAGGCCCTCCGATTCTCCCAGGGGCACAGGAGACCCATGATCAGCCATGTCAGCTCCCAATACCACCCAGGGTTTCGCCACGACAGCCCTATACCACTCCTGGTATTGCCACGTCTGCCCTAAACCCCCTGGGCCTTCTGCCACGTCAGGCCCATGGGCTTTCGGATTCAGAACCGGCCCCCAAGCGGATCCAAACCCGGTTGGAATTCTCTATAAATACTAGACCCTCACCCACCTTTTTAGGTAATCAATCTTTTGCCACTAAAATTTACCTAGTTATTGCTACTCTCTCACAGAGACTGACTAGATCGTCGGAGGGTCCGCCACCGGGATAAACCCCGGTGTTTCAGGACCGTCTGCAGGTACACGAGACCTCGGATCCGAACCCCCTGATCCGAGCCCAGACGTCCACCTCATTCCGAGCCTCTCGCAGGTTCCGCCCGGTCAGCCGAGGGTCGTCAGACGAGCAGCTTTCTCCTTCAATACAAATCGAGTCCGAACTCACACCTGGTGCATCCACACGTCTCCCAGAAACACACCGCATCAGGTTGGCGCCGTCTGTGGGAACACTGCTTCAGAAGCCGACCCGAGCCGACCATCAAGGGACTTCGACAGCCGAACTCTTATGGCCTCCAAGGGCAAGGGGGCTGCTTCCTCTGTCAACCGACGGGACTCGCCCCCACCAACTGCCAATGCCGGGCCACACATTTCAAAACACAAGGCTCCCCATCAGGGGTCCCAAAGGAGCGTCACCCGTCAAGTCCAGCCCGACCTACGGGGGATAATCGTCAACCGACAGATTAGCCGCAGCAGGGGAAGGGCCGCTTCCAACCCGGCCCCGAACCATCCAAGACCGCCGCCCGAGGGACGGAGGCCAGCGCTCAGCCGCGTCGGAAGACAACCTTCGGACCGACCCAACAGGGTCGAGGGAGCCCCCGTCACTCATAAGGAGTTCCAGGACTTCCGAAGAGAAATTCTTGGGGCCCTCCGACGGGCCCCCAGGGAAGAAACCCTCCATTCCCAAACCGGGTCAGATGCCGAGGCCAGCGTATCCCGCCCATCAACAATCCAGCCAGAGGACGATGGCGTACTCCTAAGACGCCTCCAAGAAATAGAGGATCGCCTTGATCTCATAGGAGACGGCGACCACCGAGCGGCTCAGGGGTACAGACCTGTCCGTCCTCCCTTCTCCACCCCCATCCTCCAAGCGGTGCCTTCGGCTTACCATCTGAAACTTAAATTTCCCACCCCGCAAGGAGTTGGCATCGTCCGAGGCAGCCAAGAAGCAGCGCGCTCGTGCTACATGACCACCGTCGGGGGAGGTGTGTTCCCCCTCGACGTCGTCGAATTCAAAACCTGAGGTCGACGGCCCTGCTCCCAAACCGATCATCGAGCTGGAGGAGGTCCCAGTCGATGCCGAGCACCTAATGAAGCTCCTTGAGGGATTAACATAGGTTCCGGCCTGGCTAAATGTAAATATATTTTTGTGTAAGCACTCATGTGTAAAGGGCCGTCTTAGCGGCCCTCCCTATTTTATATGAAAGAGATCTCTTTTTGTCAAAATCCAAACGCCTCGGCAGATCCGACCTAACGCCAGATAATGGGATCGGCACCTGAGTCCTTACTCCGGTATCGTCCCCAACACCTCGGTAGGCTCAACCCGAATCCAGACTAATGACTCTTGCCTCCGCCATCATTCGCTACACTACTAGCCGGAGCGAAGAAGGAAAAGAATTCTTCATTCATACCCTTTTATTTTGTTCTAAGAAAACAAACAAAGACCGTTACAGGACCACTCCACTCATCTTAAACTAGAGGAAGACGCCTTCTTAGGGCCCCTCGGGTCCGACGAAGGGCGGGATTACTCCGACCGAGCGACTAGGAGCCCTCTCCTCGTTATGATGGTCCTTAGGCTCAGCCACGGTCGACACCCCAGCCGCAGAACTCTGGGCGTCATCCGGTCGCATGCGCTGCAACAGCAGCAACGCAGAGGGAACCCCCTCCGCTTGCCGACCCACGGAGGAAGATGACGAGACACCCAGCATCGTCTTGTAACGGTGTATCTCCATCTCCTTCTCCACAATGACATCGCGAAGTAACCTCTCAGAAGAGGACCTCTGCACCGAGGCATTTGACATGACTTGTCCAAGACTTGCACCGCCGAGTTCCCGATCCACCATCGCCCTCCTCAGCCGACTCGCCTCCTCGCTCAAGGCTTCAGACTTATTCCGATAATAGTTAAAAGCCGCATCGGCGTCACGAGCCCCCCTTCGGTAGCGAACCAAGGAGGCCTCCAGGGCCTCAACTTTGCTCCGGAGCCACTCCACGTCGGAACGACGAGGGTCCACCTCGGGAAGGGGAGCCGCAACCTATAAGAGAACCAGCCAACTCAACATACATACGCAAGAAGGTTCGAAAATATCCGAGGTCAAAACACTTGGCCGGTCAAAAATCTTTTTCTATAAATTCAGTTGCTTCTTACAAAAAAGGGGGGCGGTGGCCAGTCCGCGGGAGGCAAATACAATCGAGAGAGGGAAAAAGAAAGACAAAATTATACAGCTTATTTTCCCACCTTAGCGTCGACAGACGGGTTCACAGGAGGGTCGGCAGGCGGGTCAAGAGCGGGCCCTTCTTCGCCAGGAGTCTTCGACGTCCCCTCGATCTCCATGTCGTACTCGAAATCGGACAGATCGATGGTCGGGTAGAAGTGCCTCACATGACTGAGGGCCTTCGCATAACACTCGTCCTGGGCCTTGATCACCATCATCTGACCCGTTTTCGTCAACTCCTCCCTCTCCTTGGCGAACTTCTTCTTCAAGGAGGCCACCTTCTTCCCCCACTCCGCATCCTTGGCCTCGAGCTCGAGCTTCATCTACTGCTCCCTCTTGTGCGAGCCCTCGAGCTCGATCCGCATCTCCTTCATCTCCCGCTCGCTCTTATCCGCCCGAGCTCGCTCTTGTGCCAGGGACGCCTCGTAGAGGTTCTTTATGTTAGCCCCCTGCACGCAAGCCTGCGACCGACGAGCGCAGATAAGGAAAAGACTTCCGCAGAAAAAAACAAAGGGGATAGGGTCAACGAGCTTACCAGCACAGTAGCCTGCGCCAGGCGCGTAAACGCCACCTCCACGGGCTCGCTCTCCATTGCCTTACGGTCGCGAGGGGTTGCCAACTTCTCCACCACCTCAACGGCCTGGGCCTCCTCGGTCAGACAGTCCCCCATCCGAACCGACCAGTCCGGTGCCCACCGCTGCCGCAACATCTCCACCACCGGGTCCTCTTTGTTGATTCTTGATTTTGATGATCACAACACGGTGCAACATGTGTCTATGTTATACAGCTAACATTGCAGTGAAGAGACTAAAGATAATTCTAGCTGAACAAACAAACAAGCTCAAACAGATACAGATGAAGAAGACAAGGATCAAGTTTCAATTTCAAGACTCAAGACTCAAGACTTCAAGCTCAAATGTGTTATATTATTATGTCTTGTATACATTGTATTTTATTTCTTGTTGAGTCTTAGTCTGATGTAAAGCCTTGTCAACACACACACACACACACTACTCAAAATTTCATACTGTGTGTCTCTTAAAACTCCAAAAATAAGTCAAAACAGTTTGAAGAATTTTAACTTTTAAGTACCAGTCGACTTAAGATTTTGCCAGTCGACTGATAAGTACAAAACTGTTTAAAATTATTCAAACTCTGATCAGTCGACTCATATGGCAACCCAGTCGACTGTTCGAGAGCTTTTGACCGTTTTCTGATTTTCAAAATCGAATTTTTTCAAACTCAAAAGTTCTGATCCGTTGGTTGACAGTTATGTAACTATTTTTCCAACGTTCAGAAGATCAAAACTCCTTATATAGAGTTTCTTATCTCACAGAAAAGAACAACTTGATTTTTACATACACCCGAGCATTCTATGAAAAACTTTTAAGAGATCTTTCTGTGAGAAACAAAGCTTTCAAAGTTCATACACTTTTGGTTCTCTACATTCAGTCCAGTATAGCATTGAATTCACTCTGGACTGAGTATAGAAGTCAACCTTGTGATTTAGCCTCGTGCATCAACACATACACCAACAAGGCTATAGGTTGATTGTAAAAATTCTTCTTGTACTTTTGCTCTCGGTTGGAGAGTGGTTGTTGACTCTTGGTTGTAGAGTCGGTGTCTTTTCACTCTTGGTAGTAGAGTGGGTTGCTTTCTCTGGTTGAGAGAAAGGACTACGGGTTAGACAAGGTTGTTGTCGTAACGCCGTAGGGTATTCTTGTAATTTTTTTCAAGAATAGTGGAAATCTCAAGTGGGTTGCTTGGGGACTGGATGTAGGTCGGGAGGACCGAACCAGGATATATCTTGTGTACTCTGTGTTTGATTCTCTTGTGTCTGCATTTACTTTTACTTATTTAAACTCTGCAAAACTTGTCTGGCCAGTCGACTCAGATTCGGATCAGTCGACTGATCAGTCTTGTATTAGTTGTTCTCTTTGCTTCATCAGTCGCCTGCCTTATCTATAAGTCGACTGCATCGAGAGTTTAAATTTATTTTATTTTTGCTATATCAGTCGACTGTTAATAACTAAGTCGACTGTGCCGAGAGAAATTATTTATTCCGCAATTTAATTTTGATAAACACTATTCACCCCCCCTCTAGTGTTTGTTGCTTAGCCTACAAGATCCAACACTTGGTATCAGAGCAAGGTTACAGGCTATGGCAACTACTTCAAATACAAATCAGTACCATGAAGGCCAATCTACACAACGGCCACCACTATTTGATGGAACGAACTACAATTATTGGAAGTGCCGAATGCGAATCTATCTCCAATCAATCAACTATGAGATATGGCAAATGACAGAGACGGAATACACTGCCCCTACCATTCCATATGCACAATGGAATGATGATCAAAAGAGTCAGACTATGAACAATGCCAAAGCAATGAATGCTTTATTCTGTGCACTGACGAAGGAAGAATTCAACCGTGTATCCAATGCTACAACCGCACATCAAATTTGGCATACACTCGAGGTAACACATGAAGGAACAAATAAAGTAAAAGAGTCTAAAATTTCTGTTCTTGTCCACAGGTTTGAGATGTTCAGAATGAAGGACAATGAGACTGTGTCCGAGATGATTACAAGATTCACAGACATCACAAACTCTCTTGTGGCGCTTGGAAAGATCTATACCCAAGCAGAGATGGTCAGAAAAGTCCTACGTGCACTCACTCCAGAATGGGAGAAGAAAACCACAGCAATAGAGGAGGCAAATGATTTGTCAACACTTACTCTCGAGAATCTTGTTGGTAATCTCATGGCATATGAGGTCCAACTTGAAGATCGAAAGAAAGATACTGAATCACACCAAGCAAAGAAGAAATCATTGGCTTTTAAAGCCATGACTGACTCAGAAGATGAGGAAGAAGATGAAGAAGAAATAGCAATGTTCACTAGGAAATTCAAGAAGTTCTTAAAGAAGGGTAAGTTTCATTCTAAAAGTAAAGATTCTAATGACCCTCCTACATGTTTCAGGTGCAATAAAATAGGTCACATGAAGAAGGATTGTCCCTTAGAAAATGCAAAGAACAAGGGAAAATCATCCAACTTCAAGAAGGACAAATATCCAAAGAACAAATTTGCCAAGAACAAAAAGGCCTATCAAGCTACATGGGATGATAGTGATTCATCTTCCGAAGAGGAAACGGATGAAAATAACGAAGTGGCAAATGTATGTTTTATGGCTGCACAAGAACATGTAAGTAATGATTATGATTCCGAAGATCTTCTTGATGCTTTTAACGAAATATTCCAGGAGTTAAAGAAAGAAAAGATTAGAGTTAAGAATCTTGAGAAAGTGAATCAAACACTTAATCAAGAAAATCTTAACCTTGATAAGGAAGTAAAATCCTTAAATTCTCGCATTGCAAGTTTAGATACTGATCTTGAAACTCTCAAAAAGAATTATGAAGAGATTTCAAAGAACGTGTCTAAGTTTAACAAAGACAACGAGAATTTAAATGATATGCTTCATCATCAAGTTACATCTAGTCAAAAATTTGGACTTGGTTTTAAGAAATCTTCTATAAAAGAATCTCCTGTTTTAAACACTAGTAAGAATAAATCAGCATCTATTTCTAGTGTTACACACAAGTTGTATGATTTCTTTGCAAAGCCAAAGGTTGTTAAATTCAGTGATAAAAGTAATACTAACATTCGGTTAAGTCGACTGAACCATACCACCAGTCGTCTGTCCAGAGAAAGTGGATCTTATTCCATGAGATCAAAACCTCTTATAAGTCGACCTAGTGCATCTACCAGTAGACTGATGTACACCAACAGTCGACTGAGCAAAACTGGTAAGTCGACTGGACAGAACAAACTAGTATGGGTTCCAGTCAGTCTTAATCAGAATGATAGAATTGCTTATATCAATTCTTATATGCTGAATGTGTGTAATTCTACCTATTATATTCCTGCTTATGGAGGAAGATCAAACTCTTCATGGGTTTGGTTTCCCCCAAACTAATGTGCTTTGGACCCAATAAAAAGGGTACCATATTTACCTTAAATTTTTTATAGGTACCCAAGAAAGAACGCTGGATATTAGACAGCGGATGTTCAAAACACATGACAGGGCATGCCAACCTACTATCCACCATTCAAAATTTAGATGGAGGAACCGTCACCTTTGGAGATAACAACAAAGGCAAAGTCATTGGTATTGGCATGGTCGGTAAAATATCTAACCCTATTATAGAAAATGTGCTATTGGTTAATGGTTTAAAGCATAATCTCTTAAGCATTAGTCAATTGTGTGATAAAGGTTATAAAATAGTTTTTGAAAAAGATGCATGCTTAATCTATGATTCTATTATGCAAAATGTTGTTTTTCAAGGCTTTCGTAAAAACAATATTTATGAATTATGTTTGAATGCAATTGATTTTTCAAATGATTTTTGTTTGATAGCTTCTAACAATGAATCTTGGTTATGGCATAGAAGATTTGGACATGTGAACATGAAAAATCTCTCAAAATTATCTAAATATAACCTAGTTAAAGGACTGCCAAAATTATCCTTTAAAAAGGATAAGTTATGTGATGCATGTCAACTAGGAAAGCAAATCAAATCCACTTTTAAAACAAAAGACGTAATCTCTACCAGTAGGCCACTTGAATTAATTCATATGGATTTATTTGGCCCTACTAGAGTTGCTTCTTTAAATAAAAGTAGATATGTGTTTGTTTTAGTAGATGATTTTTCAAGATTCACTTGGACATTCTTTTTAAAACATAAAAATGATGCTTTTGAAGAGTTTGCACATTTTTGTAAATGTGTTCAAAATCAAAGATCTCTAACCATAGTCACTATTAGAAGTGATCATGGTGGAGAATTCGAAAATGAAACATTTACAGAATATTGCAACAAGAATGGTATAACACATTCATTTGCATTTCCTAGAGCTTCACCACAAAATGGTGTGGTTGAAAGGAAAAATAGGACTTTGCAAGAATGCGCACGTACTATGCTTGTTGAAAGCAATCTACCAAAGCATTTTTGGGCTGAAGCTGTTGCTACAGCTTGTTATGTTTTGAATAGAATTCTTCTAAGACCTAAACTAAAGAAGACTTGTTACGAGTTATTTTTTAATAAAATTCCTAAAGTCTCTTACTTTAAGACATTTGGTTGCAGGTGTTTTATTCTAAACACAAAATATAATTTAGACAAATTTGATCCTAGATCTAATGAGGGTATCTTTCTGGGATACTCAAATAGGAGTAAAGCATATAGAATTTTCAATAAGTCTACAATGACTATTGAAGAATCAATGCATGTTACATTCGATGAATCCTTACCTTCATCAACATTAAATAAAGATGATGAAACTGATTTATCACCGTTAGATAATGTGATTAAATCCTTAGAGCAAACTAATCTATCTGATAAGTCGACTGATAAGCTCTCCCAGTCGACTGACGTAAAGCAGTCGACTGAAGAACAAGTCAAGTCGACTGATCCGATTGAGATATCTTCAACTTTACCAAAGTCATTTGTTGAAGTTAAAGATCATCCTCATGACTTAATAATTGGTGACATCTCCCATGGTATTCAGACACGTTCACATGTTAATATGATCTCTCATACAGCATTCTTGTCGGATTTTGAACCGAAAAATATACAAGAAGCTTGTGAGAATGAATATTGGATGAATGCCATGCAAGATGAACTAAACCAATTTATAAGGAATGATGTATGGGATTTAGTTCCTCGACCTCCTGATCAGACTATCATCGGTACCAAATGGGTATTCAAGAATAAGTTAGATGAATCAGGATAAGTTGTAAGGAACAAGGCTAGATTAGTTGCACAAGGATATAATCAAGAAGAAGGTATAGATTTTGATGAAACATATGCTCCTGTTGCTAGACTAGAATCTATTCGTATTTTATTATCTTTTGCTGGTTTCATGAATTTTATACTTTATCAAATGGATGTGAAAAGTGCTTTTCTTAATGGGTTTATTAAGGAAAATGTTTATGTTAAACAACCACCAGGTTTTGAACATGAACAATTCCCAGATCATGTTTATAAATTAAAAAAGGCTTTATACGGTCTCAAACAAGCACCTCGTGCTTGGTATGATCGTTTAAAAACTTTTCTTTTAGAAACAGGATTTGAAATAGGTAAAGTAGACACTACTTTGTTTATCAAAAGAGTTAAGAATGATATCTTAATCATACAAATATATGTTGATGATATAATTTTTGGTTCTACTAATAATAATCTATGTCAAGAATTTGCTAATACCATGAAAAATGAATTTGAGATGAGTCACATGGGTGAACTCAATTATTTCCTTGGATTGCAAATTAAACAGTCCTCGAATGGCATATTTATCAATCAAGGAAAATATGCAAAGGAATTACTCAAACGTTTTAACATGGATGGTACTAGTAGTAAATCCACTCCTATGGCTACTACTACTACTCTTGACAAAGATTTATTGGGTAAGAGTGTTGATCAAAAACTCTATCGAGGTATGATTGGTTCACTCTTATATATTACTGCAAGTAGACCAGATATTATGTTCAGCGTATGTTTATGTGCTAGATATCAATCTAGTCCTAAAGAGTCTCATTTAAAAGCAGTGAAACAAATTTTAAGATATATTAAAGGCACATCTGAATATGGATTATTTTATCCACGCACCGATAATTTTCAACTTTTGTCTTATAGCGATGCCGATTTTGCTGGAAGCAAAACTGATCACAAGAGTACTAGTGGTACATGTCACTTTTTGGGACATTCCCTAGTATCTTGGTGCAGTAAAAAGCAAAACTCTGTATCCCTATCAACCACAGAAGCTGAATATATCGCTGCAAGTTTGGCATGTGCACAAATTTTATGGATGAAACAAACCTTGTTAGATTATGGTATTTCATTTGAGAAACCCTCAATTATGTGTGATAATACCAGTGCAATTAATCTATCTAAAAATCCGATTCAACATTCACGTACGAAACATATTGATATTCGACATCATTTTCTACGTGATCATGTTTTAAAAGGAGATATATCTTTAGACTTTATCTCTACTGATAAACAAGTAGCAGATATATTTACCAAGCCCCTTAAAGAAGATACTTTCATTAAATTAAGGAGAGAACTTGGAATTTGTGATTTTACTGATACTTGTTGAACATGGCTTCTGCTAAGTCGACTGTCTTTGTGTATAAGTCGACTGAACTGTTTTTTAAACATATACATTTTTTTTATCTTACCAGTCGCCTGGTTCATATACCAGTCGACTGATTAGTAGATATAACTTTTTATTTTTTTTCTCGACTCAGTCGACTGATAACCCCTACCAGTCGACTGTCGCGAGATCAATTGTTTTTAGCGAGTCTTCATCACAGTTTTGAGATAAAACTATTCAATTTCTCACCCGTGACTTCTTATCTCAGCCGTTGATATCTTTTCCTTGCATCTGAGCCGTCTATTCTCTGTTAAAAACCCTTTACCAGCCCCTCTTTCTCACTTTTACCGATCTCCAATTTCACCCCCAATTTCAAAAACCCTAAGGCAAGAGAAGAAGAAGCTCAATTCGACCAGATTTCAAGTCGACTGCTGGCTGCTAATTCTCTCATCTGTGGTTGTCTCTCTCTTCCATCTTGGTAAATCTCGATTTCTTGTCTCCTTCCAAAACCCTAATGGCACCCAAAAGATCTAAGAGAACTCACGAGGGTACATCTTCTTCACAAGAATATACCCAATACCTTTTGAGTCCCGATCTTCTTGATCGTTGGTATCTCTTTTGTACCATTCAAATCTTCCCTGGAAGATTTGTAAATTTTGGTGACTTAGATCGTTTTAACCTCACTCCATTGTTTCAAAACTGTAGTCTTTATGAGTTTCTATCTTTATCCAACCAACCAAATTACTATCCCCAACTCATTTATTTGTTTTATACAAATATGAGAATTGTTCAAAAACCAAATGGGGATGCCTTAATCCGGTCGTCTGTGAAAAATCAGAAAATGACACTCACACCGACTAGGATTAATGAGATGTTGGGTATAGATGATGGTGGTATTCCTCTTGATGAAGTTATTTTAGATGATGCTTCTATCTTATCTAGAATTTTCTTACCAAATTTTGGCCCTCCAATGAAAAGCAACAACCTCAAACCAATTGCTAAGCTTGTTGGTAGAATATTAGCTTATAACATCCTTCCTAAAAAGGGTAGTTATGACCAATATTCTATTGAGTTACAAAAAGCTATATATGCAATTTTTGGTAAGATTGCTATTAATTGGGGTCAAGTTATCTTCTCTAAACTTAATCAAGACCACACTCATTTTCTACCCTTTGGAGGTTTCCTAACTAGAGTCTTTATTGCTTTTGGAGTTGATCTAGATTCGGAGACACATGTAGTCTCTCAGTATGAGTGTTTCGATCGTGCTAGTTTGGCACGTATGAAACTCCTTGATACTCCTACTCGATCACCCCCTAGGTCTCCTCCTCTTTCCCAAGCTCCTTTAGGTTCTACTTCTAGACCTAGACCCTCTCAACCCTCAACATCTGATGATCCACCTCTCCCTCAAGCCAATTATGATGACCCTCGAACCATGTACGACTGTGTGACTTACCTAATGAATCATTCAGTCACAGTCGATAGACATCTTTCTTCCCTTGGTTCCAAACTAGACCATATTGGTTCTGAGGTAGCCCATCTCTCTCATCTCTTCACTTCTCAGTTTCATCCTCCTTCTCAAGATGATGACGACGACTCCGAAGAAGATGATTGAAGATTACTTCTTTTTTTTTTTTACTTATGTAATTCTCTTTCTAAATGCATTTTGTTTCTATGTATTAGACTTTCTCTTTTAATGCAAAATCTGGTTAATTTATGCTTTTTGATGATTCCAAAGGGGGAGAGAAAGAATGTTCTCAGTTATAGTTCTCAGTTATATGTTATCTATGTGTTACATTTTGCCTGTGTGTTATGTTCTATCTGTGCTGCATTTGTTAGATTCAAAATATCTCTCTGGTCAGTCGACTTACCCAAGGATACAGTCGACTGCTGCTGCAGCTGTGATACTTGCTGCATCTGTGATATTTGTTAAAATGCTTTCATGTTCTGGTCAGTCGCCTGATCTATTTTTCAAGTCGACTGATACATTCTGTATATCATGTTTTTATTTTATGTATGCATATTGTGTTTTTAATAGGGGGAGCTTTCAAAATCTATGCTTGTATGTCTGTTTATAAACTGTTATCAGCTATTGTGTTGTCATCATCAAAAAGGGGGAGAATGTTGATTCTTGATTTTGATGATCACAACACAGTGCAACATGTGTCTATGTTATACAGCTAACATTGCAGTGAAGAGACTAAAGATAATTCTAGCTGAACAAACAAACAAGCTCAAACAGATACAGATGAAGAAGACAAGGATCAAGTTTCAATTTCAAGACTCAAGACTCAAGACTTCAAGCTCAAATGTGTTATATTATTATGTCTTGTATACATTGTATTTTATTTCTTGTTGAGTCTTAGTCTGATGTAAAGCCTTGTCAACACACACACACACACACTACTCAAAATTTCATACTGTGTGTCTCTTAAAACCCCAAAAATAAGTCAAAACAGTTTGAAGAATTTTAACTTTTAAGTACCAGTCGACTTAAGCTTTTGCCAGTCGACTGATAAGTACAAAATTGTTTAAAATTATTCAAACTCTGATCAGTCGACTCATATGGCAACCCAGTCGACTGTTCGAGAGCTTTTGACCGTTTTCTGATTTTCAAAATCGAATTTTTTCAAACTCAAAAGTTCTGATCCGTTGGTTGACAGTTATGTAACTATTTTTCCAACGTTCAGAAGATCAAAACTCCTTATATAGAGTTTCTTATCTCACAGAAAAGAACAACTTGATTTTTACATACACCCGAGCATTCTGTGAAAAACTTTTAAGAGATCTTTCTGTGAGAAACAAAGCTTTCAAAGTTCATACACTTTTGGTTCTCTACATTCAGTCCAGTATAGCATTGAATTCGCTCTGGACTGAGTATAGAAGTCAACCTTGTGATTTAGCCTCGTGCATCAACACATACACCAACAAGGCTATAGGTTGATTGTAAAAATTCTTCTTGTACTTTTGCTCTCGGTTGGAGAGTGGTTGTTGACTCTTGGTTGTAGAGTCGGTGTCTTTTCACTCTTGGTAGTAGAGTGGGTTGCTTTCTCTGGTTGAGAGAAAGGACTACGGGTTAGACAAGGTTGTTGTCGTAATGCCGTAGGGTATTCTTGTAATTTTTTTCAAGAATAGTGGAAATCTCAAGTGGGTTGCTTGGGGACTGGATGTAGGTCGGGAGGACCGAACCAGGATATATCTTGTGTACTCTGTGTTTGATTCTCTTGTGTCTGCATTTACTTTTACTTATTTAAACTCTGCAAAACTTGTCTGGCCAGTCGACTCAGATTCGGATCAGTCGACTGATCAGTCTTGTATTAGTTGTTCTCTTTGCTTCATCAGTCGCCTGCCTTATCTATAAGTCGACTGCATCGAGAGTTTAAATTTATTTTATTTTTGCTATATCAGTCGACTGTTAACAACTAAGTCGACTGTGCCGAGAGAAATTATTTATTCCGCAATTTAATTTTGATAAACACTATTCACCCCCCTTCTAGTGTTTGTTGCTTAGCCTACAGGATCCAACACTCTTCCTCGACCTTGACCCAGGGACCTTTCCCCTTATCAAGAACGGAGGCCCTCACTTGGCCCTGGCCCCTCGAAGTAGCCACCCCCTTGCTCGTCTCCGAGCGAATCCTCGTGGTCCTCGTCTCGAGCTGGGCCTTCGAGATGACTAGGGACGGCTCCCTCGGCCTCTTCGTCACCTCCCCCTTCTTCTCGGCCTTCTCCTTCCTCATGGCGAGCCTCTTTGCCTTGATTGATGCTTCATCCATACCTGCAGAAAAATCCATTAAGAGCAATGAGCGAGAAAGTACGAAAAGTTCGAAAGAAAAGAAACAACTACATACACAGGACGGCTGGGCTCAATCCAGCACTCGCCAGGTGGGGCTCCGTCACCGTAGTCCAATCGATACTAGGTGACAGACGGAGGCGTTCGACAAACCACCACTCCTCGGCCGTCAGATCCCTCGGCCTCGGCGGTTGATAACTCGACTTGGAGTGGTTCCATCGAGTGGGAATGTCCCAGGGCTCTTCACTCCGGATCACCAGATATTTTTTCTTCCAATCCTTGATGGAGTCCGGATGGCTGTGAACGACCTTCCCCTTACTACGGGACGAGATGTAGTAAACACCCTCAGCCGCCGAGCTGATCATCAACATCGCTCGGAACACATTCAGCCGCAGGGGTACCTTCTGTTCCTCGCACATCAGTACAAAGCAGATAATCTGCTTCCAAGAGTTCGGTCCGTACTGCATCGGCGCCAAGGAGGCCCAGTTCAGCACATCCCGAACAAACGGGTGGACTGGCAGCCTCAGTCCGGAGATGAAGGCGTCCACTGGGAAGACGCAATACCAAGCAGAAAGGGGATCAGTGGGGCGCATAGTAGAGCTCGGCAACAACAATTCGTAGCCAGGCCCTATGTGGTACGCCAGCTGCAAAACCTCCAAATCCCCGCCCTCCAAGACGGTCGGGATCGCGTCCATCATCACCCTCTTCCGACTCGGCGAAGAGGGTTGCACGCCGAAGAGCTCCTTGTCAGAGAGATCGTCGGGATATTGACGGAAAAGCTTCGGCTGAACGGGCGAACCTGTCATCAAATTGCGGAAAACAGGCGCCTGGCTCGAACCACCAGTCCTCGACCCTGCCTTCCTCGGAGCCCTCTTCCTCTTCTTGCCTCGTCCCGACGAGGGCTTAGATAATGGCCCCAGGACAGTCCGCCTGGAACTCAAACCTGCACCCTGAACCATGGGTCTCCTTACTAAGTCGGCCTCGCCTCCCTCCTCCTCAGAAGACAACTCCAAAACATGGACATCGTCCGAACCATCACTTGCTTCCTCCGACTCGCTACTCTCCACCACAAAGGGATGTCGGGAGCGTAACGGCCTCGCCTTGTGTACCTCCTCCCCCTCACATACTGGTTCCTCCCACGAGACTGAATCGGAAGGCTCCGCAGCGTGTACTGACTCCTCAAGAACGGGCTCCTCCCACGACGTCGATTTGGAGGCAGGTTTCACTCCCCCCCCAGACGTCGACGCTGACGAACCAGAATGAGCCCTATCCATCTGTGCCTAAACTAAACAGACTTACCCACTAACCTGGGGTCGCGTCGGAAGGACGAGCCTAGCACAGCAAACTGCAGAGACAAGCGCTGAAGGGTTGGAAGATTTTTTGAGGAAGAAAGCAGCGAGAAAGAAGTGGGCGAGAGGGGGAGAGGGAGTAATACTTATAGAGGATAAAGACGACTCCTCGACTTCCGCAAATACTGTTCACTGATTGACGTGCAACTGCGGCCTGGAAAATCGCGCCATGTCCTCGAGACGTGCACTGCTGACGTCATCAGGTGCCAGGCTGGCGGCCAGATGCAGGGGTCGGTTCAGATAGAATATTCGGCAGAGAAAACATTTTACTTAAGATTTAAGGCGCCGTCCTTCGACAGACGCCTCGGGCTCCAGCGCTCGGTCGGTTCCCCTTTCACCCACGAACAGCTCGGGGCTTACAGCTTCGACGGCCGAAACCCCGAACTGTTCGAGGGTGGGACAGAAACCACCATCCCCCGGAGCCCTATCGGAAGACAGATTGGCCAACCTCCAATCGGAGACGACCCCTCTATCTGAGGCTCTTCAGCCCCAAGTCCGGAATACGGTCGGTGCCCCTCCCGTCCGGATCTCTCTCGGGCCAAACAACCGTGTCAGGGTCGTCTGACCCGAAAAAGGATCCAGACGGCAGAGCCACCACCAATCCGAAGCTCCTTATCCTCCGGTCCGGATTTCGGTCGTTACCCCTCTCGCCCTGATCTCCCCTGGATCTGGCTACCGTATCAGAGCCATCAGATCCAAGAGAAGATTCGGGCGGCAGAGTGACCACCTCTCCGACACGACCGGGGGTAAAATTTTGCAAGAGACAGGCGTCCGCCGGAGCAGACACCTCTGATGGCCAGTGGACCACCCTTGCTGTGATCAAACCCGCTGCGGAGGGAGGGGTACTTATAGCCTCCCCCATAGGCCGACCTTTATGACATGGGGAAAGCCAAACGACGGAAACCCATGCGCCATGCATTTATTAGGCGGCACATTTAAGGCCCCTGGGAAATTGGAACATCGCACAGATCCCGGAGCGCCTTCAATGCTCCGCGAAAATAGCGGGCTACCCCGCTCAAACATTCTAAGGCACAACGGTTCGCCCTCACCCTTGCCGACCCCTAATCCCTCGCCAGCTCGAGGTCGGGTCTAGCACCAGGGTAGTCTTCTCAGGAAGGCTCCACGGTTCGCCATCGCCCTTGCCGACTCGTAATCCCTCGCCAAGCTCGAGGACAGGTCTGGCACCAGGGTGGTCTTCTCAGGAAGGCCCAACGGCTCGCCACCACCCTTGTTAACCCGTAATCCCTCGCCAGCTCGAGGTCAGGTCTAGCACCAGGGTAGTCTTCTCAGGAAGGCTCCACGGCTCGCCATCGCCCTTGCCGACTCGTAATCCCTCGCCAAGCTCGAGGTCAGGTCTGGCACCAGGGTGGTCTTCTCAGGAAGGCCCAACGGCTCGCCACCACCCTTGTTAACCCGTAATCCCTCGCCAGCTCGAGGTCAGGTCTAGCACCAGGGTAGTCTTCTCAGGAAGGCTCCACGGCTCGCCATCGCCCATGCCAACTCGTAATCCCTCGCCAAGCTCGAGGTCAGGTCTGGCACCAGGGTGGTCTTCTCAGGAAGGCCCAACGGCTCGCCACCACCCTTGTTAACCCGTAATCCCTCGCCTGCTCGAGGTCAGGTCTAGCACCAGGGTAGTCTTCTCAGGAAGGCTCCACGGCTCGCCATCGCCCTTGCCGACCCGTAATCCCTCGCCAAGCTCGAGGTCAGGTCTGACACCAGGGTGGTCTTCTCAGGAAGGCCCAACGGCTCGCCATCACCCTTGTTGACCCATAATCCCTCGCCAGCTCGAGGTCGGGTCTAGCACCAGGGTAGTCTTCTCAGGAAGGCTCCACGGATCGCCATCGCCCTTGCCAACCCGTAATCCCTCGCCAAGCTCGAGGTCAGGCCTGGCACCAGGATGGTCTTCTCAGGAAGGCCCCAACGGCTCGTCATCGCCCTCCTTGACTCGTAATCCCTCGCCAGCTCGAGATCAGGTCTAGCACCAGGGTAATCCTCTCAGAAAGTGTCAACGGCTCGCCGCCTCCCTTGCATATCTATAGACCCTCACCGGCTCGAGAATCACTCTAAACATCAGGACAACCCCCTCATGAAGACCCAGTGATTCGCCATCCCATTTCTACAACCATAAACACTCCTCCCCGGCTAGCTTCTGCACCCCCGTAGGAGTGGGGGGCTTGTGTGGTGGGGTAAAAATGGCTTGGGGCCCAACCAGGGCCCAATACAACTCTCACTCAAAAATGGTAAAAACAACAATCTAGTTCGGCTTCGAGCCACTACAGGGTTGGCGCCGAGCCTCAAGTTCACCCCCACAGAACTGGTCTCCTCGTATCCGACGAGCCTCAATGGTCCTCGGCCTCCGATCCGTGACAGCCCCACGGGCAGTCCCCCCATCCTGGCAAGGCATGAAGATGACCTGGCACAGCCTAGGCCCTCCGATTCTCCCAGGGGCACAGGAGACCCATGATCAGCCATGTCAGCTCCCAATACCACCCAGGGTTTCGCCACGACAGCCCTATACCACTCCTGGTATTGCTACGTCTGCCCTAAACCCCCTGGGCCTTCTGCCACGTCAGACCCATGGGCTTTCGGATTCAGAACCGGCCCCCAAGCGGATCCAAACCCGGTTGGAATTCTCTATAAATACTAGACCCTCACCCACCTTTTCAGGTAATCAATCTTTTGCCACTAAAATTTACCTAGTTATTGCTACTCTCTCACAGAGACTGACTAGATCGTCGGAGGGTCCGCCACCGGGATAAACCCCGGTGTTTCAGGACCGTCTGCAGGTACACGAGACCTCGGATCCGAACCCCCTGATCCGAGCCCAGATGTCCACCTCATTCCGAGCCTCTCGCAGGTTCCGCCCGGTCAGCCGAGGGTCGTCAGACGAGCAGCTTTCTCCTTCAATACAAATCGAGTCCGAACTCACACCTGGTGCATCCACACGTCTCCCAGAAACACACCGCATCACCTTTTAAGAAGAATCAGTTGCTATTGTGATCATACATGTTTGCATATCTGCTCAAGCAAGTCCCAACCCATCCAAGCAATTGCTTTGAATCGGAAGTAAGGGCCTTCATCCAACAAGTCGTCTATAAGTTTCCATCAAACAAAGTGTTTTTCTCAAAGGCAAATCAACAGTGGATTGTTTCCTTGTAGCCCACGAAGCCATCAATCTATACTGCACCAAAAAGTCAGATACTCTTATGCTAAAGATTGACTTCCGTAAAGCCATTGATACCATTAGTTGGACTTTCATTGATCAAATGCTAGCTACCAGAGGCTTCGGTTCAAGCTGGTGCAGTTGGATTAAGGCAATTCTTCACTCAACTAAATCCACTGTTCTAGTAAATGGGGTAGGGGGCAAGACAATTAACTCAAAGAGAGGATTAAAGCAAGAAGATCCCCTTTCTCCGATGTTATTTATCTTGGCGGTAGATGTGCTAGCACAAATGTTGTGAAGTGGAAGAGACAATGGCACTTTTTCTCAGCTGCAACTCAGGGGCTCCCTAGCTTCGCTCGCCATACTACAATTCGCTGATGACACTCTCATATTCTGCAAGGGTGATGAACAAGATGTGCTACATCTAAAGTTGCTACTACATTTATTTGCGAACATATCATGTCTTCACATTAACCTTTCCAAATCATCCATTATCTACTTTAGGCATTCTAAAGCCAAGCTTCAGGCTTTTGCTCATATCCTAGGTTGCAAGCATGACTCCCTACCCGCCAAATACTTGGGTCATGCCATTATCCAAAGGCAAATTAAAGAAGAGAGACTGGCAACCACTTATTCTTAAAATTGAGAGGAGATTATCGACTTGGAAAGGTCGACTGCTCTCTAGGTGGGTGGGTGGGTGTGTGTGTGGGGGGGGGGGGGGGGGGGGGGCTTATCCTCATCAATTCGGTACTGAGTGCCCTGCCGACTTATTTCGCTTCATTCTTCAAATTGTCCTAGTGGGTTATAGCAAGAATTGACCAAATACGGAGCACATTCTTTTGGGTAGGGGAGATACAAATGCTACTGGAGCCTCTTGTACCAACTGAAAGCAAATTTGCCAGCCCAAACAACAAGGAGGCCTAGGGATTTTAAATCTCAGCTAGTTCAACAATGCCCTGCTTATAAAATGGTGGTGGAAAATCTTATCTGAGGAATCCCTTAGCACTCAAATTCTCAAATCCTTATACTTCAACAGAGCGACCAACTCTTTCACATGCAAGGCTCAAGCTTCTGAATTCTGGAAGAATGTCTACAAGCTGAAAGAGCAATTTGAACAAGGGATTTCTTGGCAACTTGGAGATGGAAAACTGCTTAAATTTTGGACCTCCAATTAAATTGGAGGCAGCAACATCGCCAAACTATTCCCGATTTTTTTTAGGCAGCTTGGAACAAAGATGCCCCAATGTGTTCTCAAGGCCACATTCATCAGGGCAGATGGATTTGGAGACCAAACCTTCATACTTCTACATCCACCCACATCCTCATCGAGAAGAACCAGCTACTGCAACTTATCTCTCACTTACAACCATCTACAACCGCAGACACTGCTAATTGGAGACACTCTAGCTCAGGGTGCTTCACCATCAAGTCTGCTTATGATTTCTACAGCATCTCAGGCCTAATATCCCCTTCTACAGTGCCTGATGGAAGAATTTAGCACCACTCAAATGCAAAATTTTTATTTGGATGCTGAGTTGGGAGATACTCAACTCCAAGGAGAGGTTATATTCTAAAGGATGGGATGGTGATCTGACATGCACAACCTGTGCATGTCCGATCGAAACCGCTTTCCATATCTTCCTTCAATGCCCACTGGCTATTTAGGCTTGGCAACTATTCACACACCGCTTCAACATCACAAATTTACCTACATCAACTACTGAATGTTTCACACATTGGTGCGTTGATTCCCAAAACCACAAGTTCACACACTCTTGGCACATGGTTACGCTGGCTACCTGTTGGAGTATCTGGCATGCTAGAAATGATAGAATTTTTAACAACAAGACTATTACAGCAGATAAACTTATATCTAACATCAAATTCTGGTTTTCTCATTTGCTAGATAGTTGCGGAGACTCAAAGAAAAAAGCCAAGATTCTCCAAGAGATTGAGAATACTGGGGATCGAGATCTCATGAGGCCATGGGACGACTGCTCGATTCAAAGTATGGGTCGCACCCAAGGATAGTCATCAAGATCTGCGCCTCTGTTAGTAGGTTATTTTGTTCATTTTGGGGACTATGCACGTCCCCGCTCTTGTAATATTTCAAACTTATTTGTGTATTGCTGTTATTAGGGGGGATGCCCTCTCTACGACTCAGTGCTATGCCATCTCAAACTCAGACATGCACAGAGCTCACCCCGCCTCCAATCCCTTCCCTACTATATATATATATATATATATATATATATATATATATATATAGGGAAGTCTTCCGTTGTGCACCGCCAATGGTGCACACGACGTGTGCACTCTGCCTTCCTGCCTTCGCATCGACGACCCGAACCATTCACATTGATCTACACATCTAAATTAGTCTAAATATATAAAATCAAATTATTTGAAATTCATTTCCCCATTTATTGAAGTATTACCAAATTGTATGGCTGAAAATCATTGTTTTTTATAGTCACATGATGGATGGACAAATGAATTTCAAATGATTTGATTTTACATATTTAGACTAATTTAGATGTGTAGATCAATGTGAACGGTTCGGATAGTTGATACGAAGACGGAAAGACCGAGTGCACACGAGTGCACACTGGAGAGTGGTGCACAATGAAAGATTTTCATATATCTATAACTATTATAATGGGAGAGATGGGGTTGTAAACAAATAAACAATTTTTTATTCCTTAGTGTGTGTGTGTCAACACATGCAGCGCACGTGTTGGTAGATTTTTTTTTGTCCTTTTCATTCCCCTCCCCATTTTCCCCACGTGCATCGCACGTGCATTACACTAGTATATATATATATATATATATATATATATATATATATATATATAAAAGGTAGGTTCATCCTAACTTTTTCCAGTGAAAAAAACAAAGCTTCCATCAAACTTAGACGATGGAAGCTCACTTCAAAACTTTGGGCTAAAATATAGTACTGAAGATAGTGTTCAAGAATCAGTATGGCCTTTTTTTTACTACTGGGCCCAAAAAGACTTAACTGCTACTTTTACTATTCCGTTTATCCTCACTTCCCAGTTTCCCTCCCTCTGGCTCTTCCCCCCGCATCCCCCAAATGCAGCAACCCAAACCCCCCCAGATCCTCTTTCTAGAAGACTACCTCCGATCCACCACTAACACCACCACCAATTCCACACCCACACCCACACCCAGTGCCACCTCCATCCTCCAATCCTGGTCCCACCTCCGCAACCCCACCATCCTCCACCCCCAAAACCACCCCCTCCTCCTCTCCTCCCTCCGTTCCCTCTCCTCCCTCCCTCCCCACTCCCTCCACGTCGCCGACCCCCAAGCCAAACTCCTCCTCTCCCTCCTCTCCACGTCATCATCATCATCATCATCTTCTTCTTCTTCTTCCACGTCAGCATCGTCCCTACCGTCCGATGCCCTCCCCCTAATCTCCCGCCTCCTCTACATCTACCTCCGCAAATCCCCCCGTCCTTCCCCTCACCTCATCCAGTCTATCTCCTCTTCCCTCTCTCCCCTCACCTCCCCTCCTTCCACTTTCTCTCTCCTCCTCACCGCCGCCCTCTCCGCCGCCGCCCCCTCCTCTTCCCGCTCCTCCGCCCTCTCTCTCCTCACCCGTCTCCTCCATGACGTCACCCCCTCCTCCCTCCCCGAAACCCTCGCCGCCATCGGCTACGCCCTCCCCCAATCCGACCACATACATTTCACACCCCTACTCAACTCTCTATTATCAAGAATCTGGGATGCGGTCCCCCCTTCCCTCGACGGCGGCCTTATGCTCCTCCGACTCCTCGAATGGGTTGTCACCAATTCGACTCTGGATACAATTCAGTCGCTCTGTAACGAGATTGCGGGGGAGAGGAGGGATTTCTCGCGGTTTGCGGTTGTGATGGCTGCTACTGGGGTTCTGAGGGGGTTGAGGTTGAACTTGAGGGTGAAGTTGAGTGCGCATTTGACGGTGTTGTTGGAAGAGGTGATTGGCTCCGTTGCAGGGTTTGCGGTTGAGGGCAGAGGAGGTGAGGAGGAGAGGAGGTTGCTGTTGCAGTGTGTCTCGTTGGGGGTGGTGAGGTGTGGGCTGAGTTCGTTTAGTGCGCCCGTGTTTTTGTGCGTTGGTTCGGCGTTGATGAGTGAGTTGCTGCCGTTGCCTGGGTTGTTGAGGATGGCGAGTGATGGGGGTGGTGGGATGGTTGAGAAAGTTAAAGAGTTTTCGGGGAGTTTACTTTTTAAGGAAGCGGGTGCGGTAACAGGTGTGTTTTGTAATCAGTATACAATGGCAGATGAGGAGCACAAAATGGTGGTAGAGAATTATGTTTGGGAGTATTCCAAGGAGATGTACTTTGAGCTGAGGAAGGCGTTGCTTTTGTTAAGAGGGAAGAATGATGAGTTGATTGGACTCCTTGATAAGGTTGCGGAGGCTGCGTTTCTAATGGTAGTTGTGTTTGCTGCTGAGGTTACGAAGCAGAAGTTGAATGCTAAGTTGTCCGGGCAGTTTAGACCGGAAGTTGCTGTGAAGGTTTTGGTTGCATTTTCGTGCATAGAGTATTTGAGGCGTGTTAGATTGTCAGAGTACACTGAGGCGGTTCGCCAAGCTGTTTTGACGATCCAGGAGAATGCTTCATCTTGTGCTATGTTCGTTGATTCGATGCCTCCTTATACCGAAATTACAAATGAGAATGGTAACTATCTCATTCGCTCCTTATATATCTGATTATTTATTTATTTATTTCTGTTCTTATACAATATGTATTCATTATTTGTTTGTACCTTTGGAAAATTTGAAGGCTCACTGGTTTTGGAGGGAATGAAATATGTATGGTGGAAAGATGAGGTACAAACTGCCCGAATATTATTTTGCCTGCGGGTTATACCAACTTTCATTAGCCTTCTTCCTTCTTCTGCATTTGGAAAGCTAGTGGCACCAACCATGTTCTTGTATCCTTAATTATTAAGCATTAGTGATGTTTATCCAGCTTTCCCCTATGCACACATTACAAAAGAGTTTTAATCACCATCGAGGCTCTTCCCATCAAAATGGGGGTCATACTGCCAATACTCTTACAAAATTGATAAAGATCCATAAGATGTTTCACCAAATTTGCTTAGTAAAATGAAGTGGTAGGATAATAAGTTTGCTAAGGAAAACATTTATCTTTGAAAGAAATTACTAGGCAAATAGCAATTGGAATCGTATTCTTAATAGAAACAAGTTTGGTTTTGTCTCAATTTTTATTCCTTAAGTATATTATGTACAGATATATGCGATACCCAAATGAGAAAGTAGCTCGAGCATCACATTCAGTATTTGTAGCCTTTTTGTCTTCTGGAAAGGATTCCGAACAGGATGAGAGATTGGATTTGAAGGAAAAGCTTGTTTTCTACTACGTCCAGAGATCTTTAGAGGTACATGAAGAACGGAAAACCATTTTGATTGATGTTGGAGGAGCTTAATGTGACTTTTCTTTCAAAATGTAGGCATACCCTGGGGTTACCCCATTTGAAGGTATGGCTTCTGGAATTGCAGCTTTGGTTCGACATCTTCCTGCCGGAAGTCCAGCCATATTTTACTGTGTTCACAGCCTGGTTGAGAAAGTTACTGAGCTTTGTTCTAGTGCATTGATAGAAGATCCGACCATGTGGAAGAGTTGGGAGGGCAACTCAGAGCCTTGTAAGAAAGTTCTTGATTTGCTTCTGCGACTTATTGCCCTTGTGGATATACAGGTATACTCATTGTGACTTCATTTTTCATTACTTTTTGAATTTTCCCTTTACCATGTATCAGTAACTTCATGCGAGGAATTTAGCACAAAAAAACTCCATAGCAGGACAGTATCGGTCGGAAATTTATTGGCAGTAACAACAGTATCCTTATTATCAGTAAGTAATATCATGATACGAGACAGTATAAGCTGATAGCTTGAATCATGCACTATGACTGGAGAGATTCTTGGGTTTGCCAAATCCTAGTAGCTTATAGAATTTAAGTTCATTCTCATTGGTTGTTTCTGAAAGGGGAGTGGCAGCCACTGAGAAATTATCTTTATTGTTCTGCTTCCAATATTTTGTGTACATCATTTCTATTGCTATTATCATTTTTCATGTTATGTTGCCTTTTGGTATGGAATAATGATCCCGAGTGATGCAATTTCCCATCAGAGTTGCTCGGTTGAGCTTAAGTTGCATATGATTACCCAGGTCTCCTCCTTGCCAACTGACATATAGGATTTATGGTAACTCTTTTGCTATCTAGGTGAGAAATTGTTCACTGGACGAGCGGGAGTGGGCTGAATTTTAGTGCTAAAAAATTCGTTACCAAAACTTTGTCACGCCCCATTTTCCGAAAATACGGAAACACAAACACGTGACATTGGCCCAGCGAATGACTTCCGTCATCCATAAGCTATTTACCCATTCAACTCAACAATAATAACAATACAAAACAATTGCGCAGGCAATAATAATAATCACATGAACAATAATACTTTTAATAAGATAATATGAAATAACCAAATATTATAATCCAACATCTGGAACAAATAATAATATCCGAGTCATAAGCCCAATACAATAATAAATCCAAACACAATGATAATAAATTTCAATACAATAAGTCCAATAAAATATCATTCAACCAAAAAGCATAAATCTTTAGAAAGCTTGTTCTCCACTTCCTGCAGGTAATTCTCCATGATCACCTGTGAATACTTAATCTAAAAAGATAGAAAATTTGTCTTTAGAGCAAGTCATGGACAACAAGTAGAGAAAGCAAAGAAACAATGGAATAACGATGTAACAATGAATTTAATGGATCAATAAGAATCAATAATAATGGACGATAGCAAATAATCAATATCAATGATAGACGATGCAATGGTTATAAACAATGATTCAATATTACAACGTTCAATGGTCGATGTCAATAACACTTAGACAATATTCGATATCAATAGAAATGATGATGTTCAATATGCAATGTCGATGTTGTGTTAATTCTTAAGTCTATTAATTTTTAACCTAACTAATGCATGTATTACTGCATCCTATAACTATAGGTTCGATGTATACCATCAATGTCGTTTAGACTCTAGTGGTGAATTCTATAGATCATGTGTCGGTACGATAATTACTGATACGATAACAATATTGTTGTACGATACATTATAATGATACACTGATACGATACGCGAAAGATTGGGGTGCCGTAGTCAGCGCTCCAACAATCAATCGATAAAACACTGGCCGACATAGTCTCTATATTGTTCACTACCCAAGTCAATCTCTTAAACCCCGGCTTGTTAATTATTTTATTGATAATACAGAATTTTGTCCACTAGAATTAGAAGTTGCCCCATTTATTTGAAGATACATTTGCCAATGTATGCAGGCTCTTTGGTAAATACTTCTAAGGTGTCAAATATAGCGTTGAACTAGGAATGCTGGAATATGGGAATCCAACTTCTGCCTACTAATAAGGACACATCTAGTCATATTATTATGTAGTATATGTCCCAGATCTATCCAATACTTGTTTGAACCCTACTTGGTTGAACCTGTTGATAGGTTTGAGTTAAATGTTTTAAAGGTCATGCATGAGATGAAGTGTGTTCTGATTTTCAAATATGTTGTATATCTTCTATATGGTCTTTCTTTTAGGATTTAGGTTAATTTCTCTTTCTTATTATATTTAGGGTCAATTATATAAAGAGATGGGGAGATTGTGAAGATGTATTCTCTCTTAATTTATTTTGGATAGGAGCTATATTTACCATGTCTCGTATATATTCGTTTCTAATTCTATCATTCATGATTTCTCCATATATCTATCTTAGCATCCTCATTTCTGCTATACTCATTTTTTGAATCTGTTGTTTTTTTGTTGTCCCAACACTTTGCTCCATATATGATTGCTGTTCTAACAACCATTCTATAAGTTTTTTCCTTCTAGTTCAAAGGTATACGTTTGTCACACAAAGTACAATTAGTACTTCTCCACTTAAGCTATCTTGCTTGTGTCCTATATGTAACATGTTCACAAATTTCTCAATCTCTTTGTATAATCAAGCGTAAATATCGGAAATGGTCTATCTTAGGTATCTCTTGACCATCAAGCTTCACTATTTTCTCATTTGTGTTCTGAATATCACTAAAATTACGTTCTATATACTTTGTTTTAGTTTTGCTTATTCTAAAGCCTCCAGTTTCCAATGTTTCTCACCATAATTATTATTTAGCATTGATTTATGTGCTAGTCTCGCCCACTAAGACGACATCATCGGTAAAATGCATACACCAAGGCACCTCATCTTGTATCCCTCTCGTTAATTCATCCTAACCAAAGTAAAGAGATAGGAGCTTAAAGCCGAACCGTGGTGTAAACCTACTGTAATAGGGAATTCACTATTCTCTCTTTGGGTTGTTCTAATTGTGGTCATTGCCCTTTTAATCATATCCTTAATCACCTCAATATACCGAATAATTACTTTTTTGTTATTTAACACCCACTATACTATGTCTCTAGGGACTTTATCATATTCATTTTTTCATAAGTTCCCCCAGTACACAAATTGGTTCCATTATTGACCTCCCAGGCATAAATCCAAAACTAATTCTTAGACACTGTTGTTTTTAGTCTCAGTCTATGTTTGATCACTTTCTCCCAAAGTTTTATCGTATGACTTATTAATTTAATCTCTCAGTAGTTGGAGCAACATTGTATATCTCCTTTATTTTTATATATAGGTTCTAAAATACTCTTCATTCATCGGACATCCTCTTGGCCATCAAAATCTCATTGAACAATCTTGTTAACTAACCTACTCCTACATCCCCAAGACATTTTAAAACTTCAATGGTTATACATCCGGTCCTAAAGCTTTTCATATTTTTATCTTTCTTACAGCATTTCGAACCTCTGGGATCCTAATTCTATGGAAAAAATATGTGCTTCTGACTCTCTCTCGATTCTTCTATATTTAAGTTGCCCACAACTTTTTCATTTAATAACTTCTCGAAGTAACTTCGTCATCTTTCCTTAATTTTCTCATCTTTTACTAAGACTCGAGAATCTTCGCTCTTAATATATCTAATTGTATCCAATGTTTTCCTATACCTTCGTTTGGCAAGCTTATAGATGTTATTTTTTCCTTTTGTTCCTAATTTTATGTATAAATCATCGTAAGTTTTTCCTTTTGCATTTCTTACCGTTTAAAAAAAATAAATTATAACGGTCTTATATCTCTCCAAATCCTCCTCATTTCTATTATTTTGCCATATTTTGAAGGCTGATCTTTTTTTCTCACAATATTTTGGACTTCTTCTTTACACCACCATATTTCTTTAGTTTGCATTTCTCTACCTTTATAAGATTTATCTTATGCACAGTCATTTTAGTTCACATTATATTTGTCTCCTTTCCAATTTCATGTTGGACTTTATCTTTAAAAACCTGTAGTTTCTCTCCCTTCAAGTTCAACCATCTGGTTTTTGGGTCCTTAGTCTCATTCCTTGTACATATGTGTTTTCTGATCCTAACATCCAACACCATTAATCTATATTGTGAGGTTAAACATTCTCTCAGTATAACTTTACATTCTTTACATATCAAGCGATTCACTTTCATAGTAATGAAAAGTCAATTTGGCACATATTTGCCCCACTTTTAAATGTTATCAAATGTTCTTCCCTCTTCCTTAAATAAATATTTGCTAGTAAAAGATCATACGAAGCCTCAAAATCGAAGTCTCTGCCATCGTTCTTATGTCCAAATCCATGTCCATCTTGCATCCTCTCATATCTCATGTTTTCTTCTCCTACATGTCCATTAAAATTTGCTCCTATAAATAATCTCTCACATAAGGTACTACTTGAATTATCCCATCCATATCTTTCCAAAATTTATTTTTCCATAAGTCTGTCAGTACATAAATTCTAAAGGTAGTTTCTATCCAAGATAAATTAAGAGAAAATCGCCGCAGGTTGTTTGGACATGTCACACAGACCTAGTAGTGTCCTCGTTAGAAAGAGTGATTTGATAAGTATTGAGGGTAGAGTTAGGAGTAGGGGTAGACCTAAACTTGGGTGAAAACTATGAGAAAATATATGATAGCTTGTGACCTTACAAAAGATAGTGTTAAACCGACTAGAATGGAAAACCAAAATTCATATAGCCGACCCCAATTAGTTGGGAAAAAGGCTGTGTTGTTGTTGTTGTCCCTTTCTTATAACATGGAACCATGGGTGATGCCCGTTGTTAACTTAGCTGTAAGGCCCCTTTTTTTGGGGTCAATAGACTAACATAGGAGTTTCAGCTTTTTACTGAAGCTTGTTAGCTTTATTCTTAATATTACAAAAATGAAAATGAGCCAATAATAATCCGATCGAAGTAAACGCATAGTGGAGGAAAGATGAAATCTAAACAATGAACAAATTCCTTCATTGGATGCTATCCTAAAGAGTAAAATAAGTAGGAAAGATTTCTTTCGATGGCAAAAATCTCTGGTAATGTCGAAATCTGTAAACTTACCTTTCATTGGCCATTCAGAAACAGTGATGATTTTACCATGAGGTAACCAGGATCATTTATTTGAGGGCAGTATTCTATTTGTTGGTTGTGACAACCTATTCATATAATATAATGAACTGGTGAATTATCTAATAAGAGACTAAAGATCTTAAGAGAGCATGATAAGCATCAGATCTGGGATTTATCCATCGCATTGTTTATATGGACTCATCTTCTATGGTTGACCTGAGATCTTGCAGACATTGATACCTGTGCAAATCTTAGAACTACTGCATCACATGATTACGAAAAATTTATATTAAAAAGACAGCGACTTACAATCCCACACTATTAGGGCACACATTTCTCAGGAGAAAAAGAAAAAATCATAATAATGCTGTGTCAATGGCTCAATCTGCTACTTTTTTCCTTACCCCCAATAGTTCTCTACATGTTCTTATATCACGGTTGCCGGACTGAGGATTGGTCTCCTATGTAACGGAGACTTATTTGGTTCGCTTAATCGAAACATATTTTAAAATAAACTTGTAATGCTTTTTATACTTTTGGGGGTTATATTTCCGTTATACTATAATTTTTACACATGCAGACAAACCAAACATACACATGTAAATATGTAATAGTTCGATTGTGTATAGACACTGTTTCCATTCTTGGTAGTTAATGTAATCTGATTTTTGTGGTGTATTCTACAATGGCAGTTACATTATTGGTGAAGTTAATCAAGATAAATGTGACACAAGTCATGCAGCGACAGTATGCATTGCTCTGGAAAGAGTGTCATAACTGAGAATGTTGACTTCATCATTCAAAGCATTATAAACCACAGTTTGAATCATGAAATCCTAATTGCAGATCGTAACGGGGATTTGGTGGTTTCTGCATGCAAAGACTTATGTTCATACTACTGTGATGGTTTATATAATCTCTTCCCTTTTCTTCAGGTCTTACCGTACTTGCTGAAACGGTTGGCGGAGTTTGTTGTCCAGCTGCCTCAAGAAGGCCAGAATTCGGTGCTGGATGAAATGTATGCCCAGGTTGCTGAGTCGGATGATGTTACAAGGAAACCGGTTTTGGTCTCGTGGTTGCAGTCACTTTCCTACTTGTGCTCACAAAAATATTCCAGCTCCGTTAAAAAAGGCGGCAACCCTAGATTGGATGCTGCTCTGTGAATAGGAGAGGACTGCCTGCTCTAAAAAAAAAACTTGTCATTGTCCTTGAATCCAAAGCTTTTTTTGTTTCATTTGTGTACATTGTATATTCTCAACTCTCAGAATAATAGTAGTATTAGCAACTATAACTACAGAAATGGATAGTGTAAGGTGGTAATAATACAACGATACTAAGTAATAGTTTCATGTAGAATAAAGTGGGAAGGTTACCAATTCTGTTTCAGATGATTCTTTAATTTATTTGAACAGTTGTATATTGTAATTTGCGCTCTCTACATGATGGTAGCAATCTACTTGATTTCCATTACAAGTTACTTGCATCTATTGCTTCCTGGCACCTGATTGTTAAAGATGAACGGAATGGCGACTTGACCTTGATCAGTGGTTGCAGACTATAGAGTCCCGGTTTGAGTCTTTTGAGTTCTAGAACGTATAACAGCAAAGTAAAATGTGTTCCCATTGAACCCAGATGCGGTTTCTTTTTTCCTTCCTTTCTTCTTGAGTTTCTTTCTTTTGTTTTGTTTTTGTTTTTGTTTCTTTTTGAGAAATTTTTTGTTTCTCATTACACTTGTGATAGTGTTTTGGTATGTATCTACGACCTAATGGCTGGATTCCATTCAACATGCATATATTATTTGCTGCACAGGAATTAGGCAGCTTAAAGTTTCAAATGATGCAAAACTAGCAGAGCGGATGAACCGATACTGGCAGGCGACCTTCACAGTCCATTATATGCACATCAGACTGATATCTCAAGCTGATGAAAATAAGTCTTCAGCTTAATAGAAACTTATCTGTCATATCATTTTCTTTATAGTTGCTAAGATATATTCATTGTAACATAATTACAGCACCTTCCAAATCAAACCTTGCAAGCCAGTTAACATACCAAAGGTAAATACAAAGCAACATTGTGGGGACACATGTTTGTGGATTCCATAAATCTTGCTTCAACAAATCAATGCACCAGCTACATTCTTACTACAACTTTCGAAAATGGAAACTATAACATGCTCAGTGACAGTGAGGAGTATACAGACTATATCCACCCACTGCCGAGCTTGTTAACTCAGGTTTGCCAATGCACAGTATATACAGACAGTATTCTATATTTGACCAGAAACACGTGTCAATGATAATGAATGGTTGCTAGCTTTCCTCTCGAATTTGTACAGCAGATATCTTCTCGGCATCTGAACTGCTTTCCTTCTGGCTCCAGGGTTGTGTCGAACTGATAATGTCCAGAATTATATCATTATATCTTTAGTTTGAACCAAATTCTTTGTTCCATTGCTCGAGCTCTTCCCATCTGCACTTCTGTAAGCTCGGTCTAATGACAGACATAGCATTCTTAAAATCTTCATATTTCAGCGATCGTAACTGGAAAACAAGTGGATATAAATTACGTCAACATTCTGTAGCAGAAATGCTCTGATAAACTTTTCCCTAAGGAAATGATCAGTTGTACTCTTCCCTGAGGAAGACACTTTTTGCTGTAAAGCGAAATAAAATCAGTATACAACATTATTTACTCTCAAAATGCAAAAAGTTATTATTTAAATCAAATGAGTATACATCATTAAGGAGACAAATAAATCCTATTCTACAATTCAAAAATATTGATTTTCTTTTCCTAAATATCCAAATATTGATGCACACCTGATTTTGCTTAACGGTGAGAATCTGCTGTGGACCTAGTTCTCTAATTGGCATCAATGCAGCTTCTTCACACAAGGCTTGCAAATCACTACCAGAATACCCTAATCAGAATAAATTCAAATGGTACATGAATGATTCTTATACAAAATATCCTTAATAAAGGTTGCATGTTGGAAAAAAAAATGCACCTTCAGTCTCCCGTACAAGCCTTTCCAAATCACCACCTATAGGAGAAAAATTATCAGTTCGAAAATGGCCATCTGGAGGTGAAATTTGTTTAAGAAAGGGTCTCATTCAACTATTAATCTGTAATAAGTATGAGCATAACGACATGAGATTATGATGTTTCTAATTCAAGTACAAAAGATCATAAAAACACGAAGAGAAAATAAAGTAGTTAAATTTTTTTTTTTCATTTTTTTCAAGGCTGGCATCTGGAACCTGAATGTTATTCATTTTGACCAGCATAATGATTTCCAATGAGTAACCTACTTTATAATTGGCAGACAAAGTGCTTAACTGGTAGCCTAATTTCTAATGAGTTGAATTATGATTGACAAGTATACCTACCAGGTAGCGAAAATGCTTGACCTTTAAGCTGATTTTTGAGGAGCAGTCTCCTAACACTTTCATCTGGTAGAGGTACGTATATTCTCTTCACCTGGTAAAAATTATAGGTATAACCTGAATATAGTTAGTCCTAACAAAATAGCCTCTAAAGTACGACCCACAAAAGGGAAACAACTCCAACACAAGATAGACAAACAAATAGTTAGCGAATATATAATTAAGATTAAACCACATTATTTGGCAATAAAGTACTCTTTTAGGTGTTGAATAGAGGTAATAACAATCCTATTATGAATATGATTTTCAGTATTCAGTTCCAATTAAACAATTCACAGAGAATGAGAATCTAGTAAAAGCATTCTCAAGAAACTTACCAATCTCCTAAGAACAGCATCATCCAATTCCTGAGGCTTGTTAGTAGCACCTATATCAATAAATCAATGAACAGTTAACTGTCAATTTATTAAAATTAGATATACTATTTTGTATTCTGTGGAAACCTATCTTATCTATTAACTGCATTTTATAACAAGGGATACTCTAAAACTGGAGGCATCAAAATAATTTGCAGCGGGAATGCAGTAACTCATTACAATCATCTCTAAGAATTTTCCCATAAAATTAGTGTCATATATGCAACACTTATATGCAACAATGTTCCATAAAAGATTTGATCAGATTTATCTTAAAAACTGAAATTGAGCTAAATTCTTGAACATGGATGCTATGGACAAACGATAGGTCCTCAACAATTAAAAAACTAAAGGAGATTACCCACTAGTGGCATGGGGAGATATGTTATCAGCTGCAGAACTAAAAGATGGAAGATGAAAAAAAAAGCTTTGGGCTTGTTTGTCACATGGAGAGGGGAAGTATGAAAGTAGAGAATACAAGTTTCCTTTAGTGTTGGAAACTAGAATTTCTTCTCAAATTGTATGTTTGCAAAATTCGATTTCATATATAATGAAATTGATATAAAAAACCTAAGGGAGATTGCCCATTTCAACTATAAAATATCTTCTTTGAGAGAAGATGTAGAGTGGAGGGACTATAATGAGAAAATGAAAAGAGCGAGGAGATTCCATGAATTTCCTCCTCTAGAGGTGGTAAAACGTTTTTTTGAATCTCAAGCAAGATGCCCCCAAAACTAGAAACTCGAGTTTCTAGTTCCCTTTTTCACTTTTTATGTGATATGCATGGGATTTCATGGTATTTAATTAGTTTCTCAGTTATCCCTCTAATTTGAACTGTAGAATATAGACAAATCTAAACACAAACATAATTGAATCATAAAGGACTGCAATAACTGAACCCAATAAAAAATTGATGCAAATGAAAAGTGAAGAGAAGGAAATCCTAAATGGATAACCAAATGGTAGAAGCACATAGGTAGCTTACCTATAACAATTACCAAATCCTTTGGGTTTGAGGCCACCCCATCAAATTGGACTAGGAACTCTGATTTCAGTCTTCTACTTGCATCATTTTCATTGGTTAACCTTGTAGACAGTATGCTATCAATCTGTATGGTGAAGAAAATTGGGTAATACATGACATTACAAAAAAAAAAAAATACAACTCAAGTCAAAGCATGCATGTAAATTAAGATTTTAAAAATAAATCACAGTATGAAATTTTTGGATGAAAACAAAACACCTTTACTTATCACTAACACAACAGAATGTGGAAAACCAAGATAAAATTCTATATGCTATACGAAGCATATTCAATAAAGAAGGCCTAGAACCTTCTTTACAAGGTAAGAGTATTAAAAGAATGGTGCCATTTCTTTGATGAGAAAATGTTGCAACCACGAATATTACCTCATAACATAACACTCTAACAATCTGAGTACTAGAACAGTTAAAGTAGCTTACTTCATCCATGAAAATTACAGATGGCTGCCTAGAAACAGCAACCATGAAAAGAGTTCGAACAAGTTTTTCAGCTTCTCCCACCTATATGATCAAATGTAAAAAATGATTTTCATTACCACTAAAAAGTTGTTAACATAGAAAATGTTGACAAGAAAAGTTTGATGAAGAGTACAAACCCATTTTGATGTTAAGGATGATGCTGAAACATTGAAAAATGTTGCATCTGATTCTGAAGCAACAGCTTTTGCAAGCATTGTTTTCCCATTACCAGGTGGACCAAACAGGAGCAATCCTGAAAGAACATAAGAGTTCCAAAGAGTTCAACGATTTCCACAGGTATAGGCTTCTACAAAACCCAACAAAGGATGACTAAGACAATGCAAACACATTCAACCCCTACGTGAAATAAATGATATTCAGAAGTTACTGAAATAATTTGAAGGTGCAGTACAGTTTTGGACGAACAGTGGGGTTTTTCTGAGATTTCCAATGTAGAGGCAGTGATTAATTGAAGTTATTTCCCACACGTTTAAGGGCAGCCCTAACCATTTTCACTTTAAACAATGTTGAACTGAAGTTATTTTCTTACCCCCCACACCACCCCCACGTGCGGGCGCACCCCCCCCCCCCCCAACCCACACTCAACCCTCAGCCAAAATGAATATAAATGGACATAATTTTAATCATTTTAATCAACCCTTTAATTGTGAAAATATCTTTTAGCTGGCTTACCTCTCGCAGGCTTACGAAGGCCAGTGAATAAATCCCTTCGCTTAGTTGGCAAAATAACCATCTCCAGAAGAGTTTGTTTTGCCTTATCAAGACCAGCTACACAGAAGGGCATATAATTAGCAACTTTTTAACGTACTTTGAAATTGGAAGGTTGAACAGATCTCATAATCTCTTACCAACATCATCCCATTTAACAGCAGGGCTTCTGTCTACTATGGACAAATTTATCATTTCAACTAGCTTAGGATCACTACTACCAGAAGCTTCTTTAACAGGCTTGGGGCTACTGTAACTATTCTTCTTACTCCCTATTGCCAAGTTGCTGCTTTTTAAGCTTGGTAAGTTCCCCACAGTAGATTTGATTGCACCGACTGATCTTGGTGAAACTGTTTTGTTAAGGGTACTGCCTGGGCTGGCCTGCACAAATTAACAGATGCAAAAACACATTATAGAAAAAGAGAAGTATTTGAAAATCATTTGACAAATAATAGCAATAAACCTTGCATTTCCAAGTTCAAGTAGTCAGGAACTGAAAGAATAAAATTATGAAGAGGAAAGGGAGCCTCATACTCATACTCATTGGAGGAAGAATCCCTCATATTAATACAACAGTTGTACTCACAAGGTGGGACTCTATAGACTATCTACTATGTTCATCATGCTTCTTATGTCATAAGATGCATGTGTATAAAAAGTCCAACAGTTTGGAGGCCTCTTGCCCATGCACCAAATGGTGCCAATTTCTTATTCTACTGAAAGACAGTTCATTTTTCAACTACTGAAAGCATGAACAAAAGATTTTCAAACCACCTGATATTTTATAGGGATACACAATATGACATAAAAATAAAAATAAATAAAAAAAATGAGCGGTGTAGATCATTGTAGATCGTCTCTGGGGTGTCCCACCAAGTAATTACATTCACACTATATGAGAGAATCTACTCCAATAAGTATGAGGCATACTTTTCTCAATTATGAACTATATATCATCTATCACATAAGTAGAACATGACGAAAGGTAACCTCATACTTATTTGAGAAGATTTTCTCGTATAGAGAAATTGTACAAACACAGTGGGAACCATAAAAAACAATTGGCGCCATTCATATTGATGTACATGTCATAATATCTTTGTGTATGAAAAATGAAAATCAACTTGTTTGGATGTCTTTTTACCATGTTTCAAGTTAAATTGGCACGATGAGATGCATGGATCTTACGACATAAGGAACATGATGAATGGTGCGGATCATCTATATAGAATTCTACTGTGTGTGTTGTACAACTATATACGAGGTAAATTTCCTCCTATACGTATCAGACTCCCTTTCCTAATGCATATGTAAAATTTTAACAATAGTTTATATACACCATAGCAAGCCACATTTATCTAGCATGACAAGAAATTATACACTGTAACTTTACAAGTGAATTTAAATAATAAATTTAGATAGCACATAAAGAGCAATGAATTCGAGCAATGAATTCATTAGTGATCGACGTATATTTGCAAAATTTTCGCTAGTGATCAATCAGTAATGCCTTTACAATCTGATCAAGATAATCAAACATACCTGGATCGGAACTGCAGCACCTGTAAACCACAACAAAAAACAAAGTAAGAGCTAAACCAAATACCCATTACAAATCCAACAACATAAACACATCTTTTGCAAACAAAGAAGTAACTACCTGCCCTTTGAGTTAACACCTGCAACCTCTCCGCCACCTGCCCCTGCCATTTTGCAATCTTCTGCTGATACATCTTCACCTCATTTTGCTCACTACTGCATTTTTTCCAACAAAAAAAAGAGTTTTTTGTTTTTTTACAAATAGGTTCCTCAACTAATGGGTATTACTATTTAGTCCCAGAATCACAAAATTGAGAAATAATACCTAGAAGACAAAACCGACGGAACCCTAGCCGACTTCGCCTCAAGCATGATGCGATGCGCGTTGCTGTAATGGTTGATGGCGTCGTCACTGAGTCCCCACTCCTCGGCCCTAACCGCCTTGTCGATCTCCTCCTTCGCCAATTCGAAGTACCCCTTCAGTTTCAGAACCACTCGCTCGTTCACAATCGACGGTCCAGAAGCTTCCATCGAAGTCGAAGATGAGGAATCGGAGAGCAATTGGGCAAAAGAATCAAAGACGGATTTGAAGAAGAAGCTCATTTGTGCTACGATTTGGGGAAAGATTCATTATTTGGTGCGAAAATTGAGGAGGAAAAGGTTCCTATTTTATGATGTAGGAATGAGGAAGGGGAAAGTGACGAGGAAGAAGAAGAATTGAGCGATTTCTTTACTGCTTTAATTTTCGTGCGTCCAACACACGACTTCGATTCTGCTAGTTTAGTTCTAGTTCTAGATCTTTTTTCCAAAATAAGCCACCTTTTCAAACTAATTTCCAAAATAGATCACTTTCGAAACTAATTTTCAAAATAGATCTCGGCAGTTCCAAATGCATCCTATAATTTTTTTTTGGCGCAGTTGGCAACTACGGTCTAAGCATATACCACAATAATCCAACTCCAACACTCGTATCAAAATAGTGTCAAGAAGAAAACTATGTTCATCTTAGACCGCAGTTGCCAACTGCATTTTTGATTGCACTACGATTGCAGTTTCCAACTGCATTTCTAATTGGACCCTATGAAATATTGAATTAGAAAGATGCATGATGTTTTATAACCAACTTAGAGCATCTGTAGTCGTTGTAACCTATTTTTTGGGTATTTGGCAAATGGAAATAGAAAATTTGACGGCGCGTTGTAGTTGTCGAAAGTTATAATTTGGTCAGACGATGGATTATCTTTCGTCTCAAAAGAAAAAAAAAATGGCTTTTTTCCTCAAAAAAATAAAAAAAAATAAAAAAATAAAAAAAATAAAAAAAATAAAAAAATTCTCCTAAAGTGACGGACGGTGTATAATACACCGCCCCACCACTTTGTCTTTAGCCAATTGTTAAGGACGGTGTATAATACACCGTCCGACAATATAAATTTTTTTTTTTTTAATTCTTTAACGACAGCATATTATCTTTCGTCCGATACAAAAAAAATTAAAGCGACAGAATATAATCTTTCGTCCGATCGATTATTTGTACGTCTAACCTTTGAGACGAAACATTATCTTTCGCCTCGTTTAAGGGACGAAAGATAATGTATCGTCAGCTATATTATGGCTTTTGCCAAACCGTCTTCTATATTTGGCAGTCCACTATTCATACGACACCCAAAATTTGGGTTTTTGACAGACGACTACAACGATTTTTTTGCCATATTTTTTATTTTTTGGGTATTCAGCCCACGACTACAGATGCTCTTACAAAAATGAATAGGCTATATAATACAAGCAGATAAGTTAGATGTAGTTTTTTGAAAATTACTTCATGGAGATTTTTTATAACCATACTTGAGTTTGATTTTCTGTGGAAAAAAAAAAATCAGTGAGGTTTTCTATTTAAAGAAAATAGTTGAAGGGGGAATTTTTTTTTTCTTTCAAATTTAGCCTAAAATAACATTGAGAATATCCATTTGCGAACAGACGGAATTAATAATGGCTTTCAAAGAAGGCTTCCTTGTTTTGTTTGTACATTTATTTTCATGTATATCGCTCCCTATCCCCAAATTATATTTTGATCATAACTTGTAGAAAAATTTATCTTAAACAACAATTTTTTACTTTCTTTGAATAAGTAGTCATAGATTAACGAAGACTGATTCTATGGAGCGACAGTGATGTATTTTCTTTTCAGATGAATCCGACAAAAAATATCAATTAAGCACATTCCTTCATCACTTCATGAAAAGAGCCTGAATGTGATTAAGCTCAATATGTTTGTTTCATCAAACCCTCGGTACTACCAAAAAAAAAGGTCAAAATTTAAGTGGTGTAAAAAGTCAACCTCGTATGAACACTCTGTGACCATAAAATATAAGAAATAAGTAAATGGAGAGATCCTCCAGCTCTGTGTAGATACTCTTCCACTATATACAAATAACATGCTCAAGATGTGTTTGGTTTGTATGAAGTGGACTGCAAACTCAAATCCATGAATGAGCATTGTAGCAAGCATTTGTTTGGCAGAGTGTTGGTTGGATTTAGATTCGCACCGTAAAACAATAAAAGAAATTTACCCAAAACCTTCCTAAGAGCATCTACAGTCGTGGGCTACCCAAAATTTGGAAAAATATCAAAAAAACGAGTTGCAGTCGTCGTCCAAATATCCAAAATTGGGGTGTACGATGAATAGTGCCTTGCCAAATATAGCAGACGATCTGGCCAAATGCAAAATATAGCTAACAAACTATTATCTTCCGTCCGAACCAATTGACGGGAGATTATATCCCGTCCGAACGATTTTTTAAAAAAAAAAAAAAATAATAATAATAATAAAAGGCAACCAACGGCCTATTATACACCGTCTAAGGAGATTAACGGTAGATTATATCCCGTCCGAACCGATTTAAAAAAAAAAAAAAAAATCAAAAAACGACCCAATTGGCCGACGGGAGATTATACACCGTCTTTTGAAAATGACGGCATATTATCTCCCGTCCCAGGCCATCTTTTGAATTTTTTTTTGATTTTTTTTTGTCGTTTAGTGCATAAAAAAAAAATTTAAAAAGCAACTTTTTGTACACGTCACGCTCAAAATGACGGGAGATTATCTCCCGTCCCAGGCCCATCCTTGATTTTTTTTTTTTTTTTTTTTTTTTTGTCTTCTAGTGCATAAAAAAAAATTAAAAAAAAAATAAATTGGGACAGACGATTATACTCCGTCATTCTTAATGGACGAGTAATAATCTCCCGTCCGGCTATATTTTAGCTTTCAACGACTGCAGCAACATTTTTTTTTCCTATTATCTAATTGCTATTTACCCAACATTTGGCATGAATGACTGTGGATACTCTAATTCAGTGGAAAGTACACTAGTGCCACTGTAGCGAATTAAAAATTATTTCTCTCTCTTACTTTTTTATTCTATTCAATCAAATAATTCTACCTAACTCTTTACATTAAAATTTGTTTTGATATCTTCTCTCTATTCTACACTATAATAAAATTACATCCAAACAAATTAGATTTTTAGAACTTATTTTCATAAAAAATAATTTTAACAGTAATATTCATAGTTGGGAAATATTCTATAATCAACCAAACATCCTAAAAGTGTATTACAAATGTACGTACAAGTTTTGTTGCTTGGACGTAATGTTACTGACATTTACCGGTGACTGTTGTACGTACATCCTGAAATTACTTTATTGGCAACCAAACCTCTTACCTGAGTAAAAGGTGTTATTCAAATTAAAAAAAAGACGTTTTTGCTTATTATAAAGAATCAATCTGGATATGTTTTAACACTAATAAATCTCTCTTGAATTTGAATGACAAATAGTCATTTCCCTATGGCAAAAGTTGCCGAAACAGTAAACGCCGGGGAATGGAATTGGGGGGTGTGTGTGTATGGCAAAAGTTGTCGAAACAGTAAACCCCGGGGAATGGAATTGGTGTGTGTGTGTGTGTGTGGAGGGGTAGTTTCTTAAAAATATCTTTTTTTATATTTGCCCTTAACAATATGAGCCTCATTTCTTATTTACCTCTAAAAGTTGTCTTAAACTATATATAGTTCAAAAAAAAACTATATATATTTGAAGTTTGAGTAGGGAAAGTCAGGAAGAAGATGAAGTGATAAAGATGCACTATAAATTTGTCCATTTTTATAAAAAAAAACCAAAGAATGTTTGTGAAGAATTGATGTATTTTAGTTGAGATTATGGATTACTAAGATTACAAGGAATAAAAAGATGAAGATAGAACGGTAGAGAAATTGTATTTTAGTTATTTTTCATCAAGTCTGTCAAAGAAATTTGAATAATCCATACTCTACTAATGTTTGTTAAGTAGTTTTGAGTAGATGGATAACTAACAAATGGAGCACATGAACAACTTCTCTCTCTAGAATTTCTAGAGAGAGAAGCTCTCCCAAAAACCCAACAACAACTAAACCCTAGATCTGATTTGGGCTCCTTGCTTCCCCTCTTCTTCTTTCTTCTAGATCTCATCACCTCTAACCTTCTTCGTTTCTTCTCTCCAAACCCACTCAGTTGTTACCGAGGTGGTTCGCTGAACTATAGCCTTCTCCTGCGAGGCGGGATGGAGGAGGAGGGGTGGTTGCGGCCACCTCTCGGGGTTAACTCCGTGATCGGAGTGGGTCGTGACCAGGGCGTCGAGGTTGGTGGCTCGAACGCGCGATTAAGGATTCAGGGCACCGGAGTGCGGCCATGGCTTCAGGGACATTGGCTCGAGCTGCTTGGTGGCTTCAGGGACAGTGGCTTGAGCGCGCTAATAAGGCATCATGGCGTTGGAGCTAGACCGGGGTGCAACCATGGCTCGAGCGCGCGATTAGGGCTTCAGGACACAGGGGTACGACCATTGCTTCGGGTGGCTCAAGTGCGCGGCGTTGGGGCTTACAGCGGGTTGCTGCCAAGCAAAGGTATCGGGTGGCGTTCGGCAAACTTGGAGTAGTCAGCACTGCCGTGGGGGAGGCCCGGGAGAAAGTAAGGGGGATGGAGATTTTCGAATTTCAAAATTGGTTTTGAAATTCGATTTTGATCTGGGAAGTGATGTCGCAGGGGGGAGATTTGAATTTCATGTCGAGTTTTGAAATTCGAGTGAACGGTGAGGAGTTCATAACATCCAAATTCGTCCCTAATATTCAAATTACAACCGATTCACAATTAGCAGGGAAATGTGCCTTAGTTGGTGTGGACGACTGTTATCAGGAAAATTTATAGTTCGAGCTCTACTTTGACTTTGGTTGGTCAAAATGGGGTGCCTTTGGTTTCTTTCATGTCAGGGGAATTGCAGGGGTCAGGGTGAAGCAAGGGGATGAGAATGAAGACTCAATCTAGACATAGAGTTGTCAGATTAATGGAGTGCCTGCGATGTCTCTCACATGGTGCTTACATTTGTCGTTTGAGTCACTGCGGGGGGTGGCGAGGGAGAGCGTACAATAGTTGGAGAGGATAAATGGTGTACAAGTGAAGGACTGAGTGAGAGAATGAGCCCAAATTGGCACGAGAAATTTGCTCTGGCGGAGGCGGCCGATCAGTAGGACTAGATTGTATTTTTTGTTTGTTGGTTGGGGTGTATGAGTTCCAAAACCCAGTCTGTTGGGATCTGAACTTCATAAGCCTTATTTTTTGTTGTATGTTTTGTTAAATTCTCTTTAATGAAATGCGGGGGCGGGGGGGGGGGGGGGGGGGGGGGGGAGGGGGGTTTCTACCCACCGTTTGACGATCAAAAAACAAATGGAGCACATATTGGTAGGGACAAATGTGAAAATATATATTTGTTAGGGGCATCCTTGTTAAAAATCGAAATTAGAAATGAAAGATAGAAAAGGAAATAAATATACTTGAAATTACTTAGGGCCTGTTCGGTTTAGAAGTCATAGATGTGGTTGAGGTGGATGAGATGGTGGAAGAATGCGGCAGTTGTGGGGGCTCTGTTCGTAGTTTGAATGGATTCTTTGATGTAGAAGATGACGAAGGAGGCAATGGATATTGGCGACGTAGAGGTAACGATGGAGAAGAGAGAGTAGACAGAAGATGAAGGTTGTGACAACTTGGTGTAAAGGGAAGGCCATGAGATATGTTGAGGATGTTTTTTTTGTTTTTAGGGAAAAGGTAGATAGTGACCACCATGTTTCATTAATAAGAAATTAATGATACAAACCCAGAGAACTGGGCCTGACTACAACCTACAGACAGGAAATAAAATATACATGAAGCAACATGACCCGTACAAACAACAAATCCCTCCAACAACCCTGGAGGGTGGGCCGACAAACAAGCTCGGTCCAGCAAAATTATATGTACGTCAGTTTAGCTCCGTACACTGCCTCCACGGCACATGTACACCCACCTGAAACTAGTCTGGCAGGATGTTAACACCCACCAATCCCTGCCTTCTCCTCGCTGGGGAGACCCCATCTTTGGGCCCAAGCTCGCCGATTTATGACACCACGGCATATGCACAGCCACCATCTCCACCACTCATCCTACAAACGCGCCAAAAGCTTCCACAACCGCTACCAAAGAGATAACCGTGAAGAGGATACCTTCACCTCTTTCACGATTATGCTATCTCAGGCGATTTCTCATCAAACAACTATCTCCACCATGCTCCAGGAGAGAACTGTGGAGAGGATACCTTCCTCTCTCTCACGCTTTTGCTCTCTCTGGCGATTTCTCACCACACAGACTCATCTCGACTCTTGCTCCCAATGAGGGAAAAGGCGACGCTGTTACGAGACAATGACCTAAGCTGGAGGAAGCTCAATAGCTTGATAGTAGGCGTTGTCAAGGCTGCATCGGCGGCATCGTTGGACACCCAAACAAGTGAGCGCACATCATGGAGGGACCCCATCTTCGGGTCCAAGCCCCACAATCGTGTAATACAACGTGCACAGTCCCCACCTCCCACAGCACATAACCACCGGCATAGCCCCACGGGTCCCATACCAAACCACCGACCTCACACACTTGAGCATTAGATCCATGGTGTTCACGACAACAGGCGCGGGAGGATGCTCTGGCGCGACATAGTCGCTCCGTGACAATTGAGACAAGCACCCCGAATGTTGAGACAAGTGAGCGCATATCATGGAAGGACCCCATCTTCGGGCCCAAGCTCCACAATCGTGCAAAACAACATACGACACCCTCCACACCACCCACACAAAGGCGTAAGGAGATCTATTGCTGCCGACACCACTCACCGGCATCGACACGGCAGCAGACGGCCTCCCCTACTGGGATTGAGACGTGGGGGGGTGGGGGGGCGTCTCTCTCGTGCCGTGGCCTAGATATGAGGGGACCAGATTTGGGCTCGCTGTCGTCGTCGATGAGGGGCGACACACCGAGAAGAAGAGGGACGGGGGGTAACACGGCGGTAGAGGACCACTGGGGCGGCGGCGAATCCAAGCCACCGCCCCCACACTCACGATCTAGGGTTTCATCGAGGCGGCGCACCGGAGCATCGTCGTGTGAACAGGGGGCGCGAACAGGGGAGCGTCGATGGAGTCGGAGCATCGTCTCCGCGAACTCCCCACTAACTGGACGCGACCTGAGCGCTTCGTGGAGCGAACTCCATTTTCGTCGCCGCGAAGGATGGAGGAAGGCTAGGGGGGACGTCGGGGGGGGGGGGGGGAGGGGGCTAGCCGCTGCCGCCACTAGGATTGTAGATCTAGGATTTTTTTTGGGTTCTTTTTTTTCAGATCTAGTTTCTTTCTCTAGGATTTTCTAGAGAGAGAAACTCTTTTTGATATGTTGAGGTATGAAGAAGCGGATTTCCGTGCTTGCATTTATAGCTAGCCAAACTAGTCTTTAAGCACGTGCAATGCATGTAAGAAGTTTTTTAAATATTAAAATTGAGTGGATGGATGGTACCGTTGAGAATTTTAAATGCATATTGAGATTTCAATAGAGGTGGGCATCGGTCGGTATCTCCATCCACCACCGATCCAAAGAAGATCGGTTTTTTAGCTTTCTCATCCGCAACTAATCTGAGCCTTAATTGGATCGGTTTCCATCCAAACCGATTAAGCTCGGTTTGGATTAAATTGGATGGTCGTTTTGGCGTGCTACTTTTCACCTCAAACATCATTCACAATTTTGTTGAAATTTAAAAGATCAACTTCAATCAAACTTAAGAAACAACCTGTTATTTGTTGTTTAGCAATGAATTTAAAATGAAGATTCATAAAACCACCAGTTACTAATGAATTTTACACTAATTGTTTGAGATGATGACGTTTAAATGGATGAGATACATTGCTTTTTCACCTGCATATTTCTGTAATCTTAGTTTATTCTCATAAAAGAAACATCAATAGACATAGCTAATTGAATTTCAGGTACCATAAAAAAAATTAGAAAATAATTTATGCTTGACTTAATTAAAGTAAAACTAAATGTTACATCAACTTCATTATTCTATTAAGCTGAGTCAAACTGTAAATCAAACATTTCTCAACAACATAACACACATGATTATAGAGAATCAAAACATAGGTGGAACAACTGCTCGGTTTGTATTAAAGAAATTAAAGGGGACGTTTGTATCTCCAAGAAAATGAGAAATGATTGTTTGTATATTCAAGAAATTAAAGGAGAACTAGATTTTTTATGGACTAATGCATAGAGGTACGGTCGGTTCGGTTTCATCGGTTATTTGAAAGCTTCATCCATCAATCGGTCCGGTCCAGTTGGTTATTGAAGATCAAGAACCAGACCAACCCAAACCCCCAATTGGTTCGGTTAAAAACCGGTCGGTTCGGATTGATCGATTCGGATAATAGTTGTCCACCCTTAGATTTCAAGTAGTCACTTTTAGTGGACGAGGTTGATATAACTTCGATTTACATATTTTTATATTTTATTGGGTAATTAATTTTAACTAGATGTCATTTTCTTCACTGATGGTTTCGTGCAACTATACACATGTCTATACTATTTTTCCTGAATGATCGTATAATTTTGACTTAAATTTGTGTGGTTGATATTTAGTTGGGTGACTAATTTTAAATACAATTTTCAGTCATTTTTGTACGATAATATGGTATATTTGATAATGGTATGTTTGATATGCAAATAACACATGCAATAATGTGTCGGTTGGCTAACTCTTGAAAAAGAGGTTGTGGCGACCATCCTTTAGAACCCGTCTAGATGCGAATTCACAATTGAGATTTAGGGCTCTACAATTGCACATTATTCAAATGGGGGTTCGATGCTCTCATGGGCCAGACTAGAAAGCCTGGGAGCTAGAAAATAAGAGATCATTTACGGTGTGTTCAGTGTATAACCGTATTCGCTTTAGGGGTTTTTACCCAAATTATGCTACAATTCTTTGGAGAGCCAAAGCACCCTGGCTAAAAGACAACCAAACATTGATACCTTTTTTGGATTTTGCAATGCACACACGGAGTCGAAAAACCATTTGTTTCTTGAGTGCCCTAGGAGTAAAGCATCTGAAGTCCTGAGGGCCCTCGGCACTACTGGTTATCCTCAGGTTTATGAAGACTTATGGATAGGACTCAATCTAGCTAGTGAAAGACATGAGATGACGGAAGACTAGTATATTGTCATCGCCGCCACGACATGAGTTTTATGGCTTGACAGAAATAAGTTTTATTTTCGTGGGTCTCGTAATAGATTATGCATCTTATTTTCTTCTGGGCCACAAGTGCGGCAGCAGAACCGAGAGGACAGATCGTCAAAGCATTCGAGGTGGAGGAGTATGACTAGGAGGAGGTGGAGATTGGTCCCACTCTTCCCTTGGGGGTGAGGGGGAGGGATTCCAACCCTCCAAGGCTCTGTTAGAGGAACTCATTTCTTATGTTGTACTTACTTTGTTACTATTTTGGATGTACTTAGATTTGCTCCATCCTCCTATGTATGAAGGGGGTACTATGTTTTATTTCATGTTTATAGTTTTTTGTATTTGATTTCAGTACTCTGGGTTTATTTTGTTAACTTCTTAATAATGAAACAGGGTGGCCATACTTCACTTTTTCCTCCAAAAAATTAATAATGTGTTGGCTGGTGATGATTTTTTTTTTTTTTTTTTTTTTTTTTTTTTGGGGGGGGGGGGGGGGGGGGGGGGGGCATCCAATAGTAGGTACCCATAGTAAGGAAAGCGGAAATATTTAAGGTCCCAAATTAATTTTGTTTAAGTTCGGAGTTCGACTGATAGCCTCCTACCAATAAATTGAGAAAAGTGGGTAGTGTGTATTTTGTAGTGGGCACTGGAGAGGGTTACAAGACTTATAACTCACTTGCTTTGGGAGGGTGAAGCCCACCAAGAATAGGAAGAGAATGGACTAAATGTCAAAAAACCTTCGCTCAAGTATTGCTGGTTTTCAAAAAACAAAAAAAAATTTTTTTAATAAAAAAACTGCACTTAACTATGTTTTTAAAAAAAACTCACAACGACGGTGTTAGTTTTCGTTAGGTTTTTTATCACATGCTGTGCACATGTCTTTTTTCTGCCTATGGCTAACCCTGAAAATCTCTCAACTCTATCTCCTCTTCTTCTTCTTTAATTAATCTTCAAAATCCCCAAAATAACATAAACCATAATCCCAATTTCTCCCCACAAAATCAACTCATCTCGATCTCCAAATCTCTGCCATCGCTGGCTCCAATGTCAAAGCAACCACCACCGCCGCCCAATTCCATCGACTCTGCGTTCGTAACTCAGAGGTCATTCAATTCCTTCTCTCATTTTCTTCTTCTTCTTCTTCCAATTCAAACCCTAATTTCGTTTTTTGTTATCATCAATTTGTTGTTGTATTAATTCTCATTCACAGGTTGCAGAAGAAATTGATGTTGCTTATAGTATGTTGTTTCGATTCTCCATCTCGTACTCTTTCATTAAAACTTGAACAGAATTAACTGTCGTTTTTGATTTGATGATTAAGATCAATTTTGTTGCAATCAGTAATGCAATTGTTACTTGCTAGCTAATTAATTATTCGCTTCTTTTAATTACTAATTTTTGAAGGAAAAAACAGCGGTAAGATGTCATCTTTTAATTGCTATTACTTGACTTCATCTCCTTCAATTGTTTATTTGTTGGTGTTTATAGATAAATTGAGTGCATTGTTAGGTGACTGACTCCTTTGTATACTTAGAGGGAATAGCCAATAAAATTCTTCGTTTGTTTTTGGAAATAGTCAATTGTACATTTAGGTGAGCTCAATTGTGAAGTGTATGAGATGTCACCAATCTGGGCTCAACATCAGAAAGTGCAAAAACGATGCAGCTCCACCACCGAAAAAGTCAACCAACAAATGTGGAAGACCAAAGGGTAAGATAGCAGATGAAGTTGTGAGAAGGTTGAGGAACACAATGATGAGCTTCAAAGAAATGGACATGTGATTGTTGGGAGTGGAGATGTTGGAAATGGACAAGTTAATTGCAAGAAGCCAAAGGTAAAATGATTTATATTTCCAACATAATTTACCAAGGCAAAGTGTATATTCATGATTTTAGTTATGATGTAGGTGAACAACTTTACTGATAAGCCTAGTGATGGTGGAGGGGAAGATCAACAACAACAGACTTGATATGTATTAAGAAAATGTATGTGTCTGATATATTTATGGTATGATGATATTGGTCCTGTTTATCTCATGTATTGTGTGTTGAATGTGATAAAAATGTGTTAATGATATAAAAATATGTGAGAATGATGATGACAATTTGTTTTTTTTTTTTGAAGGAAAAGGTGAAATCTGACAACCCTGTTTCATTAATAAGAGATTAACGAAACAAACCGACAGTACGATGATGACAATTTGTTCATGTCAAGTATTGTGTGAATAAGTCTGTGTTGAATGATATGAAAATATGTGAGAATGATGATGACAATGCGTTGAATGATATGAAACCTGATTGGATGAGGTTTCCACTAAAAAGCAGAAGTTAAGTGAGGTTTTTTGAACAACCTGATTAGTTAATTGAGGTTCTTTGAAAAGAAAAAATTAAAGATGACTGCGGTTTTTTATTACAACCTGATTTGTTAGATTTGTTTTCCTGATACTACCTGAAAAGAATAATGAGGTTTTTTTATATAATACATTGAAGTGAAGTGTTATTTACAACTGTTACTAAAAGAGATAATGAACAACAAAAGACAGTATTCAAGAGATATAAGTCAGTGATCTATCTTCATTGCTAATACCAAATCTCAACTACTGCAATACTCAAAACATTGAAATCCATCTTTGAGACTTAATACATGTTTCACAATTCAGTTCACTTACATTATCAACAAACACTGTTATTTCATAATATACAACATGAAAGCAACTAAGACAACCAAGCACACTGTAAATTCCTTCATAGTTCCCTCCTTACTTTCAACTCCACCACCTTGTTCCTCAATGAATGATACTTTACTTCCAACTCATACTTCCTATTCTTATGATCTTCTACAGTATGGTTGCAAGTTTAATTTTCCTTCTACTTGCTTCCTTAACTAGCAAACTTAACTTATCATTTTCTATCTTCAATTATGAGTATGCTTTCTCCCCCTTCTCATCCGCTCCCACAAGTTCAACCCACCGAAAATAGTCAGAACAAAGAAATTTGGAGATCGAGATGGGTTGATTTTGTTGGGAGAAATTGGGATTAGGGTTTATGTTAGTTTGAGGATTTTGAAGATTAATTAAGGAAGAATAAGAAGGGAAAGAGTTGAGAGATTTTCAGGTTCCGCTAGAGGCAAAATAGTCAGAAAAAATGTCACGTGCGTAACACGTGACAAAAAACATAACGAAAACTAATACCGTCGTTGTGGGGTTTTTGAAAACGTAGTTGAGTGGGTTTTTCTATATTAAAAAAAAAGTTAATTGTGGGAGTTGATGTTTTTTCACATTTAGCCAAGAGAATGTGAATCTTAATCACTGGGATCAACTCAAGTATTAAGGTTGGGAGAGGTTAACCCTCAGTTTGTTTGACTGTTTTTATGAGTATAATTTAAACATGTCGTAAAAAGATTATTATAAAAAAGAACATGTCGAGAGAAAAAACTGAAAAACCTACTTTCATATGTAGGGCAGTGTGTATCTATGTGTGGTTTTACATATAGCATTTTGAGAGTTTGCCGCAGTCATTAAATGGTATATTATAGCAATTTAATATATAATAATATCAGACGAAACTTGAAGTTGCGTCGGAGGGATTTAACATTTTTTTTAAATGCTAGACGAAGCTTCTCTTTGCGTTCGAAGGAAAAACAAAAAAAACAAAATTGAACAAACGCCAAGTGACTTTGCGTTCGGATTTTGGGGGGGTCTCGGACGCAAAGTCACTTTGCGTCCGACCATTTTTGTATTTTTTTGGCTTTTTTTTACTTTTCTTGGGGAGTCAATTTAGACTTTATTAAAAAATTATTGACCAAATTACCCCTAGTTCTTATTCTATATATTGAGATGAAGTTATATTGGAATGAAGAAAACCTCAATCTGCTCTCGCACAACTCTTTATCTCAATTTCTTAAGCCCAACTCTTTATATCAATTTCTTAATTAGTCGAGAAAAATATCTTCGATACCAAAATTTATTGGTCGTTTAAAATTAAAGCGGGAACAGATGCCAGATCATAGCAACACAAGCAACGAAGGTGGAGAAGAGATTCCAATGTCGACTTTGCCAATCAATCTAGTTGGAATCGTGTAGTAGACGATTCCAGACATAGAAGTCAATATATTACTGTTACCCCTTAGAGCGGTTTTTGTAAATACAAGGAAAATTGGAAGGACCCAAACAAGATGTACAATCAGTACTGTTCACGGGTCCCACTAATTAAACAACTAGTAGAGCAGGCAGGATGGCACCGTTTCATGAAAATCAATACAAATAAGTCATCGAATCGGCTCGTCGAGGCACTCGTAGAGAGATGGTGGGACACTACCCACACTTTCCACCTACCGTGTGGTGAGTTGGGTTTCACTCTATTAGATTGGGTTATGCTAACGGGGATTCCTATCAGTATCGGCGACTTGCCTCCATGTGACGACGAGGCCTATACTTTCCAAATTGTTGAGACTCGCTTCTTTCCGAAATTAACAGTAGATGATTGGAAATCACAATGTATACGGTATTCATTTTTCAAAAATTATTTTACCAATACTATAATTGAAGAAGTCGAAACCCATATGGCACTAACAACGATGATTGCACGAGCTTTCTTTATATACTTTCTCGATGCATTTCTATACCCTAATGGTGCTGGGTTAGTAAGGTGTGGTTGGCTAGCCGCAGTTGTAGACCTGAATACTGTTGTAAAATACGATTGGGGTAGTCATGCACTTACTGCTGTATTTGTATTTAGACTCATGTAGCAGACTTAAAGTGAAGGGATTTAATGGGCCGTGGCAAGTGTTAGAGGCAATACTAAATATATTAGATACTAATTTTAGTCGAATAATGTCATTATGTTATTTCAATTGTGATGTTCGTAACCTATTTGATAATTATGTTTTACAGTATTGGGCTTACGAATACACAAATTGATGTATTCCAGTTAGAGATAGAAATATCCTTATGGAGACTCACATGGCTAATTCTGATGTATGGCCGAAAATTATTCAATGGAATAAAGAATTCTTGGATTCAGGCCGATCTGATCCTATTAGGTACAATCAATCGATGGCTCGTGATCAGTTGGAGATGCGCACTTCTTCCTCCATCATTTGGCAGCCATATAATGGGTCAACAATTAAAGACGAATATGAAATTGAAGTTGTCAAATTCATTTCGTGTAATCGACATGCTTTTACGTACTGCGGCCAGGTATATTATTTTTTTTTCATATTTATGTACAATACTTTGATTAAATAGTTTGGTTATGCTAAAATAAAAATTTGATTGCAGGGTGTATGGTATCTTGGTGATCGTTGTATTCGATAACTTACTGGAGTAATTGCTATCCCAAAAGACCCACCTCCTCTCATGCGTTTCATGACATCCAGTGCCACACTTCCTGAACCTACTGAAGCATCACCTTTCGTACGTCGTGCATAGCAGATCACTTATGATCAGTATTGAGCAAATGTTTCAATTGGTCTGATAATGCCGACACTTTCCCATGCAGCAAATGTCGATTTCATTGGGCCAGCATCAATTAGAGATCCTTCTGCTTAGTTGCCATACGCTGCACCTCCATTTTGGCTACCGGATGAGTATCCAAGTCAATCCACTGTAGATAATTCAGTAATGCTTGGTCAACCCTACGTTGAAGTGCCACTTTTTCAAAGCGGTACTCTTATCAAGAATTTGGACGCTAATATCAATGTCCCGTTCCATTAAAGTGGGCAACCATCATATGTGAGTTACCAAAATCGTATATACATTTTCAGCTTTAATAACGTTATTATGTTAGAATGTATTTTACGTACTCTCATTATTTTATATATCTTATATCTTTCCACATGAGGAGTTATACATTCGTTGTCAACAATTGAGCAACACCGAAACACAGTTTCGACAAATAATACTTTCAGAAATGGTTTTGAGGGAATCAATTTCACCTGAATTACCAAATGTTATCGATGAGCAAACCATCTAATTTCCGACATAGACCATTGAATCCGAATTTAGATGACACCGGAGCATCCATGTCCTCATTTATGACTGAAACACAATATAATTATGAAGAATAGGAAAAATAGTACATCATTTATTTTCTATATAGCTTGATGGTATTAATATCAACTTGTAAATGTCAACTTGTAAATGTCACATGAGGGTATTAATGTCAACTTCAAATTTGTTTTTCTCATTTGTAACCACAACATTAATGTCATCCTGTATTAACTTGGGGAAAGTAGACTTGAGGGTATTGTAGTCACAATATTAATGTCACATGCCTACACGGTTTATACTTGGATTGTAGTGACATAGATTTTTGTATTTATTCACTTCCGTACCTATTATTCACAGTTACATTTCTATCTACGAAGTATAGGTTTTGACTTTTTTTACACCTATTTATTAACTTTTAGATTGGATGGGACATTGATGATTCATTCTTCTTCAAGCGGCATGATCAGTATTTATATGTTTCCATCCTGTGTACATTAATTTCTCCAGTAGACTTTGTAAACTTCAATTCCAAAATTACCCACTGCAAAAATTTACCTTCCAATCAAACCATGGCTAATTTACATGTACCTTCTTCCTCGAGTTCATCTTCTGATTCATCAGAGGAGAACAGCAATGTTGTTGCTAGGATTGTTCACAACCGTCTAGTAAGAATTGGCAAGGCAATCCAAGCTAGTGAACAAAACCATCGTCGTCATTACATTCGTCGAGAAAGAGAAGGTCATAGACGGATGTGGAAAGACTACTTCACCGAAAATTCAGTTTACCCAGATTCAATTTTCCGTCGTCGATTCCGTATGTGCCGACAACTCTTCAATCGGGTATTGCGTGCTGTAGTGAGTTACGATCAGTATTTTCTCCAGTCCCAAAATGCTTGTAAACAACTTGGCTTAACTCCTCATCAAAAAATTACAGCGGCACTACAATGTTTGGCGTACGGAGATACGGCTGATGCGATTGAAAAATATATACGTATAGGTGAAATAACATTATTGAAAACTCTGCGTCGTTTTTGTTTTGCAATTGTTACTTTATTTAGTAATCAATATATTAGGAAACCAACACCAGCCGATGTGGAAAGACTACTCGAAGATAACAGCGCTCAAGGCTTCCCTAGGATGTTGGGTAGTGTAAATTGCATGCATTGGAAGTGAAAAAATTGTCCAGCAGCATGGCAGGGACAGTACACAGGACAAGTTCGGGAACCGACTATTATTCTCGAAGCAGTTACTTCTTATGATCTTTGGTTCTGGCTTTCATTCTTTAGAATGTCAGGATGCAATAATGATCTAAATGTGCTGAACTGGTCAACTTTATTTAATGAGATTCTCGATGTCCAGCTAATTTTGTCATCAACAACCACAATTACAATATGGGCTATTATTTAGCGGATGGTATATACCCACCGTTGGCTACCATCATCAAAACTTACACCGCACTAGATACCCAAAAGAAAAAGAAATTCGCAGAAATACAAGAGGGTGCAAGAAAAGATGTGGAACGTGCTTTTGGAGTTTTACAATCACGATTTGCAATAGTTAAGGGACCAGCACGCATGTGGGATGCAGATAGTCTGTCATATAATGAAAACATGTCTCATCTTACACAACATGATTGTTGAGGATGAACGTGACGAAGGAATTCTTGATTATGATTATGATCAAATTCCTGAATCGATTGGGATCGAATCAAGCACAGGTGGACCAATTGATGAAGAAGGCCGAATCGTTTGCAATGTAATTCTACATGATCAGCAAAAACACCATGCACTTCGTCAAAATTTGGTGGAACATATTTGGTCACAATATGGAGATGAGTAACTGCACTTAGCATGTATTACTATGTATTCTCATTTTCTTGTAACTTTTACTTTATATTGGGTAATAATTAAAAACGTAGTTAATGTACAATATTGAACTACGATATAATATTTGAAGCGTATTGTAAGCTGATTAATTATGGGTATAAACTATAAAGCCATATTTTAAACACAGGATACATTCGCAATTAAAATTGAAAATAATAACGTAGGATCCTTCTTTCTTAAATAAAATTCAATTTAATCAACCAGGATACCATCGAGCCATATTGTGAAAACATGATTCTTCTTCATAAAATACATACACGTAGGATATATTCGCAATTAAAATTGCATGCTTACATTATATGAAGATAAAATACAAAATTTTGGGTTTATGTTCTTTACCCAGGATTGTAACCTCGATTTTGCAGAATTTCGTTTTGCCTACACATAAAATAATATTGTTGATTAATTGGTAACGTGTTCAGATTGATACCCATAATGCGATCTTCCTCGGCCCGTTCTTTAATATAGCATTCTCGGTTTTTTATCGCATTCGTCCTATCCTGCGATTCTTTGTATACAACTGTAAAAATGGCTGTTTCTTCAGCCATATCTTTGTATTCTGATGTTTCGGCCACTCTTTTTCCTTTTCTCTTAGCAGCTTTGCGACCTGGTGGTCGGGTAAGGAGTGTGGGTGAATCTGTATCAATGGGTATATCTGAGTCCCAGTTGTTTATTGTGGAAGAGTTTGGCTACCACTCCCTTCACCGGATTGGGTATTTTGTACTCGTTCAAACACTTGTACAGTACGCAATGAAAACTTCGGCCGATCTTTAAGAATCTCATAACATTCATCATATTTGAAAGCTCTCCCCGAAGTTGCCATATATTCTACTCTGGCTTCGCGAATCTGAGACAACATTGAAATTTCAAACGTTATTATGTACACAAATAATACAAATAATGGATTTAAATCCTTTTTTTACATACCTTATCTGTCTCGGTTGTTCCGCTACCGGCCCTAGTAGTTGCATTGCTCATTTTTGCTATGAATAGAGCTACTTCTTTTGAAATCAGTTGAAATCGACAAGTGAGTTAACTGTTTTGTCGGTCGGAGTCCCTAATAATACCTTAAAAGTAGAAAAAAATACGCTCCCAGAACTGTGCCCCGGATTGATCGTTACCGATCACTGGATCTTGAGTTATACTGATCCAACTCTGGCAGAGAAGAACATCTTCCTGAGCCGTATATGCTCTCCCCCTTGCACCACTTCAGCTCGCCATTTATTTTCTTTCAAAAATAACTCAGTATAAGACATAGAGGTAATAGAAACTTGAGATCTGGAAAAAAAAATTAGACAATTGTGATACTAATATTGGGTGAGGATGGGTACTATATATAACAAAATTTTAGTGAGCTGTTCAGATAGAGAAAAAGCCATTGGATTTATCTAGCAAAGCAAACAAGAGCCGTTGAATGAGGAGGGCAAAAGGTTAATTCAATTTTTATATATTTTTTTTAAAAATCACAATGGACGGAACGTCCGACATTTACGGAAGTGAGGGAAGCAACTCGAAGTTGCGTCCAAGGGATTTGATTTTTTTCGGTTTTTTTTATTACGAAAAATTGTATTTTTGGAGAGGGACGCAACTCGAAGTTCCGTCTGACGATTAAAATAATTTTTTTTAGAGGGACGCAAATTCACTTTGCGTCGTTTAAAATATGCATAATTCTCATATGTATTCTCATTTATAGCAATCTACTGTTACTTTTTAGCCAAAATATGCATAAATTGCAAACGACTGCAGCACGTCATTTGCTATAAAATGCATTTTATGGATAATTGGCAAACGACTGTGGATGCTCTAAATATGCATTTATACATTTTTAAACAATTATGACTGTGGATGCTCTTATACATAGCAGACTTCAGCAGTTTAGTGTGTCTGCATGTAAAGATCATTTAAAGTTACAAATAGTATGCTTAAAATTTAAAACGATATAACTTATCAAAACAGTAATTTTGATGAGAAAGTGAGGAGTAGTTTAAATTGTAGATCGAAGATGATGTAGAAAATAATTGAAAAAAATCTCACCTCTCGTTCTATACTTCTCAGGATCTTTTGATGAAAGCTATATATATATCCTTGACTCCACCTTCACGGTGGGCTTTGGCGTGGAGCTCAACACTCTGTCAAGCTCAGAGGAGTTCGGATCTCGCTTCAGTGAGGCATTTGATGACTCCAACTGCGTCAATTTCTACCGAATAGGTGACATATTTTGGGAGGTGAAGAGGTATTTCAACATTGGGCTGGTGGCCAAGCTGAAGAAGAACATCCAAGTGATTGACGAGTTGGTGTTTAAATTTATCCACCATAAGAGGGAGATGCTGAAAAGATGCACACTAAGAATGTGAATAACTTTAGAAACACCATCTACGACCCACGCATGGCATGCAGGAAACTAGAAGATTACACAGGATGTTCAATATCGGCTTATAAATTAGAATCACTTGACTACATATTTAGATATCCATGCAATATAAAGAGTGAAAAACAAAGGAAACATAAGAAAATTTGCAAAATTGAAAAGTAAACTATATTTACCTCTCCAAAGTCGAATTTACCTCCATATCAAGTATAATTTTCATCCAACACATCAATTACATTACATTAGAGGGTACATTAAAAAGTACCTCAAGCTGTAGCACTCCTCTATGTGGTCAAGTTAAAACCTAATGAACTATACTATACATACATGCACGACTTCTTTCTGACTCAAAGCTAATGTATTGTTTATAGAATGTCAAAGAGGACATACTCTCAAGATTTATAATAGCAAGTGAGAAGGATCCAGAAGAAATGACCGACCGCTATCTCGCTATCTAAGAGATATAATCCTTTACTTCATAAATGCGGGCAAGGACACCTCTACCGACACTCTCTCCTGGTTCTTCTACACGCTGTGCAAGAATCCTATCATTCAGGAAAAACTCATAGACGAGATCAAACATACTATGGGTCTAATCACTGAGAACCCAGCTGACACCACCTCCATTGAATATGAGGATTTTGCAATGAGATTAACGGAAGAAGTGCTCAACAAGATGCACTATCTCCATGCAGCACTTACAGAAACTCTTCGCCTCTATCCTGCGATTCCTATGGTAATTTCATATAGCTTCTAATCATAACTGATTGATGTTGATCAAGATTGTTAGGCTAATATTTTGGTGTTAATTTTGTAGGATAGAAGGATTGCTGAAGAGGATGATGTGTTGCCTGATGGTTACAAGGTGAAGAAGGGAGATGGAGTGGTGTAGCTAGTGTACGCGATGGGAAGGATGAGTTATTTATGGGGCGGAGGAGTTTAATTAGGCAGGAGTGTTGGATTGAGAATGGATCATTCCAGCCTCAAAGTCAATTCAAGTTTATCGCGTTTAATGTGAGCTTAGCAATGTCTTATTATCTAAGATTAGGATTTAGATTCTTTCCCCTTTGACAATAATAACAACAATGTGCATAGTATATATACAATACATATACAAGTTCTTAAGAGAAATTTACCTGGATTACTCAAGTATCAACACTGACAAAATGTATGCATACATTAATTGTGAAACAGTCTTTATTTTCGTGGGGGTGAAGGCTGGCCCAAGAATATATATGCTTAGGGAAGGAATTTGCGTATCGCCAAATGAAGATCACAGCTTCAACTCTTCTGTACGTTTTTCTTCAGGTTCAAGCTCAGGAACAATTCCGAGAAGGTTCTGATAAAAAAAACAATTCCGAGAAGGTGACATACAGACCAATGTTCACTCTGCAAATTGCTAATGGCCTTCATCTCCTAGCGTCTCACAGGTTCAACTAATACTGGCATTTACTTCTACCTACCATTGGTGTTTGTGTACTGCGCTACCAGATGCCATGCAAGATTGAAGACGGCGATATGTTGAAGTAGTTGAATTTCAAATATATGTAGATGTGAGAGAGGTCTTAATCATGGTTCTCAACATCATTATATCTATCCCTTAATGTTATTTCTTCATACCGCTTGATTTACTTGAAACATAGTTTGCACTAATATGAAAAGTTATTTGCTATTGAGACCTTCAATTCACAGTTTGTCCCTTAATTGTATGAACTCACAGTGCTAGCGCTTTTTATTATTATTATTATTATTATTATTATTATTATTTTAGAAAGCACGAATGAGGGAAAGGGAGGAGGAAGAAGTTGATTTCTTTCTTACTTTTGGAAAAAGATGAAAAAAATACAGTAATTTCTTGCTTGCTTTACTTTCGAACGTCTAGAGGGTGTTAGCCGTTTGGTATGCATATTGAAGAATTCCTAGGAATCAATGGTTGAAGTGTTACAAATCATTTGAAATTCATTGTTTTTTTATATATGTACTAGATTTGCCCGTGGGCACGTGCCTACGGCACGTCTTCGGTACGATACAACACACTAAAAGCCCTATAAACAGTAAAACAACAATTATATAGCTCAAGTTTGAATGGTTTGACAATAATTAGTTGTAAATAAAAGTCCATATTTCTGTTAGTATATGTTGAAAAATAATTATAAATGGGGGTGTAAAATCCAACTTCTTAGAACTTTAAGAGTGGAAAATGATGAAATTTAACTGTTGAAAAGATATTTGTTATTTTCAATATAACATGTGCAATAAAAAAAACATAAAAATTCCAAACATTTTACAAACCTGAAATCTTAAAATCTAAATTTCTAAGTAAATAAAGAAAGAATGGGAGAGAGAGAAAGAGAGAAATATAAAAATGTGAAGAGAGAAGAGAGAGGCAGTAATAAAGTAATGAGTTTTTTTGTTTCGGAGGGAAATTTTTGGTTTTGGGGTTTCAATTTTTGGGGGAAAAAATGTGTTTTGTGAGGTTGGATCTGAGCCTTTGATTTTGGGGGGATTGAAGGTGAGCCACTTGATAGCTTTCTTTGTGTTTTATTATATAGATTTCAAATAATTTGATTTTACATATGTAGACTAATTTAGATGTGTAGATCAATGTGAACGGTTCGGATCGTCAGTACGAAGGCAGGAAGGCCGAGTGCACATGGCAGCCTAGTGCTCGTTTCTAATTCTACCATTCCTGAGGCGATTATCTCTTAACTTATCTTGGATGGGAGTTACCTTTAGCATGTCTCGTATATGCTCGTTTCTAATTTTATCCTTCCTTGTTTTACCACACATCCATCTTAGCATCCTCATTTCCGCTACACTCATTTTTTGGACATGTTGTTTCTTTGTTGCCCAACACTCTGCTCCATACATCATTGCTGGTCTAACAGCCGTCCTATAAAATTTTTCCTTCAACTTCAAAGGTATACATTTGTCGCACAAAACACCACCGGCATTTCACCACTTAAGCCACTCTGCTTGAATCCTATGTATAACATCTTCACAAATCTCCCAATCTCTTTGTATAATCGAACCTAAATATCGAAAACGATCTCTCTTAGGTATCTCTTAGCCATCAAGCTTCACTACTTCCTCAGTTGTATTCCGAATATCACTAAAATTGCACTCCATATACTCTGTTTTAGTTCTGTTTATCCTAAAGCCTCTAGCTTCCAAAGTTTCTCTTCACAATTCTAATTTAGCATTAACTCTTGCTCTAGTCTCGTCCACTACGACAATGTCATCAGAAAAAAATATACACCAAGGCACCTCATCTTGTATTTCTCACGTCAATTCATCCATAACCAAAGTAAAGATGTAGGGATTTAAAGCCGAACCTTGGTGTAAACCTACTGTAATAGGAAAATCGGTGGTCCCTCCTGTAGTTGTTCTAATTGTGGTCGTTGCCCCTTCATAAATATCCTTAATTACCTCAATATACCAAATAGTTACTCTTTTATTATTTAACACTCACCATACTATGCATCTAGGGACTTTATCATTTGCTTTTTCTAGATCTATAAAATCATATGTAGATCTTTCTTATTCTCCCTATATTTTTCCATAAGTCTCATCAATACATAAATTGCTTACATTGTTGACCTTCCAGACATAAACTCAAACTGGTTCTCAGATACTGTAGTTTCCAGTCTCAGTCTATGTTCAATCACTATCTTTCAAATTTGCATCGTATGACTCATTAATTTAATTCCTCGGTAGTTTGAGCAACGTTGTATACTTCCTTTATTTTTATATATAGGTACTAAAATACTCTTTCTCCATTCATCGGGCATCTTCTTAGTCATCAAAATTCATAAATTGTTCCTACTTCTTCGGCTTCGTCCCTAGTGACAAAGGAGAAAAAGAATAGAAGAGAAAGAGAAGTTCGTTTAAGGTAATCTCTACAAACACATGTATTTTTGTATATGCATTTATTCTAGTGGTTCACAAGAGCTTGCCGTAGTAATACAGAACTCCGAGGTTAGTCAAAGGTCTGATTGACGGAAAATTAGTTAGGGAAGGAGTGAACAACAAAAAATCAGCATTAGCCTTTAGACTGACAGCAAGAACTTTCACTGCCAATAAATCCAGATCAGTAACCTAACCAGCATCCCCCTCCCTAAAAAACCAAAAAGAGTTTCTCTCTCTAGAAAAATCTAGAGAAAGAAACTAACTGTAACCCCCATTCCCGTAAATACGTATTTTCTGAATATTTTTCGTATTTTGATTATTTATAAATTTATTTTTGTTGTAAACTCGATTTGGGCCTTCTATTAAAATCTTTTTGAGCCGGGGATTATATTTATTTCGAATAATAGTATATTCTAACTTTATTGTTTATTTTCTAAGTGCTCGGCTGTTTATATCTTATTTTATTTAATAAACTTGTTTATCTCAAATCCTATTTGATATGTATATCATTATTATTATTATTATTGTTATTGGTACTAATATTAGTATTTTTTTTACTATTATTATTATTACCTTTGATTGTTAATCTAAAAATCTATTTCTATTGATAATTGTACTTGTAGTTATTTGGAATAATTTCCACATTGTAGTACAAATATATTTTGTTATATAATCCTACTTTCTATTGACTATTTTATTCATTCTATTGGATTTTTTTATTTAAACTCTAAAACCCTATTTCTTATTGAATCCAACCCGAAACCCATTTATCCAATAACCTATACCTACTACCCGTTACCCATTATAACCCTTTAACCCAGTACCCTGTTTATACTACTAACCCGTTTTACCCTACCCGTTATCTTACCCTATATATATTCATCACCCTATTAACCCTACCTTCTGAAAACCCATCAGCCATCTTCACCCACAGCCGCCTCTCATCCCCTACATCTCCCTCCCGATCCTTCCTCAGCGTCAGCCCCATCCCACGGCACCACCAGTCTACAGCGCCCCGACCCTGTACCCATCGACTCAGCACTGCCCCCTGCCTCCTGTCGTAGACGGCAACGTCGACAGCGCAGCCAGCACGCCTCGACAACCGCCCCTGTGCCACGAACCAATCCCCTGGCCGCCGTCCCGCCGCCAGCCAGTCCTCGCAGCCGCTCCCCGTGCCCTCTTGCCGTGTGTGCTATCGTGATGTTGCTGTGTGATCATGGAGTTTCGATCATGTTGAACCTCAGCCGTCCGATCGTTGATCATCACGATCTTGATATCATCATCTTGATCCGTTGACCTTGGCTGTTGGATTTGCATGGATCATTATCACCATCGTCATCATCATTAAGATCTTAATCTCGACCATCGGATCTCTTTTGATCATTGCGATCGTGATCATCATCTTGATCTTAATCTTCAATCTAAGCCGTCTGATCGACCGATCATACTTGATCTCGACACTTGATCGTCTCATTCGTCTTCTACTTGGTGAGTTAAACATTTGATTCACTTTTGTTCTCATTCATCAAATTGTCAGTCATGGTATATTTACTTTTTTAGTACTCTTCTAATTCTTATATATTTTATGTTTGATCTCGACCGTTGGATTCGCTTGATCTTCATCTTGATCACCATCTTGATCAACGAGATCCATGCCCGATCGTGATCATCGTGATCGTTGCGTGTCGCCGTGTCGCCGGGATTCCGATCCCGTTATTCTCAAATTATCGAATCTAATCGTCATCTAAAGGCAAGTCATTCTTCTCGAATAGTTATCGTGTCATATTCGAGATTTTTATTGAATCCCGCAAGTAGATCCCAAATTGTTATCGTATATTGTTATTGTTATCTATCGTTGAGATACTATGGATTTACACGAGCGAATCCAAGTAGTAGTCTTGACTTCGTGCCATCTTTATCTCTAATGTATAGAGAATCTTACATGCATACATATAGCTATTGGATATAGGAATATAAATTATTATTGTATTTCATGTCATGACATCTCACAACAATTGTAGTTTTGCATACTAGTAGGGATGACTCATATGATTGATGTTAGTGTATTAGTTTGTTTGTGATTAGTAAGATTATGGACATTTCACATCTTAACACCACGTTCATATAGGAATGGCTTGCTGTGATTTATGATTGTTAAACCCCAATTTATCGTTCTTAACATTTTAATCGTTTTATTCAAAAAGAATATGTTGATACCCTGAAAATTTATGCCAACCTGAACATTGTCGTGCTGTTTCAACCTAGATAATGTCATTAAAATCAGTCACTTTCTGAATATGAAACGTATCCCTAAGTGTCTAATTGTCAATAACATCCAGAATTTTCGATTTCGGACTTATATTGCATGAGTTACGACACTTTTGCTACTACTGCGCTGTAATTTCAGATTCATGTACATACCATGTTAGGCTGATGAATTAAGTGAACTAATGATCAAATTTTGCCATGATAAATTCTAGATTGGTAGATGATGTGGCTAAAAATGGGGGTTTAATCGAGACCGTCCAAATTGGGCACGAATCCTGAAGCCCAGGGGTAAACGGTAATTTCACGTACAAACGGGTCTGAAGCGGGTACTGGGTCTCCTCCCCAAAGAGCCATTAACCCGCGAATGGATCCACCTCAACTGGGTGCGGGTTTCGACCTGCAACAAACCCGGTCCAGCAGGATAGAATTAGGGTTTCTGATTAACATTAATCAACGGCCCCGATTCATATCTATCCTTTCACTGGGGATTAAGGATTACATTCCTAATCTGTTTACAAGGAGAATATTCGTTATCAGATCACGGGGATCACATTCCTAATATGTTCCCTAAGACGCCTATAAATACCCCCCATCCATCTCCATTAAGAGGTAATCAATCTTTCACCAGTTTTTGCGCTCTTTCATAGTCTTCCTAGATTACTGACTTGAGCGTCGGAGGGTGCGTCGCCGGGAACAACCCCGGTGTCTCGCACTTTTTGCAGGTGTACGGCGGGAGCGACGATCATACCCCGACGAACAGGTATACAGGTTTACTATTCAGTTTCCCTAAGAATCCACAAATACTATCTGTTTGCCCCCACACCAAATTAGCGGCAACAGATTGGCGCCGTCTGTGGGAAACTAACGAATAGGAACCTCTCCTCTTCCCGGAACAGATCTTCTCCAGCCATGCCGCCTAGAAAAATCAGATCGAGGGGGTCCAACAGGGGGCCAAACCCCGATCAGCAGCAAGAAGTCCCCAACCAACCTACCCAACAGCAAGGACAACTCCCTCCACAGGCAGAAGACCCGCTCCAACAGACCTTCCTCCTCCAAATCAACCACTTCCCAAAGGTCCAAACCCTCAGAAACAACCTCTTCACCAGGACCGCATCTCCATCCACAACGCCTCTTCAGACTCAATGGCCTCCCATCATCCCCGAGCCTCTGCTCTCCACAATACTGCCCTCAACCGACAGAAGAATGATGACCTTCGCCGTCATCTGGATGAAAAGCGGGCCCGAGAGGGAACCTCCCGCCAACACCGTCCGGATGAGCGGTCTCCTCGCCGCCGAGAATACAGAAAGTCCCCCGCCCGAAGGGGGCGGAAGGAGTCCCCCGAGCATTACCGAAGGAGGCCACACTCCCCTGCAGGTCGGCAACAGCCTAGAAACAATGAGGCACCCATCACACGTGTCGAGTTCCAGCAGTTCCAAGCCATCGTCCTTCAAGCCCTCAATCTCCGTCCCAACAACAATGCACCCAGGAACCCTTCTCCTCCTCCGGTCCGAAGCCCTCACCAACGTTCCCCATCTCCTCCTCCTGCTCCTAGCAACTCCCGGCATACTCCAAGTCCTCGTCGCTCCCGAAGTTACCGTCGCCGCAGCCCTCGCTCTCTCTCGTATGAAGACGAGTCTAGAGGCTCGGCTGATTACCGTCGGAGGGACAACACTATGTACCGCCGTCTTCATGAGGTGGAGAGGCGCCTGGGCCAGATAGACCGAGAAGAAGAGCTTAGGGGGAGGACCCTACGTCCTAGCCGACCCCCTTTCTCACGAACCATAATGGAGGCACCTATGCCGATCGGTTTCAAACCTCCCCAATTCGAGACTTACTCCGGGGAGACTGACCCCGTTGATCACATCGAAAGCTTTAAGACCCTGATGCTCCTCCATCAAGCTTCCGATGCCCTCCTCTGCAAAACCTTCCCCGCAACTCTCAAGGGCCCAGCTCGAGAATGGTACTCTCGCCTTGCCCCCTCCTCAATATTCTCCTTCGAGCAGTTCGAAACCCTTTTCGTCACCCACTTCGTAAGCAGCCGTAGAGCTGAGAAGACCAGCATCTCGCTATTGCACCTCCACCAGAAGAAGGGTGAGAAATTGAGAGACTATGTGAAGAGGTTCACAGCTGAAGCCAGGTCCATAGCATCCCTCGACCAGTCGGTCGCTGCGGCAGCATTTCAATCTAATGTCCTCAATTCTAACCTCCGCTCCTCCCTCGCCAAGAAGCCTCCACAGAACTTTTCCGACCTCCTCCTTCGCAGTGAAAAGTACATCCGGGCCGAAGAGGCCGAGCATCGACCCAACTGGGAGGGGTCTTCCTCCGGGTTTAAGAGAAAGGGAACAGAAGAGGAAGGAGCTAAGAAGCTCCAGAAGGATAATGCCGGCCAGCGCCGACCTCCCCCCAGATTCGAGAAGTTCACTCCCCTCACCACTAACGTCTCAACCATTTTGATGGAAGTCGAAAAGGAGGGGATCTTACCTCCTGCTCCGAGGATGAACACCCCCGCCAAGAAAAGAGATAAAGAGAAATGGTGCCGTTATCACCGGGACCACGGGCATGACACCAACGATTGTCGCGCCTTAAAGAACGAGATAGAAGCCCTTATCCAGAGGGGGCAGCTGACCAGGTTTGTAAGGAAGGACCGAGCCGAACTTCCTCCCCCGCCTCGGGGGGCTAACAAGCGTCCGGAACGAGAAGAGACGCCCGACTTCGAGGAAGAGCGAGTCCTCCACCTCATTCATGGGGGCCCAATGGGGGGCTCCTCAAACTCCTCTCGGAAGGCATTCATTAGAGAAGTCAACTCGGTCCGAACCACCCCTCCTCCCAAAGGCCTCGGAGTGCCTGTCACATTCTCCGACGAAGATCTTGAAGGAGTTCGCACCCCACATTGTGACGCACTCGTCATTAGCCTTCACATGGAGAATTTCAAAGTGGAGAGGATCCTAGTGGATAACGGCAGCTCCGTAAACATCCTCTTCCTCGCCGCTTTCAAAGGCCTAAAACTCTCACGAGATAGACTCAAGCCCGCCGGCTACACGCTCCATGGGTTCACGGGAGTGCCAGTGACTATTGAAGGGGTGATTACCCTCGACGTAACCACTGGCAAAACTCCTACTACCCGAACAGAGTCGATGGACTTCATGGTCGTGGATGTCCCAGCAGCCTACAATGTCATTCTGGGTCAGTCCGGCCTAGCCGCCCTTGAAGCCGTCCCTTCTGCCTACCATCTCAAAATGAAGTTTCCCACTCGGGCCGGAGTAGGGGAAGTAAGGGGCAATCAGGAAACGGCCCGAAAGTGCTACATGACCTCTATCCTCGGACCTGTCCTCTCCTTAGAAACTCTGGAAATCCCCCAAGACACTGTTCAGCCGACCTCCGAGCCGGTGGACGAATTGGAGGAAGTGCTCTTCTCTGAGCAGGACCCGACCCGTAAATTTTTTGTTAGCAAGACCCTCCCGTCCGCCCTATGCTCGGACATTGTACAATGCATCCGAAAGAACGAAGACCTCTTCGCCTGGTCAGCTGCAGATATGCCCGGGATCTCCGAGGAGCTCCTGGTCCACCACCTGAGCGTTGTTCCGGGGTCCAAACTGGTTCAGCAGAAGAGGCGCAAATTCGCCCCCGAGCGTCAGCTCGCTATCAAAGAGGAGGTGGACAAGCTCTTGAAGGCCTGGTTCATATAGGAGGTCAACTATCCTGAGTGGTTGTCAAATGTAGTAATGGTGAAGAAGTCTAATGGAACTTGGAGGATTTGCATTGACTTTACTGACCTCAACAAGGCTTGCCCCAAAGACCCCTTTCCTCTTCCGTGTATTGACACCCTGATTGACACAACCTCGGGACATGAGCTCCTCAGCTTCATGGACGCCTTTTCAGGCTACAATCAGATCCGGATGTTCCCTCCGGATATCCTGAAGACCTCGTTTGTGACCGACCAAGGCCTCTATTGCTACAGAGTCATGTCGTTCGGTCTGAAGAATGCGGGCGCTACATACCAATGCCTCGTCAACAAGGTTTTCCAGTCTCAGATTGGCCGGAACATGGAGGTGTATGTAGACGACATGCTTGTGAAGAGCATTCGAGGGGTTGATCATGCAACCGACCTCCAAGAAGCGTTTGATGTTCTAAGAAAGCACAATATGAGACTCAACCCAAACAAGTGCGCGTTCGGAGTCTCATCGGGGAAGTTCCTCGGCTTCATGGTTAGCCAACGAGAAATTGAAGCAAACCCGGAGAAAATCAAGGCCATATTAGACATGGCCCCTCCCAGAAATGTTAAAGAAGTTCAGAGATTAACAGGCCGCCTAGCCGCCATAGGGCGCTTTCTCTCGAAGTCCGGGGAGAAATGCCTCCCCTTCTTCAAGGCCCTCAGGGGGGCTAAAGGTTTCGAATGGGGACAGCAGCAACAGGAGTCCTTCGACCAGCTCAAGGCTTACCTCGTCAATCCCCCTCTCCTCAGCAAACCGATCCCTGGTGAACCCCTCTACCTCTACCTGGCAGCCTCCGAGCAGACCCTCAGTGCAGTTTTAGTGAGGGAAGAAGACCGGGCTCAGAAGCCCATCTACTATGTCAGCAAAGTGCTTCGGGACGCCGAGCTCCGATACCCGAAGATAGAAAAGATGGCTTATGCCCTGGTGATGGCCGCGAGAAAGCTTCGCCCGTACTTTCAGTCCCATTCGGTGGTCGTTCTTACCGACCAGCCGCTGAAGCAGGTCCTCCATAAGCCTGAGACTTCGGGTCGCCTTATGAAGTGGTCAATCGAGCTGAGCCAACACGATATTACTTATCAGCCTCGGACCGCGATCAAGGCCCAGGCGCTAGCCGAATTCATAGTTGAGAGCACTATCCCCGAATCCAGCCAAACAGTGAAGGGACCACCCGTCTGGTCAGTTTATGTTGACGGATCCTCTTGCAATGAGGGAAGTGGGGCAGGGGTCATTCTGGCAGGCCCAGACGACTTCATCCTTCAATACTCCCTCCGTATAAACTTCAAAGCCTCGAACAACGAAGCCGAATACGAGGCGCTAATAGTCGGTCTTGGAATGGCCCGAAATGCTGGGGCACAACGCCTACGGATCTTCAGCGACTCTCAGTTGGTCGTCAATCAGGTCCTTGGCGAGTATGAAGCCCGCGATGACAGGATGGCTAAATACTTGGCCAAAGTCAAAAGCCTCATGGCACTGTTTGAAGAGGCCCTCATCCAAAGGATCCCCCGAGAAGAAAATGTTCAGGCCGACGCCCTATCCAAATCAGCCTCCTCTTCCCTTCAAGGTCTCGAGCAGACCGTATTGATAGAAGTCCTCCTGAAGCCGAGCATAGAGGACGAAACACTGGACTCCGTAGAAACATTGCCTGTCCTCCTCGAAGACAATTGGATGAAACCCCTCGTCGAATTCTTAAGGGACGGACTCCTCCCCGAGGATCCCAAGGAAGCACGAAGAGTAAGAACCCGAGCCGAGCGTTACATACTAATCGGAGGCATCCTATATAAGCGCTCCTTCACCCAGGTGGACGGTCGGCCCTACCTGAGGTGCCTCTCCCCCGGGCAAGCCGACTACGCCCTGCAAGAACTTCATGAGGGCATCGGCGGGGCCCATTCAGGTTCCAGAGCCCTAGCGCGCAAAGTGTTGAACTACGGGTATTTTTGGCCCACTCTCCTACGGGACGCTGAGCGACACGTTCGGCAATGCAGCTCCTGTCAGAAGTATTCCGACATCCGACGCCTTCCACAAGCACCACTCACTTCCCTATCAAGTCCGATCCCCTTCGCAATGTGGGGGATGGATTTACTAGGGCCGTTTCCACCAGCCCCCGGACAGCTTAAGTTCCTAGTCGTGGCAGTCGACTATTTCTCGAAATGGATAGAGGCCGAGCCCCTGGCCACGATCACCGAAAACAAGGTCGTTCAATTCTTCTGGAAGAGCGTGATCTGCCGATTTGGCGTCCCCAGGGTCCTAATTACGGACAACGGAACGCAATTCACTGGGGCTGCCTTCCGAGCTTTATGTGAAGACCTCGCCATACAACACCGTTTCTCCTCCGTCTCTCATCCTCAGTCGAATGGCCAGGCCGAAAATGCCAACCGACAGATCCTCTCCGGCATTAAGAAGAGGTTAGACAAGTGTTCCAAAGGCTTGTGGGTCGATCAGCTTCCCAACGTGCTGTGGAACTACGCACCACAAAGCGGACCCCAACAGGTGAGAGCCCGTTCAATCTCACATATGGGTCCGAGGCCATCATCCCCCTAGAAGTCGGGTTACCCTCTCCTCGTCTGATAGCTTATGAAGAAGAGCAGAACGCTCGGGAGCTCAGAGCAAGTCTAGATCTGATAGACGAAATCCGAGAGAGAGCTGCCATACGCCAGCAAACTTACCGAAGAAGGATCGAGCTAGCATACAACAAAAGAGTCCGCCCAACGGACCTCAAAGAAGGGGACCTGGTCCTCCGAAAGTTGGCCATCTCGTTCCCAGGACAGAAAAGCAAATTGGCCCCGAATTGGGAGGGACCTTACAAGATCTCTAAAGTGATCCGCCCCGGCACATACAGACTAGAAGATCTCGAAGGCAGGGAGATTCCTCAGGACTTGGAATGCCGACCATCTCTTAAAATACCAAGAGAGAACAACGCCTCTCTAAGTAATTCGAGATGACGAACCGTTCCATTCCTGTTACTTGTAGTGATTTTCTTTCATTTTCTCTTGTAATAACGGCTAGCAACTTTAGAAGCAGCCGATCATTGGTTATTAATGAATAAAGTCTTTTCATATTTTTACTACTGTTTACATCTCTCTGCTTTTAACTCTTTGATCTAACGATGGTTCGGAGTCCAAAACTCGGCTCGACTTTACTTCCCCGGCTCGCCCATAGGCGAGCCAGGAGTAGATCGCCGTTCGGAATTGCTCCCACAACCGTTGAACTACACTGATGGTTCGGAGTCCAAAACTCGGCTCGACTTTACTTCCCCGGCTCGCCCATAGGCGAGCCAGGAGTAGATCGCCGTTCGGAATTGCTCCCACAACCGTTGAACTACACCGATGGTTCGGAGTCCAAAACTCGGCTCGACTTTACTTCCCCGGCTCGCCCATAGGCGAGCCAGAGTAGATCGCCGTTCGGAATTGCTCCCACAGCCGTTGAACTAACCTAACGATGGTTCGGAGTCCAACACTTGGTTCGATTCTACTTCGCAAGTTCGCTTCTAAGCGGGCTAGAAGTATGTCGCCATTCGGAATTGCTCCCACAGCCGTTGAACTAACCTAACGATGGTTCGGAGTCCAACACTTGGCTCGATTCTACTTCGCAAGTTCGCTTCTAAGCGAGCTAGAAGTAGCTCGCCATTCGGAATTGCTCCCACAGCCGTTGAACTAACCTAACGATGGATCAGAGTCCTATGGCTCGACTTTACTTCCCCGGCTCGCCCTCAGGCGAGCCGGAAGTAGATGGCCGTTCCGAACTGCCCCCACGTCCATCGAGCCGAGCGGACGAGGGACCGACCCTCGTATATGGCGAAAAAACCTTCCGAGGCGGAGTCGCCATTAGATTTCCTCAAAATGTGAGCTAGAGTGTGATGAACGGATCTGATTAAGCCACGTGTCCACAAAACGACAAGATAGCGTTTTCTTGGGAACTGGACCCCCCTCGAGATTCGTGCAACCATCCAACGGCTGTGATCACCTCACCTCGCTCGGCCCCAAACACCGAGCGACAGGCAACCAGAACCAACCTTTGGCAAAGGTCACTCCGGTCACCAAGCTACGTGAGCACAGCCGATCCACGCCGAGCGAGTGTCCAGCCGAGCCTCGAAAGAAAGTTTGGGTTGGGGTTTCAGGGAACCTTCCCCTCGGTCCCGGACTTTGGTCATCACCTCATCCACCATGATCTCCCCTGACCCTGACACCCGAATCGGAGCCGTCACAGTCAGGAGAAGATCATGGTGGAAGAACGACAACCCATCCTCCCGAAGAACCTTTCCCTCGGGTCCGGACTACGGTCGCCAACTCTTCTGCCTTGTCCTCCCCCGACCCTGACACCCACATCGTGGTCGTCAGGAGCGGGAGAAGAACAAGGCAGAAGGGTGACCACCCCTCCGAACCTCTCGAGGTGAGAATTTTTCACAAGGCTGGCATCCGCCCAAGGGCAGACACCATCGATGCCACTAGAGTTCAAGACTGCAATGACTGAAACCATAAGGGGGGTGTGGTACTTATAGCCGTCCCCCAAGAGACTGTCATTATGACCCTCGGGAGCCCAACAGTCACGCCTAGGGAACTGAAGCGTGCAAGACTGTCATTATAACCCTCGAGAGTCCAACAGTCACGCCTAGGGAGCTGAAGCGCCGCATATTTATTAGAGGGCCCCACTCTCAATGCCCTCGGGAAGGGGGAACACCCCCACAGATCCCGGAGCACCATTTAATGCTGTTAGGGAACTAGTCCCATCTTTTCAGCACGACGCACGAAACAGCTACACCTTAGCCGCGGCACCGAGCCGCACCAGAAGGTGTCGAGCAAGATTCAGAACCCGGCTAAAGTGTGGGTTTCGAGGTCAAGATGCTCGACGAAGCAAACACTCACCTCGCGGTTCATTTCAAGCCTACCCCAGCTAGCACAATTACGACACTACGACAAGCAGCACAACTCCAATTTTATTAATATAATTTGGATAGATTTACAAAAATGTTACAACAAAAGACAGTTTGGAAGACAGTTCGGATGCCCGAAGACACGACACGACTCGTTTACTGCCTCCGCAGGAGGGGGACGCTCCGGTTCAGCGATACCTTGGGTCGGCGCTTCTTGACCTCCGAGCTCGTCTCTAGACCAACGAATCGAGACGCCCCCTCACCGCTGGCCCTGACGGTCGCTCCAACCGAAGCACCGCTCGAGGACACCGCTACTCCACTTTGGGCGTCGGCTGCAGTCCGACCAACGATGGAGGTTCGGCTCGCGAGTTGATAGAACGTAATCCCTCGCTCGATCTCTTCGCGAGTGCAAGAGGTGCTCCGGACATTAGCCCTCACCGGCTGAGGTTTGAGCCGAGCAACCTCTTCCTCCAGTTCGACGATCCGGTCCTTCAACGTGTCGTCCTTCACAATCACTTTGAACCGAGGAAGTTTCGCCGAACCAGGATACTCGGTGCTGTCAGATATGACACGGCGCAAGTGGGTCACCTCGATACTCTTGTCAACTGTCACCCTTTGCAGCTGTTCTACCCTCTTCGCGAAGTCATCTCGTTCGGCCAAAGCCTGGGCCAACTCTTCCTCCTTCGCCGATAGTTCGGTCTTGACTATCCGCATATGGTGCAGCTCGGCCAACAGCTCGCTGTTCCTCTTCTCTACATTATGAAGTATTCTCCTCGTCAGATGGACCTCGCCCTCGAGACGATCCTCCCGGGACTGCTGAAATAACTCTGCGCGGCGCCGAGCCGCCGCATTGACAAGAGTCTGCTCGGCAATCTGAAATGAAAAAGGGACGACATTGAAGTGCTACAGGGCCGAACCAAACACTTAGACAGAAGTCCAAATTCAAAACATTTCATTCATGAAAGCGGTGGCCAGTCCGCAAAAGGCATTATACTGTTTAAAAGAAAAACAAAACAAAAAACTACAAAGATTTGCGAGGGAATCAGGGGTCCACCTGCGTCGCCGCTTCGACCACGGGCGCGTCGCCAGATGGCCCCTCGATCCTCCCCTCGACCTGGGCGTTCGCCACAGGAGGGTCGGCCTCCTCCTCCTCGTCATCGCCCTCGACCTCGTCGCCTTCGGCTCCCTCCTCCTCACCGCCTGAGGGCGACCCTGGCCACAGTCTGTAGCCGACCCGCTCGAAGCCGGGGACACGATCCTGAACATGGTCGAGTGCCCTCTGATAGGACCTCTCCATGTTCTCGGCCATGTGTTTCTTCGCCTCAGCCTCGGCCTCGGCCTCTACCTCGGCCCTAATCTTCACGGCCAGCGCCTCCTTCTCCGCCTTCAGGTCGGCCAGAGACTTCGCCGACGCGGCCAGCTCCTCGGCAGCCTTCGCAGCCTTGGCAGACTCCGCATCAAGTCGCCCCTTGGCTCTCTCCAAGTCGGCCACAAGATCGGCAACCCAGACTTCCAGGGCCTCGATCCGCCTCTGCTCGGCCTTGAGTTGCCGAACCGCCTTGACCTTCTCCGCCCTGTCCTTGTCGCTGGCGGCCTTCAGCTCCTTCTCCTGCGCGGCGAACGTCTCGAGGAGGTGGCCGAAGTGGCAAGTGGCCTGCGAAGACAACGGTAAGCGCAATATACAAGCCGAGCAGTAAACTTGAAGAAATTCGCAATGAGAAACTTACCGACACGAGCGACCGAGCCACTTCGTAGGTGTCGTCGCCGACTGTCCCCGCCTTCAGTGCGGCTCTGTCCTTCGGGGTCGCCAAGTGCTTGACGACCTGCACCGACATCTGCGAGTTTCTGAGGAATCCGTCGTGATTCTTCACCCGCCAGTTCGGCACAAACAACTGCTTGTGTTGCTCGGTCAGGAACTCCTCAGCCGCTTCAGTCAGCGGCGGAGCCTCGAGCGACAGCGCCGCGTTAACATCAAAGGCCCCGTCAACAGGGGCCGAGGCCTCAGGCACCAAGGGCTCCTCGGCAACAACCACCTCCAAAGGCGCCTCAGTAGCCGGAGGAGGCGGGGTGGTAGTCGAGGCGACCTTGGGCTGCGGAGTCGACGAGGCAGCCACGGTCGCCCTCTTCCTCTTCCTACCCCCGGCCAATTTGGACCTATCGGCCATCATGGCGTTGAAGTCGATCTTCATCGCTTCTGCACCAAACAAAATAAAAACTGTCAGCAAGACGAGCTAAACACTTGGAAGAAAAACGAAAATAAATAAGATGTCAGGAGCATACTCGGGTCGATGGGGCTAAGGCCGGACCCAAACAGCACCTCCTCCGTCAACTCCCTCCAACTCAGCAAGGGGAGGGCCATGATCTTCCTCGCCACCTCCTCCTCGGCCGCAGACAGTACAGGGTCGGCTCTCGCAAATTTCGGCACCTCCGGTTTCCACCGGGTCGGAATTTGCAGTATTGGCTCCCCCCTTAATATAAAATACTTCTCTTTCCAACCCTTAATTGAGTCCGGGTTTTCTATGATCCTAACACCCTTCCTCGGCCCCAAGTAGTACCGATGCTCTGTCTTGTGCATCTGGTTTATCCGATACAGGCCTCGGAAGACCGTTAGGTCCGGCTCGATTTCAGCTTTACGGCACTGAAGCAGGAAAGCATTCACGTGACGCCATGTGTTCGGCATAAATTGGGTCGGTGCGAGGCAGAACCAACCGAGGATCTGGAGAATGAAAGGATGCAACGGAAAACGTAGTCCGGCATTCAAGGAGTCGAAGTCGAACATGCACATGTCCGACGATGCCAGCTTGGAATTCGCTCGCATCCCGGGGCCGGGGATCATCAGCTTGTACTCCGGAGGGATGGCGAATCCCTTTTTGATCCGAAGGAGATCCCTCTCGGATAGCACCGAAGTAATCTCGTCGGCTTCGGTAGGAAGAGCCGGGTTGGGTTCTTCGAGGACTTTCGACTTTCTGTAGATCGCTTTCTCCAAGAGGTCGCCCTCGTACTGCCTGACCCCCGAATGCCCGGACAGAACAGAGGGATATCGTCCCATCTCGGGGGCTTGCTTCGGGTGCTCCACAATCTCCTCGACCACGACAGATTGGGCTGCCACCCTCCTCTTCTTCTTCTTCTCCTTCCTCGCCTCGGTCGCGAACGGCTCGGCGACTTGCTTTTCCTTCCGACGGATCTCTGCCCTTCTCCTCTCCTCGGCACCATCATCGCCCGAGGACGAGGCCCCACTCCCCGAGTTCACTCGTGACATCTCTAAAAAAAAGCTAAGGCTAGTAGACTGACCTTTGAAGTGACGTTCACGGTCGGAATGTGCTCGCCGAAAATTGCCTGGCCCACGCGACAGCTAACATCACCACCTTGGAGCAAAAGCCGCCGCTAGCAGAGAACTTAGAGAGCAAAAGTGAAATCTTGGAGTAAAAAGTGAGAAATGAGCTTGGGGGTGGGAGAGTGAAAACTTATAACCCCAAGTGATGTTGGGCCTCCTTGGGAATCTCAAAGGCCCACTAAGAAGCCAAAGCGCCAAGCGGAAAGTTGCGACATTTCGAAAAGCAAAAACCTTAAATCACGCAAGTCCATGACCCGGCCACCGATTTGCCAAGCCAAGCTATCGAACAGCCTGGCTGAGCAACCGAGCTACCAAGTCCCTTCAAAAAACAACTCACTTCATGCCTCGGCCAACGACACTTAGACTCCGAGCCGAGATGACGAGGAACCGACCCTCGTATATGGAGAAAAATCCTTCCGAGGCAAAATCACCGTCGGATCTCTCCAAAATTCGTGTCAGGATTCGATGGACGGTTCAGATTGTGCCACGCCCACAAAACGACAAGATAACGTTTTCTCGTGATCTAAACCCCATCCTCGTGTTTCGCACCATGTTGGACGGACCAGATCCGGCCACGAGTACCTTCCGAACTGCCTGCCATCGGCCTGTTCAACCGAGCTACCGAACAGCTTAGTCGAGCAGCCGAGCTACTGGGCTCGGAAAAGTGGAACCAGGAGGAGACAAATCCTTCAAAATATCCAACTCAGTGCCTCGGCCAACGCCACTTAGACTCCGAGCCGAGATGACGAGGAACCGACCCTCGTATATGGAGAAAAATCCTTCCGAGGCAAAATCACCGTCGAATCTCTCCAAAATTCGTGTCAGGATTCGAGGGACGGTTCAGATTGCGCCACGCCCACAAAACGACAAGATAACATTTTCTCGTGATCTGAACCCCATCCTCGTGATTCGCACCATGATGGACGGACCAGATCCGGCCATGTGTACCTTTCGAACTGCCTGCCATCGGCCTGCTCAACCGAGCTACCGAACAGCTTAGTCGAGCAGCCGAGCTACTGGACTCGGAAAAGTGGAACCAATAAGAGACGCAACCTTCAAAGTATCCAACTCAGCACCTCGGCCAACGCCACTTAGACTCCGAGCCGAGATGACGAGGAACCGACCCTCGTATATGGCGAAAAAACTCGCCGACCTACCTCGACCGTTGGATCTTGTAAAAAAGCGCGCTCGTCATGATGGACGGCCCAGATCCTGCCACGTCCACTAAACGACAAGATAGCGTTTTATGGGAATCCACGCTGAGATGAATGGCCCAGATGATGCCACGTACCTCGGAGGGCCCCGAGCCGAGGAACAAATCATCCGAGCCGAGGGGCCATTCCTCCGAACCGAAGAGACGAGGAACCGACCCTCGTACCTCACGAAGCATAAGGCCGAGCCGAGAGGACGAGGAACCGACCCTCGAATATGGCGAAAAAACTCGCCGAGCCGAGAGGACGAGGAATCGACCCTCGAATATGGCGAAAAAACTCGCCGACCCATATCAGCCGTTGGATCTTGTAAAAAAGCGCACTCGTCATGATGGACGGCCCAGATGCTGCCATGTCCACTAAACGACAAGATAGTGTTTTATGGGGATCCACGCTGAGATGGACGGCCCAGATGATGCCACGTACCTCGGAGGGTCCGAGCCGAGGAGCTAGTCCACCGAGCCGAGGTGCTGATCCTCCGAGCCGAGGAGCCGAGGAGCCAACCCTTGTATACGGCAAAAAAGCCTGCCGAGGAACGGGGACCGTCTGATTACTCAGAAATTCACGCTCCGCGCTGATCGAAGGTCCAGATTACGCCATGTCATAAATTAGTATTTAAAAATCGATTTTTATTTATTTAAATCGTTTTATTTATTTAAAAATTGCGAAAAATTGCTAAAAAATTGGGAAAATTGGCTAAAAATTCTAGAAAATAATTAAAAATTCGGGGGGATATTTTTGAGCCCCTGAACGAACAATTATTGCCTAGAATGTACTGTTAAGCCCCCCGAACGATTAGTTAACACATTGCAAAATTAAATAAATAGCCCGAAAAAATAGATAAAAACTTGATACGGCTTCAGAACATCATATGGCTTCAAAAAAGAAGAAGTTACCTTACTACCCACTTCAAGATTCAAAATCCCCCATTCGGACTCCGATACAACTCCACTAGCCACTAAAACAGTCAAACTACTCCTCAAAGACTGATATCCTCAGCCTTTAGGAGTGGGGGGCTCGTGATGTGGCTAAAAATGGGGGTTTAATCGAGACCGTCCAAATTGGGCACGAATCCTGAAGCCCAGGGGTAAAACGGTAATTTCACCTACAAACGGGTCTGAAGCGGGTACTGGGTCTCCTCCCCAAAGAGTCATTAACCCGCGAACGGATCCACCTCAACTGGGTGCGAGTTTCGACCCGCAACAAACCCGGTCCAGCAGGATAGAATTAGGGTTTCTGATTAACATTAATCAACGGCCCTGATTCATATCTATCCTTTCACTCAGGATTAGGGATTACATTCCTAATCTGTTTACAAGGAGAATATTCCTTATCAGATCACGGGGATCACATTCCTAATCTGTTCCCTAAGACGCCTATAAATACCCCCCATCCATCTCCATTAAGAGGTAATCAATCTTTCGCCAGTTTTTGCGCTCTTTCATAGTCTTCCTAGATCACTGACTTGAGCGTCGGAGGGTGCGTCGCCGGGAACAACCCCGATGTCCCGCACTTTTTGCAGGTGTACGGCGGGAGCGACGATCATACCCCGACGGAACAGGTATACAGGTTTGCTATTCAGTTTTCCTAAGAATCCACAAATACTATCTGTTTGCCCCCACACCAAATTTAGCGGCAACAGTAGATAACATGCTTAGGGTAATAAAAATTATATTTACTGATTTTACAATGAATATTTACTGCCCTTACAACTGAAATTAGTCAACATCGATAACCAGCTAAAAACTAAAATCTGTAAAGAACACTAAAATTCACCTAGCTGCTATTGTCGGAATTTAGACTTTAAATATGCGTTGGAACCGGGCAGGAGTCTAGTTTCAAGAAATTCTGACGGATCCGCATTTGCTATCCTGTAGCAACGAAAATTCTGATTTTGGTACAGCAACCTACTGCTGTCCAGAATTGGGATTCTATGTTTTATAATATATAATTATACCTATAATGTTGAATTGGGCGTATCTGATTGTTTGGAGTATATTGCATGATCTTAGGGTTGTGTTGTCATCATTCTAGTATTCCTTATTAATCACATTATTGTTTTCCCACTGATAATTATGTCCCTATTGTTCCTCACCAAGTATTGTTGTTGTCTATCAGTATTGCATATTAATTGAATAAAGAATGTTAATCAATCCTGAAATTAATTAAAGGTTGACTAGGGTAGTCGATGATATAGTGACTGTACTCGGAAGAGGGGCCCGTATTTCCCTATCTATCGGTCTATCGGTCTATCGGTTTATTGGTTTATTGGTCATATCGGTCATCGTTTAATTATAGATTACTGACTACAGTATCTCGATTGAATCGGTCATCGGTCATTATTGAATATCGTTTCTGAGTACATGATCTATAGAATCTACCACCTTGGTCTAAACGAAATTGATTATATGCATGGAACCTGTAGTATGGGATGCAGTAGTACGTGCATTAGCTAGGATTAAAAATGAATAATAGACTTAAGACTTTCATCACATTGTCATTGCATATTGTCATCTTTATTGAACAGTGTTATCGTTACTGTTACCATTATTGTTATTGCACATTGTACTGTTATCGCTTTGTCACTGTTCAACACTATTGATTTCATCGTTTATTGAATTCATCGTCATACCATTATTGTCATTGTTCTCTGCTTCTCTACTTGCTGTCCACGACTTGCTCTAAGGACATTTTTCCTCTTTTTAGATGAACAGCTTAAAAGTAATCAAGGAGATTTACCTAACGGACTAGGGGAGCAACAATGGTGAAGGAGATGTTTTGCTGCGCCTCTTAAATAAATGTTACTTTATTTGAGAACTTCACTAAAATTGAAGAAATGTTGTTTTCTTTGTATTGTGGGCTTTGACCCGAATGTTGTCTGTTAAATTCCAGATGTTGGATTATTTTGATGTTGGTTATTTTTATACTTAATTTCTAATGTTGTTATTTATGTGATTATTCTTTCATTGCATGCGTGGTTGTATTACTTCTTGGTTATATTGTTGAGTTGGATCAATAACAGCCTATGGATGACGCAAGTCATTCGTCGGGCCGTGTCACGTGCTTGCATTCCGTATTTTTAGGAAACGGGGCGTGACACTAACCCCCAACTCCCCCCCCCAAAAAAAACCCCAGATCTGAGATAGGTGGGGGCAGCGGCTAGGGAAACGCCCCCCCTCTACCCCCTTGCCCCTCCATCGTCCGTCCCTCCTCTTTATTGTGTTCCGTCACTCCATCAAACCCATCTCCCCTACGGCGACGACAGCAGCACCCTCTGCCAGCACCTCAATGCCTTCAGTAGCAGCGCAGTCTCCCATGCTCAGGATCACCCTAGCGAGCAGCGCGCGATGCTCCAGCCGCCCTGTGCCGCCCTCCAGCGACACCAGTGACGACGACAGCCCAACGCAGCAACCAGCACCCCTTGGTCGACCCCCCTTTCGCGATCAGTCAACGCCGTGCTTTGCCGACGGGCGGGAGGAGGAGGATAGGGTGTCGAGGGGGATTAGGTTGGGATTGGGGGATTTTGTATCTGAGGTTTTATGGAAGAAATTGCATTTCCTATGCTAATTTCGTGGCTACTAGGTGTGCAAGAGACGAGATCGACGACATGGGGTACCGGACGTCGGACGGCGTCGACTTGGGTCATGGAGTCGGTCGCAGGTGCCGTCGTCGGACTGTGGTGGGTCGTGATCTTGTCGGGTGTGTCACTCATCGTCAACAAAGAGATGGTTGCAGCTAGTTATGGACAGGAATAGGTGGTAAGCAATTGTGAGGGTGATTCTTTCTGGATGGGTGTTCATTGTACCGTCATTGGTATTTACGGTTCCTCCAATGCGCAGTTTCAATCCGCGGCTTCGATTGGCAGGTATGGTTTATTTGGTTTGGTGCGGGAGAGTGTTATGTAAGGCAATTGGAATGGGGGAAGTGGTGTTTGAGCTTGGCTTCGTGTTGGGTGATGTGGGGAAGGGGAGCGAGGAAATTGGGTTGTGTGTGAGAGAGAGGAGTAGCGGAGGAGTCCCTAATATCCAAATTTTCTTCCTAAATATCCAAATTACAACCAACTTACAATTAGCAAGAAAATGTATCCTAGTTGGTGGGGGCGACGATAGTCCGACAATTTTAATATTTGTGCTTTACTTTGTCCTATTCAGGTCAAAGTGAGGAGTGTCTACGGTCTCTCTCATGTCAGAGGGCTTGAAGGGGGTGGTGGCGTTTGTTTAGCAGCCATGGGACTGGACAACCTACGTTACGAGGGGCTAGTGTGAGTCAACGAGGGTCAAACGAGGGAATGAGAATCAGGACTCAATCTGTACAGGGAGTTGTCATATTGGTGGAGTGCCTGCGGTCTCTCATATGGTGCTTGAAGTTGACGCGTGAGTCATTAATGGTAGCGACAGAGGTGTCCGTGCGAGCAGTCAGGGGAGAGAACATCCTTCGTTGCGAGGTGCCAGTGAGAGTCAACGAGGGTCAAGCGAGGGGATGAGAACCAGAACTCAATCTGTATAGGGAGTTGTCAGATTGGTGGAGTGTCTGTGGTCTCTCATATGGTGCTTGAAGTTGACGTATGAATCACTGATAGGGGCGACGGAGGTGTCCGTACGAGCGACGGAGCGGATAAACGGTGTATAAGTAAGGGACTGAGAGAGAGAATGGGCTCAAATTGGCACGAGAAATTGACTTGGACGAGGTCACCCGATCAGTAGGATTAGATTTCGTTGTATTTTTGTTTGTTGGTTGGGGTGTATGAGTTCCAGGACCCAGCATGTTGGTATCTGAACTTCATAAGCCTTATTTTTTGTTGTATGTTTTGTTAAACTTTTTTTAATGAAACGCGAGGGGTATTCAACCCACCGTTTAACGATAAAAAAAAACCAAAATATAGTCATAGTCTTTAATAGATTCTTGTTTATGAAAATGAAAGTATAAAGAAAGAAGAAGAGCTGAATTGGGTTAGGTTCACATCTAAAATGCACCCTCAACCCGATCCAATTCCAAACCCAATTAACTTAAAGAACAGTCGTGTGCATTGCACATGCAATTTGAAAATAGATTGCATAACTCAGAATAGGCCCATTTTTATGTAGAAATTAATATTCAGTTCTTTAAAGTGTCTTAAAAGCTTTAAAAATCCCAAAAATAAATAGAAAAGTTCCCAACAACGTAGGAAGGTTGTGTAAACATTATTTGAAGGATTTAAGAGCATCCATAATGGTTTCTCATTTTGCCAAAAATGACTGCTACAGTAATAACAAATAGCGTAGAAGGCTGCAATGGTTGTTTGCTATATTTTTTGCATTTTTAAAAAAAATTGCGTGGGACAGTATAACATATACCGTCGCGCAATTTTTGAGAAAAAAATTGGGTGGGACGGTATAATATACCGTCTCTCTTCGTTTAAAAAAAAATAAAAATTTTAATTACTCATTAACTATTAAAATATATTAATTAAATAAAATAAATAATATAATAATACCTAAATCTAATTAAAAACTAACTAAACCTAATTAAAACCAACTAAACCTACTCCAAATCCTTCCTCAAATCAAGGACGGTACAACATGTACCGTCCGAGATGTTTCATTTTTTTTTTTTTTTTGTTTTTCCGGCCAATCTTGACCGTTCGATTTATTTTAAAAAAAAAAATAAAAAAAATAAATAAGGGACGGTACATGTTGTACCGTCCGACGAAAAAAAAAGTGACAGTACATGTTGAACCGTCCGACGAAAAAAAATAATAATAAAATAATTGGAACGGAAAATGTTGTCCCGTCTCTTATAATTTGAGAATCGCTGCTTCGTTTCTCAAATATAATAAGCCACTGTAGCAAGTTTGCTACAAAATGAAAAAATAGAAAACTATTGCAGACGTCCATTTGCTATAAAATGGCAAATTGCCAAATATAAGAAACCACTGTGGATGCTCTTATGAGTATAAATGGAGGTATATACTCAGATTAGGATGATGTTGTGTACGCTCAAACATTAACATCAAATAACCATTATTGTTTATCTTTAGATTCTTCAGCGACCGAAGGTGGTATAATTCGAACATACACTAAGGGTATTTGACAAGTATCTCTAAATGATAACTTCCATGTGGTTCCTTATACATATTTGTGGATATTCGCTTGGTACAAAATTTATAAGTGATGGGCTTTCATGTGGTACTTTAATATGTATGTATACTAGGTTTGCTCGTGAACGATATAGTATTTATACAGGTAACAAAGGGTTGTTACCTGGGTCGATAATTGATATGGGTTTGGGTTTTCTCAGGGATTGTTACCTGAATTTCTAAAGTTTATCTGGACTTCTGCTGAATAACATCAATGGTAGTATGTAAATTTGCTTCTTTGAAGTTGTTTTTTTTACTTTAAATGATCAATAAATGTGCATAGCATGTGCCATTACTATTTTTTTCAACTTGACATCTTATGATGAAGAATGAGATGCTAGGCAAGAAAAACAAATAGGCCCATTTGAAAATATACTATATAATAAGACCGATTTTTAATGAGCATAGAAACATTGAAAAACTAAAGAATAGGTGTTACCCATCCAGATGGGGCGTCGGCTTGAAGGTGATAAAAAATTGTGATCCGTTTGTGTTTGAACCAGCATTTGCCATAGATAAACCTCCAGATGCATTATGCTTCTGTTTGATATTCTCATCTGGGAAGAAAAATAGAGATATATTAGCATAAAAAATACAAACATATGTGCTTTTAATCTAAGAAATTCTCCCTAACAGAAGTACAAACCTGGAAACTTCCCACCATATATACTCTCCCCACCAGTGCCTGGAAATAGCAATGAAGGTTGAACTTTCACAGACAATACAGAGCAAGAAGTGACATATTAAAGGCCTGAGCCTGAGCATATTAAAGCAATACCATATCGTTATAAGATAATCAATCATCCCAGTTTCAATCAGTAGAAATGTTGACACAATTGTACATATTAAACAATTAATAATAATAATAACAACTTGTAGTATCCTCATGCTTTACGGCTAATACACTGGAAGTACACACCCAGCTATCAAAGAAACTATTATGCAAAATACCGAATGACAATCATAGCCAACAGATGAGATTCTCAACATACTTGAGCCATGAAACCTTTGATTATGCAATGAAAAATTGATCCCTTATAGTGCTATGGTTTTCCAGTAGAAGCTACAATCCCTTTCTCCCCTACCAAAGAAACCATAAAGTTAAGTCATGAATCTTATATAAACAGAGTAATGTTTTGAATATGATGAAACGATTTTGGATGGAAACTGAAACGGCCAAGTTGCACAGATCGTATATAACTCCCTCAAAATCTGATGATTTCTAGCATACAACACATGTGATGGATCAGACCAATGTACTTGCAGAAGAAAAAAGCATAATGGTGTGTATACAGCACATGTGATAGAATATATGTCTAAGATCTTAGTTTAACACACACACACACACACACACACACACACAGAGAGAGAAAGAGAGACCAAGACCTGTGTGTATTTATTAACCTTAATTGTAAGCTCAATAAACATGTATATGTTCGACAAAGACCAAGACCTTCATATTATATGGGTTGGTTCTGTTGACAATTGATGCTAGGAGAATCAACCAAGTGTCTTAACACTTAAACTATCCAGGAAATGGGAAAAATCGTTTGTATCGCGGCCTGTTTTGAAGCCGATTTTCATTTGTACTTTGTACATAGCAAGTTGAGCTATAAAACCCCTGGAGTACTTGTTACCTATCACAGTCTTTTACCAACTACCATCTAAGCTACAACTCAGTAACCGTGCTAACTTAGTTTTGTGATTTGTGTCAATTACATAGAGGAAATAGAACTACATGAAATTGGAAGGAAATAAGGGTGCATATATGCAGTTGGTGTAAAATAAACTCATTTTCATAATACGGGTACACATGAACAATTTTTTCTTAAGGAATTAAATTCAAGATAAACCATTATTCGTGTGCATTTCTTTTAGCTTGACATTCAATGGAACTACATATGTACAAACAATGACCAAATTAGTAGGCATGCAGATGATGGAATAATTCGTAGAAGAACATAAAACAACAGCAAGATGCCATAAGATTCCTAAGCGCCTCAACTAATTTCTCTCCATTTCCTCATACATGAAAAAAAAAACCTCCAATCTTCAACCAACATGAACAATAACATTTTCATTTGAACCATTTTCCAGATATCCCATGATTCCAAAATTGCCAAAACTAACTTTTCTAAACACACCAGATATCAACAAACCGACACCAAAATACAATCTTTAAGAAAAAGAACCAAACCTGAAGAGCAATCTCACACTCATTCTGCCTCTGCAACTCAGCAAGCACAGCAACCGCTCAATCCTGTTACTAAAAACACCAACAATTCTAGCTTTCGAATCTTCTCTCGACGGTGAGGATTTGGCCAGCTTGAGTGCCTGAACGGCCTGGATTGCCTCTGTGGACATGACGGTTGACTTCCATAGTGGCTTTCTCTGTCCTGCTCTTCCCAGACCACAACAGATTGTGGTTCGAAATGGAGGGGGGATTCGAGATGGGTTTTGGAAGATTAATTTTGGGAGGTGGGGGTGGGAAGAAGAGGAAGAGAGGATAGAGGAATCCTGTGAAAATGAAGTCGACGGAGGCGGGGCATCAGAACTGCAGGAGGCGGGGCGTCGAGAGGGAATCGGGAGGATAGAGAGAAGGGGGGTTCGGGAAGTAAGGAGAGAGAGAGAGAATGTAACCCCTGTTTTCATTAATACGTATTTTCGAAGTAAGTTTTTTCGTATTTAAATTCTCAGTATCTTATAATTATTTATCCCTAATTGATTTTATTTCTAAACTATTTTTAGCCCAATTGTTTAATTGTTTATTTCTAAGCCAAAATTTACATTATTGATTTTATTAATTATTAATGTGAGCCCAAGTTGTATTTTGATTTTATTATTATTATTCTGAAACTAAATTGTTTATTCTAAAGCCTAAATTCGTATTTGATTTTATTAATTTAAATCTGAGCCCAAAATCTAGCCCAACAAACTAATTGTTTATTTAAATATTTTGAGCCCAATTATTAAAGCCCACTAGCCCAGGACCCATTACTCCTATTGTACAAATTGTGCAGACACCTACCCGTATGCAGATTTATTTACTCACCACACTTTTGTCCCGTACTCCAACTTCTCCCCCACTTTGCACGCACACTTCCCCATACCCCTGTAACTACCCCACTTTCTACCCCTATTACTTTAATTATTTTATTAAAACCCCATCTCCCATTCCCGTCCCCCTCTCTCTCCCCATTCTCTACCTCTTCCTCTGTCTCCAATAAAAACAGAGAAACCAAACAAAATAGAAACCAACCCGTCTTCTTCCTCCCACAACTCCCGACTCATCCTCCATTTCTCCCGCTCGTCTTCCCCGAGCATTCGCTCCCTCCCCAACTGCCTCCCGGCACCCCACACCTCTCCCATCTCTCCCGCTCGTCCACTGCCGTCGCCATTCCCATCCCCCGCTCGAACTCCGTCGCCAACATCTCCCGCTCAATCCAGTGCCGTCCTCGACCTCACTCCCCGGTCCCGTTCACCAGCGACGCACCGCCTCCCTCTCGCAACAACCGCATCGTCTTCAACATCCCGCTCCTTCATCCGCCATTGCCGACCTCCATTTGAAGCCCCGAATCACCTCGCCGCTGTCGCCTCGTCTTCCTCCTTCGCTCAAGCTCGCCATTGCCAACCCCAAGCTCCCTCGTCGACAGTACCGTCTCCCCATCTCCACAGCCGCTCTCCGTCTTCAACCCTGTTCGCCCCGTCGCTCGAGCTCTCCATCCTCCGCCGACGAATCAGTGCCGCCCTCCGCTCAACATCCTGTCGTTCCTCGACTTGTCGCCCCCAGTCGCCAGACCCGTCGAACTTTCCCCGTCACTTCCAGTCCTCGCCGCTCGACCTCCTCCTCGTCGAGATCGCCACCCTGAGCACGCCGCGCCGTCGCTCCGCAGTCGTCGCCACCTGAGCCTTCCCCTCGCCTCGCCGTTCCTCTTCTTCCGCTCACTTTTCTCTCTCTCTCTCTCTCTCTCTCTCTCTCTCTCTCTCTGGTGAATTGGAAAGAAGAAAGAACAGTTTTGATTGTTGCTATTGGGTTGCTGTTGTAGGATTGGGGATTGTGTGGTGTTTGGTTGTAGTTGGAGTATTATATTGGTGTTGGATTGCTGTTTGGGTATCATATTGAAGTTTGGTGTTGAGTTGGAGTTGGAGATTAGATTCTGTTTGTAGTGAATTATAGTTGCTGTTTTGGGTGTTGTTGTTTTGGGTGTTGTGGGGATTAGGTTGTTGTATTGGTGATTTATTGGTGTTTGGAGTTGTTGAAGTGGGGTTGCTGTTTACTGCTTTGGAGAGTTGTTGTTGGAGTTTTTCTGACTTGGAGCCATTGAAGGGGTTGGATCACTTGATTGCTGTTTGCTATTTCGGAGTTGCTGACTTGGCGTGGCTGCCAAATACCTCGCATGTGTTCTGCTGCCCGGAATACTAATCCCGTTATTCTGTCTTTAATTTCATTGTCGTCAACTAGAAGGCAAGTATCTCTTGTACAATTTATTTGTTCTGGTACAAGCCCTTGTAAAAATACCGCAAGTATATTATTTTTGACTTCAATTCGCATTCATAAGTCAAATTGATACCCGTTTCCATTCCTAATCCGTCAATCCTGTATTCACATGTGATCGTGAATACTTTGTTATCCTATGCATGACACGAACACCACAAATAAATACAAACATATGGACTTTTAGGGATTATACATGTTAGTGTGAATAATTATTTTCCCATGATAGTGGTTTGAATGTTGTTTTAATGTTTTCTTAAATCTTGCTTAAGTTTTATATATGTAATCAGTTACCTAGTACTTGCAAAATTATTTATAGGACCCTAAAATATTAGACCCATATATGTAATAATGAATTAGACCCAAATATGACATTAAAACTGCATGTTTCACATCTCATTACTTAGAACATATTGCATGCAAAATTCCTTGATGTTCCCTGTCCACACCTTGACATCGTCCTCATTGCATTATGATCCTGTTAATAAAATTAATAAAAGTAACAAGCCGGGGTATAAGGGAAAGATTTAAGTAGTGGGCAATATAGAAGAGCGTACTCGGAAGGGAGCTCGTGGTTTCCCGACGCAAGTTGCAAGTTACAAACTGCAAGATTGCAAATTACAAGTTTACATATTTCACGTTATAAGTTTACATTCTACATGTTTGACGTTACAAGTTTGCAAGTATCTCGATACAATATTGAATGTACATGTTTTTTCCGAATACGTGACCTATAAAATCCACCACTAAATCTAAACGAAACTGATTGCAAGTAGCAACCATGTAGTAAAAAGATGAATGCATGAAGTGCTACCTAGATAGAATTAAACATTAGACATAAGAACATTAGACATAAGATTAACACGTGCACTTGTATGATCCAATTACATGTTACATATTCATGTTGATTCGATACTTGTTTACTTGTTTTATATGCCACTTGTTTCATAATACCTTGTTCATACCATGTTTACATATTGCATTTCCCTTTCTCCTGATTCCTTGCTCTTTCCTATTTTTCTTTTGTTTTATTTTTGTTCCTGTTTCCCTTAGCTTGTACCCCCTTGCGGTCCGTAACTTGTATTAACGGGTCTTCTTGTTTTCCTTTCCTTTTCTGTTGTTATGATATACTTGCAGACCCAAATGTAGAGTTACCAGAAGGTGTCGCTGATCAAGTGTTCTAGTTTATCATTATCATGTTATCTTTAGTTGGATTTTATTTCTTGCAACTATTTATTGTAATCCGGACTTGTTTGACCCGTAACTATTGTATTTCCCAGTTGTTGGTTTTTTATGGACTATATCATGAACTTTCATTATTACATTGTGATTTACATGCCTGCGTGGAATGTTTTATCATCTTATTGTTGAGTTTACATGTACAGCTTATGAATGGTGTGTTCGCACCATTTGCTGGGCCTTAGTTTCGCACCCGTATTTTCTTATTTTGGAAAGCGGGGCGTGACAGAGAAAGGCGGAGGGGCAGGATGGATGAGAGAGAGAGAGAGAGAACTGGGGAAGAGGGAAGGAGGAGAGAGCAGGAGAGAGCTTGAGTGCCTGAACGGCCTGGATTGCCTATGTGGACATGACGGTTGACTTCCATAGTGGCTTTCTCTGTCCTGCTCTTCTCAGACCACAGCAGATTGTGGTTCGAAATTGGATGGGGGGGGGATTCGAGATGGGTTTTGGAAGATTAATTTTGGGAGGTGGGGGTAGGAAGAAGAGGAAGAGAGGAGAGATGATCCTGTGAAAATGAAGTCGACGGAGGCGAGGTGTCAGGGCTGCAGGAGGCGGGGCGTCGAAAGGGAATCGGGAGGAGAGAGAGGAGGGGTTCGGGAAGTGAGGGGAGAGAGAGAGAGAGGGAGGGGCGGGATGGATGAGAGAGAGACAGAACTGGGGAAGAGGGAGGGGGGAGAGAGAAAGGGGTGTTTGAGTTAATGTATTTTGGGGTTTGAAATTTTGGACGGGAAAATATGTTTTGTGAGAATCAATCTGGGCCATTGGTTTTAGGGGAGAATGAAGGAGAGCCACTTGATAGTTTTCTTTGTAATTTATTATATAGACTAGGTTTGCCAGTTGACACGTGCCTACGACACGTCTTCGAAATGGTGCACCAAGTTTGATTATATAAAATAATTTTGGAGGTCCAGCAAATTAATTGAAGTAGCAAACATATTATATGAGAAAGCACTAGATCTACCTTTAAGCTCAACCATCGCCTTCTTGATCATTAGCTTGAACTTACCTGGATTACATATAATTTGTTAGAAACACTACATAGAGTTTTTGTTAACTTCAACATTACTTTTAGATGCTTGTAATAGTTATGCAAGGACATTATCATATAGGTTTTATAGAGCTTACTTTAATCTCATAACCACTATGAGCATGTCTAAATACAATGGTAACGTAAGTGTATGTGTGAAGGTATCTACAATAACAATAATCTAAACATTTGTTTGTCTGAGACTCAGTTTGCAATTGAAATACCTCTTATTATTATTTCAACCAAAATGAAATACATGAAATTCTCAAAACTCTAATACAAGCTAATCATTTCTTTTATCTCTAGATTCTCTACTTTGTCTCTCCATTGCACCTTTATTAAAAAAAAACCAAAATGGATAAATAACAAATTTACTTTAGCTTTCTTTCTTGAGTGGAGAGTTTGCACCATTCATTGGGAAACTCCAGTCATCCCAATCCTATATATCCAAACATACACTAAAAGTTCTTATATATTATGTTATCCATGGTTTCTAATAACCAGTGAAGGAAACACTTCACGATAGTATTTTCTCTTGTAGTAAAGAAATTAATATTGCATATTTGCCAAGTTATTTTAGGTTGCTAGTTAGCTTACATGTCCTGCTATGGTTTGGAAGTTCAAATTGAGGCCACCAAATAATTCATCTCTCACTTGTGTATACCTTAAATCAAAACCAATAAAAAAACTCATCAAATAAATCACCGAATTAAAAATTTTAAAACCCAAAAATAAAACAATCATACCTCTCTGAACTTAAATCTCATGCACACACAAAATTCGAGTCAGCAAAAAACTGCGTAATCCCCTGCACACAAAAAATTAAAAATTAGAATGAGAATTCGGTTAATAAGATAAAATTAGAGTCGTCGCATCGCATATAGAGGCTCTCGATTCAGTGGAGGAAAGTCGTCGATACAGAGTCGCTTGATATTCATGCTCGATTTGGTGGAGGGGAGTCACCGATACGGAATCAACAGCAGATCAGATATCGGCGACGACCTCTTGACTGAGGTTCGACATTGGACGTGGATTTGCTTTGAGACTTTCAAATTTCAAATTGTCAAATTGTCAAATTTTCAAATTTTCAAATTTTCAAAATTTAAAATTTTTCAAAATTTCAAATTTAAAATTTTTCAAAATTTTTAATTTTTTTTAAAATTTTTAATTTTTTAAAATTTTTTTAAAAAAATAATTTGTAATTTTTTAAAAATTTTCAAAATTTTTAAAATTTCCAAAATTTTTAAAATTTCCAAAATTTTTAAATTTTTAAATATTTTAAAAAATATTTTTACAAATCTATTTAATTTATTTTTATAATTTTTTTATAAGTTTTTTGATTTTTTTGAATTTTTTTTAAAGTTTTTAAATTTTTTAGTTTTAAAATTGTTTAAAATTTTTATTTTCTTAATTTTTTTTGAATAGAATAGAGAGAGAGAAAAAAAAATTAAATAAATAAATGAGTTGTTTTGGATAGGAGAAAATGTGTTTTGTGAGGTTAGATCTGGGCCTTTCGATTTTGGGGGGATTGAAGGAGAGCTACTTGATAGCGTTCTTTGTGTTTTATTATATAGATATACCTTTGGTGCAAAGTACATGTCGAAATAAATATGTGATGCATAATTCTATATGCATATATTTTAGGTAGAAGATATTTATATGTGTTTGTACCAAGAAAGATACTTTTGATAAACATGTTTGTTCATACATTAAATATTTAACGATCTATTTGTTTTAAAATGAGGCTAAATTTGGAAAAATAAAAAAAAATAAAAAACCCTTGAACTATGGCCTTTGTGCAGAAAATCCCACTGACCTTTTTTTATGCAGAATACTCCCCTTAAGTATGGTTGTTGCAAAAAAAATTCCTGAAGCATTTCAAAAAACCACATCAAACTTTTTACTTGTATCAGATAACCTCATTCATCTTCGCAAATTGTTTCAAAAAACATCATATATCTTTCGCATTATTGTCAAAATCTCCCTCAACTTTAGCAAAAGTCTCACGTTGGCGGGTGAGTTTTTTGCAACAATAGTTCAGGAGGATTTCTGCATTAAAAAAAGGTCAGGAGAACTTTCTGGATAAAGGTCATAATTCTTCGGGTTTTTTTTTCAAATTTAGCCTTAAAATGAATATTGCCCCTATACGGTCCAGGTTGGACTGATTAGTGAAGAATAATTGATAGTACCACTATGCGGTCCAGAATGGACTGGGTCTTAGTGAGGGTAAACTGATATTATCCTACTATGCGGTCCGGAGGGGACTGGGGCTTAGTAAGGATGTACGATCCTTTCCACTATGCGGTCCATGTGGACTGAGGCTTAGTGAGAATACATGTGAATAGTCCAAAATGGTTTATTTCCCACTATGTGGTCTGAAGTGGACCGAGTTTTAGTGTGGATGAATGCATAATCTCACTATGCGGTCTAGAGGAGCCCGGATCTTAGTGATGATACGAGATATTGGTAAAAATAAAACAAAATCGGGAGCTTTAAATCAGGTACGAATCTTAAAACTCTCAAAAATAAAACATTAAATTACACAAGAAACAGGTCTGTAAAGAGAGTTGGGCATCTTCTAAGCCCAACAACCCAAAACAAACTTGTCAAATTGGGTTGCCATAGCAGCCCAGTATCAAGGAGTTCATGATTATCTAAATATCATTTTAAACTCATAATTATTCGTAGAGACGGTTTAAAAATTATATATCTTTATAAAAGAAGAGTCATAACACTATCTCCACCAGAGCTAAAGCGGATGGATTTCTTCTCAAGTTAGATTTTCAGAAGGCCTATGATTTTGTAAACTGGGACTGCCTGGACGAAGTACTGGAGCTCAAAGGATTTGGAGAGAAATGGAGAAGGTGAGTGAAAATGTGCGTACAGGGAGGAAAATTGTCCATTCAAGTGAACGGATGGCAAGGAAAAGAAATTAGATGTAAAAGAGGTCTAAGGCAAGGGGATCCCCTATCCTTACTTCTATTTGCTATCGTCGCGGATGAGCTGGCGGAAATGATAAAAAGGGCTCAAGATACAAACGTTATCGAAGGAATCAAAATTAACGGAATTGCACATCCAATGACGATCTTACAATACGCATACGATATACTTTTATTCGGGAAGGCGGAAGTGAATGAAGTGATTGCTATTAAGGCAGCATTGATAAGCTTACAAGGGTGGTCGGGACTGAAGGTCAATTTAGACAGGACGAGCATCGTTCCCATTAGCGATCAACTATCCATGTCAGCCTCGGAGATTACAGACTTATTAGGTTGTGGGCAAGGGGAATTCCCAATCAAATATCTAGGTACGCCCATTAGGCCAGGGGCGTTACTAAAGGAAGACTGGACTTTCTTGATCGAAAAGATAGCCAAAAAACTCGCAGGATGGAAGAGCAGATTCCTTTCTCTAGGTGGAAGAATCGTGCTGTTAAATTCGGTTCTTAGTGCAATTTCGCAGTATCTGATGTCAATCTACGATCTTCCGAAGTGGGTCATCCACAAGATTGATAAAATGAGAAGAAGATTTCTATGGAAAGGAACGGGGAAGGGTAACAAAGGAATGCACTTGGTAAAATGGGAAAGAGTGCAAGAAAAGGGAATTCGGCGGGTTAGGAATCATGAACCTCCAAGATATGAATAGAGCACTACTAAGCAAGTGGTGGTGGAAGATGGCTCAGAAGCGTAAGGGCTGGTGGAGCTACTCGTTTAATCTATTCCGCAGAAGAAGAAAAGTTAGGTTTGGAGGAAGAAGTGTCTCAGCCAAAGTCTCATTCATGTGGAAATGAATCACGAAGCAAAGTGATATATTCCACACCAACACTACAAGCCTAGTCGGAAACGGGAAAGGTACCAGATTTTGAAAGGATAAGTGGTGTGGTAACACGACCTTGCAAAACAGATTCCCACGAGCTGCAGCTGCTACCTTAGACTTGGACAGTACAATGGCAGCAGTTCGAAAAAGAGGTAAACTGAGATTTGTTGTGTCTAACAGTATTACTCCGGAGAGTAGCGCCCAATTCGAAGAAATGAACAGACTAATCCAAGAAGAGGGAAGTCAACAGAACAACAGCGAGGACGTTAGATGTTGGAATAGGGACGACTCTAAAGTTTTCTCAGTATCATCGATGTACAATTGGATCAACGATGGAGGACTGAGATGTAAAGAGGAAAGTATCATTTGGGGGGCTAAGGTGCCCCTGAAGGTCAAAGTCTTCTGCTGGTTAGCACACAATAATGCGATTCTCTCCAAAGTAAATCTTAGGAAGAGAAACATGCAAATAGATGTCACGTGCGGGGAATGCCTAAGTGCGGAAGAGGATGCCAACCACATACTCATCCGATGCCTAAAGGCTATTCTAACTTGGGAAGTAGTGTGTAGGGAATTTGGGTGTGTACGATGCCCGAATTCGACTTCGGACATATGGGGGACATTAAGAGAGGATAACATTAGAATAGTTGACAAAAAGGCTTGGGACATAGCTACCGCGACATCTTTGTGGAACCTATGGCTAGAACGCAATGATTTAATATTTCCGCAATACTTCTTATAGATTTTCAACCTTAATGCATAAAATTTTCCTGTTTATTTATGACTGGGTAGGGGGGAAGAGGCAAGGAAGAAGATGAAGAACAATGAAGGGGAATAGTCAAGGAAAGGAAGGAGGAGGGGACCGGGCATCACTTAGCTTGGAGGTGACGACAGTAGTCTGCTTTGTTGTCCTACTCGTGGGGCAGGCAGGTCATCGAAACAATCGGCAAGTGGAGGAAGACTGCTAGTTCCAAGATGCGAGGACTTAGATGTGTTCTTTCGTTTTCTTATGTATCCAGTTCATGCTGTACTTTTGTATGTAGATGTTTTAGACAGTTTGAGACGCGAGTCGCGTCTACTTTTGTTACTGTCCTAGGTGTTATTTGATCTACTCTGTTTCGTTAATATATCATTAATGAAACGATGGCAGGACCATCTTTATTCTAAAAAAAAAAACACTCTCCACAATCACTTCTATCTCTTTATGAAGAAAACCGACCCTATCTCTTCATAAAAAAGAGAATACCAACATTATCAAAACACCTGAAAGTAGAGAAATCAATATATCGAAACTGGTCCCCAAAGCGACTATAAATACCCTATGACCTCCACAACATCTGTCACTATGTAAATTTGAGATAAATCTTAATCATGGTTGTCAACATAGCAGAGATTGCAATTGAAAAAAATTATGAATATAGAGACATGAATGATGATAACCCTGAAATGCGTGGGCATGTCCCACGAAATTTCTGTTTCGGAGAAATCGCCTAAATACTGGTTTGAACTTGAATTTTAATTTTTCAATTCATCATATGGCAACGCAATAGCTGATTGTATTGTGATTGTGATGGTACCTTTGTATTAGCCGGAGGTAGCCCTGTGATTGTTTATCATATCCTTCACTTAAACAATGAGCGAAGCAATTAAAAACAATATATATTTGTTTAATTTCGGTGGTTACTCAATCAGTTAATCAACCGTATTAATATATATATATATAAAGTCAAGTGTATTACTATATAAATAAAATTTGTTAGGGAAGTGGATTGATCCCAGCAGTGTAGTAACCAGGAAAAAGTGTATATTGTGAGTATTCTTGGCATTTTATTTACTGTATTAGTATTGCGAAGCCTAGTGATCTATGGTTGTGGCTGCAATGTATCAGCTCTGACTATTTAGATCTGTGAGAGATCTTAGTTTTGGTACTTAAATTCTTTCTATTACTCCCACTATGTTATTTCTTGTTAATGCTGTAATAGAATGGATTACTTCTAAAATTTATCCGAATCTGTCATGTATGAATTCCTTTTTTTAGAAGTTAGAACTGATGATTGTGAAGTCATGAAGAATAGTGGTCAATACTCCAGCAAAGGATTTGTTCCTACTTAGTTGGTAATATCTATCGAAATTGCCATCTTTTGCCCAGTATTCGTTCAATAGTCGTTCACTTGGGTTGTACTTTAAGTAATTTTCCCACCCATTCGGTTGTTTTATTCAATAATAGCTTACCAAGGCTTCTTAGGGTAACACAAATTTTTAAAGTATCAACTGCACTATGTTTAAAAAAAGAATTGCACTCTACTAGGTTGTTCAAACTCACCTGTTTATCTTGTGTACACACAACCAGCAAAAGGCATCCTCTCTGTTGCTCCATCCATCATTGGTTCCTATGTATCACTTTTTGATCTGATCAAAAAATGACAACCATAAAATGGTGAGAAAAGGTCATATTCAATACATAGCACAAAATGACACCATAAGTAATAAAAATGGAGAATGAGTAGCTTTCTGTGTACACATAGCAAATTTCTTTCGAACACAACATTAAAGACAAACACTGATTGTTACCATTAACAACAAACAAATGCGTGCCCTGGACTCTCAGAGTATAACTTTAAAAAGAAGTACCAAAAACAATCCTGATCCTCTAGCCTGAAGTCACAGAAAATTACTATATATTCAAGCAGTAATAAACACTTTCTTTACCTTCACATCCTTCTTCTCATCTCATGGCCTTCTCCGTATCAGAACATGTCACTACCTTCATCTTCTACTTAATCTATTTTATCTCCATAGTTATAGCTGCAATCTTCCTCTATGTTGCCGGATCCATTGCCTCCTTCCTCATCTTCTTCCTCAAAGAATCTATCCAAAAGACCAACAAAGCCCCCATAGTCGGAACTGTGTTCCACCAGCTTGTCTACTTCGACACCCTCTACGACTTCCAAACGGAGAAAGCCCGTAAATACCCTACGTTCCGACTTATCAGGCCCACTCATAGTGACATGTACACAGCTGTACCTGCCAATATTGAACATATTCTCAAAACCAACTTCAACAAATATACAAAGGTATATATAAAGTTAATGTTTATTCAAGAAATTGCAACTGTCTTATAAAAATTAAACGATTTGTTAATTATTCTCAGGGGGAGTACAATTATAATATAGTAAGGGAACTACTAGGGGAGGGGATTTTCGGAGTAGATGGAGATAAGTGGCGGCACCAAAGAAAGCTTGCTAGCTATGAGTTTTCTACTAAAGTTCTCCGGGAATTCAGCAGTGTTGTATTTCGAACAAATGGAGTGAAACTGGCAAAGAAAATTGGAGAGGCTGCAAGCTCTGCAGCTGTGTTTGATATGCAGGTTCTTTCTTCGACAAAGTTTCTAAGACCCCCACTACACCTGTATTATTTGTAACTTTCCGTAACCATTCTTTTATAAGATTTTTGCCCGTTATCATCCAAACTTTTCTGGAAACCCAATTCTGATTCACATAGTAGTTGAACTTAGCTGTTAGACAGAAATTGTCCAAATTGATAGTAGTATGTCTAAATTAAAATAGTATAATTTTATAAAAACAGTATAGCAAAAACAACAGCCCTTTACATAAAATGGTATATTTCAGAGAGGGTATCTTTTTTCAAAAGAATTTCTATTTAAAAAAATTTTCAAAATTCTTTGGACGGTGAACTATAAAGTCAGAAAATTGACGTCAAAAGAAGAAAATCAAATCAAATCAAATGATTTTTAAATTAAAGTAAGCAATCACCTTTTTCTCATGTACATATTCCTTTTATTTTCAGGATCTGTTGATGAAAGCTACTCTTGATTCCATATTTAAGGTGGGTTTTGGTGTTGAGTTGAATACTCTGTCCGGCTCAGATGAGTTTGGATCTCGATTCAGCAAGGCATTTGACGACGCCAACTGCATTGTCTTCCACCGATATGTGGATATATTTTGGGAGGCCAAGAGATACTTCAATTTCGGCTTGGAGGCCAAGCTGAAGAAGAACATCCAAGTGCTTGACGACTTTGTGTTTCAACTGATTCATCGCAAGAGGGAGATGATGGAAAGCTGCACAGAAGAAGTAAGTTCATGTGCATTGCTTATTCTTGTATTGTCAACAACTAGTTTACAATCACTGTATAAATGACATGTGCAATGCATGTCTACCATAACTACCATAACTATCCACTTGTAATAATTGTTCATTTCTTATCTGATATTTCCTTCAATGAATTGAAATAATATTGATTAGGAGGGAGTTAGATTACGCACGATTTAGGCGAGGATACGCATTGGCCATGTAATTCTCCAAATTCAGTAGTAATACTCAAACAAATGACTAATACTTGCATAGCAATAAGTTAGCTAGCAAATAAGAAGGTTAAGAAAATTAGAAATTACGAAAATTGGAAAGTAGGCTAAAATTTGTAGACCTAGTTCTCACGGATCTTTGTGTCGGATTCGTTTCCAAATGTTACGCCAAGGCTGAAAGTTGTCCATTTTTTAGCGTGCACCTAGTCAAATCTTACTTGCTGAGAGACTTGGCTTAGTCACCTATCAGGACATACCTTGAGTACTGTTAGGATTGTATCCTCAAATACACGTAGGCACGGAAGTTTTTGAAGTTGGATAAGAAGAGGAGAAAACGAAGACAACAAGAAAATGTAACTGCAGCTAGAAAAAAGGCAACTGGGGGAGTTGCGGTCGACTGTCCTAGGGTGCGTTCGACTGACCACCCGACCGCAACTAGGCTGCTCATATTCGAGAGTACATGGTTCCAACATAGAGTGGGACAGTTGACCGTCCAGTTGGTGTGACCCATTGCATTCGTCCACCATGGGGTACGTGTTAGGTTTCGATGGTAGTCTCAGATCAAATACACGGCGGAAAATTACAAAGAAATATCGAAACTTAGCCATGGATCCATGCAAAAATCATAAATCGTGTTTAGGAGTTATACCTTGAAGATGGGTCTGCTGTTTCCAATTAATGTCGATCACAGCACTGCAATATTGCTGTGCCTCTACGGTATCCACACGAACGGATCAAATCAAGCTTTCCCTCACGCCGTGGTGCTAGCTGCAGGAAGGGAATGTTCCTCACGAGCTCTCTCTCTCACAATTTCTGTGACGGCTAGGGTTCTCTCATGTAACATTTTTCCACAGATATGTATCGTATATATAGCTGCAGAAAATCAATCCTAAAAAAGTAATGAGGCTGTTGGACTCACATTCTGACCTGGTTCAGATTCATGTGTGGGCCTTTGAACTTTAGTCAGTCCATTTAATCTAATTAAATGTCCAAGCAATTTCAGGAGTCCAAGTCTTACTTGGACCCCCAATTAAATTCATCTTCTGAATTTAAATCTCAATTTCGATCCACTCTAAGTGTGTGACCCTGCAGGTTCCCGTTAAGTTGACAGTAATACCAAAATCATATTCTAGTATTATAAATAGTGAGCGGTATCTAGCAATACACACTGCTACTCAAGTAACGGGAATGTCAGTGATTAAACATAACCTATCCGTGACCAATATTACCATGTAGTCTAGTCTCTTTATCCAGATATCTTAATTGACCACAAGGCATAGCATGTCACCCTTGTATAGTTCAATCTTTGGTTTCTCGATGTCTGAGTAGACGTACCAAAACAAATGAGCTCAATATCTCATATTGACTCATTTGAGCATGGCCATGCATTTTCCAGTCTCATTCAATCAAGAGACCGATAGATATCGCTCCTATTATGTAAGAGGGATAAATCCTATCTAAGTCACTCACATCCCTCCGCATGATTTGTAGTATATCCAATAATTGACTTTATAATTACCTTATTACAAGCAAATTAAAACATATAACTTCTCATGTAGGGAACCGCAGTGACTTCAAGTCAAAGGACTACATACACCATAGTCAATATGAGAATCGCTTATGACACTCACGTAACAATCCATGCAGCATTCTCATGGTAGGTCAGTTCAGTACATTATTACTCTAATATGTACCCATGTGAAGACTTGATATCTCATATCCATGACCCGTGAGATATAGTCATCAGTCTACGCACATACTAGTCACTATGCATTATTGTTGTCCTAATTCACAATAATACTTGACTAGAGATATTTAAAAATAGTGTTCTGATTACAACCAATAGGATTTCACAATCAAGTCATGCGCTTGATATCCCATGGTATTGAACCTACTATTCTAAGAACTTTATTATGTTCATTTAATTATAATAAACAACACAATAAATAAAATGCCTCATATATAAAATACGGCCAAATATAAAAAAAAAGTACATAGTTTTGGGCTAGTTTAAAAAAAGTACACTAAGGTTTTTTTATTTAAAAAAAGGACAGAATATTTCAAAAAACTCCACTGGGTTAGTTAGGTTTAGGGTTAGGGTTAGTTCGGGGGGGTTTATTTAAACATCTGATTAGTTAGGTGATATTTTTTTTAAACACAGATAAAAGATGAATGTGGTTTTTTTAAACACAAATGAAAGATGAAAGTGGTTTTTTTAAACCCTACCCTAACCCAACTTTAACCCTAACTAACCCAGTGGAGTTTTTTGAAACATTGTGTCCTTTTTTTAAACAAAAAAATCTTAGTGTACTTTTTTTAAACTGACCCAAAACTTTGTGTACTTTTTTTTATATTTAGCCATAAAATAAATATCATGATACAATGTAAACTAGTGTCAATACACAACTGGCCTCTAGGGCATAGACCAATAGTACGGTCGACTGCAAGCGGCATTGTATATTATTTGGACTTCCGAGTTTAAGGTCCAATAAGCAGTATTTGTGTATATCTTTTAGAGTTTTCTTGGGGGCTAGCAGTAGATGTGAACTCTAGGGTTAATTCATCTTGGAAATCGAATGAGATTGGAGATCAAAGATGAGCCATTATCATTGTTCAATTTCAAGAGGAATATGTGCCGAGTGTTTCAAAGGTGAGAGATATAGATTGAGAGTTGTAATCTTTTTGTAATCTTTGTATTTCTTGAAAAATAAGAAGTATTGGTTATCTCTGAATATTATTGTATTCTTGTGAGATCTTGTAATTATTGTGGTGACTTGTTCTTGGTTCATCTAGTTCTTAAAAAGTTTATGTTACTTGTCGTGTGTGTGTTCTGCTATTTGCATTATGAGTTGTGGCAGGTTCTACAACAAGTGATATCAGAGCACTGGGTTCGGGATGGCCAATAGTAAGTCAAAGATCGAGAGGTTCGATGTGAGTGACTTCGCGATATGGAAGATTCAAATAATAGCGTATCTTCGTCAGAAAGATCTAGATGGTCCGTTGTTTGATGAGAACCCGAAAGGCGCAGACAAGGATACGAAGATCTTGGCGGATTGGAATCGTTTGAATCAGAAGGTGCTAGGGCAGAAACAATTAGGGCTGAGTAGGAAGGCGTTATTTCATATCTCGAAGGCAAAGATCACAAAAGAGACTATGGAGATTCTCATGGATATGTATAAAAAAATGTGGCATCTAATCAAATTATTTACTTCAAGAAATTGGTTAATATGAAGTTGAGGGAAGGGGATTCAGTAGCAGAACATATGAACAATTAATGTATGGTTTACACCAGATGAAAGCTACATGATTGAAGTTTTCAGAGAGGGAACAGTCATTGTTACTTCTATCCATTTTACCCGATGATTATGGTACGGTGCAACAGACTATTACAGGCACTATGACAGATTCGACGAATCTACATGATATGGTGAGTAGCATTCTAGAAATTCCGCAATGTCAGTTAAAAAGACGTGGGAGATATAAAAGCACTCTAAGAAGAAAGGATCAGAGTAGTTCATCTGAGAGTGGGTCTGATGACAGCGAGAGGGGACATGGACCTGAGTGTTAGAATAGTCACAAGCAGGATACTGATGCACAGTTGTAAGGCCTATATGAAGAGGAAGCAAGAAAAACCGACAGAAGACAAACCAAAAGAAGCCAATGTGGTGACCGATAAAATTGAAGAGTTATGCTTATTAGCTAGAGAGGAATTGGGCACGCTAGATTGGTGTATTCATTCAGGAGCTTTTTTCATCGCACTCCGATGAGAGAGGTGTTTCATGACTACAAGAAGGATTTTTTTGCAGATGTGATCATGGAAAACTATCAAAGGTGTCATGTACGAGGGGTTGGTAATGTTCGTGTGAAAGCCAATGATGATTAGAGTATTGTCTTGCGGAAGACAATGTATGTTTCAGACTTGAAGAAAAATGTTATCTTGATTAGAGTGCTAGACAAATAGTGGTTTTCTACTACAGTTGGTAGTGGAGAGTGGCGTATAGCTGCAAGTTTAAGAGTGATTGCAAAAGGAAAGTGTGAGGGAACACTGTATTTGCTTAGAGACGTGAGGGGTGTTTCTCCTGTAGTTGACTCTCAGTCGGGATTAAGTAGTAGGTTGTGTGGGGTGCAACCGAGTCCTTTTAGTTGTGAAAATTCATGGGAGATTACTAATTTAGTGGGAGCTGCTGGCCATGAAATGGATCTTAGAGGACAAGACGTTGCTGCAATGAGGGTACTTTGCAATATGACAGTGAATGCTTTAAGTTGCTCTTGTGAGGTAGAGAGCACTATTATCGATATGTGGGGTGATGTAGATAAGATAACCAAAATGAGGCTATGGGGGTTGAGCAGTCTGTGAATTTTTTGGAGGTGACGTCCACAGAGACTTCTAGTACAGAGGGTGCATTGAGAGGCTTTGAACCATGTCCGGTGTTAATGGAGATTCTGCGAGTTGGGAAGTTTTATACCACAAAATCCGGCACGGGAGGTTGTTTCTCTGTTATTCGTGCCCTATGTGATTGGTGGGGCACATCCTTCATGAGGTGATGTGAGGTGGTTGGTGCACTCCACGTGGTGGAGGTCGGATGTGCTCTTTATGAGGGTGGGAGACTGACAGAGATAATGTGAGGTAAGATTACAATAACTTTGAAGTGTTGTGTATTTGGTCCAAGTAGGAAATTGTTAAGATTGTGGCCTCAAATATACGTAGGCACGGGAGTTCTTGAAGTTGGAGAAGAAGATGAGAAGACGAAGACAGCAAGAGTAGGCAACAACAGTTAAAAGAAAGGCAACTGAAGGATTTGAAGTCGACTGTCCTGGGGTGCGGTCGACCGACCACCCGACCGCAACTAGGCTGTTGGTATTCGAGAATACAAGGTTCCATAGAGAGTGGAACAGTCGACCGTCCAGTTGGTGTGACTCATTGTAGTCGACCGCAAAGGGGTGCGATCGACCGTAAACAGCGTTGTATGTTATTTGGACTTTCGGGTTTAAGGTCCAATAAGCTATATTTGTGTATATATTTTAGGGTTTGCTTGGGGGCTAGCAGTAGATGTGAACTCTAGGGTTAATCCATTTGAGAAAACAAATGAGATTAGAGATCAAAGGTGAGCCGTTATCATTGTTCAACTTCAAAAGGGGTATGTGCCGAGTGTTTCAAAGGTGTGAGAGAGAGAGAGATTGTGCTGAGGACATCAATTCTATTAAATTTAGTGTTTCATTTCAGTACCATATTTGTTTTTTGGCAATTATAGCCATATGTAATATTTCTTTTTTGCATTAGAATATTTTTGAGATTTTTAGAATCTTTTGAGATTTGTATCAAGATTTATTTTGAGCCTATTTATAGACCCTGAGATTAATGAGAAAGATATGACATTCTTGATTTTTTTAAATTGTGTTGAGTTTTTGCTCTTCCTCTCTCTCTCCTTGTATGATACAAGTGAGATCCAAATTATTAGGATTTGTAATAAATCCTAATACAATTTTAGGGTTTGTGATAAACTCTAAAATCTGTTCCCAAATTAAATAAAATCTCCCAAATCAATTAAACCCTAATTTTCCAATTACAAAATCACCCTATTCACCAAAAGCCTCAGCTGTCTTCTTCCTCTTCCCCAATCCCGACCAAAAAGAAAACCCTAACCCTGCTTTAGAACCCATCCCGATCCCCTTCCTCACTTCGCACTCTCTCTCCACTTACGCCCACCACTGCCATCAACTCCGTCGACCATTCCCTTCACCGCCACCCCCAATCGCCTTGTCTGCAACCCACACCACATCCATCACCAAATCAAGGCGCCCCACAGTCGTCCTTCCTTCCCTTACCCCGCCGTCGACTTCACTTCGAAACCTCCACCCCAACCTCCAATCCTCCTTCCTTCAGCGTCAACTTCTAGTTGTGACCCCACTTCCATCTCCGAAGTCCATCTCCGATCGAAACTCTAGTTGCGCCCATCGCCCTTGCTGTCGCCATTGCTAACGTGGTGGCAGTTATCTCTCGTACTGTTGCTGCTAATTTGTTATGTTCTGCGTACTGTTCAACCAAAATCTACACTGAGTTCTTCGAACCCTCGGTATACTCTTTTCACTTTTAAATATTTGTGTTCTACTGCTCTATTATCTATTATATTATCTGATTTGTCTGTCGTCCACAAAAATAATTGAGATTGAGTGTTCCACATGCTTGATTAGAGTACGAATCAATATTGAATGTATTACTTGCCAAGAACACTAGGGATTTAATTATCGATTGTAGAGTGAATTATTAATTGGGATTGTTAACGTGATTCAGTTCTTGAAAATCCATCCAACCAATTAATTGTTTCAAATTTCCAACTTTGATCTGCACCTACGTGTTGGTAAAATTAATCCATTAAGAATTTTGGAAATTCTCTATTTTAGGGTTAGTTTTACATCAGATTGAGAATCTTTGTATTTCTTGGGAAATAAGAAGTATTAATTATCTCTGCATATTATTGTGTTCGTGTGAGATCTTGCAATTATTATGGTGACTTGTTCTTGGTTCATCTAGTTCTTGGTAAGTTTTTGTTGCTTGTGGTGTATGTGTTCCGCTATTAGTACTGCGAGTTGTGGCAGATTCTACAACAATTACATCATTATTATTTTTTTACAGAAAATAACTTCTTTCCATTTTTATGTCAAACTTAAAATGCAAGCACACCTTTCTACGCACTATTTACCAATACACACACTATAATCTGATTTTGGCAAATGAATGTTCTGTAGAGAGGTAAAGAAGACATACTCTCAAGGTTTATTATAGAAAGTGAGAAGCAACCAGAGGAAATGACCGACAAACATCTAAGAGATATAATTCTCAACTTCTTAATAGCTGGAAAAGACACCTCCGCCAACACTCTCTCCTGGTTCTTCTACATGATGTGCAAGAACCCCATTGTTCAAAACAAAATCGTCGATGAGATTGAACACGCTATGGGATTAATCACCAAGGGACCAGATGCTACCCCTGTCGAATTTGAGGAATTTGCAAAGAGATTAACTGAAGAAGTCCTTGACAAGATGCAATATCTCCACGCTGCACTCACAGAGACTCTCCGCCTCTATCCTGCAGTTCCTGTGGTAATTAATTATACACTTTTGGTCTCATTCTGATCCATTTATTGGTCTAATAAGCAAAATTTTGGAATATTTGTAGGATGGAAAGATCGCAGAGGATGACGATGTGCTGCCTGATGGTTACAAGGTGGAGAAGGGGGACGGAGTGTCGTACCTACCATATGCAATGGGAAGGATGAGTTATTTATGGGGAGATGATGCTGAGGAGTTTAGGCCAGAACGTTGGATTAAAAATGGATGTTTCCATCCACAAAGCCAATTCAAATTTATCGCATTTAATGTAAGTTGATGTGTCCTTCTATCTAAAAATAGGATTCTGATTTTCTCCAATTTGCAAACGGAGAGACCAGTTACCATACGCATTGCTATAACAATATCAATGTGGTTATAAACTTCATATGGTCGTATTCTTCTCTGAGTATGGCAACTACAACGGGGATAATATATTATTTAGATTACTTGAATGAAATTATCTGATATAAAATCCCTACAGGATGACTTAGGCATAGTGTAATTATTGAACAATGGTAAGTACATTCTGCTTTAATGTCCTCGTTAGATTACTTGATTATAATTATCCAATATAAATCCCTATTACTTAAGGTTATTAAGGATTTACAACTGAATTTGATGGTAAGGCATTTTTTTTGTCAATATTGTTTGGACAGCTCCCATTGCAAGTGTCCTCTCTTTTTTCTAGCAAACTCAAATAGAATCTAAATTCATGTCTTTAATATAAACAACAGTCCCTTCTGATTTTTACTTTACTTAGGATGAACTAATGATTGGTACTATCAAAACAGCTGACAAGTATGTATTTTTTTTATTTGTTGTTGTTTAGGCCGGACCAAGAATTTGCTTAGGAAAGGAATTTGCATATCGACAAATGAAGATCTTGGCTGGAACTCTCCTCTGTTTCTTCAAGTTCAAGCTTAGGGACAACTCTGAGGATGTGACTTACAGAACCATGTTCACTCTGCATATTGCCAATGGCCTTCCTCTCTTGGCATTCCATAGATTTAAATAATACTTGTATTGTTGAATGATTTGAATGTTTAATGTGCACTGGATGTAAATTCTCCCTTAAGGTTGTATAATCCAACCTCACAGAATCCTATCTTCCCTCCTTCAATGTTATGTGCTTTAGAGTTGTACATTTGGGTTCTATGGAAATGTCTCCAACTGATATACATATTTGTTTCTGTGACAACTTAAATCTCCTATTCAAATGTTAGCACAAAAAATTGTTTGTCTTGAGGAAGACGAGCAATTATTGCCCCTCAAACCGTATTTAAATGCAAAAGAACATAATCAATGCAACGAATCTGCTATGAGGTGTTTGTAATTTACATATGATGGTTCTCCTATTTTACAAAACTGTGGAAATTACTTTTCAGAATGAGGTTGGTTCTTTTTTTCCCGCTTTAGCCTCAGTGGAACCAAAGCCAAATTCCTGACCTCTAGCTTCGCTATGCTTGCCGGTTGCCATTTCCAACAACCTTGGAAATTGTGTTTAGGTAATTTACAGTGTCAATCTGTTCCACACAAAAAAAATTAAAATTTCTTTATGAACTATTTATCCTTAATTTTTTTAAAACAATAATTACAGTTTAGATGTAACAGTATTAAATATACTAGAGCCTTTGATATAAGTAGTCCAATTATAGTTCTTTACAAGAATGCCCTTCACAATGGCACAAGTAATATTCATGTAGCAATGCAAGAAGGATAAATATAATAACAGAAGGCCAAGCATTGAAGATTCATTGACAAGTTAAATTAAATAGAAGCATATCAAAGTATTTAAATTCTCAAACAAAAATTTAACATAATTTGAAAAACGTAATTCTATTTGAGGAACACTTAGATTTCAATTGAAGTACTCAACATCAGTTATATTATAATTAACTATCGGTATTGCTCTAACAATAATTGCGCATAATGAAGCACAGAGAACATGTTAATCATGCTAACAAACCAGGAAATGTTTAAATTCTGCATAAAATTAAGATAAAACCCGAAAAAACGAGATACCTGTTTTTTGAGTTAACATCTGTAGCCATGATGGAATTGCCTTCGACTGGAATTCACAGTAGAACAGAAAAGACCCCTTGGCGAATTCATAGTTAACTATGTAGCTGATCCTCAGCTAGTTTCACTCTCGAGATTGAAGCTAGGAAGGAGTTCTCGAACGTTCTTGTTTCAAACCTTTCTCCCACAACCATCAATACTTCTTGTATAGTTGTATTGATCGGTCACTGCCTTCTCATAGCACAAAATCAACCGCTTCACAAACTTATCCTCACCCACCACCACCACAACCAACCCAAAATCCCAATCCCATTGCCTTCAGTTCAACACCAAACGCCCCGACAGTCGACACCAACCTCCTCTCCAACTATAAGCGAGAAATGCCGCCCTACAAGCTATCATCAAAGCATCATATCCCACTTCTCCAAGCAAAAAACCCATCTTTGATCGCACATTCCTCTTCGATAGCAACACAAATCCTGGATGCTTCTCGAATGCATCAAGAACCTCTTTCTCCAACCAACCAAAATTCTTCACAAGCTCAAACACGAAACTTTCAAGAAGTTGGATGTTGGGCATTAAGGGAGAACATGAGGTTGGATTTGGGGTTTGAATGAAGGATGTGAGGATTTTGAGGAAGAGAATTGTTGTACTATCGAAAGAGTTTCTCAGTTAGTTTTTATTTTTTTATTTTCTCTCCGACTGTACCGTCGCTTATTATTTTAATATAAAAGGCTAAAAAATAGCTTTTGACGACTGCAGCAAAACTTCGATTGCTATTTCCATTTATGCATATATGCATATTTTAATCCCCAACGACTACAGATGCTCTGAGTACCTATAAGTAGATGTCCCAAAAAAAAGGACTAATATTTTTATGAATTAATCTGGGCTGATTATTTCATTTGGTTTCTTTGAATGGTTCGATCTCATAATATAATATGAGTAATGCTACATCCACTACCAATTTCATTACATTTCTCTTCATTATCTTAGGTGGCACACTCCAACATGTAGAGAAAGATAGAATAGGTGGGGGAACTCTCCAATAAGAGTATGCCACCTAAGATAGTGAAGAGAATGGTAGTGAAATTGGTAGTGGCTGAAGCATTACTCATATAATATACGTATTGTTTTCAACAAAATCTTTGTTGATTACATCTATATCTTTTTTTATTTCTTTATTATGGTGTTCGTAACTAGCATCGGTATAAATACCCGAAACCCGGACCCGACCCAGACCCGGCATTGGACCGGAACCGACCCGGCCTATCTAGGTCCGGGTCCGGGTCCTAAAATGGGACTCATTGTACTTTCGGGTCCGGGTCCGGTTCCGCTCAAAAGAGACCCAACCCGGACCTGGACCCGTTGAAAAAAAACCCAAAAAATCAACATAAAAATAAATATTCTATCCTCATCCAACCCCTCCTTGCTCCTCAATTCTAAATCTTCCTCTTCCAAACTTAAAACTCATGCCTTTTTTCTTCTCTCCTCTATTCTAAATCCTCAACTCACCGCCTCTGATCGCCGCTAACACTTCCGCTCCTACCCGAACGGACAGGAATATTTTAATAGGACCCGGACCCGGAACCGGACCCGATCCTCACGGGTCCGGGTCCGGGTTCGGTTCCGGGTCCATTTTTTGGACCCGTAGGGGACCGGATCCGGGTCCGGGTAGTGAAGGACCCGACCCGACTTGACCCAATACCAATGTTATTCGTAACTTCCTTTCTTTCATAGGAATACTATATAGCTTCGAAGCTTGGTCTGGCCTCAGGGTTAACTTCCACAAAAGTGCTATCATTCACATCGCCCTGTCAACAGAGGAGGCTCTAGAACATGTCACAATTCTCAATTGCTCCACCAAGAGCTTCCCCATCCAGTACTTGGGATTTCCATTAAGACCCGAGAAACTCAAAAATATCGATACCCATTATTGATCGGGTTGAGAACCGTCTAGCAGGTTGGAAAGGTAAAGCCCTATCATTGGGAGGGAGAGTAACGCTTATTAATGTTGTCCTCTCAAATCTTCCAACCTATTATTTATCCTTCTTTGAAATGCCGCGATGGGTAATTCAGAGAATGGACCTGACTTGAAAATAGTTTTTATGAAAAGGGGCATATCCGGATCGAGGCGGCTATCACCTTATCAGATGGGAGAAGGCATGCATGAAAAATATATATGGAGGACTAGGTGTAGAACCCCGTATTTTCAAATATTATTTTAAATATTTGAAAATGAATTTAAATTGATTTTTGGAGATTTAATTAATATTTTCTAAAAGATTTATCTTTTTACACGTGCAAATACTTTCTTAAGAAGTTTGAAAGTCAAGTTTTCTTCATGAAAAATCATTATTTAATATTTGGGATTTATTTAGTATTTTTCCAGATTTTTCTGAAATTAATTGGAACTATTTGCAAATTTTGAGAAAAGAATGACCTTTTTGCAAATTTGTCATTTTAAGGGTTAAAATGTAAAATGTAATTCTGGACGTTTTGAACAGTACCGGTTGAGAATTTGGGGCTATATTTTACTTTTAAATCCTGATTTTAATGAATTTGATTGAATTTCCAAGAATAGAACTATATGTATAAAGTTGTATTTTGAAGGGACTATTTTGTAAAAGTGTGGGTAAAACCCTAAACACTTCATTCCCGGATGTTTAAAAGGATTTTTCCAGCCGTCATTTGCTGCAATATACAGAATTTTGTGATTTGTTTGGAGGAGCAAGAGGAAGTTTTGGATCTCGCAAAAAGGAAGGCTTTTTCGTTGGATTTTCTCAATTCAAAGGTGAGTGATATTGTTTGTTTTATTTTGTTTTGTGAGTGACAATGTTTTGTTTTGTTTTGATGTTGTGAATGATATGAATCTTGTATTGTGGTTGATTAATGTGATCGATTGTTATATTGTTGGTTTGGCATGTATGTCATTTAGTATTTTTGCATGAGAACGATGCAAAGGTTGTTGTTTGTACCATGAATGTGAAATCTATGAATGACTAGTAGATCTTAGTTTATAAAATTGTATTGCTAGAAAGTATGTTTAAAATTTGAGTATGGTTATGATCGGATGGATGAGCATCTGAATCCTGTGTTTCCGAATCAGATCTTGGCTATGAGTTGTGAAGAGATTCAGTATTGAGAAACCCTAATGGAAGAATTAGGAATTTAGAACATGAGAATTGAGTTTTGAGATATTGGATGATTAAGTAATGTATCCATAATGAGGATTATTTGAGATTTGTCATTTTTACCTGAATACGAATTATTTTCAAAAACAATGATTCTTTAAAAAAAAAACCAGTTTTGATTATTGTATACAGACCTAAAATTTTGTAAATTGTAGGCCGACAGTCGACTGGTCTACTTATCAGTCGACTGGTACGACCTTGCTGATGTATCTTTAGCCTTTTGAAAATACATTCTGGACAGTCGACTTAGACCCTTGTTCAGTCGACTGGTATACTTAGAATTTATTTTGCAAAATTATTGCAGTCCTTTTCTGGACAGTCGACCTATAACCTTTTTAAGTCGACTTATATGACTTAGTTTATTTTCTTAAAAATCATGGATATTTTTCCTTCTGGACAGTCGACTTACTACAGTATAAGTCGACTGGTACTGATGAGTTTTCGTAACTTGAGTGTTCTTATGAATGATTAGTCTTCAGATATTTGGCCTATATTTTGTCTTCAGTTAAGCATTTGATTTTGAGATATTCAGTTGAGCTATTTTGTTTGGTGGAAAGTTGGTTTAGACATTTGAGTTTGAGTCTCTAGAGAATGTGTGTGACCCTAGTATACCGGCGTTGAGTTATTTTGTTGAGGCCTGTTGAGGCATTTCAGTTGTTCAGTTTTGAGTTAAGTCCGGTAGGGTACACCAACTCTAGGAGATTCGTTGAGTAATTAAGTAACCCAGGATAATAAGGACAGGCACTAGTGGTGATATGATGAACGGGAACATGGGTCAAGTACCTCAGTATGGCTTTCGGTGTGGGATTTAATCTCCGGAATTATCCAAGTATCATACATTGGGTGTGGGATGTATCTCCGAAATTATCTCAGGTAAGTTACCTGCGGTGTGGGATATATCTCCGGAATTATCCAAGTAGTTACTTTGGGTGTGGGATTGATCTCCGGAATTATCGGAGTCGAGGCGAAGCACATGTGGTATTCGTGTGATGATGTGTCAATGTTTCGGTGTGGGATGGTCTCCGGAATTATCACGGTAAAATACTTGTGGTGTGGGATCTATCTCCGGAATTATCGGGCATGGGCTACTACTCACAGCTTATCTTTATCTCGTAGTAGTCATCGTGTTAGGATTAGTTGCATAGCGGGGGATTGAACCCTATGATGTGGAGACGTTAAGGGCTTGCACCGAACCTATGTAGAGTGGAATGCATAGACTTCGACAAGTACGCATTAGAGAGTCCGCATATAGAAATTGTGTTTTCTTGACTTGGTTTTCGTGCATGTGGATTTTGATGAACCAAATATTATTCACTTTTAGGAGCAATAATCTTAAGGCAATTAGACATTTAAATGCTCTATATGTGGTATTTATGCTTCTTTTCTCTTTTTCCATAGGAAACAACCAAAAGCAGCAAAACGAAGCAGATTCCAGACTAACACAGACTGAGAGGATGATATACAGGGAACAGCAGAGATCAGTCGACTGACTCTTCAACCAGGCGACTGGGCAGAGAGTTTGAAAAGGCTCGGCACATTCGACTGTGTCCCAAGACAGTCGACTGGTATGCGGCGAGTCAGAAGATAAGAACAGATGCATCCTCATCCAAATCCGAATCAAAATTAAGTTATCCAAACCCAGGTGTTTTCTGCGAATAACAACTTCTCAAACAATCAAAGCAAGAAGCACGTGGTGAGCAGATAAGGAAGGAAAGAAGAAAAAGAGAAAGAAATAAACGACTGATGAAGATAAGGAAAGAAATAACAAAAGAAGAGGACTTCTCTGCAAAAAGTACAAACCCTAATTCTCTTCTCTTGTTCTATAAATACCAGTCAAGAAAGAAGCGAAAAGGCTCTCTCTCTGACTCTCTTCCGCACGCATCCTGAATCACCGAATCAAAAAGTTCCAGAGCCATCAACAAGAAGCACTTTATCAGCATCAACATAGAAGGAGGAGAAAGGAGATCAAGTACTAAAGAAAGAACGGCCGGTCGACTGTGTGACAGCCAGCCGACCACCTAGCCGAACTACATCAGTTTATTCCTTATCTTTCTTATTCTTTTATGTTAACCATGTATTCAAACTTGTTGATTAATAAAAGTATTATTATGTGGAACTAATTTCATAGTTGGGTAGATTGAAGCCGTAGTTATGTAGTGCTATATGCTTCTGAATTCTTCTATTTTACTTATTAATTGAATCTGATTGAATTGATATAGATTTATGATAATCAAACTTGTTCTCGAACCTCTGAGAGCAGTCGACTGAGGTGAGAGCCAGTCGACTGACGTACAGAACTTGAGAATATCAAGTTTGCATTACCATCCATCTGAATCTGTTATATGAGCATATTGAGACGACCCGTATCTCGTGCCCATAACTTGTAACAAGGGAATCTTTAGGGGTTCTTGGTTCAATCAACTTAAGGGATCTAGATCTGATACCAATTTCTAGAACCTTAAGTGTTTGTTCGTTTCCACTGATCTTATGTTTTCTTTAAGTACAACTTAGTAGATACCATGCTAAACACTTAATGAAAGAAACGAATTAGAGTAGATACCATGCCTAATTCTTGGCTTAGGGAAACAGTACTTTAAGGAGTAGATACCATGCCCTTGAAGGGAACAAACATGAGTAATAAGAAGAAGTTCAGAAGGTAACTTAGCATTACTGACTATTGGTGGATATCTAAACCCAACTACTTCATAAATACTTGTGATTCAACACTTCTTAATTTAGTTTTAATCTTTTTATTTCTTTTAGACCTTTAGAACAACTCTTTATGATTCTTATTCTTTTTATTGATTAGTAAGTTAAAGTCTACAATCTCTGTGGGATCGACCCTTGCTATTGCTACGCTTCTATAAACGATTCGTGCACTTGCGAGGTTTTTAATTTGTGTCTAGTTTATCTATATATTTAGGTACCTAGATTGCACAGCAAGTTTTTGGCGCCGCTGCCGGGGATTGTCTAGTATTTTAACTTATAGATCAGTAGAAAGTTTTTATTTTTCTTTCTTTCTTTTTAATTTTACTATCAAGTATTTTTCTTTTAGGTTACAAAATTTTGGTGGATGCACGGAAGGAGATCACTTCGTCCAGAGCTACTACCAATTGACGCAGAAACAGAACGCACTTTGCATAGATTAGGTCGACTGACTGCGGCCAACCAGTCGACTGTTGCACGAAATCAGTCGACTGCACAGAGACCCAGTTCACATACAGCAATGGCTGAGGAAATGCCAAATCGAGTGCCAATGCAGGACAAATTCACGCCTAAGAACATTGAGCAACCTTCCTGCATTGCGTATCAACCTAATGTCACAGGGAACATACATCTATCTCCTCAGTTACAAAGTATGGTTCCCCACTTTAGTGGCAAACCAGATGAAGAGCCTCATCTCCATTTACAAGACTTTTTCGATCTTTGCAGGACACAAAGCGTCCAAGGGCTCACCCCTGAGCAAATCAGGTTAATCTTGTTTCCTTTTTCCTTAAAACTTAACACTAAACTATGGTATAATTCTTTGGAACCAGGATCAATAAACTCATGGGAGCAATTGGCGACAAAGTTCTTAAAAGAATTCTTTCCAGCCCAAAAGACCAAACAGCTGAAAAGGGAGATTCAACTCTTCCAACAAAAGGATGGAGATTTATTTTTCGAAGCATGGAAGGATTTCAAGAACAAACTTCTCAAGTGTCCTACACACAACATGCCTAAAGATGATCAGGTACAAGCTTTTTATGAAGGTTTAAATGATACTAACAAGGCAATTGTGGATTCAGCTTGCAACGGGATCTTAATGAGGAAAAGCGGTGAAGAGGCCATAGAACTATTTGAAGAACTCAGCGAGAATTCACAACAATTCTCAACAAGGAGGGGCCCTTCGAAAAAACAGGGAGTTTACGAAATTTCTAATAGCAATAACCTTCAATTAGAAATGGTAAACATGAATAAGAAAATTGATATGCTTGTTAATGCAATGTCGATGATGGGTGGAGTTAAAAATCAAACAAATGAAATTTGTGCAATTTGTTCTCATGTAGATCATACCACTGATACATGTCCCATGTCTTCTTTCACAGATCAGGAGCATGCAAACTATGTTGGTCGAGGAGTGTTTCCACCAAAAAACAATCCATTCTCAAATACATACAACCCAGGATGGAGGAACCATCCAAACTTCTCCCGGAGCAATAATCAGAATAATCAAGGGACTCAATTCACACAAGGACATGCACGGAACTTTCAAATGGGAAGTGGGATTGATAGGTCAGTTCAAGAACAGAAGAAGTTGGATTTTGAATCCACTGTTCTTCAATTGCTCCAACAACAACATCAAACAACCAACCAACAAGGGCAAACAATTCAGAAGTTGGAAACACAGATTGGCCAAATTGCTAAAGAATTAAGCGAACGAAAGGCAGGGGAACTTCCATCACAAACTATACCAAACCCTGGAGGCCAAGAACAGCTCAAATCAGTAACAACTCTCAGAAGTGGTAAGACAATTGACAACAAGGTTGGAGCACACACCGAAGAAACAGAAACACAACCATCAAAAGTTTTGGGTTCCAACAAGGTAAGTGAAAAAGAAAGAACAGTTGTGCCACCATTCCCTCAAAGGTTAGTCAAGCAAAAGAAAGAACAACATTTATTTGACATCTTTGAAACTCTCAGGAAGGTAGAAATTAATATCCCCCTACTTGATGCTATTAAACAAATTTCTTCTTATGCTAAATTTTTGAAAGAATGTTGCACTCACAAAAGAACATTTCAGGTTAGGGAGGATGTGGCTTTGACAGAAGAAGTGAGCGCTGTCTTATTAAGAAAATTACCTCTCAAACTAAAAGACCCAGGTAGTTTTACCATTCCTTGCAGGATTGGTGAGCACTTCTTTGAGAAAGCACTACTAGACTTGGGGGCAAGCATCAATCTTCTCCCATACACCGTCTATGAAAAGCTAGGATTGGGGGAACTCCAACCAACATCTATCACATTGCAGTTGGCGGATCGCAGTATCAAAAGACCTAGAGGTATTTTGGAAGATGTCCTAGTTCAGGTAAACGATTTCATTTTGCCTGCTGATTTTGTTGTGTTAGACATGGAGGACTCTTCAATGCCATCTTCTCTACCAATCATCTTAGGTAGGCCCTTTATGAGTACAGCTGATATAAAAATTTGTGTTAAAAAGGGTACGATAAGTATGAAAATAAACGGAGAGAAAGTTGAACTCAAAATGTTTGATACACTAAAATTACCACATGATGATCATGAATGCTATAATGTTGATGTGGTTCAGGAGATTGTTGATCAAACATTTCAGGTACATAGCGTTGAACCACTACAAGCCACAATTACACAATCTCTCACTTTATCTAATGTTGAACAGGAGTACGATGAATGGGGGATCGCAGAGACAATACATCACCTTGAAACTCCAAAGTCATACTCAGGTAAGTTTGCACCTGTGTTTGAAAAATTAGTGACTGATGACATTTTTGTTTCTGCAGACAAGTCGACTGGCGTACTATACAAGTCGACTGGTGGACCAGACATGTCGACTGGAGGACAGGATGAGTCGACTGCACCGAGACTTCCAGACATAGAGCTTAAGCAGTTGCCCGACCATTTGAAGCATGCATATTTGGGCGAGAACCAGATGCTACCAGTAATAATTGCTGCAAATTTGAGTGCACAGAAAGAAGGTAAGCTGCTGAGGGTATTACGAGAACACAAGAAGGCTATAGGATGGACCATTGCAGACATCAAGGGAATAAGTCCATCCAAATGCATGCATCGAATACTCTTTGAGAACAACGCAAAACCAAGCAGGGAAACACGGAGAAGGCTTAACCCAAACATGAAGGAAGTGGTAAGAGCAGAGATTCTGAAGCTACTAGATGTGGGCATCATCTACCCTATCTCAGATAGCAAATGGGTAAGTCCTATACATGTAGTGTCTAAGAAAAGTGGAGTCACAGTGGTGACAAATGAAGAAAATGAACTTATCCCTACTAGAGTGACCACAGGATGGAGGGTTTGCATTGACTACAGGAAACTGAATAATGAAACCAGGAAAGATCACTTCCCTCTTCCTTTTATTGATCAAATGTTAGAAAGATTAGCAGGATATAGTCATTATTGTTTTTTAGATGGTTATAATGGCTATAATCAAATTGCTATTGCTCCAAAAGATCAAGAAAAAACCACTTTTACATGTCCTTTTGGTACCTTTGCATACAGGAGGATGCCCTTTGGATTGTGCAATGCACCAGCAACATTTCAAAGATGCATGATGAGTATATTTTCAGACATGGTGGAAAGGTTCATCGAGGTATTTATGGATGACTTTAGTGTTTTTGGATCTTGTTTGGATGAATGCCTTAACCATTTGCAGCTTGTGCTTAAAAGATGTGAAGAATGCAATTTAGTGCTGAATTGGGAAAAGTGCCATTTCATGGTACAACAAGGTATTGTGTTGGGACATGTGGTGTCAAAAAGAGGCATAGAGGTAGACAAAGCAAAAATCGATATAATATCAAAACTACCCCCTCCCACTACAATTAAGGGTGTTAGGAGTTTTCTTGGACATGCAGGGTTCTATAGAAGATTTATAAAAGATTTCTCAAAAATCTCCAAACCCCTTTGTGATTTGTTGGCTAAGGATGTTGAGTTTGTATGGACAGAAGAGTGCACAAATGCTTTTAATACATTGAAAAATCTTCTCATTTCTGCACCTATTGTCATGGCACCAGATTGGAGCCATCCTTTCGAGCTCATGTGTGATGCAAGTGATTATGCCTTAGGAGCTGTTTTAGGTCAAAGAATCAATAAGAAACCCCATGTTATTTACTATGCTTCTCGAACTCTAAACGATGCACAGCTAAATTATTCCACTACTGAAAAAGAAATGTTAGCTGTTATTTTTGCTGTAGAGAAGTTTAGATCATATTTGATTGGTTCTAAAGTTATTGTTTTCACTGACCATGCTGCTTTGAGATATTTGTTTGCGAAAAAGGATGCTAAGCCTAGGTTAATCAGATGGGTGCTGTTGCTTCAAGAATTCGATCTTGAGATTAGAGATAAAAAAGGAAGCGACGACGTTGTTGCAGATCACATGTCCAGGCTACTGCAGGAGGAAGAAAGAATTGCACCCCCACTTAATGAAAATTTCCTAGATGAACATCTATTTGAAATAAACATATCATCGGAACAGTCGACTGGTAACAGGACCAGTCGACTGGTATCTCATTGCTCAAATTTTCCATGGTTTGCTGACATTGTAAATTATCTCACTGCTCATGTTTTCCCTCCAGGTATGACAAGTCAGGAACGAAAGAGACTGGTGGCTATGTGCAAGCACTATTATTGGGATGATCCTTACTTGTTCAAATTTTGCCCTGATCAAATTATAAGAAGATGTGTGGCAGAAGAAGAACAAATGAATATTCTACGACATTGCCACCAATATGCATGTGGAGGACATTTTGGACCAAAAAGAACAGCACTCAAGGTATTGCAATCTGGATTTTATTGGCCTAAAGTATTCAAAGATGCTTTTTCTTTTTGCAGGTCTTGTGACAAATGTCAAAGGACAGGCAACATCTCTTCTAGAAATCAAATGCCACTGCAAAACATCCAAGTGATCGAGCTTTTTGATGTTTAGGGAATCGACTTCATGGATCTCTTTCCTAACTCATTTGGTTATTTATATATACTTGTTGGTGTGGATTATGTGTCTAAATGGGTCGAGGCTGTCCCCTCAAGAACTAATGATCACAAAGTTGTTGTCAAGTTTTTGCAGGAGAATATTTTCACTAGGTTTAGGACACCACGAGCAATAATTAGTGATGGAGGGAGCCACTTCAATAACTTTCCGTTTGCTTCTTTGATGAAGAAATATGGTATCACACATAGAGTGGGCACCCCATATCATCCTCAAACTAGTGGGCAGGTAAAGATTAGCAACAGAGAAATTAAGAGCATTTTGGAAAAGACAGTTAACACAAGGAGAAAGGATTGGTCGCTGCGCTTGAATGATGCATTATGGGCTTACCGAACAGCATACAAAACACCCACCGGCATGTCACCATACCGTTTGGTTTTTGGAAAAGCTTGTCATTTACCAGTAGAATTGGAACACAAAGCCTATTGGGCCATAAAAAGGTTCAATTTTGATATGAAACAAGCAGGTGACAAAAGAAGGTTGCAACTGAATGAGCTTGAAGAGTTGAGGCACGACGCATACGAAAATGCAAAATTGTACAAGGAAAGGACCAAGTTGTACCATGACAAACAGCTAGCAAGGAAGGAGTTTTATGAAGGACAGAAGGTATTGATATACAACTCAAGATTGAGACTTTTTCCAGGCAAGCTTATGCCACGATGGTATGGGTCGTACATTGTCACAAGAGTCTTTCCACATGGTGCATTGGAGGTTCATAGCCAAGAGAAGAATCAAACATTTAAGGTGAACGGGCATAGAGCGAAGCCATACATAGAGATGAGTCTAGAGCCGCACGAGGAAGATGTGAATCTTCAAATCATTCAATACATCGCATGAACTCATCATGTCTAGCTGAAAACAGAAAACACAGCGCTTATTGGGAGGCAACCCAACTTTCAGGGGAGTATTTACACTTTCCCTCTATTTTCTTTCATTCATTCATTTTTTTTATTTTCATCTTTTATTTTCAGTCTCTCCTTACTAGATGGTAACACATGCCTATCTTTAAATTTTCTTTCGAACATTGAGGACAATGTTCCATCTAAGTTTGGGGGTATTAGGGTTATTTAATTTTTGAGTCTTTTGAAATTTTTTTTTTAGGATAAACAATTTCTTATAAAGTAAGAAGAAGGATACTTATTTACTTTAGGATTGTTGAGTTTCATAAATTCCTTACAAAATATTATGAGTCATGCAATTATACATAATAAACAAATGTGATACTTTTTCTGGTGATTATTCCCTTTAGATCTAGTCCTAAATTGAGTTTAAGTAAATAGAGTGATAAAGTATATATATATATATATATTTGAATAAAGTCAATCTACTCCAATGTTTTGAGTGCTTAGTAACTAGGGGTATTCATCACCAATGTTTACCTTTACGTCAAACGACAACTTGAAATATGAGTATGCAAAGCACTTTAGAGTTTGTGACTTGCTGAGTAACCGGGTGGATTCATCACAAATGTTTTGCATTCGCGTAAAAAGGCAAGTGACAACTTTAGAGAAGAGACTACCAAAAAAAAAAAAAAAACTCTAGTTTGCTACTCGGTTTGTAGTAGAGAAAAGGGATAATCACAGATTGAGTAATTACATACTATAACTATAATTAATTGCATGACAAGTGTGGTTGAGTTTGGAGTTATGAATAAACAATTGCACTAGAGAAAGTGGGGATGTTTAATTTTACTTTATCTGAAATTGTTTATACCTTTCTATGTTGATGATCACATAATAAGAATTCTTGGTGGTTGAGTCTATAGTTATTAGTATCCCCTTGTTCATAAATTCACTCTTTGCTTGAGGACAAGCAAAAGCTAAGTTTGGGGGTATTTGATGAACCAAATATTATTCACTTTTAGGAGCAATAATTTTAAGGCAATTAGACATTTAAATGCTCTATATGTGGTATTTATGCTTCTTTTCTCTTTTTCCATAGGAAACAACCAAAAGCAGCAAAACGAAGCAGATTCCAGACTAACACAGACTGAGAGGATGATATACAGGGAACAGCAGAGATCAGTCGACTGACTCTTCAACCAGGGGACTGGGCAGAGAGTTTGAAAAGGCTCGGCACAGTCGACTGTGTCCCAAGACAGTCGACTGGTATGCGGCGAGTCAGAAGATAAGAACAGATGCATCCTCATCCAAATCCGAATCAAAATTAAGTTATCCAACCCCAGGTGTTTTCTGCGAATAACAACTTCTCAAACAATCAAAGCAAGAAGCACGTGGTGAGCAGATAAGGAAGGAAAGAAGAAAAAGAGAAAGAAATAAACGGCTGATGAAGATAAGGAAAGAAATAACAAAAGAAGAGGACTTCTCTGCAAAAAGTACAAACCCTAATTCTCTTCTCTTGTTCTATAAATACCAGTCAAGAAAGAAGCGAAAAGGCTCTCTCTCTGACTCTCTTCCGCACGCATCCTGAATCACCGAATCAAAAAGTTCCAGAGCCATCAACAAGAAGCACTTTATCAGCATCAACATAGAAGGAGGAGAAAGGAGATCAAGTACTAAAGAAAGAACGGCCGGTCGACTGTGTGACAGCCAGCCGACCACCTAGCCGAACTACATCAGTTTATTCCTTATCTTTCTTATTCTTTTATGTTAATCATGTATTCAAACTTGTTGATTAATAAAAGTATTATTATGTGGAACTAATTTCATAGTTGGATAGATTGAAGCCGTAGTTATGTAGTGCTATATGCTTCTGAATTCTTCTATTTTACTTATTGATTGAATCTGATTGAATTGATATAGATTTATGATAATCAAACTTGTTCTCGAAGCTCTGAGAGCAGTCGACTGAGGTGAGAGCCAGTCGACTGATGTACAGAACTTGAGAATATCAAGTTTGCATTACCATCCATCTGAATCTGTTATATGAGCATATTGAGATGACCCGTATTTCGTGCCCATAACTTGTAACAAGGGAATCTTTAGGGGTTCTTGGTTCAATCAACTTAAGGGATCTAGATCTGATACCAATTTCTAGAACCTTAAGTGTTTGTTCGTTTCCACTGATCTTATATTTTCTTTAAGTACAACTTAGTAGATACCATGCTAAACACTTAATGAAAGAAACGAATTAGAGTAGATACCATGCCTAATTTTTGGCTTAGGAAAACAGTACTTTAAGGAGTAGATACCATGCCCTTGAAGGGAACAAACATGAGTAATAAGAAGAAGTTCAGAAGGTAACTTAGCATTACTGACTATTGGTAGATATCTAAACCCAACTACTTCATAAATACTTGTGATTCAACACTTCTTAATTTAGTTTTAATCTTTTTATTTCTTTTAGACCTTTAGAACAACTCTTTATGATTCTTATTCTTTTTATTGATTAGTAAGTTAAAGTCTACAATCTCTGTGGGATCGACCCTTGCTATTGCTACGCTTCTATAAACGATTCGTGCACTTGCGAGGTTTTTAATTTGTGTCTAGTTTATCTATATATTTAGGTACCTAGATTGCACAACAGATTTCCTTTTTTCTACACATGACACTTGGTTTAGTCTCACTTGTTGCTTACTTTTCCTTGCTACATCGTATTTTATGTATTCATGTTTACTACCTATTGTTTAAGGATTCATGACTAATGTTCATTTATGTTGTTTGTTGTTTTATGTCACTCACACCATTTATGGCTGACCCCTTTTGTTTTGGGGGTTAGGGATCATCTCTAGCCTCATATGTTGCAGGTTGTTGCTTTGAGTTGGAGATTGGATGCTTGAGTTGGTTTTGAGAAAAAGTGAATTGATAAGAGTTTTGTGTAAAATTGTAAAAGCAGATTTGAGATAGTTTTGTGTTGTAAATAAAAAGAAAATTATGATTTGAGTTGTTTTGTATTCCGCTGTGCTATGAAAAAGTTTGTAGTAATAAAAGTTGAAAATTTTAGTGGCGTTGGTTGTGTTTAATGTTACATTGAAGTTGATGCTAGGATTGTGCCACGTATTTTCTAAGATATCATATTAGAAATTCGGGGCGCTACAGAGATTGGTATCAGAGCATGCTTCAATAGTAATAATAAACACGGCATAAAAATAACCTAGGTGTCGACACTAGAGTGTGAGTACCTAGGTGTGGACATTAAAGAGTGAGTATCACATAGAACTGAAACATGATGTTTTACCGTTGGGATACGATTGAGGTTTTGCCAAAGGATATTAATGTGAGTTTGAATTGTGTGTGATGCTCTAACTTTTCCCTCGTTTTGCAGTATTCAGAATGGTTGCACCCAGGCCCAGGAATGGTGGTAACAATGAGGATGGATCTGGTAGTTCTCGAGGAACTGGGATTGATCTTGAGGCTGAATTCGCCAAGGTGTATTAGACTCTGAATGTGCTAATGGCATTTAATTTGGCGCAAAGTCAGAATCAACAGCAGAATCAGCAGCAAAATCATGGAGCTGGACAGGGATTGGTTAACGCCTATCCTATCAAGCAGATCGAGTCCTTTAAGAGGATGAGGCCGCCAGTTTTTTAGGGGCAATCTGATCCAACCACAGCTGATGATTGGATTAGGAGGATGGAGACAATTTTCGAGCGATCGGAGATTCCGGTAGCCAATAAGGTGAAGTTGGCTACGATGCAACTGGAAAAAGACGCTGGTGTCTGGTGGGAGTCGCTGAAGAGGACTTTGGGAGATCAGCCGATGACTTGGGAAGCTTTTCTGGAGGAATTCAGGGATCGCTTCTTTCCCCTAGATGTTCAGGAAAAGAAGGCGATCGAGTTCTTGAACCTTCAGCAGGGTAGCATGACCGTGCGGGAGTATGAGACCAAGTTTGCTCAGCTTTCGAGGTATGCATCAGAGTTGGTCGTGGACGAGGCTAAGAAGGCCAAGAAGTTTAAGCAGGGCCTGAGGCCAAACTTGAGGTCAAGGATGATCCCATTGGGTATCAGAAGGTTCGACAAGCTGGTCAGGAGAGCAGCTATGACTGAGGAGGACATAGACCAGTTCCAGAAGAGGCAAGATACATGGAACCGGAACAAGAGACCAGCATTAGGTCAGAGTGGGAAGGGATTCCCCGCGAAGCAGATCAAGTTCAGTGATCCGGTGCAGAAGGCACCTGCAACTCAGGGAGTGACTTGTTATTACTGCAAGGAGGCAGGACATTACAGGTCAGCATGTCCGAAGTTGGCGAAGCTGATTTGTTCCCAGTGTGGGCAGGCAGGACATTCTAAGCCCCATTGTCCACAATTGAGGAAGGATGGTTCGGGTGGAAGCAAATTCCAGAGGCAAGGGCAAGTATTTGCATTAACCGAGGAGGACACGGGTAACTCGGAAGATGTAATACAGGGTATGCAAGAATTTTGATTTTATTTTAAATCAATGTAATAAGTAAAACCTTTATTTGAGAACAATTGAAGATTGAGTATCACTCTTCTTGTAACAGGAATTGTTTTAATTAATGGAATAAAGGCAAAGGTTTTATTTGATACTGGTTCATCGCATACTTTTGTATCGCCGAATTTTTCAAGGATATTAGGTGTGGAGCCTAAGTTGTTTCCAGGCAAGATTTTGTCAGTGGCAACGCCGTCAGGTAAAGAGTTGATTGCGGATCGATATTACGAGGGCTGTGATATCGAGATTGGTGGGAGGTTGTTCGGCATTGATTTGATCGAGCTGCAAGTCTTGGGGGTGGATGTCATCGTGGGCATTGATTGGATGGCAATATATGATGCCACAATTGAATGCAAGCAGAAGGAGGTGTTGGTGAAAGCACCAGGTGGACCTGCAGTGACTTTCCAAGGGAAGAAGAAGATTCCGAAGGTGGCTGCAATGGTATCCAAGATGGTTATTTCAGATGAAGTCAAGGGCATTCCGGTTGTCCGAGATTTTCCTAAGGTGTTCTTGGATGACTTTCCAGGATTACCGCCGCAGAGAGATGTGGAGTTTTGCATCAATGTTTAGCCGGGGAGTGCGCCAATTTCCAAGGCTCTGTACATGATGGCACCTGTAGAGCAAGATGAAGCGAAGAAGCAGACTGAGGAGCTGTTGAGCAAAGGGCTTATTAGGTCGAGTTCTTCTCCGTGGGGAGCTCCAGTGTTGTTGGTCAAGAAGAAGGATGAGTCAATGAGGATGTGCATTGACTATCGAGAGTTGAATAGGGTGACTATTCAGAACAAGTATCCACTGACGCGGATTGATGATTTGTTCGACAGGCTTCGAGGAGCAGCTGTGTTTTCGAAGATTGATTTGAGATCAGGGTATCATCAGGTACGAGTCAAGGAGGAAGATGTGAGTAAGACAGCTTTCAGGACTCGTCATGGGCTCTATGAGTTTTTGGTGATGCCATTCGGGTTGACGAATGCGCCAGCAGTTTTCATGGATATGATGAATCGGGTTTTGAGGCCATTTATTGACTCCTTCGTGGTGGTTTTCATCGACGATATCTTTGTGTATTCGAAGTCGGAGGAGGAGCATTCTATGCACTTGACAGCGGTATTACAGAAATTGCTGGAGCATAGCTTGTATGCCAAGTTGTCAAAGTGTGAGTTTTGGAAGTCTGAGGTAGCTTTCCTTGGTCATATCCTTTCTAAGGGGGAGTAGCCACTGATCCTCAGAAAGTTGAAGCAATAAAGGATTGGCGCAGGCCAACGACTGTGAAGGAAGTCAGAAGTTTCTTGGGTTTAGCTGGTTACTACAGGAGATTCATCTAGGGTTATTCTCAGATTGCAGTTCCTTTGACAGGTTTGACCCGGAAGAATGTGGCATTTTTATGGACTGATAAGTGTGAGGAGAGTTTCCTTGAGTTAAAGGAAAGGTTGACTACTGCACCTATCTTAGCTTTGCCACAAGCTGGGAAGGATTATGATATCTTCAGCGATGCATCTCTCAGAGGTTTGGGTTGTGTCTTGATGCAAGAAGGCAGGGTTATTGCTTATGGTTCGAGGCAATTACGTCCACATGAGAAGAATTATCCGATGCATGATTTGGAGCTAGCAGCTATCATTTATGCCTTGAAGCAGTGGAGGCATTATGTTTATGGTGAGAAGGTCAATATGTACACTGACCACAAGAGCCTGAAGTACATTTATCAACAGAAGGATCTGAATCTTCGACAGAGAAGGTGGTTGGAAGTATTGGAAGACATTCGTCCCGAGATCAAGTATCATCCGGGCAAGGCGAATGTGGTGGCCGATGGACTTAGCAGGAAGAGTAGTTTATCAAGTTTGATCACTACTCGAAGTGAGTTGGCAGCAGAGATCGATCAGGCAGGTATCGAGGTGGTGCTGCAGGGTTTAGGGGCATCTTTGGCTCAGTTGAGGCTGCAACCGTCCTTGAGAGAGAGGATTGTGGAAGGTCAGAGATCAGATTCAGAGATTCAGAAGATGTTGCAATAGGTTTCAGAGGGCAAGCTATCAGAGTTTCGTGTCCAAGATGGAATTCTTTGGATGGGTGAGAGGTTGTGTGTTCTAGATAATGCAGATTTGAGAGATAGTATCTTGCAGGAAGCATACAGTACCTTGTTGTCAGTTCATCCTGGAGGCACGAAGATGTACAGGGACATCAAACAGCACTTTTGGTGGTCTGGTATGAAGAGGGATGTGGCAGATTTCGTGGCAAGGTATCTGACTTGTCAGCAGATCAAAGCAGAAAATCAGAGACCTGGAGGTTTGTTACAGCCGTTGCCCATTCCAGAGTGGAAATGGGAGAATATCAGTATGGATTTCATCACAGGTTTGCCGAGGAGTTCGAAGGGCAATGATTCAATTTGGGTTGTTGTGGATCGTTTGACTAAGTCGGCTCACTTTCTAGCCATGAAGATTACTTGGTCGATGGAGAAATTGGCTGAGTTGTACATTGGTGAAATTGTGAGACTTCATGGGGTTCCTGTGTCGATTGTATCCGACAGAGATGCAAGGTTCACTTCAAGGTTTTGGAAGAGCCTACAAGCAGCTTTAGGCACCAGAACTGATTTCAGTACCGTTTTTCATCCGCAGACCGATGGTCAGACGGAGAGGGTGAATCGAGTACTGGAAGACATGTTGAGGGCTTGTGTTATGGATTTCGGTGGTAGTTGGGAGAGATACTTGGCATTGGTTGAGTTTGCTTATAACAACAGTTACCATGCGAGTATCGGGATGGCACCGTATGAGGCTTTGTACGGGCGGAGGTGCAGGACACCTGTTTGTTGGTACGAGGTTGGCGAGAGGCAGATGTATGGTCCTGAGATCGTGCAGCAGACATCGGAGCAGATTGAGATTATTCGCAAGAGATTGGTCGAGGCTCAGAGTCGGCAGAAGAGTTATGCTGATACTCGACGAAGAGACTTGGAGTTTGAGGTTGGGGATGCAGTTTTCCTCAAGGTTTCTCCGACCAAAGGAGTAATCAGGTTTGGTAAGGGAGGCAAGTTGGCGCCAAGGTATATTGGGCCATACAGAATTATTGAGCGGATTGGCAAGACAGCATATAGATTGAAGCTTCCAGAGGAGTTGGCACAAGTGCATGATGTATTTCATGTGTCATTGTTGAGGAAGTATATGCCAGATCAGAATCATCAGTTGGTAGAGGTTCCTGAAGATCTACAGGTGAACTTGAGTTACAAAGAACAGCCTGTTGAGATCGTTGATCGTAGGGAGAAAGTTCTTAGGAGCAAGGTGATACCTATGGTCAAAGTTTTGTGGAGGAATCAGCAGTTCGAGGAGGCTACTTGGGAGCCAGAGGATCGCATGCAGAAGGATTTCCCTGAGCTTTTTGTATGAGTGCATTTCTTTTAAGTGATTGTGATTTTTTGAATGTTTGTACCATTGATTGAGTTAAGTTGTATTCCTTCTATTTTGATTGTGTTGTCATATGCAATTGTTTAGACTATGTTTCCATTTATGAGATATTGTTCCCTTTGTTGGTATGTTGTTTGGACTCATTAGTAGTAGTTCTGAGGACAGAACTCTTCTAAGGAGGGAGTGATGTAGAACCCCGTATTTTCAAATATTATTTTAAATATTTGAAAATGAATTTAAATTGATTTTTGGAGATTTAATTAATATTTTCTAAAAGATTTATCTTTTTACACGTGCAAAACACGTGCAAATACTTTCTTGAGAAGTTTAAAAGTCAAGTTTTCTTCATGAAAAATCATTATTTAATATTTGGGATTTATTTAGTATTTTCCAGATTTTTCTGAAATTAATTGGAACTATTTGCAAATTTTGAGAAAAGAATGACCTTTTTGTAAATTTGTCATTTTTAAGGGTTAAAATGTAAAATGTAATTCTGGACGTTTTGAACAGTACCGGTTGAGATTTAGGGCTATATTTTACTTTTAAATCCTGATTTTAATGAATTTGATTGAATTTCCAAGAATAGAACTATATGTATAAAGTTATATTTTGAAGGGACTATTTTGTAAAAGTATGGGTAAAACCCTAAACACTTCATTCCCAGATGTTTAAAAGGATTTTTCCAGCCGTCATTTGCTGCAATATACAGAATTTTGTGATTTGTTTGGAGGAGCAAGAGGAAGTTTTGGATCTCGCAAAAAGGAAGGCTTTTTCGTTGGATCTTCTCAACTCAAAGGTGAGTGATATTGTTTGCTTTATTTTGTTTTGTGAGTGACAATATTTTGTTTTGTTTTGATGTTGTGAATGATATGAATCATGTATTGTGGTTGATTAATGTGATCGATTGTTATATTGTTGGTTTGGCATGTATGTCATTTAGTATTTTTGCATGAGAACGATGCAAAGGTTGTTGTTTGTACCATGGATGTGAAATCTATGAATGACTAGTAGATCTTGATTTATAAAATTGTATTGCTAGAAAGTATGTTTAAAATTTGAGTATGGTTATGATCGGATGGATGAGCATCTGGATCTTGTGTTTCCGAATCAGATCTTAGCTATGAGTTGTGAAGAGATTCAGTATTGAGAAACCCTAATGGAAGAATTAGGAATTTAGAACATGAGAATTGAGTTTTGAGATATTGGATGATTGAGTAATGTATCTATAATGAGGATTATTTGAGATTTGTCATTTTTACCTGAATACGAATTATTTTCATAAACAATGATTCTTTAGAAAAACCCCAGTTTTGATTATTGTATACAGACCTAAAATTTTGTAAATTGTAGGCCGACAGTCGACTGGTCTACTTATCAGTCGACTGGTACGACCCTGCTGATGTATCTTTAGCCTTTTGAAAATCCGTTCTGGACAGTCGACTTAGACCCTTGTTCAGTCGACTGGTATACTTAGAATTTATTTTGCAAAATTATTGCAGTCCTTTTCTGGACAGTCGACCTATAACCTTTTTAAGTCGACTTATATGACTTAGTTTATTTTCTTAAAAATCATGAATATTTTTCCTTCTGGACAGTCGACTTACTACAGTATAAGTCGACTGGTACTGATGAGTTTTCGTAACTTGAGTGTTCTTATGAATGATTAGTCTTCAGATATTTGGCCTATATTTTGTCTTCAGTTAAGCATTTGATTTTGAGATATTCAGTTGAGCTATTTTGTTTGGTGGAAAGTTGGTTTAGACATTTGAGTTTGAGTCTCTAGAGAATGTGTGTGACCCTAGTATACCGGCGTTGAGTTATTTTGTTGAGACCTGTTGAAGCATTTCAGTTGTTCAGTTTTGAGTTAAGTCCGGTAGGGTACACCAACTCTAGGAGATTCGTTGAGTAATTAAGTAACCCAGGATAATAAGGACAGGCACTAGTGGTGATATGATGAACGGGAACATGGGTCAAGTACCTCAGTATGGCTTTCGGTGTGGGATTTAATCTCCGGAATTATCCAAGTATCATACATTGGGTGTGGGATGTATCTCCGAAATTATCTCAGGTAAGTTACCTGCGGTGTGGGATATATCTCCGGAATTATCCAAGTAGTTACTTTGGGTGTGGGATTGATCTCCGGAATTATCGGAGTCGAGGCGAAGCACATGTGGTATTCGTGTGATGATGTGTCAATGTTTCGGTGTGGGATGGTCTCCGGAATTATCACGGTAAAATACTTGTGGTGTGGGATCTATCTCCGGAATTATCGGGCATGGGCTACTACTCACAGCTTATCTTTATCTCGTAATAGTCATCGTGTTAGGATTAGTTGCGTAGCTGGGAATTGAACCCTATGATGTGGAGACGTTAAGGGCTTGCACCGAACCTATGTAGAGTGGGATGCATAGACTTCGACAAGTACGCATTAGAGAGTCCGCATATAGAAATTGTGTTTTCTTGACTTGGTTTTTGTGCATGTGGATTTCCTTTTTTCTACACATGACACTTGGTTTAGTCTCACTTGTTGCTTACTTTTCCTTGCTACATCGTATTTTATGTATTCATGTTTACTACCTATTGTTTAAGGATTCATGACTAATGTTCATTTATGTTGTTTGTTGTTTTATGTCACTCACATCATTTATGGCTGACCCCTTTTGTTTTGGGGGTTAGGGATCATCTCTAGCCTCATATGTTGCAGGTTGTTGCTTTGAGTTGGAGGTTGGATGCTTGAGTTGGTTTTGAGAAAAAGTGAATTGATAAGAGTTTTGTGTAAAATTGTAAAAGCAGATTTGAGATAGTTTTGTGTTGTAAATAAAAAGAAAATTATGATTTGAGTTGTTTTGTATTCCGCTGTGCTATGAAAAAGTTTGTAGTAATAAAAGTTAAAAATTTTAGTGGCGTTGGTTGTGTTTAATGTTACATTGAAGTTGATGCTAGGATTGTGCCACGTATTTTCTAAGATATCATATTAGAAATTCGGGGCGCTACACTAGACATTATTGATCTTCGGGATATGAATCTTTCTCTATTGGGTAAATGGTGGTGGAAGGTTTTCCACCCTAATGGAGAATGGTGGCAAGATTTTGTTCAGGGATATCTACACGGGAATGGAACAAGAAAATTGGGCTTCAGGGTAGGCCCACGTGTCTCCTAGTTTTGGAAAGGCATCGCTAAGGCCTATGAACTCTTCATTAGCTGTGTGACATCAGTGACCGGTAACGGCAGACTCACCATATTCTGGTGGGATAAGTGGTGTGGTGATACACACTCCGAGCCCTGTTCCCCGATCTATATGAGCATGCAGCACAACCACACTGCACGGTGGCCGCTGCCTAGAAAAGAGGCGTCTGGAAACCATCCTTTAAACAATCGCTCGACGTGAGCTCTCAGGTTAGACTCATCGAACTTCAGACCTACATCACCAATGCTGGAATTAGTTGCTCTCAGGGTCCAGATAAGAAATCTTAGGGATTGGAAAAGAATGGTACGTTCACCGTTAACTCCCTGTATAACTGCATCCACTTTAGGGGATGTACCCCAAAGTGGTCATGCGTCATTTGGAGGACAAAAGCTCCGCTAAAAATCAAAGTTTTCCTATGGCTGGTGCTGAACGATGCCATTTTGACTAGAGAAAACCTCGCTAAACGCCAACCGAATGTTGACTCTCGTTGCGGATTCTGCCACGCTACCCTAGAGACTATAGACCACCTTTTCTTCAGTGTCCCAGGAGCAAAGCGGTACTCGTCGAGGTACTCAAAGCCCTGGGGACAAATCAGTACCCTAGTGTGTACGAGGACCTATGGGTAGGTTTAACATTTGCTACTGAGATAATAACTATGAGAGAAGCGTGGTATATCGCTTCGTCGCAACGACCTGGGTTCTTTGGCTAGACATAAATAATTTTTATTTCCGCAGAACTTGTAATAATATTTCTGGTAATTTGACTCACATTATGCATTTTATTTCATTTTGGGCTAATATGGCCGCAGCAAGTCCCAGGGGGAGGATAGCGAGCGTATTCCAGGTCGAGGATTTTGATGATGATGAAGTCGATATCGGTCCGACGATTGATTGACAGACTACATGGTCTTTACTATTGATAGATACCCACCGCCCCAGGGTTTGTTGGGGGGTTATGATGTATTTTGGTTTTAGACGCATGTATGTTGCAGCCATTCTGGTATTCTTTTGTCCCACCCCCCATGCTTGGGGTGGAGTTTAAGTACTTTTGTTTATATACTTTTGTTATGACTGTAGGACCTTGTAATTGGCTCAGTACTCTGAGTTTGTTTTATTAATCTCTTATTAATGAAACAGGGTGGCCATACTCCACCTTTTCTTCAAAAAAAAAACATGAGATGTACTTGAGTAGTGCATGCTCCAAGATACGCATCACTTTCACATCTTAGCACTATATGTCCACATCTTGGGCAGGGCCGACCCTGAGTTCCCGTAGGCCCGAGGCGAAATGCCCAAATAATTATTTTGGGGACCCCTAATAACAATATAATTTTTTATGCACAAAATATGTGCCTACATTTATAAGAGGAATATAAATTTAGGTCTCCTAAAATTGCAAAAAAATCGGGGCCTGAGGCGGCCGCCTCACCGGCCTCAAGGTGGGGGCTGACCCTGATGTTGGGTTGGGAGAAAAAAATAAATTTTATAGCAACCTTTTTTAGAATGTATATCCTAAAAATAATTTTCACGATCGCTCCGTCATTGAAAAACAAAACAAAACAAAACAAAAAATAAAACATCACAACCATTGCACCCTACATATAAGTCCGCTTTATCGTGTGTTAAAATGCGTAAGCAATATGACCCAATGGTACGATGATCGGCCTATACGCTGATCCTAATGGACGATGCACTATCTACACAAGTTCGTACCAAGAATCTATCTATCTCTCAAGTCTCACAAGAAAACACATGTACAATAAGAACCATATGATCTAACTTGGAGAAGAAGTTGGGCTTCAATCGAATCACCTAGACTCGAACCCGTAGTCGTTGTCTGCACTATTACGGTCAATTGCGTTTTGAGGTAGTCGATTGTAATTTCTGACTCCAAGTCAAATAACATCACGCCTTTATGCTTTGTTATGTTGCTTGTTGTTTCTTCTTCTTCCTCAAACATTCGCTTTGAGCCTCTCTTCGCATATCCAAGATTTAAAACCTTGGGGTTTGGGTGTTGGTTTGGGAGGGTGTCAGCCAGGGTGGAAGGGAGGGAGAAGGAGAGAAGGCGAGGCTGATGGCGGTGTGCGGTTGTTTGAGGGTGCAGTGGAGGCAGAGTGAGGTAGTGGCGACTAGGTTGTCGGGTAGAGGATGAAGTTGGTCGGGTATGGCTGCAGGTGAAGTTCGTAATGGAGTTGAGTTGCGGGGTGGAGGTAGATGGAGATGGGTGCAGTGGTGATGGAGATGATGGCCGCAAGGAGGTAGTGGTGGCGATGAGGTGGTTGTGGAGTTTGAGGCTAATGGGTTTTAGTGGAGGAGAGAGGCGGGATGATGGAGAAGATGATGGTGACTATCGGATGTGAGGAAAGCAAGATGGAGGTTAGGATGATGGCTTGGAGGTCGAGTTTTGATGGAGAAGATGAAGTAGAAAAGAGTTTGGGTGATGGTGGCTGATGAAGTTGGAGGCTTGATAGTGATGGAGAAGGAAATTAGAGTTTTGATCGGGATTAGGATGTCGGCGACAGGAGGTGGAGTGATTCCTATGAAGGTGGGAACCACTCCACTTCAATGATGAGGAGAAGAATAGTATAAGCCTTAAAGAAGCAGATGCTCTGATACTATTTTAGATTGAGAGATTAGAAAAAAATACTTTATTGGACTATTTGATTGATTATAGTCCAGTACAATGTCTCATATATATAGGAGAGAAAGATTAAACTAATACATTGAGTAATATAATATCTCACATCTAGAAATTTTCATCTGTTAGGGATTACTTGGGGCTACAAATACAAAAGTAATTTTAGGGTCTCTTGTAAAATAACTGAAACAACTTCTAGAGAATTCTTATGGGGCTAAATTGAGTAATATAATATCTCCCATCTAACAGTTTTCATCTCTGAGGGATTACTCTACAAATACAATGTAAATCCTAGGGTCTCTTGTAACATAACTAAAACAACTTCTAGAAAATTCGTGGGCATTGTTGGGCACTACAAAGTGGTATTAGAGCTTAGGATTTCGTGGTGGTTGATAGCAAGTCCAAAGTCGAGGGATTCGATGAAAGTGATTTTGCGATATGGATGATAGCATATCTTCTTCAGAAAGATCTAGAAGGTCCATTGTTTGATGAGAAGCCGTAAGGTGCAGACAAGGATGCAAAGGTCGTGGCGGCATGAGATTGTTTGGATCAGAAGGCGCTTGGGGAATTCAGTTAGCACTGAGTAAGAAAATGTTATTTCATATATCGAAGGCAAAGACCATGAAAGGGGCTATAAAAATTCTCACGGATATGTACAAAAAACCATTAGCATCGAATCAAATTCTTCACTTGAAGAATTTGGTTAACATAAAGTTGGGAGAAAGGGGTTCAGTAGCGGAACATGTAAACAATTACTATATGGTATACAACCAGATAGAATCTACATGACTGAAGTTTTCAGAGAGAGGGTAGGAATTATTACTTCTATCTACTCTAACCGACAGTTATGGTACGGTGGAACAGACTATTGCTGGGACTGACAGATTCGACAACTCTACATGATGTTGTGAGCAGCATCATGAACGAAAAGGTGAGAAGAGAAACAAAGAGTTTTCATCATCTTCTAGTAATTTCACTCTCAGTTGAGGGACGCGAGAGATCTAAGGGAAGTCGAAGAAGAAAGAATCAGAAAAGTGAGTCTAATAGTGGGTTTGAAGACAGCGACAATGGTGGTGGACCTGAGTGTTGGTATTGGCACAAGCGGGATCACTTGATGCGTAGTTATAAGGATTTTAAGAAAAAGAGGCAAGAACAGTTAGTGCAAGTCAATGTGGTGGTTAAGGAAACAAAGTTTGAAGAGTCTTGTTTACCGGCAAAGGTGGACTTGGACACAGTATTGATTCAAATGCTTCTTTTCAATGCACTTCGAGGAGAGGTGTTTAAGGATTACAGAGAAAGTTCTTTTGGATATGTGATCATGGGTAACGGTCAGCGGTGTCATGTGATTGGAAATGATATTGTTCGCATGAAAACTGGTGATAGGAAAGAGATTGTCTTGCGGAACACGAGACATGTCCCAAACTTGAGAGAAAATACTATCCCAATGGGAATGCTAGATAAAGAGGGTTTGTCGACTACATTTGGTAGTGGAAAGTGATATATAACTACAAGTTTAGGGGTTGTAGCAAGTGGGAAGAGTGAAGGATTGCTGTAATTTCTCTGAGACGATGGGTGCGTTTATCTTGTAGTTGACTTTCAGTCGAATCGAGACATATGCTATTTGCGGTATGATCGAGATCTAAGAGTTGTGAGGCGTATGCAGAGATTACACATTTAGTGGGAGTTGATGGCCATGGTGAGAAGGATCCAAGAAGAAAGCAAGAGTTTGTTGCGATGATGATTCTTTGTGGTATGGTAGAACTTCAAGTCACTCTTGTGATGTTGAGGGCATTGGCATCGATATGCGGAATGATGTCAGTGAGTATGGTCAGGTTGATCATAGTGAGGCTATTAGTGATGGTTTGCAATCTGCGAATATTGTGAAGGTGTCTTCTACGGAGACTTCGAGTGTAGAGAGTGTCTTGGCATTGAGACGTTTTGAACCATGTCTTATGTTAGCGGTGATTCTGCTAGTTCGAGAGTCTTGTAACACAGAATCCAACACGGTAAAAAGAGGGAAGTATTTTCTTCGTTATTCGTGCCTTATGCTATATATGGTGGTGTACGTCCTCTATGAGTTTACGAGGGATTTTTGTGCCCTCCACATGGTGGTGGTGGTGGTGGTGGGGTGCTCTTCATGAGTGATGGGTACTCGGTCTTATATGAGAAGTGGAAGGCTAGCAGAGGTAATGCGAGAACAAAGATATAACTGTCTTGAAGTTTTGTGTATTTGGTCCAAGTAGGATATTGTTAGGATTTGTGAACCTAATACACTAGCACAAGAGTTTGGAGAAGGAGAAGACACAAAGCGGCGAGTGATTAGAGTAGCGCAAAAGAGTGAATACAACAACAACAATGAGAAGTGAAGAAGAAACAACAGCAAGGAAACAGAGTAGCAAGACTGACAGTCGACTGTCATGTTGCAGCGTTCAATCAAACAAAAAGTGTTTTCTTTCTGACTTGCCAGGGACATTTTGCAATCGACCGCATCGGGTGCTGATTACAAATGGGTCGCGGGTTTTGATCCTTTTTTTGTGCCGTAGTTATCTTTTTAAAGTTTACTTAGGGGTTATAAATATAGATTTAAATCCCATGGTTTCTTGTAATATAACTGAAACAACTTCAAAAGAGTTTTTGCACCGAGTGTTATCAAAGGTGAGAGAGAGAGAGAGAGAGAGAAAGAGATTTTTTGTATCTTTGCATATCTTGAGTAAAAAATATTGGTTATGTTTGTATTTCGTTTGTTATTGTGTTTGTGAGATCTTGCATTTGTGGTTGAATCATGTTAATAGTGCATCAAGGTCTTTGTGGACGTTGTTGGGCACTACACCAAACCGACACAAGCTATCCCGAAGAATTTCTATTTTTTATATGCCACTTTTCGAAACTATTTGCAGAAAGATGACAGTTGACAAAGCATTTGCACTCGTGGACTCAATAACTAAACTCGTCGTTGGACTCGTCGTTCCCAACGACGAGTTTAGTTGTTTCATGCTCGCCGTTGGAACACGGCGAGCGTAGCTTTCTTTTTTTAGAAATTCGTTGTTCCCAACGGCGAGTTTTATTTAAAGAATACTCATTGTTCTCAACTACGAGGACATTTACACTATATTCGTTGTTGGGAAAGCCGAGGTTTTTTTTTTTTTTTTTTCCGAAGACTCGCAGTTCCCAACGGCGAGGAAATTTACATTAGTTGTTGGGAACAACAAGTTTAGTTTTAAAAAAAATTCTATAGAGTTTATCTCGGAAATTCACTAAGTCCAACATAGTGTCTCATTTTCTGTGAAATTTTCTAAATTCTCGCCGTTCCCAACAGCGAGTCTAGTATAAATGTCTTCGCTGTTGGGAACGACGGGTCTTTATTAAAAAATTTGAACTAAAGTCGCTATTCTTCAACAGCGAGTCCAGTATAAATGTCCTCGCCGTTGGAAACGACGAGTCTTTATTGAAAATGTTGAACTAAACTTACTATTCCCAACCACGAGTCTAGTATAAATGTCATCGCCATTGGGAACAACGAGTCTTCATTGAAAATTTTAAACTGAACTCACCATTGGGAATGACCAGTTTTTCAAAAAATTAGCACTAAACTTGCCGTTCTCAACGACGAGCATGAAATAACTAAACTCACCGTTGGGAAGACAAGCTTAGTTGTTGAGTCCACGAGCACAAATACTTTAGCAAATGTCATCTTTCTGCAAATAGTCCTGCAAAGTGACATTAAAAAAAAATTATCCACTAAATTGGTTAATTTTAAAGTGGACGTTGTGGGGACCTGTGTGGCAGAACCCCTTCTAGAAAAATATACAGGATTCTTTCACAAAACCACCCCATATTTCTGCAATTTATCAATATATTCCATGGCATTGGCAGCACGTGTACAACTGCTGCCAATCTCCTCATCCCCAATCGCCCCCAACCGCCGCCATTTCCCTCAGCTCGGTCGCCGTCTCTTCTACTTCCCACAAATCTCTACTAAATTAACGGTTTCAAGAATGGCGTCTCAGTCTTCTCCGTCTAATTCGACGGAGACCGTCACCTTACCGTCCGGCGAGCCCATCCAGATCGTTGCGGCTGCCGGCGTTTCCCACTCCGATCTCTGGTCCCTTCTTTTTTCCGTTCTGTTTGTGTTTATTGATTTGGGTATAGTTAGGGTTCGAATTATTGGTAGAAGGATCGAAGACTTTGTGTTGTTTTTGAAGGATCAGTTGAGTATTCGAACATCGAACTTCGTTCAGAACTGTACCAAAATAACCTTTTTTTATTACGACAGCATCGAAGAAGGGCACAACTAATTTGAAGAATTTAGATTGAACCGTGGCTCGAACCTTAGCCACTTATGACTTATTCTTATTGTGTACCTTGATCACTATGACTTTGATCAAGTTTTTGTGTGCCTTCATGAGTGTAACATGCATGTATGCCAAGAGTGGTGGCCGAAAGCGTACTGTGCATATGTTGGTATACACGTCCTGTTGAAACTGAAATGAAGATACACGTTCGTGTCTATCACATGATTATTAGAATTTTTCCTTGCCCAAGATTGGATTACAGTGGCGGCAGCTTTTGTTTGGAGTAACTAGGGTATGTATAGTAGGGTGTTTGGAGTAACTAGGGTGTTGTAATGGACTATTTGTGGTAAGAGCCGCAGTGCACTGTAGCTTCACAGAGTATGGTTATTTTGTGATTTCGTTAATTTTTTATTAATGAAATCTGTGACCTAGATCACTTTTAACTCAAAAAAACTAGGGTATGTATATTAGGAAGATAATCTATGGCCAGACCATCAAACCTCTCACCGGAATCATTGCTTGTACTACGAGCTGTTGAACCTTGAACCTTACGCTGATTAGGAGCGGTGACAATATAAGTTACTACCTCTATCCTCAAGATACAATGTGCACCAAACACGATTATAAACACACATCGTGTCAACAATGTGTGTTTTTGCCCTGGGATCATACTAGTTAACTTCTTTGGTGCAAGTTATGTCAACAATTCATGTTAATCACATGAGCCACGTAGTGAATTAGCTCAAATTCGCCATCGCTTGATTCACATTTACAGTGAACTTATGCCAACAAATGAACATTGTTTTGTTATACCACAGGTTTGCCAATCCTTTGTATTGTTGTAGTTGAGGGCAGGAAATCCATAGGCAAATAAGGTATCACATTAGGTTCAAAGGTTCTAAAATCCATTTTAGGGAAGCAATTGCCCCCCTGCACATGGTAGCAACCTCATTACTCTATGAAGTGGCAGAGGCTCATACAGGGCTGTTCAATCCTTTATCAGTAGAATTTATCTTCCCTGGGTGTGTTAGATAGTCTTGCGGGCTTGGCCCTTCTTTTTGAGCTTATAATGTCATAATGTGTTGTCATGTCTTGTTTTTTCCTGCCTTCAAAAAACCTCTACATTTTATGTGTGTGTGCATGCTCACCCGTATGCACAAACACAAAGTATGAGGAAAACTGGCTCCTGTGACTCTTAGATAAAGGATTTGTGCTTGTAGTATGATATGTATCTATAGACTTTCTCTACGTTGATTTTCATGTGTTTTGATTTGTTGATCATAGGATAAGACAAAAAACAGGTCTTGCTGCTTGTTTTTATGTGTGTATCCATCATGGTTTCTTTTGATATCATCATATTCTATCACAGGAATGCTATCAATTCTTCTTTGTTCAAGCAATGGTTAACAAATATGCAGAGCGAGACAGGCCTTTTAGCTCGTGGAAAAATGTCTGTAAGGCAAGTGCTAATTCAGGTAGTTTTTGTTTAAACCTCTACATAATCTTCCTATCTTAATGAATTATATATCATCATTTTCATGGTGAAATTGCTTAGTTGTCCTGGTTGAAAGAGAGGTAAGTCCTAGTTAATGACATGTAACCCTTGATTTCCTGTGAGTTGCAAGTCCCGTCATGCACACATGTTTAGCTGTTGGCTGTTGGGATCTTAGCAAGGGCATTTTACCTCGGTCTTGGTGGAAGTTTTTCCAAAATGCCAGGAGTTTCACTCAAAAAAATAAAAAGTATTTTTTTTTACTGATACCTCGAATTGATCACTGAGTCTTCAAGGTAGTTGAACCGATTGTAAATTGAATAAAAGTTCAAGGCTCTAGCAGATCAATGATGATTGAACTCATTGTACACCAGCAGATTGTTCAAAAGTTATCAAGAAGATAGAGGAATTTGAATATCTATCTTCTAATAGAGGTGTTAACCTAATGCATCCTAGCGTCAAGGAAGGTATTCAATTTTATTGCAGTGGCTAGGAATGGAAAGCATTACCATGTTTCTTTTTTGACTTCCAGAAATTTTAAATATTGGCAGTGTATGGAGCAAGTATTACTGGTCTTCCGTACTCATTACTGAGAAAACTAAGATCTTTTGCAGAAGTTCTATTCCTAGTTGTTGTGCTTTATGGAATTAGATTCTGACTTCCATTAATTGAAATAATGAATAAAAAATTGAATAATTAAAATTTCTTTTTAGAAACTTGAAATATTTGTTAATTCTGTTTTCTTCCTTTCTTTGTAGTCCTCATCTCAAATTTAATTAGCAGGGAGTGGATATGTTTGGGAGACGTATTGGCTTTCTAAAGTTTAAAGCGGATGTAGTTGAGAAGGAAACTGGTACAAAGGTATGATTAGTCACTTATGTTGCTTTTAGTGCTTCTTTAATCACCTTTTATTTCTCCACAATCCATGCTTGTTGCTGATAATTTTTACTCCAATTGTTAACTAGCCCTCTACTTCAATAAAGCTGATTGATATTAACCCAGAATATATAGTCGCTTTAAGCTCTCTGTTAACTTTTATTTACTGAATTATTTATTAGTTAAGAGACATATGCACCAAGTGTACGAGATGGGAACTTGAATTTTTAAAATGTTGAATTGGTTTACAGTTCCTGCACAGATCCCAATCCTATTATGACGCTCGCTGATGATTATTTAAACCAATTATCATCCATAATCTTATTATTTAGGACAAAAATTATTCAAAACATGATTCCCAGATACAATCAAATATAAAATTTGGCATATAAATATTATTAAGAGGTAAATTAACTTGATGTGCTTTTTGTTTCTTATATAAGATTGAATTTGTGAAAATTAGATATGTTGATTGTTTAAATTATTTAACAGTTGTAGATTACAATAAAGTTCATTCTAGTTTTGTTTGACATTCTTTACAATTCACGACGGTGTCTTAAACTTGTTACCACTATGAATCTAGCTATATTATGTTTAATGACTTACCAAATAAATAATCACAACTTTAGAAAGACAAATTTCATACAGATGTACTCAACTATAATAAAACTAGCATATTTTAAAGTCCAAAGTAATAAACATTTTTAGTAGATTAAACCAATAGTATATTTGGTAGGATAAGATTCCTTCTCACTATAAACAATAATGGATTGCATCATTCTTGCATAAATAGTTCAACTGATCAAAAGTGCTCTTGGTGAAGTATTAACAGTCAACTAACAAGACTTTACCTGCTCAAATACCAATAGTTGTGGAAAACTCAGGACTAGATGCATAGATACTAATGAAAAGATGAAATGCACTAGGAAATTACAATCTTAGAGGACTTTACAAGCAATGTTTGCTTGGAACCACAACTTACAATTAGAGTACTATACTCACTGGATATGTCAACAGTCTATTGAATATTTCAATAGTAGTAGGCCGATTATAATAGAAATTATATATTCATCCCCCTTCATGTGTTTCACCTTTACCTTGCTTCTGTCTTCTACTTTACGCATTGTTTTACCTGTAAATGCCAACATGTCATTTCAGTTAAGTATATCTCACATCAGTAGTGAACAGTGTCTAAAAATTTGGTTGTTTATTCAATTAGCTTTGATTTTTTTGTATAATTGCATTATATTGTTTAGATTCCAGGTATTGTATTTGCAAGGGGTCCAGCTGTTGCCGTGCTGATTCTTTTGGAGTCGCGAGGTGAAACTTATGTAGTTCTTACACAGCAGGTATGATGTTTGTTTTGTGTTAAATATCAATTGCTCTTAAATAAGTGTGTTGACATGCTTGGAACCATTTGATTGGTACAATCAGCCTTCCCTTATATTATGAGAAGATTATAGTTGATTCTCACATTCATATGTTTGTATCATATTTTACTGTCACTTGGTTATATGTTGGAAAATACTACATGAGTAATTGTTAATTTATAAATGACATGTTATAATTTGTAAATGACATGATTGTACAGTGGATGTCAAATTATATAGTCTTACCTAGTATTTTGAATTCTAATAAATTTTCTCTTATGCATAGATTAGGGTTCCTGTTGGAAAGTCAATTCTGGAATTACCTGCTGGCATGTTGGATGATGAAGGAGGTGATGTTGTTGGCACTGCTGTGCGTGAGGTCTCTTTCTCCCTCGTTATCTCTATTATGTACATACTTGATAGTTGTTTTTCTCATTATGTTTCATAGTCAAAAATTTGATTCCAGTTTTTTTCCTGATATTTCCTTCTAACCATGAACCGGCCAACCAGCCTGTATACTACCATGCAACTTGTTAAGTTAGGAAATTTTAAGATCTAGAGCGCTATTGCAGTAATTCCGGAAATTAATTAGGCAGCGCAATGCATCATCATTATCACTATAATCCTGTGCAATATTGCAAAGAATTTTCAAAAAAAAAAGCAAATTTTTTTAAAAAAATTATTTAATAACATCTATACAATATTGTACAATTTTTAAGGTTTGATTAAGGGATAAGATTTCAGTTCAAAATTTAGATAGAGAAAGTGTGGGGGTTGCCTCCTACATTGTCTTGGAGAAAAATCCTTGGATCAAAAGTGTTCTTATCATAATATATTGTGTAGATGTGTAGATGTATAGATTAGATATATGCAATCGTCAACCAAATGCGGCTCTTATTTTTGTTGAAGATTGCCCTATTCACATTTTAAAGTTGGCTCTATTACACTTCAAATCTCAAAGTCAACTACAAACATGAAGATTCCCGCATTAAAAATATTCTCAGTATCATCTAGTTTATAGTCCTTACGGTAAATCCTGATTGTGCTTATTCTTAAGGAGTGTTAAAAAGACTCTTTAACCACTTGATTAAGTATCTCTTCCTGCAAGATTTGATTAAATTTCTCCTCCTGCAAGATTTTGAAAATCATTCAAAACAAGTTGGAAAGCCTAGTGGAATATTCTTTGGTACATGATGTGCAATCCATCTCTTCTTTGATCATAATCCATTGTGGACCAAATGTTCAGTTGAGCTTTATGCCTTTCGGTGGCTTCTCTGTGGGAAAGGCATACCTCAAGGAGCACCAATCTCCCATAGAGAAGATATATCTGCATTGTACGAAAATGCTGGAGACAAGATCAGACTAGCTGACTAGTTTGCAACTTTGTATATCCAACCATGTGAACTGATGGATAAGAACACCATCAAATTCTAACAAATTGGCCACTATGGTAGTATTTGGGTTGAAGTGTGATCTTAACTAGATATATTTTATGGTGCGGAAATGATATAGCCAAACTCCATTGCAGTCATAAGTCTACCTAATGAAAACTTAGCCCTAGACAGAGAATTCCAAGAATATTAAAAGATTAAGTTTACCAACAAGACAACAAGTAGTGCCGATTAAGTTAGAAATTAAAACTAGTAATTGGTTTGGTGGATTTTCAAGAAACGAAATAAGTTTAATAAGCCCAATTAAAGATTCAATTCTAACAATCAATAATTATACCTAAGCGTTCTTAGCAAGTAAAATATTCAATAATGAATCGTACACTAATTGGCAAGTGGAAGCACACACACTCAATATTTGTGGACGACAGAAAATTCAGATAATATTCCAGAGATGATTGGTAGTAATTGAAGAGAGGAAAGAAATTACCAGGTTCGTAGACACCGTTGCGATGTTGCGGAATTTGAGCAGCAGGTGGTACTTGGGGGTGGCTGCGTTGAGGGTGCAGCCAGGTGAGGACCGTCGGCAGTCGAAGAGGTGGTCGGGAGGTGAAGTCGAGGTAGCGATAGCAATGGGAGCGATCGGCTGGCGGTAGTGGTCGAAGGGGAGGGGTTGGATTTGGGGTTGATGACGACGGTGAAGGAGGTGACGACAGTGGGGATGCGAGTGGGTGCGGTGGTGATTGGTGAGATGTCGGGTGGAGGAGAGAGGGGCTCGGCGTGATTGGGAGTACAGAGAGAGAAAACAGCAGATGGGGGTTGTGGGTTCGGGAAGAAAAAGAGAAGGAAGAAGAAGAGAAAGGGGGGGGGGGGGGGGGGGGGGGGGGGGGCTTATGAAGGGGATTATGGTTTGGTGTTTTTGATAAAGGATTTTGAAGATTTGGGGTGTAGTTTAGGGTTTCTCACAAATCCTAAAAATTTCTCAGTGTCTCACAGAGAGAGAAATGAAGAGCAGAACTCAATCAAATAATATTTTTTAATTAATCAAAACATTCTTTTTCATTTGTCTAAAGACCTATATATAGGCTCAAAACATAATTCCAATACAAATATCGAAAATTTAGAAAATATCGAAAATTTAGAAAATATCGAAAATTTAGAAAATAAGAGTGCAAATAACAAAATTACTATATATGACTAAAATGCCAAAAATAAATCTAAATACTGAAATAAAAATAGCTAGGCTACTGGCTGCGCTGATAGAAACGCCCAAATCATCTCGAACTGATGTCCTCATCACTAACTCTATTGCAGTTATCTAGGACGACACAAAATTTGTTGGAGATGTCATTACTACATAAAAAATCATTTAAATTTAATAAAGATTTTCATAACATGAACAGTTACATCACTTCTGACTGTTGAGTCTAGTTATCTAACCTTTATCTGGATCACGTACTTAGTATCCTATAATATATATTAATTCAGTGTAATTATCTAAGATGAATATGACCTATACAATGAATATTGCATCGCATGTTCGCAACTGCACAGTGTTTTGTGTTTTATGCAGGTTGAGGAGGAGACTGGTATCACTTTAAAAGCAGAGGATATGGTCAATCTCACAGCATTCCTTAACCCAGAAACTGGACACAAAGTTTTTCCGTCACCGGTAAAGTCATTTACTTTGTTAACCAAAGCATCTTCAACGTTTGATTGCTTAGTATAGATATAATGCGATTTCCTGCCTAGAACAACGCGAGAAAACCACCCTTCATCCATGAGCCCTCATATTTTATTTCCAGATTCTGCATACAGTGCAGATATATAATTATATATGCTATTATACATATCAATATTGGATCACAATAATATTGGGTCCGAGACACGTTTGGAACTTTTTTGTCTCTTATCCTCGTCAGTTTTCCAAGTTGCACCTATCAATTTTCTTTCAATTTTCTTTAAATCATTGGTTTCTTGTTTCATTATGAAAATTCTCTTCTATTTAGTGGCCAATCAATAAGACAAAACAACTATTTTTCGCAGGGTGGGTGTGATGAGGAACTGAGCCTGTTCCTTTATCGTAGCCCTGTCAAGGAGGAGATCATAAGTCAATTGCAAGGAAAGGAGATGGGCCTACGTGATCATGGCGAACTTATCAAGGTACATATCCTCCCCTATGATAAGCTTTGGCGTGCTACAGCTGATGTGAAAGCTCTTGCAGCGATTGCTCTATATGAAATGGCCAAGAGGGAAGGACTTTTGCCTCCATGAAACTGACAAGACTTCATGCCTGAATCTACCTTTGCACTATAGTTGTTCTTAGATTTTTACGATAAAAATGAGGGTTTGCTTGTAACTGCACAATCACGAGAAAACCATGATTTTTTTTTAAAAAAAAAATTTCTTCCCATTGTGACAGGACAAAATCCCCACTTAATGATAAATGACATGACATACCATTTGGGAGAAACTTGTCACCATTTCTAATAGATAGCAAGGTAGGTGCTTTGTCATGTGTGATTTTAATATTATTTTCTATATAATGAGGACATGGAGGAAGACTGGAGCGATAGTGAATAGTGATCTATTTAATAACTATTTGATTGGGAATTCATGTGGTCTAATTAATAGGTTCAACTCATTCATTCTTTGCTATGTTATGGGTTTGATCCTTTCTTAAATAGTTGATCCAATCATATGGAAGAAGAAACTTTTTCAATCATGACAAAGTTTATTCTCTAATGAATGTGAAAAATGTTCGCTAATGACTCAACCTGGACCCCTAACCTGTCCTATACCATGTGGCTAACCTTGTCACAAGCCATTGGAATTTGGAATATTACACCACGGAATTCATTATGGAATCATATTATGTTTATTTTGCGATGAACAAACTTCATAAGATGATCCTTATCGTTCTCTGAGTAGTGCAAGATGGTGGATGAGAAGAAATCACAAAAGTATAGGAGAAGAGATGGATTGTTCGAACTTCGAAGGATGATCAGGTTGTGTCATTCATGAAGTACTAGTAATATACACGTGTGATGCACGTATTTTTATTAAAAAAAAGTAAAAACTCTGATTTACACGTGCGGTGTATGTCTTAATAAATAAGATTATATATTTTTAAAAGTAAATGTGAAGACTATAATGGGAGAGTTGGAGTTGCACGTACGTTGCACGTTAGTAGGTAGATACCCTTCCATTATAATAGTTATCATCTACTAGTATTTTTCACGTGCGATGCACATTTTGATAAGAATTGGAGGATTTACTTGTTAAGAAATAATTTTGGAGTTGGGCGTGCATTACACGTAATTGGTAAAAATATTTTGAAGAAAAAGGTACAATTTGTACGTGCAATGCACGTGTTTATAGGTAGAATTTGAGTTGTATGTGCAACATATGTGTATGTTTAGTGTTGAGAAAATATTGTAAAATTGTTTTGCACATGCGTTGCACGTTTTAAATATGTGGATTTTTAAAATTTGTTTTTGTTGTAATTAATGAGAGAATTAGAGTTGTACGTGCAACACACGAGTTTGTATATTGACAACATTACAACTCCAACTCTCCCATTATAATATTAGTTTTTTAATTTGTTTTTGTTGTAATTAATGGGAGAATTGGAGTTGTACGTGCAACACACGGGTTTGTATGTTGACAACATTACAACTCTAACTCTCTCATTATAATATTAGAGATATAATAAGAATGCAAAGAAAGCTATCAAGTGGCTCACCTTCAATCTCCCCCCCAAATCAAAGGCCTAGATCTAACCTTTCAAAACACATTTCCTCCCCTCCCCCTCCAAAAGTTTTCTCCCAAAACTCAAATCCAAATCTCCCCAAAACAGCTCATTTATTTATTTAATTCTCTCTCTCTCTCTCTCTCTGTATGTATATATATATATATATATATATATATACATACAGAGAGAGAGAGAGAGTCTTCTTTCGTTGCAAACGGGTCTGTGTGCACAGACCCGTGCGAACTTTCATCTGGACCGTTGGATCTTTATATTTTTTTATAAAATTTAGCCTTAACCCGTCCTTCCCAAGAACGGGTTAAGGCAATCTATATTCATTTGTATCTGCATTCAGATCGTCTTCTTCGACGATTATCTCTCTCGTTCTTTCTTCTTTCTTCGACGAACCCAAAACGAAAAAAACCCTAATCCTTCGTCTAAACCCAATTCAACCCTAATCATAGTTTTATAATTTTCGGATGTCGTTTGTGCGGTTTTCTCAAGTTTATCGCATTATAAGTTTGTGACTTAGAATTTTTTAAGTGCGGTTAGATTAGAAAACTCTTCAAACCACCTCCAAAAAATTTAAAACTTTGCGAGTGGGATGATCTCATGTAGCACAAGCAACCAGAACTTGTATAAGTCAATTTCGACTCATGGTTATAGAGATACGGCCCTGTATCGCTTTCGGTTGAAAAGAAGCCAAATAAAGTGATACACGGCCGTATCTCTCTAACCGTAAGTCGAAACTCACTTGTACAAGTTGGGGTGGCTTGCGCTACGTGAATTCAAGCAAGATGCAATTTTTTATTAATTTTGGATACCGTTTGTGCGGTTTTGTGACGTTCCTCGCATTAGAAGATAGTGACTTAGAATTTTTTAATTGCGGTTAGATTAGAAAATCTTTCAAACGACCTCCAAAAAATACGAAACTTTGCGAGTAGGATGATATCATGTAGCACAAGCAACCCGCACTTGTATAAGTCAATTTGGACTCACAGTTAGAGAGATACGGTCGTGTATCGTTTTCGGTTGAAAAAAAATCCAAATAAAGTAATACACGGCCGTATCTCTCGAACCGTTAGTCGAAACTGACTTGTACAAGTTGTGGTGGCTTGCGCTACGTGAATTCAAGTAAGGTGCAAAGTTTTATTAATTTTGGATGCCGTTTGTGCGGTTTTGACACGTTCCTCGCATTAGAAGTTAGTGACTTAGAATTTTGTAAGTGCGGTTAGATTAGAAAACCCTTACAAACGACCTCCAAAAAATATGAAATTTTACGAGTAGGATGATCTTATGTAGCACAAGCTACCCCAATTTGTAAAAGTGAGTTTCAATTAACGGTCCGAGAGATACAATCGTGTGTCGCTTTTGGTTATAAAAACACCAAATAGAGCGGTTTAGTACCCGTAACTGTTCTCCTTTTCACGGTTTCTTAGGTATGGACAGTTTTGAAGGAAGTTCTGTTGCCAGAGAGAAATTTGTTCGTGCATAACAAATTGGCGAGTTTCTTCCTCATGTTGACGAGCACCTAAAACCGAAGATTAGTATGACATTTCCCACTCTAGAGGAAGCAGAAAATTTTATTCATCATATTGCAAATGTGCGGGATTCTCTATGCGTAAGGGTGGAAATAAATACAAGAGAAACGATGTAGTGGATAAATCATATGTTTGTAATAAAGCCAGGGAGTCACCGAATAATCATAATGAAGCTAGACGAGGAACAACTTCTAGAACGGGTTGCAAAGCTTTCGTTCGTGTCAAACTAAACCCGCAAAGTAATTCACAAAGTAATTCGTGGATTCTTTATTCATTAAATGAAGCACACAATCACGAATTTACTTCACCCGGTAGACGTCACTTGCTACCGCGAAATCGTGAATTGACAAAGACAGATAAAAAAGTAATTGGCCAACTTATTGAAGCTAATGTCTTTGTATGCAAACAAATGCTATTTTTCGAAGGTGCAAGTAGAGGTATGAGAAAATTGGTTTCACTGAAACCGATGTCAGAAATCTCAAGAAAGACGAGATGGAAGGTTTAAAAGGACACGACGGGCAAATGCTACTTGAGTTCTTTGAATCCAAAAAGGAGACCGATCATTTATTCTATTTTGATTACTAATGTGATCCCGATGGGCGATTGTTACAATGTGTCTGGGTAGATGGTATCGCTAGAAAGAATTATAAAGTATTCGGAGATGTTCTCTGCTTTGATGCTACCTACAACACAAACCGATACGGGATGTTGTTCGTACCATTTGTTGGATTCAACCATCATTGGTAGTCAATATTCTCAGGTTGTGTGTTCATCCCAAATGAGAAGGCATCCTCATTTGAGTGGTTCTTTAAAAAGTGGCGAGGAGCAATGACTCACGATCCGATGAACATCGTGACAGATGAGGATCGTGAAATAACTTCTGCAGTTTCTAAAGTTTTTCCAATCACGTCACATAGATATTGCATTTGGCATATTTTGGATAAGTTACCGCATGAAATGCGCATGCCGAATAATGTTGACGAGTTCAGAGATGCTTTGAAGATTATCATTTATATGGCAGAATGTAAAACAGAATTTGAACAGAAGTGGAAAAATTTGATTTCCCAGTACAAACTTGAGAATAACAAATGGTTGAAGAAAAAATTTGAGATCCGCGAGAAATGGGCTTCCGTGTATGCAAGAGACTCATTTTAGGACAGCATGTTGAGTACCCAACGTAGCGAATCACTACATTCATCCTTGAAGCACCATACTCATAAGAAGTACTCATTACATGAGTTTGCCGTCATCTTTGACCGAGTCTTAGTAAAACAAAGACACGATGAACTTAAAGAAACACATCGTAATCGCGAGAAGAGGCCAAAATTGAAGATCGAATGGGCGTTGGAGTCACAAATGGCGGGAACATACACGCTGAAGATTTTCTACAAATTCCAACAAGAAGTTGTAAAAAGCTTATTACTTAATGTGAGTTTAATTGCGAGTATGGATACACCGGATAGTGCAGCTTATTCTATAACAGTTTGTGAAAATTCAGAACCGGTGAGGGTTATTTCTTATTGTAAAATCACTCAAACTGCTAAATGCCCTTGTGCCATGTACAGTTTCGTAAGCATTTCCTGCAAACATCTATTGGCAGTTATTCGGTTCACAGATCACACCGCACTACCCGAGCAATATATTTGTAGGCGATGGACCAGGGATCAACTGAGAAGAAGCAGTATACCGGTTTCCAATAGTATGGGGAACAATTTTGCCTCTCGTTATTGTGAACTGACTATGCACTCAAGATATTTGGTCGATCTTGGTTGTTCTTCAGAGCGAGGGTACAAGTACATGCTCGACCACATGCTCTAGGGAATCAAAGGTTTTGCTAACATTGAATCAGGGAATAGCACACCACACGAAGGTAGCGCACAACCTGAAAGTGGTGGACATGCATATGCACATGCACATGTAGGTGACCCCGTGCAGTGCATCACAAAGGGGAGGCCTACTGGAAAAGGTTGAAGTCTATTAGAGAAGGCCAAAAAATGAAGATGCCAAGACTTTGCAGGACATGCCTTCGTGTCGTAGGTCACGATTCACGAAATTTCCCAAAAAATATAGCAAGGTAATATATCAGAGACTAAGTATTTGTTAATTGTACTCAATGAATCTAAACTTATTGTAGTCGATACTAACCCATTTTTCTTCCTTATTTAGTGGATCAGTAGGGTATGAAGAAGCTCCAAACACTGGGGAGAGTGATAATGATGAAGGTGAATGTTCGTGCTAAGGGGTTTTTCATGTTATGTATGTCATATAAAACTTTCAAGATAAACACCGAATAATTGCTGACTTTTTTATTTTGTCATGAAGATAATTACTAATTTCGACTCGATTATTAACTCAATTTTTTTTTTTTGGTGTAGGTCCGAAATGAAACAAAATCACCCCAATGGAAAAAATCAATGCGTTAAAAAATTCCTTACTTTTGATTGTATATATGCAGTTAATTGAACGTATCTATTTGGTACAATTAAATTACTGATGTATTTAATCATAGTTTAATCTCTGTATGAACATTCATTTTGTGTATTTGTGAACTACATATGTTGTTGTGGGTTATGATGTTGTAATTGGGTAGCGATTGTTTATTATTGTTGAAATATGTGAATTTTGAAGATGTGTGCAATTTGGATGTCGATGTGTACAGATTTATTATTTGTGTTGCAGATTGTGTATTTCTGGATGATATATCTATGTTGTGGAAAATTGTGAAAATGTATGCAAATTTACATTTTGAAGATTAATAACTGCAAAAACCTAGGCCGTAATTAAGGATAACGGGTTACAATAACTTAACTCGTTATTCAGGAGAACATGTTAAGTAGATTGATATCGGCAGGCCTTCATAAACTACAGACCAAGTATTGATTAAGCACTGTCAATTTCTCTCAACTAAACCTGTTATTGGGGATAACGGGTTAAGATAATTTAACCCGTTATCGTGAATAACGGGTTAAGGAGATAGCTATTGGCAGTACTAAATGAATACTTGGTATGTGGGGGATGAAGTTCTGCCAATATCTCTCCACTTAACCCGTTATTGGCGATAACGGGTTAAGCTAACCTAACCCGTCATCGATAATAACGGGTTAAGTAGAGAATTTTTTACAGAACTTTCGTCTGTATAGGCTATATCTGCTTTTGTTGATACATATACAAATTTGTTCATTCACAACAAGCCGTACAGATGATAATTTGTTCACTCAGCAATTCACATCAATCTTGAGATACTTATAGTTTTGCAGTGTCTGCGCCTTTGTGGTATAACTCTTCAAATTTCCAAGATAAAGTTCGGAGAATATAGGGATACGGGTTATATCTTATAATAGTGTTGTACATCAAACATTACAAACTGGCAAAAACATGTTATTTGCAGATACATAGAATGCATACATAACTCAAGCAAATTGATATTACAAAGTCATTCTTTGACACTTTCATCCAAAATTAAAATTAATTTAGTATACAAGTACATGCTTGGTTTCTTCTCAAAGAGGTAGGAAGGACTGCCGACTTTGCCTTTTTTTGAATGCATAAGTAGCAGTTATCCCCCCTGCATACAATTTAGTTCACTACAGTTACACAGAGGCAGTAATTCTCCGGTTCGTGGGATAGAGTAGTAGTGGGTGTAACCATATATTCAAAGTACTTGACAACTTCTTGACATGCACTCCTCATATTCGTACTATTTGTAGTACGATTATGAGGTGTGCATGCCAAGAAGTTGAAAAGTACCATGAATACATTGTGACACCCTCCACTACTCCGTCCTACGAAACCAGAGAATTGTTGCACTGTGTAACAATAGAGAACGAATGTGTATGAAAGGAGGAGAATTGCTACTTATGCATACACTCTAAAAGCCCCAATAAAGAAGACTAAGGGGAATGAAGGGAAAAAAAGGCAGAGTCTGGAATCCTCCCTACCCCTTGAGAGAAACCCAGCATGCACTTGTACACTAAAGTGAACATGCACAAGTCTCTTTACTCCTGCATCTTCAGCTTCTTTTTGAAACAATGTATTGAAGAACAACAATCGAAGGAGACTCTCTTTGAACTTTTTTTTTTATAACTCAAACTTTTCCCCCCTTTAAAAAGAAAAGATTTTAATGAAGAAAAGAAGAAAAGATTGGCTCCTCATACATTTTTTTAACAATGTTATTTGAAGTGTCTCCTCCCTCTTTTTTTTCCTTTCTTCTCTACATTGAATTCAATAGGCATGAACTCAATAGGCTTAGTTATAGGAAATGAAGAAGGAGGGGTGCAGGACAGCAAGCATGCATCAAAATGCACAGCAAACAAGAAGGCAAGAAAACAAGAAGAAGATGAAGATAAGAAGTAAATGGTGATACACTTCTCAATACATTGATACACTTCTCAAAATTGTGATACACTTCTCAAAATGCAGCAACAAGGACAGCAAGCATGAACAGCAATTTGATACACATCTCAAAATGTACAGACCAAGTATTGGCATAAAGGACTGCATATATTTGTCTACTTAACCCGTTGTTGGTGACGACGGGTTAAGTACACTTAACGCGTCATCACTAACAACGGGTTAAGTAGACAAATATATGCAGTCCTTTATGCCAATACTTGGTCTGTACATGATGAAGCACTGCCAATATTTGTCAACTTAACCCGTTAATATGGATAACGGGTTAAGTTAACGTAACCCGTCATCATGTACAACGGGTTAAGTACACTTATATTGGCAAAAGTTTATGAATACTTGTGGGTTTAGATGGTGAAGTTCTGCCAATATAGGTTAACTTAACCCGTTATTGAGGGTAACGGGTTAAGTACACTTAACCCGTTATCCTAAATAACGGGTTAAGTTAACCTATATTGGCAGTACTGCTAATTTTTACATTCCTTGAAAAAAATTTGTAAAAAGATTTGTAAATATAACATATAATGTAGTATAATAAATGAAAAAAATTATTATAAATTATTCAAACACTACTTTAACCCTACTAAAACCCGCTACAAAAAATCTGTTCATAAAATTTTACATAATCAACTATCCATAGATGTTCGTTACACGATTTCAACTTTTAAAGTAAACAAATAAAATTTTTAAACATTTACGTTCATTCAACGAATTCGCGTTAAACATTTATGTTAGAAATAAGGTTAGATTAGGTTAGAGTAGTTTGTAGGGTTAGAGTAGGGTTACAGTAGGTTTGCCTAGTTAAAGTAGGGTTACGGTAGGGTTAGAATAATTTTAAATATTACGAAAGTAAATAATATAGTTGAAATATGAAAAATTTTATGAAAAATTGTAAATAACCCTACGAACAATCTTTTCACTCTTTACGAACAATCTCTGCGGAACTTTATACAAAAGATAGATGATAACTTGGCTTGTATAACATTTATATATATTTTTATTTTTTAATTTGACTACACCGAACTAACCACTACATAATCACGATGTTTTAATATCTATAGAATACCCCAGAAAATATAAAAAAAACTATATCATTCGTTAGGATTAGGGTTAGGGTTAGTGTATTAAGTTGGGTTGGTGTTAATGGGGGTTAAGGGTAGGATTAGGGTTAGCGAGGGTTAGGGGTTTGGTTAGGGTTATTGTAGAGTTAGGGTTATTGCAAGGAAGACATTTGCGGTAAGAGCTTGTTTTGGTTTATCATTGATTACGTTAATATTTGTAGTTGGGAGTTGATAGGTAATACGTTTCCAGTAAAGAGTTTATAGATATTTAAGTTCTATCAATTCTGTTTATGACCAATATATAACCACTTGTTTGTGTTATAAATGGAGAATTAAACTCTTTTCAGTTAGTACCACTCAGAGCATTCAGAATTACTAAAAATTAGAAGAAAAATAGTATAGTCACATGTGACTCTCCACTCTTTACGTACATTGTCTTCTGAACTCTACAACATAGACATTAATATGTATGTTTTTTTGTTTATATTTTTTATTTATTTTCATTCTTTTTCTCTTCGTAGTAGAACAAGTTCAATATGGGAAAAACCTGAAGTACATAACCACATGTAGCCTATATATGGAAAAAACCACATGTAGATTCCTACATGTAGCCTATATATGGGAAAAACCATATGTACATACCCACATGTACAACAAGAATAATATGGAAAAAACCACATGTAGAAATATACATGTACATCCCCACAAGTATAACCTAATAAGATAAGAGATTAATTCTTCTATGTCTGGGTTGAATAAGAATGTATAATCTTTAAAATCCTCATACATTGTTTACAATGAAAACGTTCCTGAAGACATTTTGCAGACATGCAACTAGGAAGAATTCCACAAGATTGGGAAGAAGAGGTTTGAACTTCCTGCAAATCCAAATAAGTTCAAAGATCGCTTTAGATTCAGTTCGCTTTAGAGTGCAGAGTCACCAGATCCAATTACTTGGCCATCAAGAAATGGATCTAATCACGTGTAGTAGAACAAGTTCATTATGGAAAGATCAGGATAGAGATGAAGAAGGAGAATTAATGGGATAGCTGCGTGACGTTAGTACAACGCAAGACTAGGCACATTTGTAATGTAGCTCGGAGTAATGTAGCTTGAATCATCTGGTTCTTCTTTTATATCCTCGGTCCTTGTGCTTTTTCCCCACATATAGCCTATATATGGAAAAAACCACAAGTAGATCCCCACATGTAGCCTATATATGGGAAAAACCATATGTACATCCCCACATGCATGTACAAGAAGACCAATACAAATGTGGAATATCGTCGTGAAGTAATTGTGTGTAGTTCTTCGAGACGCTGTGATGATGATGATATTCCTATTGGAAAAGCCTAATTAGAACGCCACGCCATCAGATCTAATTACTTGGCCATCAAGAACTGGATCTGATTATTTTCGAAAAAAATGATCAAAATAGGGACCATCATGTATTGGGAAACTGTAACAGAAAAAATATTCGAAAAGCCTAACCTTTTTTTTGTAAAAGCAAGTTAACGACTTGTACTACATGTTAGGATTATTGCCATGTTGTACATGTGGTTCTAAATGTTGCAAAGTGAGATCTACAAATATTAACCTAATTAATCAAAACAAAAAACAAATACATACTACTAACCCTTAACCCTACCTTCCCCTAACCCTAGCCCTAACCCTACACTAACCCTAGCTTACCCTAACCCTAACCCTAGGTTAGTTATGAAATTGTATTTTTTGAACTTTTACACCACATTTAATGTAAACGATTTTATATTGGTTAGTTATGTGACAATAAAAAATTATAAACAATTATAGGCATATTAATGTCACTTTGCAGAGTTCAGGAGACAATGTTCGTAAAGAGCGAAGAGAAATATCTAGAAAGCCCAAAATTTCTTTCTACGTAACCCGTTCTTGTGAAGAACGGATTAAGTGACCTTAACCCGTTATTCATAAGAACGGGTTTAGTAGATAGATTTAGGCAGTCTATTTTGAAAACTTGGGTGAGGTCCTGCCCAATAACTCTCTACCTAACCCGTTCTTGTAAATAACGGGTTAAGGTCACTTAACCCGTTCTTTACAATAACAGGTTAAAGAGAGCGATATTGCCAGTACTTTGGTCTGTAGGAGTTAAAGGACTGCCAATATCGCTCTACTTAACCCGTTGTCGTGAATAACGGGTTAAGTTCACTTAACCCGTTGTTCACAATGACGGGTTAAGAAGAGCCATATTAGCGGAACTTTATTAAGACTTGATCTGTAGGCTTCCAAAGGACTGTGAATATCTCTCTATTTAACCCGTCATTAGTGATAACGGGCTAAGCTCAATTAACCCGTTATCTTCAATAACGGGTTAAGTATAGATATTTGTGCAGCACTTTTGTCTGTGTTTGGCTGTATACATTTTTGCTGATACAGAAACGACTTTATCAAATGTTGTTCACAAATTTACTTCACATCACATCAAAGTATATAATACAACAGATATCTTCATAAGAAATTTAAAGCATACAAATGTACAATGTCAACCAAACCACATAATTAATTGAAATCAATACAATTATCCAAAATTTACACAAAAATTATACATATCAAGTTGCACATGTCCAAAATAAAAAAATTAGAAATGAATGCGTTCTCCACGTTGGCTTGCACAGCATGCCCGGTATTCACCTACAACAATTTATCAACATAGAAACAAACTAAGCATTAGTTACTGGAATAACAAAATCAACAAGCAAATGCTAAGCTATTACAGAGTATTAGAGACTACCGTCTACGACCACGCGGCTTGCGACCGCTTGGTGTGAATTGATCGGGAGGGTTCTGCTTCCTTTGAGGATTTCGCCGTCTGCCTTGTGTCTCGGGGGAATCAGGATCATCCGACCACTGTTCCTCATCAACATCTTCGAGATTTTGCTATTGCTGTAGTTGTTGTGGCTCGGCGATGTGAATTCTCGGCCTTGTCATGCTCTTTTGCCTAGAACCCGTTACTGGCAAGTTGGCTTTCAAATACACCTCAAGTTGTGGACCTTCACCCGCGTCCTCAAGAGTACGACGGCACAGCGCTAGCATCTCCCGCATTACCCCCTTGAAGCTCTCGGGTATCCTAGTCTTCAAGACGCAAGCAGCTGTTCGAACATTTTCCCATGTGTTTTCAATCTACATTTGGTAAAAAATTTCAATTTAAACATCATTCATACTTAACGGCATCACTTAATTACAGTACATGCATACGAACTATATGAATTTTAACTAACCATTTTTCGATATGTCTCAGCCTTTGGATGGTACATCGGCTGGGAGGAGGAATATGCTGGAGCTGGTTCTGCCTGGGTAGGGGAAATCGGAATTTGCATACCGGCTGGTACAGTGGCCTTTGGAGAAAATACAACCGTGTTACCCACTTGTACCACATCATGTATGCCTGCTGGAGGGAGCCATCTTACGGTATCGCGATGAACATCATATTCGGTGTCATTTGTCGCCGCATGGTATTCTAGTTGGCCACATGGTAACGATGGTAATTAGCCCAATTGAAGTTGGGCACACGTCCCGTTCCCCTCACCTCGTGCAACTTTTTATCATAAGACCTGACATCGGGAATCTTTTGTTGATATCCAAATTACCGCAAGACCCTATCAGGATACTGGAACTCGACCACTCCAAAATTCACAAGCGGTGCGGCCGTCAACCAAAGGGTATTGTCTAAACAGACTGGTGGAACCCATTGCAACCTGTCGGTCGAGTATAGTTCCCAATTGACGAACTCGTCCTGCAGGTTATCTAACTCATCTCTGTAGTAGGTTAAAGACTGGTGTGGGTTATCGACCTACGTGTGCCGCCCCACCCAATATGCTCCTAGAGGAGGTAACAACTCCGCTAGCCCTGGGTCGGCCAACCAATATAGTGTAACCTCAACAATACGGGAACATCCGATGTGGATGCATTCCCAACTCCAGATCTGCAGTAGCACCATCGGGCCGCCCATTTGTATGCCACCTAAAGAACATGTACACAAATTCCTATATAGTAGCGCCAATGCCGCACTCCCCCAACTGAAACGACCCGTATACCGGAAATTTTCTAACAACCGTAGGTACATTAGCGGCACGGTTGATCCGGATGAGTTCGGGAAGATCACTTCCCCTATCGTACTAAAAATATATGCACGTGCATAGTACCTTAGGGTTTGTTCATCCAAATCGGGGGCCAAATATTCCTCATCGAACTGAAATTTTAACCAACTGATGTACAGTGATTTACCATCGAAAGTTTCATCCATCACTTCAGCCTCCGCTTTTTCTTTCGCAGCTTCTATTTGTTCATACAATAAATCTTCATCAAAATATGCGGGCACATTATCGAGGATTTCTTTTTCAGCGGCCTCTCTTCTTTAGAGAACTATCAACTGGAGGTCGATACCGAGTAAATCACGAACAACTTCAACTCGATCGAAGTCCATGTTCCCGTCACGCCAACCCATCTATTGGTAGCCCAGTTATCAATGCCACATCTTGTAGGGTCACCGTCATCTCACTCATTGGTAGGTGGAATGTGTGGGTCTCCGACCTCCATCGCTCGACTAGAGCTGTAAGTAGCGGCCGATCTAGCTTCACTAAACCCATAAATTTTTCTCCATAGAAACTGACCTCCACTAAGTACGGCGTGATACGGAGGTCGAAAGAAAGAACTCCGTGCTTCCGGAAGTTACATTTTTTATCGGACCCATTCTACACGGCTTCGGATCGGTGTTTGGGTTGCAAGGTGAGTATGCTTGTGTCCACGGGTCCAGGTGATGTAACGGGAACCGAGGACGATGGACCTGCCTCAGCAGATGTGGATTGACGGCCACCAACCTACACGAATAAAGATAACAAATGTTATTATTGAGATAATGTTACATATTCGTATTTAAAACCAATAATAATAATCAATCTTACCTCAGTAGTTGGTGCGCCACTAGTGGTACCGGACGGGCTTCTCGGTTGCCTTGTTCTAGCCATTTATCTATGTACCAAAAAATTTTAATGTGGTTGGTACAAATGACAACAAAAAAAAACATACCGAGATTGTGGAAAAAAACGCACAAATGAAAACAAAAAAAAGGACTGAATGTCAAATTGGCTGAATTCACGTAGCATAAGTCACCCCAACTTGTGGAAGTGAGTTTCAACTCTCGGTTGGAGAGATACGGGCGTGTAAGATGGTTTTAGTTGTAAACAGACCCAAATAAACTGATACACGGTCGTATATCTCAAACCGTAACACGAAACCCACTTCTACATGTTGGGGTGGGTTGTGTTGAGTGAGATAAGCTTACTCGCAAAGTTTCGTATTTTTTGGAGGCCGTTTGCAAGGTTTTCAACTCTAACCGCACTAAAAATATTCTAAGTCATTAACCTCTAGTCATTAACCTCTAATGCGAGGAACGTGAGAAAACCGCACAAACGACATCAAAAATTTATAAAACTTTCCCACTTGGTCGAATTCACGTAGTGCAAACCACCCGAACTTGTAGAAGTGAGTTTCGACTTACGGTTTGCGAGATACGACTGTATACCGCTTTATTAGGTTTTTTTTAAACCAAAAGCGATACACGGCCGTATATCTCGAACCGTGATTCGAAAACCACTTCTACAAGTTGGGGTGCCTTGTGGTGCGTGAGATAAACCTACTGGCAAAGTTTCGTTTTTTTGGAGGCCGTTTGTAAGGTTTTCAACTCTAACCGCACTAAAAATATTGTAAGTCATTAACTTATAATGCGAGAAACGTAATAAAAACACACAAACGGTATCCAAATTTTATAAAACTTTACAACTTGGTCAATTTCACGTAGCGCAAGCCACCCGAACTTGTAGAAATGAATTTCGACTCACGGTTTGCGAGATACGTCCGTATACCGCTGTATTAGGTTTTTTAAATCAAAAGCGATACACGACCTTATATCTCGAACCGTGAATCGAAATCCACTTCTACAAGTTGGAGTGGGTTGTGCTACATGAGATCGACTTACTGACAAAGTTTCGTATTTTTTGGAGGCCGTTGCCAAGGTTTTCAACTCTAACCGCACCAAAAAAATTCTAAGTCTAAAACTTCTAATACGAGGCACTTGAGAAAATCGCACAAATGACATCCGAAAATTATAAAACATTCCGACTTGGTCGAATTCACGTAGCGCAAGCCACCCGAACTTGTAGAAGCGAGTTTCAAGTCACGGTTTGCGAGATACGGCCGTGTACCGCTTTACTTGGGTTTTTTCAACCGAAAGCGATATGCGGCCGTATCTCTCGAACCGTGAGTCAAAACTCACTTCTACAACTTGAGTTGGCTTCTCATAGGGGACACCAACCAACTCGCAAAGTTTCAAATTTTTTGGATATCGTTTGAAGGGTAATCTAGTCTAACTGCACTTAAAAAATTCTAAGTCTAAAACTTCTAATGCGAGGAACTTAAGAAAACCGTACAAATGACATCTGAAAATTATAAAACTTTTCAACTTGGTCTAATTCACATAGCGCAAGCCACCCGAACTTGTAGAAGCGAGTTTCGAGTCACGGTTTGCGAGATACGGCCGTGTACCGCTTTACTTGGTTTTTTTTCAACCGAAAACTATACGCAACCGTATATCTCGAATCGTGGGTCGAAACTCAATTCTATAACTTGGGGTGGCTTGTACTACGTGAGACCAACATACTCGCAAAGTTTCGTATTTTTTGGAGGTCGTTGGCAGGGTTTTCAACCAAAACCGCACTGAAAAGTTTCTAACTAATTTTGTATATACAATTCTAGTTCTACAAATTACTAACGCAAGCAAAAAATTTCGGCGATTGGATATACTTAAAGTCAATCCAATTCTACATCTAAAATCTACTAAGGCAATTAAATTTTTTCCTACTTTCTAAATAATTTAGTATACACAAATTCAGAAATAAATACAAATATGGATTACTGAGGTAAATAAAATAGTCTATACCTTACAAAATAGGTCCAAATGAAGCCAAAGAATTAATTTGGAGGAGAACTCGGGTTTCGATTTCGTTTCGAAGAGGGGATGAGAGAGTAGGGTTTCAAACTTTGGAGTAGATATTGGGAGAGAGGAGGGGGAGCGGACGGAGGAGGGTTGAATTGGGTTTAGACGAAGGATTAGGGTTTTTTTCATTTTGGGTTCGTCGAAGAAAGAAGAAAGCGCAAGAGAGATAATCGTTGAAGAAGATGATCTGAATGCAAATACAAATGAATATAGATTGTCTTAACCCGTTCTTGGGAAGGATGGGTTAAGGCTAAATTTTTTTATAAAATTTAGCCTTAACCCGTCGTTGGGAAGGACGAGTTAAGGCAAAATTTTATTAAAAAATATATGGACTGTTAGATCAAAGATCCAACGGTCCAGATGAAAGTTCGCACGGGTCTGTGCACACAGACCTGTTTGCAACGGAAGAAGACTCATATATATATATATACATATATATATATATATATATATATATATAGAGAGAGAGAGAGAGAGAGAGAGAGAGATTTCTTCCATTGCAAACGCAAATGTTTGTGCAAACTACTTAACCCGTTATTGGCAATGACAGGTTAAGGAAAAATATAAATTTTTGCCTTAAGCCTTAACCCGTCATTGCCAATGACGGGTTAAGTGGTGTGCACGCGTTTGCACAGTATTTACGTTTGCAATGGAAGAAATCTCATATATATATATATATATATATATATGGAAAATGCTCCATTGAAAACGTACTGTAGCGTGGAAAACGTGAAAACAAACCTAGGCCGTTGTGAACAACGGCCTAGGTTATAATGCATTATAATCTAGGCCGTTGTTGCCAACAACGGCATTATAACCTAGGCCGCTGTTGCCAACAACGGCCTATGTTGTTTTTACGGGTTTTCACAATATTTGCATTTTCAATGGAGCATTTCCCTATATATATAGGGAAAAATGGGTATGAGCAACTTGCTCATTTAGTAAATAAGCAATTGATGATGTGACATACATGTGATTGGAAAATCATTAAAATGGTTAGTTGTCCAATGTATCACATGCATGCCACATAATCAATTGCTCATTTACTAAATGAGCAAGTTGCTCATATCCCTTTTACCCATATATATATATATATATATATATATATATATATATATATATATATATATATATATATATATATATATATATATATATATATATGGAAGCATGGACTTTTATTTACAACTAATTATTGTCATACTATTTAAACTTAAGCTACATAATTATTGATTTACTGTTTACAAAGCTTTTCATATGCTGTATCGTTCTGAAGATGTGTCGTAGGCACGTGCCCACGGGCAAATCTAGTATATTATATTATAGATAGATAGATATAGATAGATAATTTACACGCGTAATGCACATTTAATATACTAGTATAATGTAAGTGCGATGCACGTCTAAAAAAATAGTCATCAGATTAAATGAATATATATCGAATAAGAAAAAAATAGTTTATATTTGAATGTTTTGATTTGGGCTACACGTGCGGTGTACATTTATATTTGTTAGATATAGTTTGGACGTGTATTATACGTGCTTATATAGTTACAAAGTTAGGGTTTGTTTGTTACAAATCCCAACTCTCCTATTAAAATAGTAGAGATTAAAAAAAAATTAAAGTGAAAAATATGACGTAGTGAGGACTCGAACCTGAGACCTCTATACGTGCAATACAGTATGGGAGATTTACAAATGATACTACGGTCTTCACTTATTATAATATTAGAGATTAGAGATCATCAGAGATAGGTGGGATGTCTTACAAATACCAGCTATACTTTGTGAACTTTTTTTTTCATGAAAGTCTGTTGGTAAGTTTCTTAGTCAGTGAATAAATAGTTGTTTTGACCATTTCAATTTTGTCTCACTCCAATTTTTTTATTTTAGGATGAAGATAATAATGAAATTATGGTCTTGTTCAATATTAGGAAAAAAATAAAAATAAAATAAATAAATCTCTTCCTCTTCCTTCTTATATCCTTTGGCTTGAATTGCCCCCACATTCCCTCCAAACTCTCAAAGTGGTTGGCATTGCAGCAAAAGCCAAAAGTTAGCTAACACAATAATCCAAAGTTAGGTTAACTACTAATTAATGTTAGGTCTCTGACCTTTCCTCACCATCGAAGTTCAGACTACTGTATGGTTGCTACTGTTTTTTTCGGTGCGGGAGTAACCAGATGATATGAATTCTTTTGTGGAACAGTCGAAAATCTGATTTTTTAACTTCCGTTGATGTTGACTATCACGGTCGCTTCCTCCTAACCTGCAAAACGCCTGAAACACCGAGGTTGATCCCAGCGACAGGCCCTTCGATGCTCTAGTCAGTATTCAGGAAGAATAAGATAGAGCTTTTTGTGGAAAATTAATTGATTCCCTTTTTTATGGTGGGGGTAGAGGGGTATTTATAGTCGCCTTAGGGATCAGTTTCGAGATAGTGATTTATTTCTACTTCCCGGTGTTTATGGATAGAGTTTTACTCGTTTCATGATAAGAGGGAATGTTTAAACACTTCTTAAAGATAATCACGAATTTAGGCTTGGTAAAAACCCATTTTCCCATTTTCGGACCCATTTATATATGAAATTACTGTTTTACCCCTGAAAGCTTCGAGATTCGTACCCGATTTGAACAGTCCCGATTTAGTTCTATTTTTAGCCATATCACAAATTCCCCACTCCTGATGACTGAGTTTCACAGTCTTCGAGGAGTAGTTCACCCGTTTCTAATGGCTTAAAGAATTTATCAGTGTTCTCGAAGAGTTTGGAGCTCGCTCGGAGGGTAACGGTGCTTTTCGGAGTTTGTAAAATACTTAGAATTATTCTCAGAATTTTCTGGATTTTTTGTGATTTTTCTAAAATTTTCTGATATTTTTCCAATTTTTAATCATTTTTTGACTTTTTTTTAATTTCTGAATTTTAATAATATTTTTTTTAATTTTAATTATTTATTATAAAAATAAAATAATTATTTTCGGAATATAAAAATATTTTTCCGAATTAAAAATTATTTTTAGAATTTTTAATTAATTTTCGAAATTTTTAAATAATTAATTCAATTTAATAATTAAATAAAAGAATTAATTAAAATAAATTACCTTGATTTAATCACGATCGTTGATCACGATCGAGCACGAATCGGGAGGCAGGAGCTTGATTCGATCGCGGTCGTTGATCATGAGGCGGAAGTTTTTTCCCCAAATTTCGTTCGAAAACCCTTCTGTTCGATGCGTGATGGGGACGATCGCCACGCTGACATGTGGCGGTCAACGGCGACCGTTGACCCGGCTGCAATTTTTTTTTTTTGGGTCCTCCGTCTTCGACTTCTTCTTTCTCCTTCAACTTTGTCCTCGCCCCTGCACCCGCAATCCCCTGCCAACCGAACTCGTTCGTTGACGACAATAGGTGAGGCGAGGCAGAGTGGCGGGTGGTTGCTCGAGCTGGAGGCAGAGCGAGTGCTTCGGTGGAAGAAAGGTGGAGGATCAGGACGTGCGGTGGTTTCGCGAGCAGGGCAGGAGAGAGAGCGGCTCGAGCGGTGTAGTAGACGGCTCTGATGGGTTTCGGAGGTGCGGCAAGGCAACGTGGAGGTGAGGAGCAGAGGTTGAAGATGAGCCTGAGGTGGAGCTCAGCGAACGGGAGTTGGCGAGGAGATGAGCTTCGATGACGGGGGTCGAGTTGGCGATGGAGGGAGCTTCGACGACGGGGGGTCGTGGTCGAGCTGGCGAGTTGGCGATCAGAGCTGAGGGGGAAGCAGTTCGCGAAGGAGGAGTTCGGCGACGTGGGGTCGAGCTAGCGATGGAGGGAGCTCGGCGAGGAGAAGAGCTCGATAGTGGGGGGTCGCTGGAGCTCGATGGCTCTGATTCTGAAGTAGGGGGTTTTGAAGGGGAAAGTTTTGAAGGAGATTTGTTTGTGGGTTTGGGTCCTGATGCGGTTTGTTTCTGGGAGACGTGTGGATGCACCAGGTGTGAGTTCTTACTCGATTTGTATTGAAGGAGAAAGCTTCTTCAGAGGCGACCCTCGGCTGGCCGAGCGGTACCTGCGACAGGCTGGAGTGAGGTGGATGTCTGGGCTTGGATCAGGTGGCTCGGATCCGAGGTCTGGTGTACCTGCAGACGGTCTCGAAACACCGGGGTTGGTCCCGGTGGCAGACCCTCCGACGATCTAGTCAGTTACTTTAAGATAAGAGCAACAGTAACTAGGGTTTAGGGGAGAAAAGATTGATTACCCTTGAAGAAAGGAGAGGACCTGGTATTTATAGGAGATTCTAATCAGGTCTAGACCCGTTTGGGGCTGGGCCGGACCCGGTTACCCGATTGGCCGAAGCGGTGGAAAGTCGGCGGTATAGGGCTGACGTGGCAGGCGCCGGAGTGGTTTCCGGGCTGACGTGGCAGATCTCCGGGCGGTTTTCCGGTGCTGACGTGGCTGATCTGAAGGATCAGGAAGGACGCGTATCCTGAGGAGATCTGGTGGCTCAGGGTGAGCCACGCTTTATTCCTGACCCATATCACAAGCCCCACACTCCCGCAGGGTTGGGTGATCCAGCAGTGCGGGGGTGACTCATGGTCCTCGGGGGAAGGGCAGATGTCAGGGTAAGAAGTAGGGTCTGTTGTTCCCCGAAGAGGGCCAGGGGCAGGAGGAATGGACTCCTCATTTGGATGTGCGTGGGGTGAAGTTCTTAGGAGGGGATAGTCGGTAGTATGAATGCCGAGCTCACTAGGTCGGTGGCCGAGTTTGGGGGGTCGGCAGACGAACTTTCGGTTCGGCGGACGAACCCATACGGGTCGGTGGACGAACCCTCCAGGGGTCGGACGACCGACTCGCTAGTTGGAAGAGCGAGAGGTCGTCCAGGCCACTCGATGGGGCTCGTCTTGCATGAGGTCGTGAGGTCGGCCGGACGAGCGTCTGGCTAGTTTTAAGAGAGTGAGGGGATGAGACTCGAGTTCCGATCCGAGCGCCGAGTCCCTTCTGGGAAAAGAGGAGTGGCTCGTCCTTCGATCCGAGCTCCGAGTGTTTTAACGAGAAGAGAAGAGGGGTTTGATTTGGATTTCGATCCGAGCGCCGAGTCCGCATTGAGAGGTGAGGCAGCCTGGCTCGAGCTCAGGGGGGTCGGCGGACGAGACCAGAAGGCTCGGCGGACGAGACCAAGAGGATTGGCGGACGACTGCCTCGCTGGTTGGAAGAGCGGGGGTCGTCCAGGCCATTTCGTTGGGACGGCGTCCGAGGTCTTGTGGTCGGTCATCCGAGCGTCTGGTCAGTTCGGAGAGTGGGCGGATGAGACTCGAACTCCGATCCGAGCGTCGAGCCCGTACTGGGAAAGGAGGAGGTGGTATGGCTCGAATCCCTATCCGAGCGTCGAGCCCAACCTGCGAAAGGAGAAAGTGGTGTGGCTCGAATTTTTATCCGAGCGCCGAGTCCGTATTGAGAGGTGAGGCAGCCTGGCTTGAGCTCAGGGGGTCGGCGGACGAGGCAAAAAGGGTCGGTGGACGAGACCAAGAGGGTCGGCGGACGAGACCAATAGGGTCGATGGACGAGACCAAGAGGGTCGGCGGACGAGACCAAGAGGGTCGGCGGACGACTGCCTCGCTAGTTGGAAGAGCGGGGGGGTCGTCCAGGCCACTTCGTTGGGAAGGTGTCCGAGGTCGTAAGGTCGGCCACCCGAGCGTCGGGTCAGTTCGGAGAGCGAGCGGATGAGACTCGAGTTCCGATCCGAGCGCCGAGTCCCTTCTGGGAAAAGAGGAGTGGCTCGTCCTTCGATCCGAGCTCCGAGTGTTTTAACGAGAAGAGAAGAGGGGTTTGATTCGGATTTCAATCCGAGCGCCGAGTCCGCATTGAGAGGTGAGGCAGCCTGGCTCGAGCTCAGGGGGGTCGGCGGACGAGACCAGAAGGCTCGGCGGACGAGACCAAGAGGATCGGCGGACGACTGCCTCGCTGGTTGGAAGAGCGGGGGTCGTCCAGGCCATTTCGTTGGGACGGCGTCCGAGGTCTTGTGGTCGGTCATCCGAGCGTCTGGTCAGTTCGGAGAGTGGGCGGATGAGACTCGAACTCCGATCCGAGCGCCGAGCCCGTACTGGGAAAGGAGGAGGTGGTATGGCTCGAATCCCTATCCGAGCGTCGAGCCCAACCTGTGAAAGGAGAAAGTGGTGCGGCTCGAATTTTTATCCGAGCGCCGAGTCCGTATTGAGAGGTGAGGCAGCCTGGCTTGAGCTCAGGGGGTCGGCGGACGAGGCAAAAAGGGTCGGTGGACGAGACCAAGAGGGTCGGCGGAAGAGACCAATAGGGTCGACGGACGAGACCAAGAGGGTCGGCGGACGAGACCAAGAGGGTCGGTGGACGACTGCCTCGCTAGTTGGAAGAGCGGGGGGGTCGTCCAGGCCACTTCGTTGGGACGGTGTCCGAGGTCGTAAGGTCGGCCACCCGAGCGTCGGGTCAGTTCGGAGAGCGAGCGGATGAGACTCGAACTCCGATCCGAGCGCCGAGTCCGTACTGGGAAGGGGGAGGTTGTATGGCTCGAGTTTTCATCCGAACGTCGACCCCCACCTGTTGAAGGAGAAGGTGGCTTGGCTCGACTTCGCATCTGATCGTCGAGCCCAACCTGTGAGAGGGGAAAGTAGCTTGGCTCGAGTTTTCATCCGAGCGTCGAGCCCCACCTGTGGAAGGAGAAGGTGGCTTGGCTCGAGTTTTCATCCGTGCGTCGACCCCCACCTGTGAAAGGAGAAGGTGGCTGGGCTCGACTTCGCATCCGAGCATCGAGCCCCACCTGTTGAAGGAGAAGGTGGCTTGGCTCGAGTTTTCATCCGAGCATCGAGCCCCACCTGTGAAAGGAGAAGGTGGCTTGGCTCGAGTTTTCATCCGTACGTCGAGCCCCACCTGTGAAAGGAGAAGGTGGCTTGGCTCGAGTTTTCATCCGAGCGTCGAGCCCCACCTGTGAAAGGAGAAGGTGGCTTGGCTCGAGTTTTCATCCGAGCGTCGAGCCCCACCTGTTGAAGGAGAAGGTGGCTTGGCTCGAGTTTTCATCCGAGCGTCGAGCCCCACCTGTGAAAGGAGAAGGTGGCTTGGCTCGAGTTTTCATCCGAGCGTCGAGCCCCACCTGTGAAAGGAGAAGGTGGATTGGCTCGAGTTTTCATCCGAGCGTCGAGCCCCACCTGTGAAAGGAGAAGGTGGCTTGGCTCGAGTTTTCATCCGAGCGTCGAGCCCCACCTGTTGAAGGAGAAGGCGGATTGGCTCGAGTTTTCATCCGAGCGTCGAGTCCCACCTGTGAAGGAGAAGGTGGTGTGGCTCGAGTTTTCATCCGAACGCCGAGTTCGTATTGAGAGGTGAGGCAGCCTGGCTCGAGCTCAGGGAGAAGGGAGTATGGCTCGAATCCTCATCCGAACGTCGAACCCCGCCTGTGGAAGGAGAAGGTGGCTTGGCTCGAGTTTCCATCCGATCGTCGAGCCCCACCTATTGAAGGAGAAGGTGGTTTTGCTCTCATTCGATCGTCGAGCCCCACCTATTTGGGTGACGAGCCCCGCTCGAGGAGAAGGCGCTATCGCACTAGACTCCCTCCGAGATCTCTGACTGCCCGCAACTTCACACTTTATGCTAGGAGGTGATTCCTGTCGGGCAAATAGGGAGGGGTAGTATTGGAATTTTACCCTTTCTGCTGACGTTATGGCGCAAATATCAACGTTTGTTTAGCCGCTTGATCTTGTCAGATAAGATCTAACGGCTAGATGCTCATTTGCGGAAATCGAGGAGTCGCTGTCTATTTTAAAACCCCCACCCCCCCCTCATTTCTTTTCACTTTATCGTTTTATAATTCCCAATTTTCCAGCTTTAGCGCAGGCATTTCGATCGCTGTTGGCGGATTCTTCGCAGAGAAGCGTAACTTTCAAAGAATCAGGTTAGTAATTCTCCTTTTTTTTGAATGTCGCGTACTCGGTCTGGTTCCGAGGCTACAACGTCTGGTCACTCGGAGATGGAGTCAGATTTGGAAACGTCATCGTCTCTGGGCAAGTACCAGGTTAAAGAGGAGGTTTTCTCCGAACATGGCTCCGAGGGCGACAGTGACGTAGCTCTAATCGTGCAACCGTTGAGTGCTCGGAGGCCAGGGAAGGAGCCGATGGTAGAGGGTGGTGCGGACGAGGATAGTGATGATGAGGACGAGGAGTCGGACGAGGAGTCGGATGCTGGTGATGGTGAAGAGGATGAAGAAGGAGAGCAGGGCGACACGGAGAGTGAGGAAGGGGAGGGCGCTGGTGCGCCGGAGGCCGGCCACGGAGAAGATCTGCCTCCGTTGCCCCCCTTGTCGATGCCGTCGCCCGAGCGCAAGCCCCAGCCACGTCGGAAGAAGATAGTCCTCACCATGCCTCAAAGTCCTTCTTCGTCTGACGAGGATGCGCCGAGGACGGGCCTTGATGTTCCGCCTATCACCATCCGAAATCCTGTGTCGATACGGATGTATCCCGATGATGTGAAGGACATCTAGCCGATCCCTCCAGTGCCTGGAGAAAACACAAGGACGAAGATTCGTGCGGACAGTACTCCCAGTGTCTTGAGACCGAAGTATCTGAATATCATCAGGGCTGCTTACTACATTCCGAGGGAGTACGAGCTCCTGCTACCGAGCCCGGGTATTCGACCCACGACAGTGTTGGCTCCGGGTTACTGCTTATTTCCGGAGCAAGCTTTCATCTCGGGGCTGAGGTTCCCCCTGCACCCCTTCGTGAAGACGGTCTTGAACTGGGCTGAGCTGTCCCCCATGCAGTATGGCCCCAACTCTTGGAAGCATCTCATCTGCTTCATCTTGAAGTGCCAAGAGAAAGGGGTGAGGCCGAGGCTTTCATACTTCCGCGCAATCTTCAGCATTGGTTCGCTTGGGGATATTGAGGGCGTGTTCTTCTTTACGCCGAGACCGAACAAGAAAGTGGTGCACGGCCACCCGGACTCGATCAAGAATTGGAGAGATAAGTATTTTGTTGTGAAGACCGAAGGGGAATGGGACATCCCGACTCAGTGGAATTTCGTGAAGCCGAAGCGCAAGCCCCCAAAGAGAAATGAGTTAACCGCCCAAGAGTGGGGGAGGGTCGAACATTTACTCAGGGGAGACAGCATCGCGTGGCGCCGGGTGACCGAGGTTCACCTAGCGAGGGCCGGACTGAGTCCCGCCGACCCTAGTATGTTTCTTTCCTCATTTTTTCATCTTTCTGCCTTCGTGTTAACGTTTAGCCTTCCTTTTCTGTCTTGTTGTAGGGATGACGACACAACAGGCACACGCCAAGCAGATCCTACTCGCCGCCGCAGAGAAGGTGAGGCAAGAGAAGAAGAAGAAAGAAGAGCAGGAACGCCTCGCTGCCGAGAAGCGGAAGACTCCTGGTCAGCCTTCGCAAGCTGGAGGGCCTTCCAGCGTGCCTCCCCCGGTGCCCGAGGAACAGTCTTTGGCGAAGAAGCAGAAGAAGCACCACCATTCTTCGCGATCGGCTCGAGACCCAGCGGGAGGGTCGGGGAAAACAGTTGAAGCCCCGTCACAACAGCTTCCCCCCGTACGTCCGAGTGCGGCGGAGTTGGTGGGAAGGATGGCGACGATGCCCTTCGCCCCTGATTGGTCGATCTTGAAGGGCGACTCAATCCTCGACGGACCCGTATCGATGGAGTTCGTCTCGAAGGCCATCACCGATCGGGACGGAATGGCCTTGGCGGCGCAGACGACCGATCAGGCCTACATGCGCTGGGCCCAAGCCAACCTCTCGGTAAGTCGTCCGAAGCCCACCTGGTGAATGAGCTTGTAAAAACTTGTAATTATTGCTAAGTTTGATTTTTCTTGACAGTCGATGCTCCACGGTCAGCACTTCCACAAGTGTCTGGAGAAGGAGATTACATACGAGCGGAAGCAGAAGGAGAAGTTCCTTCGGGAATTGACCAAGGCGATGGAGGACTTCAAGGAGGCTCGGGACATGGTGGTGGTGCACGAGGCCCAGATAGAGTCTTTGGACAAGATCCACAAGCAGGACCGAGAGGACCTGCTGAAGAAGATCGCGGCCGAGGCGGCGGAGAAGGAGAAGGCGCAGAAGGCCCTGGCGGACTTGGAGGCGGCCTTGGGGGATACGTTGATGACGGCGCAAGACGAGGCTTATGAGCAGGCCAAGTCTCACTTCAAGTATATCTATCCGGAGTGCAACGTTGACCACCTCGGCTTCGGGTGGAAGCCGGATTTGCCTCCGACCCCGGGGGGTGATGGTGACGACGGCGGCCACCACGAAGAAGAGGTGCACCCCGACCCTCAAGACTAGATGTTTTTATTTTATTTCTTTTTCTGTTGTAAATGCCCTCGGCGGACTGGCCACCACAAATCTTGTATCGAACTTTTTGAGATGAAATGAAATATAGAATTTTTTGGGCCGACTCTACAACACTTGCATTTTGTGATACTTGTATTTTTTCTTTTTGATAGAGGCTAGCTCGCCAACGAAAGTTGGCTCGGGACCGAGAGGCTGCCAAGAATTACTTTTTGGACAAGTCCAGAGAGCTCGGTCTAGAGGTGGCTCGTTTGAGAAAGATCGTAGCCGACCGGGACTGGTGGGTCATTGAGAAGGACTGGGCGGTCTCGGATACTTCTAGCGAGCGGTCGGCCTCCGAGTCTTCTCTTCGCGAGGCCGTCATAGAGAAAGAATTGGAGATTCGCCAGTTGAAGCTCATACTGGGTGCCGGTCTTGTTGAAGAGGCAAGTAACTCCACTCCGGGGAGGTTGCCGCCGCCCTCGCCGGTTGTGACACAGCCGGATGATGCGGAGAGCTCGGTGGCGGGTACGTCTTCCTTGGTTGGGATAGCCGAGCGTCACAGGAGCCCTGAATTCGAGTTCCCGGCCGAGTGAGTGAGTTGAGAGCCTTCATTGTATTTGCGTTTTCATTCATTGAGTTGTAAGCAATGAGTAATGAATAAGATCATTTGTTCTTCGGAGCCTCGATTGCCTCGGGTGCCGAGTGTAGTTGGTGTGACTGCGTCAATAATCGCGACGTTTCGCCTTCTTAGGCATCATTAATGGCGACGTTTCGTCTTCCACCGTTTCACATTCCCAGGCATAATAAATGAGGCCGCAGGGACGGGTGCCGAGCCCCCACAACGGTGAGAAAGACAACTGCAGCCGTAGTAGCCCTACCGCCGAGCGTTTAGGTCGCGGTGCCTCCGGAGGGGACACCCGCCTTGCTCGGGGTCGGTGCCGAGATGCTGCGATTTTTCTCGTGGAGCGACGGTGCGGGAGTGGCTGGCGAATGTCGCCTCGAGTCTCGGTTGGTGGCCTCCGAGGAGGTCAAACCGAGCGAGGGACGGGTGCCGAGCCCCCACAACGATGAGAAAGACAACTGCAGGCGTAGTAGCCCCGCCGCCGAGCGTTTTAGGTCGCGGTGCCTCCGGAGGGGACACCCGCCTTGCTCGGGGTCGGTGCCGAGATGCTGCGCTTGTTCTCGTGGAGAGACGGTGCGGGAGTGGCTGGCGAATGTCGCCTCGAGTCTCGGTTGGTGGCCTCCGAGGAGGTCAAACCGAGCGAGGGACGGGTGCCGAGCCCCCACAACGGTGAGAAAGACAACCGCAGGCGTAGTAGCCCCGCCGCCGAGCGTTTTAGGTCGCGGTGCCCCCGGAGGGGACACCCGCCTTGCTCGGGGTCGGTGCCGAGATGCTGCGCTTGTTCTCGTAGAGAGACGGTGCGGGAGTGGCTGGCGAATGTCGCCTCGAGTCTCGGTTGGTGGCCTCCGAAGAGGTCAAACCGAGCGAGGGACGGGTGCCGAGCCCCCACAACGGTGAGAAAGACAACTGCAGGCGTAGCGTAGCCCCGCCGCCGAGCGCTTAGGTCGTGGAGCCCCCAGAGGGGACTCCCGCCCTGCTCGGGGTCGGAGCTGAGCTCCTGCACATGTTCTCGTGGAAAGGCGGTGCGAGCCGAGTCCCACGCTTGTGAGAGAAGCGTGTTTGGACTCGCGATTTCATCCGAGTGACGAGCCCCATGCTTGTAAGAGAAGCGTGTTTGGACTCGCGATTTCATCCGAGTGACGAGCCCCACGCTTGTAAGAGAAGCGTGTTTGGACTCGCGATTTCATCCGAGTGACGAGCCCCACGCTTGTAAGAGAAGCGTGTTTGGACTCGCGATTTCATCCGAGTGACGAGCCCCACGCTTGTAAGAGAAGCGTGTTTGGACTCGCGATTTCATCCGAGTGACGAGCCCCATGCTTGTAAGAGAAGCGTGTTTGGACTCGCGATTTCATCCGAGTGACGAGCCCCATGCTTGTAAGAGAAGCGTGTTTGGACTCGCGATTTCATCGGAGTGACGAGCCCCACGCTTGTAAGAGAAGCGTGTTTGGACTCGCGATTTCATCCGAGTGCCGGGCCCCACGCTTGTAAGAGAAGCATGTTTGGACTCGCGATTTCATCCGAGTGACGAGTTTTGTGAGGGGTCCTTCATCTGTTTACAAGAATTGGAGTCATAAGCTTGTTTCTAAGAAAGCTGGCGTTTACAATATATGCTTGTTACAGACAAGTCTAGGCACGACGTGCCGTTTACAGGACTTTACAAAAGACTAGGCCCAACGTGCCGTTTTTAGAATTATGTTTTACATGGAGGCTATTCTCCTAAGAACTTGATCAAGTGTTCCGCATTCCAGGGCCTCTTGACAGGCTTGCCATCGGTGTCGGTCAGGCGATAGGTACCCGGTCGTACGACCTCTGAAACCTTATAAGGGCCCTCCCAGTTTGGTGCCAACTTCCTTTTCTGGCCGGGATTGGAAACCGCCAGTTTCCGGAGGACAAGATCTCCGAGAGCAATGTTTGTTGGGCGCACCTTCTTGTTATAGAACCTCTCGATTCTTTGCTGGTAGATGTTCCTTCTGATGGATGACTTCTCCCTGACCTCGTCAATGAGGTCCAGGTCTGCTCGCAGTTGCATGGAGTTGCTTGCTTCGTCATAAGCCATAATTCGGGGAGAGGGGATACCTATTTCCAAGGGAATGACGGCCTCAGCGCCGTACGTTAAGTTGAAGGGTGACTCCCCTGTCGGGATTCTTTTTGTTGTTCGATGGGCCCAGAGAACGCTCGCCAGCTCGTCGACCCATAGCCCCTTGGAGGAATTATCGAGTCGCTTCTTGAGTCCGTCGAGGATCTGACGGTTTGCGTTCTCTGCCTGTCCGTTGGATTGGGGATGGCATACCGAAGAGAAGCGCTGCTGGATACCGAGGTCTTCGCAGAACTTGCGGAAATGCTTGCCTGCAAACTGGGTCCCGTTGTCCATAACGAGAACTTGGGGGATCCCGAACCGACAGATAATGTGCTTCCAAAAGAATTGTTGAGTCTGCTGTTCGGTGATAGTAACTAGTGGCTCCGCCTCGATCCATTTAGTAAAGTAGTCGATGGCAACTATAAGAAACTTTCGTTGCCCCGTCGCCTTGGGAAAAGGGCCTACCAGATCCATCCCCCACATTGCAAAGGGGGTTGGACTGGCCATGGATCGTAGGTTTGCTTGAGGAACCCTTTTGATGGGCTAGAATCTTTGACAGGGGCCACATTTCTTGACGAGATTTAGAGCGTCCTGCAGCATGGTGGGCCAGTAGTACCCGTGGTTCAAAGCCTTTCGCGTGAGCGAACGACTTCCCATGTGGCACCCGCCAATCCCCTCGTGTAATTCTTTGAGAGCATATTCAGCTTCATCGGGAGTGAGGCAGCGAAGATAAGGCCGACCATCTGAGGTAGTGTAGGACCTCTTGAAGAGTGTTGAGTCTATCATTGTGAACCTTTCCGCTCGGGCCCGGACCCTTCTTGCTTCGGCTCGGTCTTCCGGGAGCTCTCCCTTGACGAGAAATCGCCTAATTAGAGTGGTCCAGTCTTCGGGGGGCGCTCCATCTTCGATGCACAGGACCTCCGGGATGTCGATACTGGGTTTTAGCATGACCTCGATCAGGACCGTGCGGTCGAGACCTTCGAAGGAAGAGGATGCCAATTTTGACAAAGCGTCAGCCTGGACGTTCTGTTCCCGGGGGATCCTCAAAACAACCGACTCGTCGAAGGACGATAGTAGGCGTTGAACTACAGCTCGGTAACGAACCATGCGATCGTCTCGGGCCTCGTACTCCCCGGTGATCTGGTTGACCACGAGCTGGGAGTCGCTGAAAGCCCTGATCTGCCTGGCACCGGCTTGATGAGCTAGGGTGAGCCCAGCGATCATTGCCTCGTATTCGGCCTCGTTGTTAGAGGCCGGGAAGTTGAGGCGGAGGCAGTACTGCAGAAGAAAACCGTCTGGGCCTCGGAGGATGATGCCCGCTCCGCTGCCTGCTTCGCAGGAGGAACCATCGACGTAGACTTCCCACGTCTGGTCGTTTTCCATGTTTGCAGGGTGCTCGGAGATAGTGCACTCCGTAATGAATTCCGCGAGCGCCTGCCCCTTGATTGCTGTTCTGGGCTGATAGCCAATGTCATATTGGCTGAGCTCAATCGACCATTTCACGAGCCGACCCGAGCTTTCTGGTTTGTAGAGCACGGCCTTCAGGGGTTGGTCCGTCAGCACTTGGACAGAATTAGACTGAAAATATGGGCGGAGCTTTCGCGAGGCCATGATCAGGGCGTACGCTACTTTCTCCATCCGAGAGTACCTGGTCTCGGCATCGAGCAAGACCTTGCTGACGTAGTATACAGGCTTCTGTGATCCCTCTTCCTCCCGAACGAGAACGGCGCTGAGCACCTTCTCCGAGGCTGATAGGTAGAGCCAGAGTGGCTCTCCTGGTTCGGGCTTGCTGAGGAGAGGGGGGTTCGCGAGGTATTCCTTTAACTGGGCGAAGGCCTCTTGCTGTTGGACCCCCCATTCGAACCCGTCGGTGCCGCGCAGGGCTTTGAAGAAGGGAAGAGACTTCTCTCCGGACTTGGAGAGGAAACGGCCGATTGCCGCCAGTCTCCCAGTCAGCCGTTGGACTTCTTTGATGTTCCTCGGAGGGGCCATGTCTAGGATTGCTTGGATCTTTTCGGGGTTCGCTTCGATTCCCCTTTGGCTGATAATGAACCCGAGAAACTTTCCCGCGGAGACGCCGAAGGCGCATTTGCTCGGATTAAGTCTCATGTTATGGGTCCGAAGTACCCCAAAGGCCTCTTCCAGATCGGCTACGTGATCCTCTCCCCGCCGGCTCTTGACGAGTGTGTCATCCACATATACTTCTATATTGCGCCCGATCTGTTCCTTGAAGACCTGGTTGACGAGCCTCTGGTATGTGGCTCCGGCATTCTTCAGCCCGAAGGGCATGACTCTGTAGCAATAGAGCCCCTGGTCTGTGACGAAGGACGTCTTGGCGATGTCGGGAGGGAACATGCGGATCTGGTTGTAGCCTGAAAATGCGTCCGTGAAGGACAGGAGCTCGTGACCCGATGTTGCATCGACGAGAGCATCGATCCTGGGAAGGGGGAATGGGTCCTTCGGGCATGCTTTATTGAGATCCGTGAAATCAATGCAGATCCTCCAGTTCCCGCTCGCCTTCTTCACCATGACGACGTTTGCCAGCCACTCGGGGTAGCTGACCTCCTGGATGAAGCGCGCGGCAAGGAGTTTATCGACTTCTGCATTAACCGCCTGTTGTCGCTCTGGCGCGAACTTGCGTCGCTTCTGTACCACTGGTTTCGAGCCGGGGATCACGCTAAGTTTATGCATGATGAGTTCCTCGAAAATTCCCGGCATGTCAGAGGGCTTCCAGGCAAACAGATCGACATTGCGCCGGATGCAGGTGATGAGGTCGGACTTGAGGCAAGGTGCGAGGGAGCGACTTATTCGAAATTGTTTCGATGAATCCTCTGCCTCGAAGGAGATATCCTCCAGCTCGTCTGCCGACTCCGGCTCTGGCTGGGTCCTTTGGGGCTGCATCTCCACGGCGTCGAGGGGAAGCACTCCGCTTCCTATTGCTGTCATATAACAGGAGCGAGCGGCTTCTTGGTTCCCTCGGACCACTCCTACCCCGGTACTGGTAGGGAACTTCATCTTCTGGTGGTAGGCCGAGGGGACAGCCTGGAGGGAGCAGAGGCCCGGTCGGCCGAGTATGGCATTATAGGCTGCCTTGATGTTGACAACCATGAAGTCCATCGACTCGGTTCTCCGATTCGGGGCCGTGCCCGCCGTGACATCCAGCGTGACGATCCCCTCGATTGTCACCGGAACTCCAGAAAATCCGTGCAGGGTGTATCCTGCCGGCTTAAGTCTGCTTCGGGGGAGCTTTAGGTTCTCGAAAGCATCGAGGAACAGAATGTTGACCGAGCTCCCGTTGTCTACCAGGATCCGCCGAGCATCAAAGTTTGCCATGCTGAGATTGATTACGAGGGCGTCGCAATGTGGGAGCCGAACCCCCTCCAGGTCGTCACCCGAGAAGGAGACGGGGAGTGGTTGGATTTGAGGAGTGAGAGGTCCTTGGACGGCGTTAACGTCCCGGATGAACGCCTTACGGGAGGTGTTAGAATCCCCTCCCATGGGCCCTCTGTGGACGCAGTGCAGTATGGGTTGGTCGTCCGGTTCTTCCAGCTCCTGCTCTTGCCTGGGGAGCTGTAGGGGAGCTCGAGGAGGAGGTGAGGTTCTCCTGTTCCTCGTGTCCCTTTGCGCCCGAGCATCATCCCTCTTATACTCCCGGAGGTATCCTCGCTGAATCAGGGCCTCGATTTCATCTTTCAGGGCACGACAGTGATCTGTGTCGTGCCCGTTGTCTCGGTGGAAGCGGCAGTAGAACCGTTGATCCCTTTTCTTGCTAGTGTTGTTGGACGGTCGAGGGGGGTACTGAACGAGGTCTCTGTCCTCGATCGCCAGGAGTATGGAGGACACATTTTGTGTGAGTGGGGTATATCTTTCGAAGCGAGGAACCGGTGGTACCTTCTTCATGGTGCCCCCGTCCTTCGGAGCCTTTTTCGAAGGCTCGACTTCCTCGGCCTTCCGTTTCCCTTTCCCGAGTGCTTCTCTGGATTCGTCGGGGTTTAGGGCTTCCTCTGCCCTGATGTACTTCTCGACTCGGTTGAGGAGGTCGGGAAAATCGATCGGGGGCTTCTTCGCCAGAGAAGCTTTCAGCTGTCCATGACGGACGTTGTGCCGAAATGCCGCGGAGGCGACGCCCGGATCGAGAGAGGAGACTGACCTCGCTTCTGCCGTGAATCTCCGGACAAACGCCCTGAGTGATTCCCCCCCTTCCTGCCTGAGCCCAAGTAAGGAGGCGCTCGTTCTTTCGGCCTTCCGGCTGGTTACAAAATGGGCGAGGAAATTGCCTTCCAGTTGATCAAAGGAGTAAATGGAGCCGGGGGCGAGTTTTGAGAACCACTCACGAGCCGAACCCCGAAGGGTGGCAGGAAAAGCTCGGCACAGCAGAGGATCCGATGCGCTGTGAATCATCATGAGGGTTTTGAAACCCTCCATGTGATCAGCATGATCCCCTTCGCCGTTATAGGTCTCGAATTGTGGGGGTCGGAAGTTCCGGGGAATTTCTGCTTGGATAATGAGGGCGGAAAAGGGGGGTCGGACAGGTTTGTACCCCTGATCGGCTCCGACACCGTCGCCCATATGATCGATTCGGTCCTCCATTTCCTGGAGGCGCCTTAGGAGCACGCCATCGGCTTCGGGCTGGATTGTTGAGGAGCGAGGGACGCTGGCCTCAGCGTCTAACCTGGTTTGGGAACGCCGTGCTTCCTCCCTGGGGGCCCGTTGGAGAGCCCCAAGGATTTCCCTTCGGAAATCCTGGAACTCCTGTTGAGTAACAGGAGCTCCCTCAGCTTGGGCCGGTTGGACCGGAGGTTGCCTTCCGACTCGGCTGAGTGCTGGCCTTCGTTCTTCTGGCGGTGGCCTAGGGTGGTTCGGGGCCGAGTTGGAAGCGGCCCTTTCCCTGCTGCGGTCAGCCTGCCGACTGGAGATTACCCTTCGAAGGTCGGGTTGGATTGGAGGAGTGGGGGCACGCTGGGACTCCTGACGGGAAGCCCTATGTTTTGATGTGCGCGACCCGGCGATGGTATTTGATGGGGGTGTGTCCCGTCGGTTGACGGAGGACACGGCCCCCTTGCCTTTGGAGGCCATGGGAGTTCGACGATCGAGGTATCTCGGCGATGGTACTCGGGTCGGGCTTCGGAGTAGCTTTCCCATAGACGGCGCCAACCTGATGCGGTTTGTTTCTGGGAGACGTGTGGATGCACCAGGTGTGAGTTCTTACTCGATTTGTATTGAAGGAGAAAGCTTCTTCAGAGGCGACCCTCGGCTGGCCGAGCGGTACCTGTGACAGGCTGGAGTAAGGTGGATGTCTGGGCTCGGATCAGGTGGCTCGGATCCGAGGTCTGGTGTACCTGCAGACGGTTTCGAAACACTGGGGTTGGTCCCGGTGGCAGACCCTCCGACGATCTAGTCAGTTACTTTAAGATAAGAGCAACAGTAACTAGGGTTTAGGGGAGAAAAGATTGATTACCCTTGAAGAAAGGAGAGGGCCTGGTATTTATAGGAGATTCTAATCGGGTCTAGACCCGTTTGGGGCTGGGCCGGACCTGGTTACCCGATTGGCCGAAGCGGTGGAAAGTCGGGCGGTATAGGGCTGACGTGGCAGGCGCCGGAGTGGTTTCCGGGCTGACGTGGCAGATCTCCGGGCAGTTTTTCGGTGCTGACGTGGCTGATCTGAAGGATCAGGAAGGACGCGTATCCTGAGGAGATCTGGTGGCTCAGGGTGAGCCACGCTTTATTCCTGACCCATATCACAGGTCCAAACGGGTTCAGACCCGACTTGTTAACCCCTTAAGAATTTTCTCCAATCTTTTTTCTTTTTTTTAGCTGGCGAAGCTCAGCCATCGATTACGATCGATTGCGTACCGGGAGGCAGAGTTTTCTCTCATTTTTTGTTTGGAACTACATATGTTTGGCTCAAATCGGCGAGCGTTGGGAGTCGTGCATCGAGCTACAGATGAGTGACTCGTGGCTTTTGACCGTTGACTGGTCAAATCTGACTGTTTACCGGTCAACGCCACCTTGCTCATTTTTTGATCGGATTACTGTTTGCTCAGCAAACTCAGACCACTTGGCGAGCGCTTAAATTTGGTGAACGATTGCATTGTCTGGTGAACGGTTGTGTTTCTTGGCGAACCGTTGCGATGTTTGGTGAACGGTTGTGGCGAGCTTTACTGTAACTAATTTTTGCGGAGCTACGGAGACCCGATCGGGGTGTTTGACCACTCACTTCGAAGCTGACTTGAAGATCTACAATATCTCTTCAGAAGTCAGTTAAAGAATCATCCATCTTCAGGGTCGAAATAGGCCCGCAATATCCTTGACTCAGTGAAGTTGAGAGGAGCTTCTGTGTCCAGAGTCTTCGAAGAGGAGCTTTGCTCCCATAAGCTAAGAAGGGGAGTTTCACCATGGAGGAGCTATGAAGAAGGTCTTCGCAAGACCATTGGGAAGAGTCGTTTGGTATGCGAGATTTGGGGAGCAACTCTAGGGAAGAGTTGAGCTCCGAACTTGTTACAGAAGAGGGCCGCTTGAGAGGCGACCTTAATAGAGGATTGTAACTCTTGTACTCTCATTGTGACCCAGTTGTGGGAGCACTCGAATGGTGAGTCGAACTCCGCACACTTGCTCGAGAGCATGTGGTTAGAGCAGCTCTATGAACCATAAGTGGACTCCGTACTCATTAGGGGTTGTTTCAGGAGCACTCGAATGGCGGGCCAAACTCTGCATGCTTGCTCGGGGCCAAGTGGCTAAAGCGGCCCTATAAACCGTAAGTGGACTCCGAACAAAGTGATGACAAGTTTTGGGTGCACTCGAATGGTGAGTCGAACTCCGTACACTTGCTCGGAAGCATGTGGCTAGAGCGTCTCTATGAACTATGAGTAGACTCCATACTCATCCGGGGTTGTTTCAGGAGCACTCGAACGGCGGACCAAACCCCGCATGCTTGCTCGGAGGCAAGTTGCTAAAGCGGCCCTATGAACAATGAGTGGACTCCGAACAGGGTGACGACAAGTTTTGGAAGCACTCGAATGGCAAGTCGAACTCCGCACACTTGCTCGAGAGCATGTGGCAAGAGAGGCTCTATGAACCATGAGTGGACTCCGTACTCATCCGGGGTTGTTTGAGGAGCACTCAAACGATGGGCTAAACTCGTCATACTTGCTCAGGGGCAAGTGGCTAAAGCGGCCCTATGAACCGTGAGTGGACTCCGAATAAGGTGACAACAAGTTTTGGGGGCAATCGAATAGTGAGTCGAACTCCGCACACTTGCTCGGGAGCATGTGGCTAGAGCGGCTCTATGAACCATGAATAGACTCCTCACTTATCTGGGTTGTTTCAGGAGCATTCGAATGACGAACCGAACCGTGCCCTCTTGCTCGGGAGCAAGTAGCTAGGATGGTCCTTCGAACCGTAAATGAACTTCGAACATTAATGACGACGAGTTTTGGGAGCACTCGAATGGCGAGCTGCTTCTTCACCTACTTGCTCGGAAGCAGTATGACTATAGCAACTCTATGAACCATGAATGGACTCCTCACTCATCAGAGCTGTGATATTTGTACGGAGAGATACACTCCACATACTTGCTCAGGAGCAAGCATGCCCTTGCGATCCTTGAGTCCTGGATGGACTTCGCAATCGTTCGTTAAAGTGTGGTAGTGAGAGAGATAATATTGTACACATGGTGTTGAATATGTTAATCACTCATAATGTTTTTGCAAAAAAGAAATAAAGGACATATTTTATTGAATAAGCTAGACAGCCGCTTGAATGCAAGCCTTTATTACAGATTTAAAGCTAACTACTCGGGGAGGGCATTAAGCGCCCTCGTTGTACTTCATCGGGTGCTCGGTGTTGTTCCTTTGGGCAAACTTGTTGAGGTACCCCCGTTGGAGCAGAGCTTCTAGCTCGTCTTTGAGGGCTCAAAAGTCATCAGTGAGATGCCCGTGATCTTCGTGGAACTCGCACCACTTGTTTCTATCTCTTCTTCCACTTGGGGTGTTCATCTTGGGGGGAGGTCGAAGGAGTTCCTCCTTGTCCACTTCAATGAGGATGATAGAGATGCTGGCGTTAAGTGGAGTATACTTTTCAAACTGAGGCATTGGGGGTGGACGGCATTGGCCTGTGACATCCTTCTGGGACTTACTAGGTTCGTTTTCGTTGGTGTTCTTTTGCTTGTTTGCGGATGAGGTCACCTTCTGTTCTTGAGGTCGAATAGTATCCTCCACCCAGATGTACTTCTCGACTCTTTGAAGGAGGTCAGAGAAGTCCCGGGGAGGTCTTTTGACAAGAGAGGCTCTGAGGTAATCATGATTTACATTGCGCCTGAAGGTAGCCATGGCTATGGTTGAGGTGAGTGAGGGGATGGACCGAGACTCGGCTGTGAAGCGCCGTACATAACTCTTAAGGGACTCCCCGTCTCTTTGCTTCAATTCAAGTAAGGAGGCACTTGATTTATCTGTCTTGCGGCTGGTGACGAAGTGAGTGAGGAAGAGCTCCTCAAGTTGATCGAATGAGAAGATGAACCCAGAAGAGAATCGAGAGAACCACTCCCATGCGGATCCCTTCAGGGTTGTTCGGAAAGTCTTGCAGAGGAGGGAGTCAAATGCTTGGGGGATCATCATGAGGGTTTTAAAACTCTCAATGTGGTCTACCAGATCGGTTTTCCCGTTGTATGATTCGAAGGTTGGGACCTTGAAGTTAAGAGGGACAGGAGCCTCAATAATCTTCTTGGAGAAGGGGGACCGAACGGGACTGTATCTTCTTTCATGTTTTTCTCCTTCTTGCTTTAGGAACGCTAAACAATCTTCCATCTTTCAGAGGCGTCGGAGAACGGCATCCTCCTGCTGATCAGATCTGGTGGACCAGCGAGACTCTTCGCGTCGCAGTGGAGAAGAATGGTGAGGACTACGTTGCCGGGTATGAGGTGGAACTATGCTGAGGGCTTAGAGGATTTCATTCTTGAGCTCTCGAAGCTCTGCCTTGGTAGTCGACATCTCTTCATCGATTCCCACCCTGGGGGTTGTCCTGCTAATTGAAGTTGGGTGCCTCCTCTCATGGGGAGGAGTTCTTCTATGATCTCTTGGAGAGTGGCGACCCCTTCGCCCCCTGGGAGAGGGGGATTCGCTTTGCCTTCGAGGAGAGGGACTTTTCCTGCGACCCCTGTGAAAGAGGGTTTTCCTGGACCTTCTGGGAGAAGGGCTCCTCCTGTTCCCCCTACGTCCTGGATGGGAGGCTTCCTCACGAGCCCTATTAAGATGGGTTCGGAGGTCGGACTCTTGTTGGTGATCGATGATGATCTGACGAAGGTCAGGTTGTAACTGAGGGGGTGCAGAAGGAGTCGAGGTGTACATCGGTCCCTTGTTTTCGACGAATGGCCATGTAGATGGCTCGGGGCGACTGCGCCGAGAGCCCCCCCCCCCCCCCCCCCCCCCCCCCCCCCCCCCGGAGCAGCCGTGCCAGGTGGAGGTGGAGCTAGTTGAAGGAGGGGTTCTGGTTGTGTGGTTGAATGGCTAAAGGGGGTTCCCCTAGAGGAGGCGATGGTTGAGGAGGGTTGGCTCGTCGGCCTGAGGCCGCCACCTTCCCTTTCCCTTGGTAGGACACCTCTAGAGGGTGCAAAGGAGGCAGAGGGTTGGCTTGTCGACCTGCGGCCGCCGCCTTCCCCTTCCCTTTTGGCGGCATGTTGAAAACTTGAGTTTTTGGTGAAGTTTCCGTCGGATTTCTTTTTGTTTCCTACAAACGGCGCCAATCTGTTACTGCTTTTTTTGGTGCGGGAGTAACCAGATGATGTGGATTCTTTTGTGGAACGGTCGAGAATCTGAATTTTGACTTCCGTTGATGTTGACTATCGCGATCGCTTCCTCCTAACCTGCAAAACGCCTGAAACACCGAGGTTGATCCCTCTGACAGGCCCTCCGACGCTCTAGTCAGTATTCAGAAAGAATAAGATAGAGCTTTTTGTGGAAAAATAATTGATTCCCTTTTTTATGATGGGGGTAGAGGGGTATTTATAGTCTCCTTAGGGATCAGTTTCGAGATAATGATTTATCTTTACTTTCCGGTATTTATGGATAGAGTTTTCCTCGTTTCATGATAAGAGGGGCGGTTTAAACCGCCCCTTAAAGATAATCACGAATTTGAATTACTCTTTAGAATATCTTGGGTTTGTTCGTAATGGACTGTCGCCCTGATCCAGACAAATCCGTTTTTTGATTGTTGGGCTTGGTAAAAACCCAGTTTCCCATTTCCGGTCCCGTTTATATATAAAATTACCGTTATACTGCTGAGAGCTTTGAGATTCGTCCCCGATTTGAATGGTCCCGATTTTGTTCTATTTTTTAGCCATATCAATGGTTGTTGCATGCCTCCCAACATGAGTCAATGACAGCAAGGCTAATTAGGTTAATGTCTGAATATTACTCCCCAAACAAAAATATTCTTACTTCCATTCTTAATTACTACTTGATAACAACAATTGAAAGAGTTGTACATGGCAGTAGCCTATTTAAGGATATTTACAACAGAATCATATCTTATATACTCTTAGTTATATGCATAGCTAACAGCAAAGTAGAGAATTATCATGTAAATTAATCTTTCCTTTTAGACGGTCATCGTATTTCTTATGTCATAAGATGCATTGTTTTGAGGCTTATTATACATTTGTTCGCTAGATGTGTTTGTTGTGCTATTGAAATATGTCATCATGTTTCTTATGTCATAACATGTATTATTTTGAGACTTACTATACATTCCTTTGCTTAGTGTGTTTGTTGTGCTATTGAAATATGTCAGTTCATTAATCACTTAAAGTATGTATAAAAAATTTGGAAACCATTTATAGGCATGCATATTATATGAAAGAACAAATCAAAGTAAAATATCCAGACCGTCTAAGGAGTATCTCATCAAATGATTACAATAACATAATAAAGGGAAATCGCACCTATAGGTATAGCCTCTGCGTTTCTTTTGATGATAGACTTTCTACAGAAAAGACACAAACCCTATTAGTCACATGAAGATCCAAACCCAATTCTGTGAATTTTATTCCCGAGGGATCACAAGCTACACGCTCCCTACAAAGTGCACAATTCCAAAGCCTTCCCGTCCTCACATTCATTCCATTCATAAATAATCAGATAAGATCAAATAACAAATACTAATAATAATTATATAAAACCAACCCATGAACTGTATCTTTACCATTTGACCACCACCCACCAAAATCCAACCCATATGTCAACTTTTTTGCAAGAATCTTCCCATATTGATTATTTTATATCTTACTATATAACAAAAGATACACACTCATTCATCACTTGTCACTATATATTGCACCATTCTCTATTCAGAAAAGGAGATGGCTGATATGAGACTTTTGTGGTTTTGGTTAGTTGTCCTACTTCATCAATCATACACAACTTTATCTAGGGTAACCACACCTCCCCTCCCGTTGATTCCAATCCCAACTTGGTCGCAGCTGAAATGGCAAAGGAGGGAGATGATCATGTTCTTCCACTTTGGCGTGAACACTTTCACGGACAACGAGTGGGGGACTGGGCAGGAGGATCCAGCCATCTTCAACCCGAATGGGCTTAATGCTCGGCAGTGGGTGGATGCTGCTGCAGATGCTGGGTTTTCACTTGTGATTCTTACTGTGAAACACCATGATGGATTCTGCCTTTGGCCTTCTGAGTATACCAATCATTCGGTTGCTAGTAGTCCGTGGAAAGGGGGGAAGGGAGATGTGGTGCAGGAGCTTGCGGAGGCCGCGAAGGAGAGAGGGATTGATATGGGGTTGTATCTTTCACCGTGGGATCGACATGAGAAGACTTATGGGCTTGAGATCGAGTATAATGAGTATTACATGGGTCAATTGCATGAGATACTTACTAGGTGAGATTATAAGCAGATTGTTTGATTAGCTTTAGACATCTTGAATTTATTTATTATTTTTTTCATTAATTTAGGAGAGTGTTTTTATGCATCTATTTTTTCTTCATCGCATTATCAGGAAGAAAAAGTTAACAAAGTTTGCTTCATTATTAAACCGTAGATTAATAATTAAAAAAAAATTGTCTGTTTGTTTGTTTTGTTTCTCTTTTTCCTTTTTCTGTTTTGTGCTTTTTTTTTTTTTATTAAAACCGTAGATTTATAATTTTAAATTTTTTTTTAAAAAAAAAGCTTACATTCCTATCGTTTCAATAGGGGCATAAGGCACTTTTTTTGTTTGTTCATTGCAATTACAGCTTCAAATGTTGCCAAGTAAAAAGAGAATTGATAGAAACAATAATCGCAGCTGAATTTGTGTACCCTTTTAATTTAGGCATGTTATATAGGGCAGTTTTGCTTAATTATGGGATTTTATTTTGTTGATATCTAATCTACCCTTTTTCTTTGAAAAAAATTAGGCATATTCGGTTGCTTGTAAAAGATTGAAGAATTTGTGGAATCTAAGTTAGAAAATTGTGGAACAGAGAGAAATCGATGAAGACACAATGATCTTTTAATGTTGTTTTCCTTCAGGAGTACACTTCCTTTTGAAAGCTTATGTAACACCTAATTTCTTGCCGTTGTTTCCTTCATAAATAGTTTGGAAACTTTTCTTCATAAATAGTTTGGAAACTTTTCGTGCTTGGAACACAAACCACACTATGTTGGTCATCATAGGTTTGTATTCTTCAAAATGTTTTCTTATATGTATATATCTCTAATATTATAATGAGAGAAGACCTTAGTGTCATTTATAAATTTGTAAATCTACCAACATGTGCATTGCATTGCACGTGCGTAATTAATATGAATGAAATCTCATGTTCGAGTCCTCACTATATCATATTTTTTATTTTAATTTTTTTTAATAAATATATTAAATGTGCATCACGCGTGTAAATTATCTATCTATATCTATCTACTATAATATTATAATGGAAGAGTTGGCTACCTACTTACGTGCAACTCCAACTCTCCCATTATAGTTTTCACAATTACTTTTAAAAATATATAATCTTATTTATTAAGACATGCATCGAACGTGTAAATCAGAGTTTTTACTTCAATTTTTTAAAAAAAGTAATACGTGCATCGCACGTGTATATTACTAGTTGTTCCTAATCGTAATAGTTGCAACTATTTTGAATCCAGACATATCTCTACTACTATAATGAGAGAAGGCCTTAGTGTAATTTGTCTATCTACCAACCCGTGCAACGCACGTGTATAACTATTGTAAATGAGATTTTAGATCAAATCAACACTACTTCTGAATTTTTACTTTTAAAAAAAATTACATTTATTAAGACGTGCATCGCACGTGTAGACTACTAGTATATATGATTTGATTAATGCTGATATTCACCTAACTGTCTTTATACATATGCAACATGTTAGATACGGGAACGTGTATGAGATATGGTTTGATGGAGCAAAAGGAGCAAATGCAAAGAACATGACATACTACTTCAATAGCTGGTTCTCAATGGTGAAGGAGCTCCAGCCCTCGATCAACATATTCTCTGATGCGGGACCCGATGTCCGGTGGGTCGGCGATGAGGGCGGCGCTGCTGGCACCACCTGCTGGTCTACCATCAACAGCTCCCTCATTTCCATCGGAACCGATCAAACCAAGTCAGTTCAAATATAATCTCCATTACCGTCACAGATAATAAACTACAGATAATTATATTTCACAATAACTGCCGTAAATTTATATTCTTGTAATTCCTTTAATTTTAATGGTGACCCTCTTTTATTATAAGAATTATTTTCTTTCCAATTAACCCCTCACGTCAATTTTTCAGTTAGTGGCACTATTTCTACCAGTAATTTACACGTGCGATGCACGTTTTAATAATTTCAAAAAATAAAAATTAGAACTCTGACATAGGGAGGATTTGAACTGGAGACCTCCTTTATATTAGTTATGTACGTGCATTGCACATTTTGGTAGAATGACAAAATGACAAATGACAAATGACACTAAGGCTTTCTCCCATTATAATATTAGAGATAAAATTTGACAGAGGGGATTAATAATCAATGAAAATATTTCTGAGACGGTTTTTTTCCCTAGAAAGATGACATAAGAGCATTTTTAGTTGCTCAGTCTCAAATTTTAGGTATTTGGCATATAAGAATAAGAATTTTGGCTTTGAACTGTAGTTGATTTAACCCATATTTTGATTTTAACAAATCGACAGACTATAGGTGATGTCTCGTCTCACAAAAAAATCTTTTTTAAAATGTGTCAGCCAAGGAAGGAGTTTTCATTTTTCATCCATTATATTTTTTTAATAAAAAACCACCGGATGGGAGTGGATTTTTTTTTTATTAAAAAAAAATCCTAATTAACTCTTAATTTAATTTTAATTAAATCTTCTGGTCCGTTTATTAAAAAAAATTAAACCCTAATTAACTCTTCATTTATTCCTAATTAAATCTTAAATAGATCTTAATTAAGTTTCAATTAAAACCTAACTATTATTTTTCACGTGCGATGCACGTTTTGATAAGAACTGAAGGGTGACTTGATAAGAACTGAAGGATTGTCACGTGCGATTTACGTGTTAAGAAATAGTTTTGAAGTTGGTCGTGCATTACACGTAATTGGTAAAAATATTTTGAAAAAAAGCTACAATTTGTACGTGCAATGCACGTGTTTATAGATAAAATTTGAGTTGTATGTGCAACATATGTGTATGTTTAGTGTTAAAAAAATATTGTAAAATTGTTTTGCACATGCGTTGCATATTTTAAATATGTGAATTTTTATTTATTTATTTGTTTTTGTTGTAATTAATGGGAGAGTTGGAGTTGTACGCACAATGCATGGGTTTGTATGTTGATAACATTACAACTCCAACTCTCCCATTATAATATTAGAGATAGAGATATATACCCATAATAATTTTTATAGGCCTACTTCTTTAGAATTTTTTTCCTGCTTTTTGGAAAATTGGGAAAATTTTGGGTCTCATATTTTTTCTAAATTTAAATTTCGATCGAATGGGAAATCATATTTTTCGAAAAAAGAAGCGACGAAAGATGATCTTTTATCCAATTCTTTAAAAAAAAAAAAATGAATAGACAAAAGATCATCGTTCGTCAGCTATAATTTCTAAGTTTCTATATCTTCTGTCAAATAGAGCCGACCATTGTCCCTTAAAACCCAAAATTTGGGTAAACGACTACATTACTCCTTAAATTTCTTTCTTTTTTTTCAACCCAAAATTTAGGTAAACGACTACATTATTTTTTTTCCCCTACTTTATTCCCTTTTTTTCCCTACATTATTCCTTTTTTTTAAAAAAAAAAACCCAAAATTTAGGTAAACGACTACATTATTCCTTTATTTTTTTTTTAAAACCCAAAATTTAGGTAAACGACTACATTATTCTTGTTTTTTTTTCCCCTACATTATTCCTTTTTTATTTTTTTAATTATTTTTTAAACCTAAAATTTAGGTAAACGACTACATTATTCTTTTTTTTTTCCCTACATTATTCCTTCTTTTTTTTACAAAAAAAAACCCCAAATTTAGGTAAACGACTACATTATTCCTTTTTTTTGGTGGTGGGGAGGGGGGGGACTACAAATGCTCTTAGAGGATCTTGAGAAAAATCCAAACGGTTATTTCTAAAAGTTAGTGGTTACTTATCTACTGTATGAATCATAACTCATTATGTTTTTTTAAATCTATTCAGCTATCTGAACACTGGCGATCCAAGCGGCACAAACTGGATACCACCCGAATGCGACGTCTCAATCCGCTCCGGTTGGTTCTGGCACAAATCTCAAAGCCCCAAATCCTTAGCCCAACTACTAGACATCTACTACAGCTCAGTCGGGCACAATTGCGTTCTCCTACTAAACGTCCCACCCAATAGCACCGGTCTATTATCGGATTCGGATATCCAAACCCTCAAAGAATTCCACTCCGCTATCCAAACAATATTCTCATCCAATTTAGCCAAAGATTCCAAACCCAAATGCAGCAGCCAAAGAGGAGGCAAAGATTCCGGGTTCGGGCCCGCGAACATATTGGATAGTAACGTGGATTCTTATTGGGCACCCGAAGACAATGACCAAAATTACTGGGTCGAATTATCGGGTTTGAATAATTCAACTTTCAATGTGGTGCGGATCCAAGAGGCTATTGAATTCGGGCAACGGATAAAAAGGCACGTGGTATACGCTGATGGGAAAGCCGTTGCGAATGGTACAACGATTGGGCATAAACGGTTGCATAGGTTAGCGGATGCGGTTCGGGCGAAGCGGGTAAGGATCCGAATTTTGGAGACACGTGGGCTGCCGTTGCTTTCCGAGATTGGCCTCCACTTTGATCCGTATGTGGGCCTGGAGGGTAAGCGGGCCGTTAGGAATAATGGGACGGCGGCTAGGAGTTAAAAGGACCGCCCATGTTCTTTTGAAGTGTAAATGGGGTCATTATTTTTGGTTGGTGGCTCTTTTCTTTCTTTATGGAGATATGATGATGGGGATGAGTTTCATGAATGTAAGGTGATAATCGCAAAGGTGTGAAATTGAGGGAAAAGGGAATAAGACTTAAGACGATGAACGTGACATGTCATTTAATCATGTCCCTTTGATGAATGTTGGTGTAACCTGAATTTTATTTACATGTAATTCGTGGCACAACAAAATCTTTTACCTTAATTCGTACAAAATTATAAGGAAATTAAAACTTTTTATTATACAACAAGTTCCTTACATCAAGACAGCGAAAATTAAAAGAATACAACATGATATATATATAACTTTAATATCAATAACTTAAATCATGAAAATAATCTTTGGCATTAATTCATCTTTTTGTCTTTTGCCAATTGAAGCCTTGCACTGAAACACTGTGAGCATGTCAGTTGCATACAACTAACGCAATGTTATAACACAGTGATTCTCTTACTTTAGCAACTACAAACTTGAATGCACAATAAAATGTAAAAGAGTAACTATTCTAAACATGTCAGTGTATGATAACAATTAATGCCTAATGCAAATGTTATACTACAATGACACTAATGCATACTTGTTCGGATTCTATGCATCATATTCTACATAGATCCGAGGGCAAGCACCTACGTACTCCACATTAAAGGGTTTAATTCCTCGCCATGCAAAAACTACTCGGTAACAAAATTAAAGTTTAGACACTCCATGAGTACGGATTCAAGTCCTGGAGTCTACCGTCAAACCTTACAGAATCCTCGTCGTGCGAACATCCCGCAAGTGCCTTCTAGCCCCGGTATATGTATATACACTGGAGAACGGCCTCCCATCCGCCCGACTATTCATGATCCTGGAGTCCACCATCAAATCATTCATAGTCCCGGATTTAATTAAGGCTCGTCTCCATCGCAAGCAACCACAGTTCCGGAGTCCACCGTCAAACTGGGTCTTTAGTTCTGGAGTCCATCGCCAGACTATATAGAGGCGCCCCACTTACGTTTGCCCAAGTTTTATTACATTTTCTCTTGGTGCATATCCCTAAATTTAAAACATGAATAATAATTTCCACCTAAAGCTAGCTTACCCTCTTACCGGACTTAAACAATATATTGAGAAGGATAGCCCATACTGGCCCTTTCTCAAAACTTAATCAATCATTTTTATCACTTGCCGGTACCTGATCTCACTAAGCTTCTAGAATCAACATATTTTCATATTCAACATTATAGGATACTGATGCGGTTTATTTCTGGGAGACGTGTGGAAGCACTAGGTGTGAGTTCGGACTCGATTTGTATTTGAAGGAGAATGCTGCTCGTCTGCCGATCTTCGGTTGACCTTCTGGAAGCTACGATGAGCTCGGAATGATGTTGAAGTCTGGGCTCGGATCAGAAGGGTCGGATCCGAGGTCTTGTGTACCTGCAGACGGTCCTGAAACACCGGGGTTTATCCCGGTGGCGGACCCTCCAACGATCTAGTCAGTCTCTGTGAGAGAGTAGCAATAACTAGGTATATTTAGGTGGCAAAAGATTGATTACCTCAAAAGGTGGGTGTGGGTCTAGTATTTATAGAGAATCCCAACCGGGTTTGGTTCCCTTTGGGGGCCGGGTCTGGATCCGAAGGCCCGTGGGCCTGACGTGTCAGCAGGCCCAGGGGGTTTAGGGCAGACGTGGCAATACCAGGAGTGGTATAGGGCTGACGTGGCGAGACCCTTGGTGGTATTTGGAGCCGACGTGGCTGATCGTGGGCCTCCTGTTCTTCTGGGGGGATCGGAGGGCCTAGGCTGCGCCAGGTCATCCTTCTGCTTCGCCAGAGAGGGGGGGACGGCCTGTGGCACTGTCACGGGTCGGACTCCGAGGACTACCGAGGCTCGTCGGCACGAGGAGGCCCGTACTGTGAGGGCAAACATGAGGTTCGGCGCCGACCCTGAAGTGGTTCGGGGCCGAGCTAGATAGCTATTTTTACCTTTTCGAGTGAGAATTATATTGGGCCCTGGTTGGGCCACAGGCCATTTTTACCCTATCACACAAGCCCCCCACTCCTGCGGGGGTGCGGGAGCAAGCCTTGGAGGAGTGTTTATGGTTGTGGAAAAAATGGGAGGACGACTCACAGGGCCTTCTTGGTGGGGTTGCCCTGAGGCTTTGACCGGACCTCGAGCTTGTCGAGGGTTTATGGGTAGGTGAAGGCGATGGCGAACCGTTGTATCTTCCGGAGAAGAGTACCCTGGTGCCTGACAGAACCTCGAGAGGACGAGGGTTTATGCGTCGACAAGGGTGATGGCGAGCCGTTGTTTCTTCCTGAGAATATTACCCTGGTGTTGGACCCGACCTCGAGCAGGCGAGGGACTTATGGGCCAACAAGGGGGTGGCGAGCCGTTGAGCCTTCCTGAGAAGACTGCCCTGGTGCCAGACTTGACCTCGAGCTTGGCGAGGGATTACGGGTCGGCAAGGGCGATGGCGAGCTGTGGAGCCTTCCTAAGAAGACTACCCTGGTGCTGGACCCGACCTCGAGCTGGCGAGGGACTTATGGGCCAACAAGGGGGATGACGAGCCGTTGAGCCTTCCTGAGAAGACTGCCCTGGTGCCAGACTTGACCTCGAGCTTGGCGAGGGATTACGGGTCGGCAAGGGCGATGGCGAGCCGTGGAGCCTTCCTGAGAAGGCTACCCTGGTGCTGGACCCGACCTCGAGCTGGCGAGGGACTTATGGGCCAACAAGGGGGATGGCGAGCCGTTGAGCCTTCCGGAGAAGACTGCCTTGGTGCCAGACTTGACCTCGAGCTTGGCGAGGGATTACGGGTTGGCAAGGGCGATGGCGAGCCGTGGTGTTTTCCATAAAAGACTACTCTGGTGCTGGACCTGTTCCCGAGTCGGCGAGGGATCTATGGGTCGGTAAGGGTGGTGGCGAACCGTTTGAGCCTCAGGAATGTGGAGGAGGGTAGCCTGCCGTCTTTGCGGAGCATTAAAGGCGTCCCGGGATCTGTGCGATGTTCCAACTTCCCAGGTGCCTTAATGGCACCGTCTAATAAATGCGTGGCGCCTGGTCTTCCGTCGTTTGGTTTTCCCCATGTCATAAAGGCTGGCCTGTGGGGGGGGGGGGGCTATAAGTATCCCTCTCTCTGCAGTGGGTCGGATCACAGCAAGGGTGGTCTATTGGCCTTCAAAGGTGTCTGCTCCGGCGGACGTCTGTTTCTTGCTAAGTTTAATCCCGGTCGTGTCGGGGGAGGTGGATTCTCTGCCGCCCCGATCTTCTCTTGGATCTGATGGCCCCGAAGTGGTAGTCAGCTCCAGGGGGGATCAGGGCGAGAGGGGCGACCACCGAAATTTGGACCGATAGTTGAGGAGCCTCGGATTGGTGAAGCTTCTGCCGTCTGGATCCTTTTTCGGGTCAGACGACCCTGATCTGGTTGTTTGGCCCGAGAGAGATCCAGATGGGAGGGGCATCTACCAAATCAAAGGTTAGGGGCCGAATTGTCCCGGATGGGTGGGTCGTCTCCGATTGGAGGTTGGCCACTCTGTCTTCAAATAGGGCTCCAGGTGATGGTGGTTTCTGTCTCACCCTCGAACAGTTCGGGGTTTCGGCTGTTGAGGCTGTAAGTCCCGAGCTGCTCGTGGGTGAAAGGGGAACCGACCGAGTCCTGGAGCTCGGGACGTCTGTCTGAGGACGGCGCCTTAAACCTTTAAGTAAAAATGTTCTCTCCGTCGCGTACTCCATCCGAACCGACCCCTGAGTTGGGCTGTCAGTCTGGCGTCTGATGACGTCAGCAGCACACGTTTCGAGGTCGTGGCGCGATTTTCTAGGTGGCAGTTGTGCGTCAATCAGTGAACAGTCATTGCGGAAGTCGAGGAGTCGTTCTTCTCCTCTATAAGTATTCTCCTCTCTTCCCCTTTCGCCCACTTCTTTCTTGCTGCCTTCTTCCTCAAAAATTCTCTCAACCCTTCAGCGCCTGTTCTTGCAGCTTGCCGTACTAGGGTCATCCTTCCGAAGCGGTTCCAGGTGAGTTGGTAAGTTTGTTTAGCTTTAGGCACAGATGGATAGGGCTCAGTCCGGTTCGTCGGCGTCGACGTCCAGGGGGGAAGGAAAGCCTGTCTCCACATCGACGTCGTGGGAAGAGCCTGTGCTTGAGGAGGGGTCGGTGCCGGTTACGGACCCTTCTGGCTCGGTTCCGTGGGAGGACTCAGTGGGTGAGGAGGAGGCGGTACACCAGATGAGGCCGCCACGCTCCCGACGTCCCTTTGTGGTGGCGAGCAGCGAGTCGGAGGAAGCCGGCGATGGTTCGGACGGCATTCGAGTGTTGGAGTTGTCTTCCGAGGAGGAGAGAGGCGAGGGTGATGTGGTGAGGAGGTCCACCGCTCCGGGCGCAGGTTCCAGACTTACGCCGACAGGCCTGGGGTCATCGTCTACTCCTTCGTCGGAGCGAGCCAAGAAGAAGAAGAGGGCCCCGAGGAAGGCGGGGTCGAGGACCGGCGGTTCGAGCCAGGCGCCTGTTTTCCGCAATTTGATGACGGGTTCGCCCGTACAGCCGAAGCATTTCCGTCAATATCCCGACGATCTTTCTGATCGGGAGCTCTTCGGAGTGCAGCCCTCTTCGCCGAGCCGGAGGAGGGTGATGATGGACGCGATCTCGACCGTTTTGGAGGACGGGGACTTGGAGGTTCTGCAGCTGGCGTATCATATAGGGCCTGGCTACGAATTGCTGCTGCCGAGCTCTACCCTGCACCCCACCGATCCCCTATCAGCTTGGTATTGTGTCTTCCCTGTGGATGCTTTCATCTCCGGCCTGAGGTTGCCAATCCACCCGTTCGTTAGGGATGTGCTGAACTGGGCCTCCTTGGCGCCCATGCAGTACGGGCCGAATTCTTGGAAGCAGATCGTCTGCTTTGTGTTGATGTGCGAGGAACAGCAAGTGCCCCTGCGGCTGAATGTGTTCCGCGCGATGTTGATGGTCAGCTCGTCGGCCGAGGGTGTATACTATGTCTCTCCCCGGAGTAAGGTGAAGGTTGTTCGCAATCACCCGGATTCCATTAAGAAATGGAAGGAAAAATATCTGGTGATCCGGAGTGAAGCGCCATGGGACATCCCCACTCGATGGAACCACTCCAAGCCGAGCTACCAAGCGCCGAGGCAGAGGGATCTGTCGGCTGAAGAATGGGGGTTTGTCGAGCGCCTCCGTCTGTCACCTAGTATTGATTGGACGGAGGTGACGGAGGCCAGCCTGGCGAGCGTTGGACTGAGCCCAGCCGTTATGTGTATGTAGTTGTTTCTTTTCTCTTGGTCCTTTCGTACTTTTTCGCTTATTGCTTTTAATGGCTTTTCCCGCAGATATGGACGAGGAGTCGATCAAGGCCAGGAGGCTCGCCATGAGGAAGGAGAAGGCTGAGAAGGAGGCGGTGAAGAGGCCGAGGGGGTCGTCCCTAGTCATCTCGGAGGTCCAGCTCGAGCCGAGGACCAAGAGGGTCCGCTCGGAGGCGAGCAAGGGGGCGGCTGCTTCGAAGGGCCAGGGCCTAACGGGGGCCTCTGTTCTTGACAAGGGAAAAGGTCCCTTGGTTGAGGTCGAGGAAGAGGATCCGGTGGTGGAGTTGTTGCGGCAGCGGTGGGCTCCAGACTGGTCGGTTCGAATGGGGGACTGCCTGACCGAGGAGGCCCAAGCCGTTGAGGTGGTGGAGAAGTTGGCGACCCCTCGTGATCGTAAGGCGATGGAGGGCGAGCCCGTGGAGGTGGCGTTCGCACGCCTGGCGCAGGCCACTGTGCTGGTAAGTCCGTCGACCCTGTCCCCCTCGTTGATTTTCGTCCGGACGCCTTATCTTTATCTGTGCTCGTTGATTGTAGGCTTGCATACAGGGGGCCAACATAAAGAACCTCTACGAGGCGTCCCTGGCCCACGAGCGAGCTCGGGCGGAAATGAGCGAGCGGGAGATGAAGGAGATGCGGATCGAACTCGAGGGTTCGCACAAGAGGGAGCAGCAGCTGGAGCTCCAGCTCAAGGCCAAGGATACAGAGTGGGAGAAGAAGGTGGCTTCCCTGAAGACGAAGTTCACCAAGGAGGCGAAGGAGGTGATGACTACGGGTCAGATGATGGTGATCGAGGCCCAGGACAAAAGTTATGCGAAGGCCCTCAGTCACGTGAGGCACTTCTTCCCGACCCTCGATCTGTCCAATTTTGAGTATGACATGGAGATTGAGGGGACGTCGAAGACTCCTGGCAAAGAAGGGCCTGCCCTCGATCCACCAGCCGACGCACCCGTGGATCCGTCCGTCGATGCTGAGGTGGGACATTGAGTTGTATATTTTTTATCTTTCTTTTTCTCTTCCTCGACTGTATTTGCCTCCCGCGGACTGGCCACCGCATTTTTTGTAAGAAGTACAAGGATTTATAGTAGTAAAAAAAGTTTTTTGAGTGGCCAACTGTTTTGACCTCGGTCATTTCCGAACCTTCTTGCGAATGTGTGTTAAGTTGGCTGGTTTTCTTGTAGGTCGCGGCTCTCCTCCCCGAGGTGGACTCCCGTAGTTTCTATGTGGCGTGGCTCTGGAGTAAAGTTAAGGCCCTGGAGGCCGCGCTGGTTTGTCACCGAAGGGGGGCTCGGGACACTGATACGGTTTGTAACTTTTATCGGAATAAGTCCGAAGCCTTAAGTGAGGAGGCGCGTCGGCTGAGGAGGGCGATGTGGGACTGGGAGCTCGGCGGTGTGGACCTCGTACAGGCCGAGTTGAGCACCTTGGCGCCGAGGCCCTTTCCTGGGGGGTTGCTTCGCGACGTCTTTGTGGAGAAGGAGATGGAGATACATCGTTACAAGGCGATGTTCGGCGTCTCATTCTCTTCCTCCACGGGTCGGCAAGCGGAGGGGGTTCCCTCTGCGCTGTTGCTGTTGCAGCGTACGCGACCGGATGACGCCCAGAGTTCTGTGGCTGGAGTGTCGACCGTGGCTGGGGCTAAGGACTATCATAACGAGGAGAGGGGCTCCTAGTTGCTTGGTCGGAGTACTTTCGCGCCTCATTGGACCCGAAGGGCCCTAAGATTTCTTCTGGTTTGAGATGAGCGGAGTGGTCCTGTAACGGTCTTTGTTTCTTTTATTTTTTCAGAACGAAAATAAAGGGGCACGAATAAAGAATCCTTTTCCTTCCTCGCTCCGGCTAGTAGTGTAGCGCATAATGTCGGAGGCAAGGTTCGGCTCCACCGGTCCGCGAGGGATCGAAGTGGGGCCTTAGGAAGAACCCTTAGTCTGGACCCGGATTGAGTTTATCGAGACATTTGGGTTTGGACAAAAAGGGGTATTTTTAGTATAAGATAGGGAGGGCCGCTAAGACAGCCCTTTACATATGAGGTTTTACACAAAAATAGATTTACACTTAGCCAGGCCATAATCTATGTTCGCTCGGCGTCGAGGGTTAACACACCTCCCCCGACGGTGGTCATGTAGCATGACCGTGCTGCTTCTTGGCTGCCTCGGACGACGCCGACTCCTTGCGGGGTGGGGAATTTGAGCTTCAGATGGTAAGCCGACGGCACCGCTTGGAGGGAGCATAGTCCAGGTCGGCCGAGTATGGCGTTGTAAGCCGCCTTGACGTTGACTACCATGAAGTCCATGGACTCGGTCCTTTTGACAGGAGTCGATCCGGCGGTAACGTCGAGGGTAACAATCCCTTCTATCACGACAGGGACGCCGGAGAACCCGTGCAAGGTGTACCCGGCCGGCTTGAGTTTGCCTCTGGGTAACTTGAGATTCTCGAAGGCTTCGAGGAAAAGAATATTCACCGAGCTGCCGTTGTCGACGAGGATTCTGTGAACTTCACAATTAGCCATGTGGAGACTGATGACGAGGGCATCGCAGTGGGGCAAGCGGACACCTTCGAGGTCCTCCCCTGAGAAGGAGACCGGCCTCGACTGCAGTTTGGGCGAGGGGTTGTCTCGGACAGCGTTCACCTCTCGGATGAAGGCTTTTCGGGAAGTATTCGATTCACCTCCCATTGGCCCTCCGTGGGCACAGTGTAAGATGAAAGGTATATCTGTGGCTCCCTCGGAATCAGGGTCCCGACCCTGGGCGTGGTTTGGAGGAGGGTTCGGAGGCGAGGGCCTCCGGTTCCTAGCGTCTCGCCGGTCCCGTGGGCCTTCTCGGGTAAACTCTCGGAGGTACCCCCTTGAAATGAGTTCCTCGATTTCGTCTTTCAGGGCTCGGCACTGGTCGGTTTCGTGCCCATGCTCTCTGTGGAAGCAGCAGTAGAAGCGCTGATCTCGATTCTTGTTGTTATTGGATCGGGGAGGTAGTCGGACAATGCCCTTGTCTTTGATTTCCAAGAGGATGGCAGATACGTTATGTGTCAAGGGAGTGTACCTCTCGAAGCGGGGGACCGGCGGGACCTTCTTCACGGCCCCCGGGTCCCTTGGAGCTTTCTTTGATGGCTCGACTTCTTCGGTCTTCCGCTTTCCCTTCCCGGTGGCGTCCCTGGCATCTTCGGGGTTAAGGGCTTCTTCTGCCCTAATGTATTTCTCAACCCTATTGAGGAGGTCGGGAAAGTCGATGGGGGGTCTCTTCGCCAGAGAAGCCTTCAGCTGTCCATGACGGACGTTGTGTCGGAATACCGCTGAAGCGACGCCAGGGTCGAGGGAGGAGACCGACCTCGCCTCAGTGGTAAATCTCCGGACGAACACCCTGAGTGATTCCCCCTCTATCTGTCTGAGCCCTAGTAATGAGGCGCTGGTCCTTTCGGCCTTCCGGCTAGTGACAAAGTGGGCGAGAAAATTGCCCTCGAGTTGGTCGAAGGAGTAAACGGAGCCGGGGGCGAGCTTCGAGAACCACTCACGAGCTGGACCCCGAAGGGTAGCAGGGAAGGCTCGGCATAGCAGGGGATCCGAGGCGCTGTGAATCATCATGAGGGTTTTGAAACCCTCCATGTGATCAGCAGGATCTCCCTCGCCGTCGTAAGTCTCGAATTGAGGGGGTCGGAAATTCCTGGGTATTTCCGCTTGGAGGATGGGGGCGGAGAAGGGAGGACGGACAGGTCTGTACCCCTGAGCCGCTCGTTGGCCGCCGTCCCCTATGTGATCGAGGCGATCCTCCATTTCTTGTAGGCGCCTTAGGAGTACGCCGTCGTCCTCTTGCTGGATTGATGATGGGCGGGACGCGCTGGCTTCGGCGTCCGACCCTGTTTGGGAATGGAGGGTTTCTTCTCTGGGGGCCCGTCGGAGAGCTCCCAGAATTTCTCTTCGGAAGTCTTGGAACTCCTTGTGAGTGACGGGGGCTCCCTCGACCCGGTTTTGTCGGTCCGGGGGTTGTCTTCCGACTCGACTGAGCGCGGGTCTTCGTCCCTCGGGCGGCGGTCTTGGACGGTTCGGGACCGGGTTGGAAGCGGCCCTTCCCCTGTTGCGGGTAATCTTGCGGTTAAGGATTATCCCCCGGAGGTCGGGCTGGACTGGCTGGGTGACGCTCCTTTGGGACTCTTGAGGGGGAGCCCTGTGTTTTGTAGTGCGCGGCCCGGCGTTAGCAGTTGGTGTGGGCGAGTCCCGCTGGTTGATGGAGGAAGCAGCCCCCTTGCCCTTGGAGGCCATGAGGGTTCGGCTGTCGAGGTCCCTTGAGGGTCTGGCTCGGATCGGCTTCTGAAGCAGTGTGTTTCCCACAGACGGTGCCAACCTGATGCGGTTTATTTCTGGGAGACGTGTGGATGCACCAGGTGTGAGTTCGGACTCGATTTGTATTTGAAGGAGAATGCTGCTCGTCTGCCGATCTTCGGTTGACCTTCTGGAAGCTACGATGAGCTCGGAATGATGTTGAAGTCTGGGCTCGGATCAGAGGGGTCGGATCCGAGGTCTTGTGTACCTGCAGACGGTCCTGAAACACCGGGGTTTATCCCGGTGGCGGACCCTCCGACGTTCTAGTCAGTCTCTGTGAGAGAGTAGCAATAACTAGGTATATTTAGGTGGCAAAAGATTGATTACCTCAAAAGGTGGGTGTGGGTCTAGTATTTATAGAGAATCCCAACCGGGTTTGGTTCCCTTTGGGGGCCGGGTCTGGATCCGAAGGCCCGTGGGCCTGACGTGTCAGCAGGCCCAGGGGGTTTAGGGCAGACGTGGCAATACCAGGAGTGGTATAGGGCTGACGTGGCGAGACCCTTGGTGGTATTTGGAGCCGACGTGGTTGATCGTGGGCCTCCTGTTCTTCTGAGGGGATCGGAGGACCTAGGCTGCGCCAGGTCATCCTTCTGCTTCGCCAGAGAGGGGGGGACGGCCTGTGGCACTGTCACGGGTCGGACTCCGAGGACTACCGAGGCTCGTCGGCACGAGGAGGCCCGTACTGTGAGGGCAAACATGAGGTTCGGCGCCGACCCTGAAGTGGTTCGGGGCCGAGCTAGATAGCTATTTTTACCTTTTCGAGTGAGAATTGTATTGGGCCCTGGTTGGGCCTCAGGCCATTTTTACCCTATCACAGATACTCATACCCTCATTATTTATATTCTCAATTTTATTTATTCATATCTTATTCAATTCTTTCATCCACTCTCTTGTTTATTCATTATGAAGTAAGCACTAATTGGTTAATCAACCAAATTATTCATTTTTAATAATTCACAATGCTCTCTTGATTATAAAAATTTCTTTTTCATATTCACCTACACTTCAAGTATGATTCTCAATTCAAAAGTTGTTTAAGATTGAAAACACAATTTCTTAAAGAAGTTCATTATTAAATCTTATCATTATACTTTGATTTTATCACAAATCATCCCTTAAAATCTTAATCATATACATTCTTCTCATCTTATACAATAAACATGATCTTTATTTCTCAAAATTATCTCTTAGAATACTATAAAATAATTTCCAAGTGATCTAAAAATATTTTATAATATTTTTATGATTTATCTCAATTTTTAAAACTTGAAAAGAACACAAAAATAATTTAAAAAAATTTAAATGTGCAAGGCCAGGATCACCAAATCCAACAAGCAACCAAACAGTCGCCCAAACCAATAAGCCACTCTTAATATCTAATATTGAATTCATTGAGTTGTTGTTATACTCAAATTGCTCTTCTATTTTATAAAAAAATAAAAATAAAACAGAGCCAACCCCCAGGCTCAAACCCGCCACCAAGGGAAACCTCCAGCGCCGCATGGAAGTACCTAACGCAGCATGCTAGCCACCAAGGCCAAGTGCCAATACTGATAATACAGTGGTTCAATGCCTTATAACTTTGCTTTCTGTTCATAACTAAATTTTATTCTTTCAACAAATTTCAATGTCCAATTTCTTTTCTCAATTTGATTGCTCATAAAACACATCCTATGTTTCCAGAAATAATTTCTCATAAATTTTATTCATATTAGCATCAAGTTATTCCCAATTTAACTCAAATAATTACTTTAATAAATCTAGTACTCAATTAATCCCTTTTATAAATCTAGTATTCATATGTTTTAATTATAAAAAATTTAACTACATCATGAATGCATTTTCATTTAACAATTCTCACTTCCCCATTAGTTTGATAAATCACCCCTTATATTTACATAATTTCTCATGCACCAAATTTAACAACTTTATGTATATGTGGTAGGATAAAAATGGCCTGCGGGCCCAACCAGGGCCCAATACAACTCTCACTCAAGAAAGGTAAAAATAGCAATCTAGCTCGGCTTCGAACCATTACAGGGTCGGCGCCGAACCTCAAGTGCACCCCCCCAGAGCCGGCCTCCTCGTATCCAACGAGCCTCAGTTGTCCTCGGTCTCCGACCCGTGACAGCCCCATAAGCCGTCCCCCCCCCCCCTCTCTGGCAAAGAAGGGGGTTGACCTGGCGCAGCCTAGGCCCTCCGATTCTCCCAGAAGCACAAAAGACCCACGATCAGCCATGTCAGCTCTATACCGCTCAGGGTTTTGCCACGTCAGCCCTATACCACTCCTGGTATTGCCACGTTAGCCCTAAACACCCTGGGCCTTCTGCCACGACAGGCCCATGGGCTTTCGGGTTCAGACCCGGCCCCCAAGCGGATCCAAACCCGGTTGGGATTCTCTATAAATACTAGACCCTCACCCACCTTTTTGAGGTAATCAATCTTTTGCCACTTAAATTCACCTAGTTATTGCTACTCTCTCACAGAGACTGACTAGATCGTCGGAGGGTCCGCCACCGGGACAAACCCCGGTGTTTCAGGACCGTCTGCAGGTACACAAGACCTCGGATCCGAATCCTCTGATCCGAGCCCAGATCTCCGAACCGCCCCGAGGTCGCCACGAATTCCACCCGGTCAGTCAAGGGTCGGCAGACGAGCAGCATTCTCCTTCAAATATAAATCGAGTCCGAACTCACACCTGGTGCATCCACACGTCTCCCAGAAATAAACCGCATCAGGTTGGCGCCGTCTGTGGGAACATTGCTTCATAAGCCGATCCGAGCCCGACCATCGAGCGACCTCGATAGCCGAACTCCTATGGCCTCCAGGGGCCAGGAGGCCGCGTCCACCGTCAACCGACGGGACACACCCCCACCAAATACCAATGCCGGGCCACGCGCATCAAGGCACGGGGATTCCCGTCAGGGATCCCGGCAAAGCGCCACCCGTACAGTCCAGCCTGACCTACGAGGAATAATCGTTAACCGTCAAATCACCCGCAGCAGGGGAAGGGCCGCTTCCAACCCGGCCCCGAGCCATCCACGACCACCGCCCGAGAGACGGAGGCCCGCACTCAGCCGTATCGGAAGGCAACCTTCTGGCCAGCCAAACAGGGTCGAGGGAGCCCCCGTCACTCAGGAGGAGTTCCAGGACTTCCGAAGAGAAATTCTCGGGGCCCTCCGACGGGCCCCCAGGGGAGAAACACTCCGTTCCCAAACCAGGTCGGACTCCGAGGCCAGCGTGTCCCGACCATCAACAATCCAGCTAGAAGGCAATGACATACTCCTAAGGCGCCTCCAAGGAATGGAAGATCGCCTCGATCACATAGGGGACGACGGCCAAAGAGCGGCTCAGGGGTACAGACCTATCCGACCTCCCTTCTCCGCCCCCATCCTCCAGGCAGAAATACTCCGGGACTTCCGACTTCCTCAGTTCGAGACCTACGACGGTGAGGGAGATCCTGCTGATCACGTGGAGGGCTTCAAAACCCTCATGATGATTCACAGCGCCTCAGATCCCCTGCTGTGCCGAGCCTTCCCGACCACCCTTCGAGGTCCGGCTCGTGAATGGTTCTCAAAACTCGCTCCCGGCTCCATTTACTCCTTCAACCAACTAGAGGGCAATTTTCTCGCCCACTTCGTCACTAGCCGGAAGGCGGAGAGAACTAGCGCTTCTTTACTGGGGCTCAAGCAGATAGAGGGAGAATCCCTCAGAGTGTTCGTCCGAAGATTTACCACGGAGGCGAGGTCGGTCTCCTCTCTTGATCCAGGCGTCGCCTCTGCGGCCTTTCGGCACAACGTTCGTCATGGACAGCTGAAAGCTTCGCTGGCGAAGAGGCCCCCCGTCGACTTTCCCGATCTACTCAACAGGGTCGAAAAATACATCAGGGCAGAAGAGGCCCTTAATCCCGAAGATACCCGGGAGGCCATCGACAAGGGAAAGAGGAAGGTCGGAGAGGTCGAACCATCAAAGAAAGCTCCGAGGGACACGGGGGCCATGAAGAAGGTCCCGCCGGTCCCCCGCTTCGAGAGATACACTCCCTTGACCCACAACCTATCCGCCATCCTCTTGGAAGTCGAAGACGAAGGCATCGTCCGACTACCTCCCCGACCTAATAGCAACAGGAATCAAGACCAGCGCTTCTACTGTCGCTTCCACAGAGACCATGGGCACGATACCAATCAATGCCAAGCCCTGAAAGACGAAATTGAGGAACTCGTCTCACAAGGGTTCCTCCGACAGTTCACCCGAGAAGGCCGCCGGGATCGGCAAGACGACAGGAGACGGAGACTCTCGCCCCCGAACCATACGACGACCCACCTCCGTGAACAGGATCTCGGGTCCAAGGGAACCACGGACACGCCATTCATCTTGCACTATGTCCACGGAGGGCCGATAAGGGGAGGGTCAAATACAGCCCGAAAAGCCCTCCGCCAAGAGGCGAATGCTGTCCAAAACAACCCCTCGTCCAAGCCACAGCCAGGGCCAGTCAGCTTCTCAGAAGAAGACCTCGAAGACGTTCACCTACCCCACTGCGATGCCCTCGTCATCAGCCTCCACGTGGCTAACTGCGAGGTACGCCGAATCCTCGTTGACAACGGTAGCTCAGTTAATATTCTTTTCCTCAAAACCTTCGAGAGCCTCAAATTACTCGGTGGAAAGCTCAAGCCCGCCAGATACCCGTTGCATGGATTCTTCGGCGCCTCTGTCGTAATAGAAGGGATTGTTACCCTCGAGGTCACCGCAGGGTCGGCTCCTGTCGAGAGGACCGAATTCATGGACTTCATGATTGTCAACTTCAAGACAGCTTACAACGCCGTTCTCGGCCGACCTGGACTGACCTCCCTCCAAGCGGTGCCTTCGGCCTACCATCTAAAACTCAAATTCCCCACCCACCAAGGGGTAGGCATCGCCCGAGGTAGCCACGAAGTCGCGCAGTCGTGTTATATGACTGCCATCGGAGAGGGTGTGTTCCCTCTCGACGCCACTGAACTCGCACCCAAAAAAGATGGCCCAGCTCCCGAGCCTTTCGACGAACCAGAAGAGGCCCTGTTCGACGCCAAGGAGGAATCAAAGTAGTTCCGGATAAGCCGCTCGCAGCACCGCCCGCGTCCGCCGCAACGAAGATATCTTCGCTTAAAAGCCCTCCGACGTATCTGGGATCTCTTCAGCAAATCCCAGCTCATGGTCAACCAGATCACCAGGGAATACGAGGCCCGCGATGAGTGCATGATTGGAGGCTCGACGACAGTCCAACGACTCCCGACATCCTTCAGCTGCGCCACAGTTAGCAGAGTCCCCCGGGCACAGAACGCTCAAGCAGACGCACCGTCCAAACTCGCCCCTTCCTCCTTCGAGGGTCTCGATCAGACAGTACTCATGGAAGTCCATCACCTCCGGCTTCTGGTCTTCGATACTTGGCTTCAAGATGATACCAGCCCTGGGCCACTCCCATCCGAAGATTCTTAACCAAACGCCGAGCCCCTAACGAAGTTCCTAGAGAAGCGAACATAAGGTCTAACTTGGCTAATGTATGAAAAACCCTTTGTAAACTCTCATATGTAAAGGGCGGCTTCGACGACCCCCCCCCCCCCATCTGGTATGAAAGGAATCCCTTGTTTTTCTTTTTTGTCAAAACTCCAAATGATTCGGCAGATCCAACTTAAACGCCAAACATCGGGAGCGGTCCCCGAACCCTCACTCCGGTACCGTCCTCAGTACCTCGGTAGGCCCAACCCAGCTTCGGGCCAGGGGGCCTTCCCAAGGCCCCGCGTTGATCCCTCATAAATCGAAGAAGCCGAACCGCGCCTCCGCCGACGCTTACCGCATTCCTAAGTAAAGCGAAAGGGAAAAAAGAATTCTTTATTCTTACCTTTAGTTGAGTATGAGAAAACAAGTAATGACCGTTACAGGACCGCTCCACTCATCTCAAGCCGAAGGAAGCTACCATCTTAGGGCCCCGGGGGTCCAACAAAGGGCGGGACCACTCCGACCGAACGGCTAGGAGCCCTCTCATCGTCATCTCGGTCCACCGGCTCAGCCGCGGTCGACGCACCAGCCACGGAGCTCTGAGCATCCCCCGGTCGCATGCGCTCCAGCAGGAGCAGCGCGGAAGGAACTCCATCCGCTCGCCGACCCATGGAAGAAGAGGACGAGACGCCCAGCATCGTCTTGTAGCGGTGTATCTCCATCTCCTTCTCCACTACGACATCACGAAGTAACCTCTCGGAAGGGGGCCTCTGCACCGAGGCGTTCGACATGGTATGTCCAAGACCGACGCCTCCTAGGTCCCGTTCCACCACCGCCCTCCTCAGCCGGCTCGCCTCCTCCCCCAAGGCCTCGGAATTATTCCGGTAATAATTAAAAGCCGCGTCAGTATCACAAGCCCCCTTTCGGTAGCGAACCAACGTGGCCACCAGGGACTCAACTTTGCTCTGGAGCCACGCCACGTCGGAGCGGCGGGGGTCCGCCTCGGGAAGAAGATCTGCAGCCTACAAGAAAACCGGCCAACTCAAAACGCATAGGCAAGGAGAGCCAGGAAACACCCGAAGTCAAAACACTTGGCCGGTCAAAAATCATTTTTATTCTGAAAATTGAATCACTTCTTACAAAAAATGCGGTGGCCAGTCCGCAGAAGGCAAATACAATCGAGGGGAGAAAATAGAAAGACGAAAAACTACACAGTCTGTTTTCCCACCTCTGCATCGGTAGGCGGGTCCACGAGGGGGTCGACAGGCGGGTCGGGAGCAGCTCCTTCTTTGTCGGGAATCTTCGGTGTCCCGTCGACCTCCATGTCATACTCGAAGTTCGACAGATCAAGGGCCGGGTGGAAGTGCTTCACGTGGCTGAGTGCCTTCGCATAACACTCGTCTTGGGCATTGATCACCAGAAGCTGACTCGTCTTTGTCAACTCTTTCAGCTCCTTGGCAAACTCCTTCTCCTGGGCCGCCATCTTCCCCGCCCATTCCCCCCTCTCCTTGTCGAATGCCGCCTTCATCTCTTGCTCCCTCTTCTGAGAGCCTTCGAGTTCTGTCTTCATCACCTTCGTCTCCTGCTCGGCCTTGTCCGCCCTATCACGCTCCCGCTTCAAAGCAGCCTCGTAAAGGCCCTTCACGTGGGCCCCCTGCACGGTCGCCTGTAATCACCAATCACAACTAAGGAAGCCTCCTTTACAACGTAATTGCGGAACAAGAGAGGTTGACAAACTTACCAGCACATTGGCCTGTGCGAGGCGTGTATACGCCGCGTCCAGGGACTCGGCCTTCATCTCCGAGCGATCCCGGGGGGTCGCCAACTTACTCGCCACCTCGACGGCTTGCCGCCCTCGGGTCAAACTGTCTCCCTCGCGAATCGACCAATCCGGCACCCATGGTCGCCGGAGCCTCTCCTCTGTCTCCGGATCTACCAGAGGGCCCTTCCCCTTATCAAGATCGGTTACCTTACCCTGGTCCGGATCGCCCTGAACCGCCGCGTCCTTGACCGTCTCCGAGCGAGTCCTTTTTGCCCTCGGCTGAACAGAGGCCTCCAAAACCCCCTGGGACGACCCCCTCGTCTTCGCCTTCTTCTCGGCCTCCTCCTTCTTCATTTCGCGCCTCCTCGCCTTGATCGACTCAGGATCCATACCTGTGAAAAAGTCCAGTAAGGACAATAAGCACGGAGGAACAACAAAGCCAAAAAGAAAGAAACAACTACATACATGGATCGGCCGGGCTCAGTCCGGCATTCGTCAAGTGGCCCTCGGTCACCTTCGCCCAGTCGACGCTATATGACAAACGGAGACGCTCAACAAAATCCCACTCCTCGGCAGTCAGGTCCCTCGACCTCGGCGTTTTATAGCTCGGCTTATAGTGATTCCACCGAGTGGGAATATCCCAAGGTTCCTCACTCCGGATCACTAGATACTTCTTCTTCCACTCCTTGATGGAGTCCGGGTGACCATGAACAAACTTCGACTTGCCCCGGGGCGAAATGTAATAGATACCCTCAGCCGACGAGCCAATCATCATCATCGCTCGGAAGACGTTCAACCGAAAAGGTACCCTCTGCTCCCCGCACAACAACACGAAGCAGATGATCTGCTTCCAGGAATTGGGCCCGTACTGCATCGGCGCCAAGGACGCCCAGTTCAGCACCTCTCGGACGAACGGGTGAACGGGCAACCTAAAGCCAGAGATAAAGGCATCCACGGGGAAGACGCAATACCGATCCGGCAGAGGGTCGGTCGGTCGAAGAGTGGAGCTCGGCAACATGAGCTCATAGCCGGACCCTATATGGTATGCCAACCGCAAAGCCTCTAAGTTACCTGCCTCCAGAACGGTCGAAAATGCGTCCATTATCACCTTCTTCCGGCTCGGCGACGACGGTTGAACCCCACACTCCTCCTTATCAGAAAGATCGTCGGGGTACCGACGGAACGGCTTAGACCGTACGGGTGACCCTGTCGTCAAGTCAACAGGCGCCTGACTCGAGCCCCCAATCCTCGACCCCCTCTTCTTCAGAGCCCTCTTCTTCTTCTTGGTCCGTTCAGGGGAGGGGGTAGATAATCGCCCCAGACCTATCGGCATGGAGCTCGAGCCCACGCCCTGACCTCCTATCTGAGCCCCTTCGGCTCCCCCTTCCTCTCTAGAAACCATCCATAGAATCTGAACTTCGGCAGAACTACCGCCCCCCTCCTCCTCAGAATCACTACTCTCCACAACAAAAAGCCTCCGAGACCGCAGCAGCTTCACGTCATACACTGGCTGTTCCTCACCAACAGACTCCCCCTCGAGATCCGACTCCTCCCGCGAAGTCAGTCTGGAGGCGGGATTTGCGCCCCCCCAGACGTCGATGCCAACGAGCCCGACTGAGCCCTATCCATCTGTGCCTAAACTAAAAACAAACTTACCAACAAACCCGGGGTCGCTTCGGAAGAACGAACTTGGTACAGCGAAGGGTAGGAACAAAGACTGAGATGTTGGGAAATCTGTTAGAAAGAGAAAGAGGCGAAATGAGAAGTGGACGATAGGAGGAGAGGGGGGAACATTTATAGAGGGGAGAAACGACTCCTCGATTTCTGCAATTACTGTTCACCGATTGGCGTGTAGCGGCCGCCTAGAAAACCGTGCCACGTCCTCGAAACATGGGCTTCTGACGTCATCCAGTGCCAGGCTGGCAACCAGACACAGGGGTCGGGCCGGATGAAGTGCTCGGCGAAATTTTTTTTTAAAGATTTAAGGCTACAGGACTCCGCAGGCTCCCCTCTCACCCGCGAACAACTTGGGGCTTACAGCCTCGGCAGCCGAAAACCCCAAATCGCTCCCGGGTGGCAGGAAAGCCACCACCGTCTGCGCCCCAGGTTCCAGAGCTCGGTCGGCTCCTCTCTCACCCTCGAACAGATCGGGACTTAAGGCCTCGTCGACCGAAACCCCGAATTGTTCGAGGGTGGGAGGAAAGCCACCATCACCTAGAACCCTACCAAGAATAAAGATCGATCCGCATATCCGAGGCTCTTCACCCCCAGAGCCAGGACACGATGGATGCCCCTCCCGTCCCGATCTTTCTCGGACCAGACATCCGTATGAGAGTCGTCTGACCCGAAAAAGGATCCAGACGGTAGAGTCGCCACCGATTTGAGGCCCCTTGGCGCCACAACAAAGTTTTCTAGAAGAGAGACGCCCGCCGAAGCAGACACCTCAGGGGGCCATTGAACCACCCTTGCTGTGATCAAACCCGCTAGGGGAGGGAGAGGTATTTATAGCCTCCCCCAAGACCCGCCTTTATGACATTGGGAAAGCCAATCTACGGAAGCCCATGCGCCACCTGCGTCCAGGCTGGCAGCGTCATTTAATGCCCCTGGAAAAATGGACCATCACACGAATCCCGGAAGCACCATCAAGACTCCGCTAAAGCGACAGACCACACGGTTCAAACCTTCTTTTCGGGAAGAATCACCGGCTCGCCATCACCCTTGCCGACACATAATCCCTCGTCATCTCGAGGTGCGGTCGAGCACCAGGGCCTTCTTCTTAGGAAGAATCACCGGCTCGCCATCACCCTTGCCGACACATAATCCCTCGTCTTCTCGAGGTGCGGTCGTGCACCAGGGTACTCTTTTCAGGAAGAAACAACGGCTCGCCATCACCCTTGCCGACACATAATCCCTCGTCATCTCGAGGTGCGGTCGAGCACCAGGGCCTTCTTCTTAGGAAGAATCACCGGCTCGCCATCACCCTTGCCGACACATAATCCCTCGTCTTCTCGAGGTGCGGTCGTGCACCAGGGTACTCTTCTCAGGAAGAAACAACGGCTCGCCATCACCCTTGCCGACAAATAATCCCTCGTCATCTCGAGGTGCGGTCGAGCACCAGTGCCTTCTTCTTAGGAAGAATCACCGGCTCGCCATCACCCTTGCCGACACATAATCCCTCGTCTTCTCGAGGTGCGGTCGAGCACCAGGGTACTCTTCTCAGGAAGAAACAACGGCTTGCCATCACCCTTGCCGACACATAATCCCTCGTCATCTCGAGGTTCGGTCGAGCACCAGGGCCTTCTTCTTAGGAAGAATTACCGGCTCGCCATCACCCCTACCGACCCATAATCTCTCCTCATCTCGAGGTTCGGTCTGGCACCAGGGTACTCTTCTCAGGAAGAAGCAACGGCTCGCCATCACCCCTACCGACCCATAATCTCTCCTCATCTCGAGGTTCGGTCTGGCACCCGGGTAATCTTCTCAGGAAGAAACAACGGCTCGCCATCACCCCTACCGGCCCATAATCTCTCCTCATCTCGAGGTTCGGTCTGGCACCAGGGTACTCTCCTCCGGAAGATTCAACGATTTGCCATCCCATTTCCACAACCATGAACACTCCTCCCAGGCTAGCTCCCGCACCCCCGCAGGAGTGGGGGGCTTGTGTGGTAGGATAAAAATGGCCTGCGGGCCCAACCAGGGCCTAATACAACTCTCACTCAAGAAAGGTAAAAATAGCAATCTAGCTCGGCTTCAAACCATTACAGGGTCGGCGCCGAACCTCAAGTGCACCCCCCCAGAGCCGGCCTCCTCGTATCCAACGAGCCTCAGTTGTCCTCGGTCTCCGACCCGTGACAGCCCCATAAGCCGTCCCCCCCCCTCTCTGGCAAAGAAGGGGGTTGACCTGGCGCAGCCTAGGCCCTCCGATTCTCCCAGAAGCACAAAAGACCCACGATCAGCCATGTCAGCTCTATACCGCTCAGGGTTTTGCCACGTCAGCCCTATACCACTCCTGGTATTGTCACGTCAGCCCTAAACCCCCTGGGCCTTCTGCCACGACAGGCCCATGGGCTTTCGGGTTCAGACCCGGCCCCCAAGCGGATCCAAACCCGGTTGGGATTCTCTATAAATACTAGACCCTCACCCACCTTTTTGAGGTAATCAATCTTTTGCCACTTAAATTCACCTAGTTATTGCTACTCTCTCACAGAGACTGACTAGATCGTCGGAGGGTCCGCCACCGGGACAAACCCCGATGTTTCAGGACCGTCTGCAGGTACACAAGACCTCGGATCCGAATCCTCTGATCCGAGCCCAGATCTCCGAACCGCCCCGAGGTCGCCACGAATTCCACCCGGTCAGTCAAGGGTCGGCAGACGAGCAGCATTCTCCTTCAAATATAAATCGAGTCCGAACTCACACCTGGTGCATCCACACGTCTCCCAGAAATAAACCGCATCAGTATACATTCACAAAATTCATATAATTAAATCATGGTTTATTATTTGTGTCCAACAATACTCCGACATGTTTTTAAATAAACTTTTAATTAACAACCTATCAATTTTATGGTGTAACTTTCAATTAGCATACAATAATTATCATGAATCATTACTACTAACAATTCTAATAACACAAAATGCATTACAAAGTAATTGAAGATTTATACAAATTAACAAAATGCAAACATAACCTATCTACACATGCATACAATATTAGTTTAGAAAGTAAAAGAAATCACCCACCTATTAGAAGGATTTAATCAATCCCTAGCAAACAATCCCCAAGAAACCTCCAAGCCACTTCTCGAAATTCGTGCACAAAGAAGAGGAAAGCAGCAACCTTTCGGCAGCAACAGGAACACACATTCTTTTTTAAATTTGCTGATGAAGGCCAAAAGGGTTGGCTTATAAAGAAAATTTAATTAATTAATATAGATTAATTTAATTACCCCCACTAAGCTTACTTAATTACCCCCACTCAGCCCCCTCATCTCCTCAATCGAAACTCGATCAAAATTAATGGTTGCTGTTGGATTCTTTTGGTGTGCAAATGCACGTGCACGTGTGTGCTATGTGCACACTCTTTTATTAATATTTTTATTTAAATTAATAACATGTGTCATACTATATAATATGTATTTAAATAAAACTAGTTTAATTTAATTAAAAAATAGAGCTTATATGCATCAATAGAAATAAACACATACACACTCTATAAATTTTATTTTGAAAGAGGATACAACCGACACGTGCACTGCAAACACGTGCATAGCACATAAAAACAAATATTCAAATACGAAATCGATTTTATCAATGGGAAAATTTATAAATAGTCGAAATACAAAATATGTATGACATTTATATTAAAATGCGTTACGGATATTTCATGTAACGGAAAAGCATACGTAATCGACACGTGTATTGAAAACACGTGCAATGTACGTAAAAACACAAATATTAAAAATAAATGTTTAAGTTGGCTTAAAATTGGATAAGACGAGTTTTGAGGAGACAAAAAATGTATAAATAGTTGAAATATTGAAATACGTTACGACTATTACTCGTAACAGTACAAAATACATGTGCATAACACACGTTGGTAAAATTATCATAATTCAATTTTGCGGGGTGTTACAGTTGGGTTGTTGATTTTTTTTTTCTTTTTTAAAGAAAAAAATATATGTAGTGTAGTTACCAATTTCATTAATAAGAAAGTAGCAATAGAGGACAAACCCAAAAAATAGAGGATATAGTGCAATAACAATAATAAAAGGAAAAAAATTCTCCAATAACCTTGGAGGGTAGATTCAAATACCTATCTAGTAAAACAAGAAAAGATAAATAAACCCAACAACCTGGGTAGGGGAACGACACTACAATAGAGTGGGCTCGAACTCCACCATGTCATCATCATACTAGTGGCTCTCAAAAGTGCTTGAGATGTGATCCTTGCTCCCTGCTCTCTCTGTCCATAAGAAAATTAAATGCATTATTTGAGTAAGCTTTTTATGAATAGAATTACAAGAAATGCGGATATAGAAATCATTTCTGTCTAGCTAAAGAACCCAGGTAGTGGCTGCATCGTGATGGGTGAAGCCTCTCTTAGGGCTTTCCCAAATGATGCGGACTTCAGACCAATCCAAAGTTCATCATAGGTGATCGGATAAAGGGGGTATTGAGTTCTCGAAGTACCCCAATCCAAACTACCTTACTTCGAGAGCATCCCATTAGTAGGTGGTCTCGAAATTCTGTAGCGGATGTGCAAAATCTGCAACTACTGTCGAAAGAGGGGTGTCGTTTGGCCAAATTTTCTCTTATTAGGATTGTCGAATGTTGATGTGTAACTGAAGGGTGAAAGTCACTATTGTTGGCCAAAGAGAAAGATGTAAAGTTGTGGATTTTGAAATTTTGTTTCTTTTAACCGTGTTTGGGTTATTGAATGTTGATGTGCGACTTGAATGATGATGTGCAACTTGAATGATGAAAGTCACATTGGTTGTGAAAGAGAAAGGAAAAAAACATTAATTTATGGACTCCAGGAAAGTGGGATAGAGAACTGCTAATTCCGCAGAAAATCGTTATATATATAGAAATATCAATCAAGGGTCAAGTTAGAGCATTCACAGTGGTCATTGTTTAAAACATGCATATATGCATAAATGCATATAGCATTTGGCCAATTCGCTGTAGTCGTTAATTGATATTTTTACCAATTTAATATAAAAAAATTTAGACGAAACTTCAAGTTGCGCCAGACGAATTTTTAGAATTTTTTATGATTTTTTTTATTAATTTAAAACGTTATTTAAGTATAAAAAAATAAAAATAAATAAAAATAAAATAAAAAAATTGTGGGCCCCTCCGTCGGAGGCTCGGGACTCTGGAGTTTTTATTAAATGTTTTTTTTTATTTAAAAAGTCGTCGGACGCAACTTCAAGTTGCGTCTGACGAATTTAAAAAATATTTTTTTCGTCGGACGCAACTTCAAGTTGTGTCTCGTATATTATGCATATAGCTATATCTTGTGCCATATATAGCAATATACTGTAGCAATTTATGCATAAAATGCATAAATAGTAAACGACTGCAGCTCGTCGGACGCAACATCAAGTTTCGTCTCGTATATTATGCATATAGCTATATCTTGTGCCATATATAGCAATCTACTGTAGCAATTTATGCATAAAATGCATAAATAGTAAACGACAGCAGCTCGTCGTTTGCTATAAAATGCATTTTATGCATAAATAGCACACGACTGTGGATGCTCTTTGTTGCTGCTGATTTTGGTGTGGGAGCAAATAGATAAAATTTGTGGATTCTTGGAGAAAACGAATTAGGCAAACCTCACTACAACACACGATGGATTTACCGGCATATATTTCCCAGTGTTTTACCAGAAACGCCGGGGTACGAGAGACCAGGAATGGGGCGTTAAATTGGATGGTTATACGCCGGCGGTCTCTATAAAATGTCGGGGAATTATGATATTCACCGGCGTTTTTTATTAAAACGCTGGTGAAGGCCATATTCACCGGCATTTTAATAAAACACGCCGGCAAATATACAGATAAAAATGTACCAAAAAATCTTCTTCCATTCACCGACATTTTTTAGTTAAAATGCCGGTATAGGGTTTGGAATAAATTTCCCCCAAACCCTATACCATTTCCTCCTTCGATCCCAAAAAAAAAAACCCAATTTTTCCCCCCTTCTCTCTCGCGCTCTCCTGCCTCTGCCTTGGCCGCCATCGCTGTGCCCTCCGTCGTCGTCCCCGCGCTCCGTCGTCGTCCGTCGTCCACTCTCTCAACCTCTCTCACTCCCGTCGTCGCTGCAAGTCTCCCCAACCCTCTTTCTCTCTCTCTCACTTGCATCGTCGCCACCCTTCCCCCATGGCTGTCCCATCGCCCTTCCCCCTACCCTGCCGTCGGCACTTCCCCCATCGCCGCCCCCCTCCCCCGCCGTCGCCCTATCCCCCCCAGCGTCGCCCCCCTCCCCCGCCGTCCTCCTATCCCCCCCATCGTCGGCATTTCCTCTACACAAACCCTAGGTTTGTTCTTGAAATTTCTGAATTGTTTTATTTTTAAATTTTTGTTTCTGAAATTTCTACACAAACCCTAGGTATGATGTAGTTGGTATGTTCTTGAGATTGGTTCTACAAATTTTCCCAACTCGCTAATTTAGCTTGCCTGTATGTTCTTGAGGGTATACTTGTATGCATGTATGACTAGTGATATGGCTAAAAATAGGGTTAAATCGGAACCGTCCAGATCGAGCACGAATCTTGATACTCGGGGGTAAAAAGGTAATTTCACATACAGATGGATCCAAAATGGGTATTGGGTCTCCTTCTCACGAAACCAATAACCCGCGAACGGATCCACCATAACTGGGCACGGGTCCCGACCCGATACAAACCCAGATCACCAAGAGGAGAATCAGGGCCATTGATTTGACTAAATCAATTCAGCAGGCCTGACTTGCTCCCACCGGGAATCAAGGGCTAATTTCCCAAAACAGAATAGGAGGATTTCCCTCCTGGCTGTTAGGCAGGAAATCAGGCCCCTAACCGTTCCAATGGCGACTATAAATACTACCCCTCTGCCACCATGACCAGGTTAATCACTTCTTCACCACTTTTAAGCTCTTTTTTAATCTCTTCTGATTACTGATAAGAGCGTCGGAGGGTGCGTCGCCGGAATCAACCCCGGTGTTTCGCACTTCCTTGCAGGTCGCAGCAGGAGCAAGAAGGCTGAGTCTACTGTTCAGGTTGTTCTCGGACTCACAAATTCTATCTGTTTATCCCCACACCGAAATCAGCGGTAACAGATTGGCGCCGTCTGTGGGAAACAGCCACACGAACAGCCTCAGCCCCTCCTCGTCGTCCTCTCCAACCATGCCTCCAAAGAAGGTTAGATCTCGTGGGTCCAACCGGGTGGCCAATCCCGCCGACCCTACGGAGGAAGCCCCTGTCAATCCAATTCTGCACCCCGACCTTCCTCCACCGGCCCAGCAGGTCCAACCTCCTCATCCCAAGCAGCAACCCAACAATGGCCCTTCCAGCCATAACGGCCGGAAGCAGAAGCAGCCCCTCCATCAGGACCATGTCTCGGTCCATAATGGGTCCTCGGACTCAATGACTTCCCATCACCCCGACCTCCGCAACACAGTCCTGAACCACCAAAAAGATGAGGACCTCCGCACACACCTCGATGAGAGGTGGACCCGAGGGGGAGCCTCCCGCCAGCATCAGGGTGAGCGGTCTCCTCACCGCCGAGAGGGCAGACGGTCTCCGGACCGAAGGGGCCGAGCGGCATCGCCCGACCGCAGAAGGAGGAGGCCACGGTCCCCCGAGGATCGGCACCATCGCAGGAACAATGACGCACCCATCACCCGTGCCGAGTTCCTACAATTCCAAGACACCGTCCTGCAGGCTCTCAACCTTCGGCAGAACGTCCAAAATGCCCAGAGGGCTCCAACGCCCCCGAGGGATCCCAGTCCTCGTCGCCGAACCCACAGTCCTTCCCCGGCTCCCAGCCGCCAGCAGTAGCACTACAGTCCTCGCCGGTCCCAGGACTACCGGCGTCGCAGCCCGCGCTCCCCTTCATTTGAAGAGGAGTCCGGGGGGTCATATGATCACCAGCGGAGGGACGATGCCCTCATCCGCCGTCTCCATGAGGTGGAAAGGCGTATCGGCCGCATGGACAGGGAGGAGGAGTCCCGAGCAGGGACAGTCCGTCCCAGCCGACCCCCTTTCTCGCGATCGATCATGGAGACCCGCATACCGAAGGGTTTCAAACCTCTGCAGTTTGAAACGTACTCAGGGGAATCCGACCCGGTCGATCACGTCGAAAGCTTCAAGACCCTGATGTTGATCCATCAAGCTTCCGACGCCGTGCTCTGCAGGACCTTCCCAGCCACCCTCAGGGGGTCGGCTCGGGAATGGTATTCCAGACTCGCCCCCTCCTCCATCTTCTCGTTCGAGCAGTTTGAAACACTGTTCATAACTCACTTCCTGAGTAGCCGGCGAGCCGAGAAGACGAGTCTCTCCCTGCTGAATCTGCGGCAGGAAAGGGAGGAGAAGCTGCGGGACTATATGAAGAGATTCACCGCAGAGGTCAGGTCTATCGCCTCCTTAGACCAGTCAGTGGCGACCGTGGCCTTCCAGTCGAACGTCCTCAACGCCAACCTCTGATCGTCCCTAGCTAAGAAGCCCCCGCATGACTTCGCCGATCTCCTCCTGAGGTGCGAGAAGTACATCTGAGCAGAGGAGGCTGAAGCCCTTTCGAGCTTTGGGGGGCCCTCCTCAGGGTCGAAGAGGAAGGCGACGGGGGAAGAGGGGTCCAAGAAAGCTCAGAAGGACCATGGCGGTCAGCGTCGCCCTACCCCCAGGTTCGAGAAGTTCACTCCCCTCACCACTAACGTCTCTACCATCCTAATGGAAGTGGAGAAGGAGGGGGTCATCCCTCCAGCTCCGAGGATGCACACCCCGGCAAAGAGGAGGAACAAAGACAAGTGGTGTCGTTACCATCGGGACCACGGCCATGACACGAACGACTGCCGGGCCTTGAGAGATGAGATTGAAGCCCTCATCCGGAGGGGGCAGTTGGCCAAATTCGTGAAGGCCAACGATCGGGCGGACCGCAATTCTCCTCCGCCTCGGGGGGCTAACAAACGTTCCGAGCGACGCGAAGAGACACCCGAGTTCGAAGAGGAAAGGATTCTCACCTGATCCATGGAGGCCCCATGGGGGGCTCCTCTAATTCCTCCCGGAAGGCCTTCGTCCGAGAGGTCAACTCGGTTCACAGTGCTCCTCCTCCCAAAGGTCTCGGCGTCCCTGTGTCTTTCTCCGACGCAGACCTCGAAGGGGTCCGAACCCCACACTGTGATGCCCTCGTCATCGACCTCCGCATGGCCAACTTCAAGGTGCAGAGGATTTTAGTAGACAATGGGAGTTCGGTCAATATTCTCTTCCTCTCGGCCTTCCGAGGCCTTCAGCTGTCCCGAGACCGTCTCAAGCCGGCCGGTTACACACTCCACGGGTTCACGGGGGTCCCAGTAACCGTCGAAGGGGTGATAACCCTAGACGTTACCGCGGGAAGCACCCCTACTACCCGGACCGAGCCAATGGACTTCATGGTCGTCGACGTCCCGGCAGCGTATAATGTCATCCTAGGCCGACCCGGCCTAGCCGCCTTGGAAGCTGTCCCCTCGGCATACCATTTGAAAATGAAATTCCCCACTCGGTCGGGAGTAGGGGAAGTCAGGGGAAGCCAAGAAACAGCCCGGAAGTGCTACATGACTTCCACCGGGGGACCAGTGCTCTCGCTCGAGACACTAGAAATCCCCAAGCCGAAAGCTCGGCCAACGTCCGAGCCGGCGGACGAGTTGGAAGAAGTGCCCTTCTCGGACGAGGACCCGAGCCGGAAGTTCCTCATCAGCAAGTCCTTGCCGACCGCACTCTGCTCGGACCTGATTCAATGCATCCGAGATAATCGAGACTTGTTCGCTTGGTCGGCCGCGGACATGCCCGGCATTTCAGAGGAGCTGCTCGTCCATCGCCTGAGTGTCGAACCAGGGTGCAAACCGATTCAGCAGAAGAGGCGAAAGTTCGCTCCCGAGCGACAGCAAGCCATCAAGGAGGAGGTGGATAAACTGCTGAAGGCCAAGTTCATACAGGAGGTAAATTACCCCGAGTGGCTGTCGAATGTTGTCATGGTCAAGAAGTCCAATGGCTCGTGGAGAATATGCATTGACTTCACCGACCTGAACAAGGCGTGTCCGAAGGATCCATTCCCTCTCCCGAACATCGACACCCTCATTGATGCCACCTCGGGCCATGAGCTCCTCAGCTTCTTGGACGCCTTCTCGGGGTACAATCAAATCCGAATGTTCCCTCCGGACATTCCGAAGACCTCCTTCGTCACCGACCAAGGCCTCTACTGCTACCGGGTCATGCCGTTCAGTTTGAAGAACGCGGGTGCCACCTACCAGCGCCTCGTCAACAAGGTCTTCCAGAGCCAGATCGGCTGAAACATGGAGGTGTACGTTGATGACATGCTCGTCAAGAGCATCCGGGGCACAGACCATGTAACCGACCTCCAGGAGGCCTTCCGCGTGTTGAGAAGGCACAACATGCGGCTGAACCCGAACAAGTGTGCGTTCGGGGTCTCTTCGGGAAAGTTCCTCGGCTTCATGGTGAGCCAACGAGGAATTGAAGCTAATCCCGAGAAGATTAAGGCCATACTAGACATGGCCCCGCCTCGGAACATCAAGGAGGTGCAGAAGCTCACTGGTCGGCTCGCTGCTATCGGTCGGTTCCTCTCGAAGTCGGGGGAAAAGTGTCTCCCCTTCTTCAAAGCACTCAGGGGGACTAAGGGTTTTGAATGGGGCCAACCACAACAGGAATCGTTCGACCAGTTGAAAGCATACTTGGTGAACCCCCCTCTGCTCAGCAAACCGGTCCCGGGCGAGACCCTCTTCGTCTACTTGGCTGCCTCCGAGCAGACCTTGAGCGCTGTCTTGGTGAGAGAGGAGGATCGAACCCAAAGGCCTATCTACTACGTGAGCAAGGTGCTTCGGGACGCCGAGCTCCGCTATCCGAGGATTGAGAAGATGGCCTATGCCCTAGTCACGGCGGCGAGGAAGCTTCGGCCATACTTTCAGTCCCACTCGATCGTCGTCCTCACCGACCAACCCCTAAAGTAGATCCTCTACAAGCCTGAGACCTCGGGCCGGCTGATGAAGTGGTCCATAGAGTTGAGCCAGCATGACATCTCTTACCAGCCTCGGACAACAATTAAGGCGCAGGCACTCGCCGACTTCATCGTAGAGTCCACTATCCCTGAGGTCGGCCACATCCCGAATGGACCCCCCATTTAGACAGTCTTCGTGGACGGATCCTCTTGTAATGAAGGAAGCGGCACTGGCATCATTCTGAACGGCCCTGACAACTTCGTCCTCCAGTACGCGATCCGTATGACCTTCAAGGCCTCGAACAACGAGGCGGAGTACGAAGCACTCATAGCTGGTCTCGGACTTGCACGGAGTGCTGGGGCACAGCGCCTCCGAATCCACAGCGATTCCCAGCTCGTCGTGAACCAAGTCTTGGGCGAGTACGAGGCTCGAGATGAGCGGATGGCGAAGTACCTTGCTAAGGTTCGGGACCTCATGGGTCGGTTCGAGGAAGCGCTCATCCAGCGGGTCCCTCGTGAAGAAAACTCACAGGCCGATGCCCTCTCCAAATTGGCCTCGTCCTCCCTGCAAGGTCTCGAACAGACCGTACTAATCGAAGTCCTCTCTAAGCCGAGCATCGAAGACGAGACCCCTGGCTCGGCGGAATCACTGCCGGTCATATTACAAGATTATTGGATGAAGCCTTTAGTGGAGTTCTTAAGGGACAGGCTCCTACCCGAAGACCCCAAAGAGGCTCGCCGAGTCAGAACCCGGGCCGAGCGGTATGTCTTGATCGAGGGCATCTTATACAAACGCTCTTTCTCTCAAATTGACGGCCGGCCATACCTAAGGTGCCTCTCTCCGGACCAGGCTGAATACGCCCTACAAGAGCTTCACGAAGGCATCGGAGGGGCACACTCAGGATTCAGGTCCTTGGCTCGAAAAGCTTTAAATTATGGATACTTCTGGCCGACCCTCCTTCAAGATGCCGAGCGACACGTTCGGCAATGCAGCTCCTGTCAGAGGCATTCCAACATCCGTCGCCTCCCTCAGGCCGACCTCGCCTCCCTATCAAGTTCTGTCCCCTTCGCAATGTGGGGGATGGATTTACTAGGGCCTTTCCCTCCGGCTCCGGGTCAGTTCAAGTTCTTGGTCGTAGCCATTGACTACTTCTCGAAGTGGGTCGAGGCCGAGCCCCTCGCCACAATAACCGAGAACAAAGTGGTGCAGTTCTTCTGGAAGAGCATCATCTGTAGGTTCGGCGTCCCCCGTGTCCTCGTGACGGACAACGGGACCCAGTTCACTGGTGCAGCATTCCGAGCTCTATGCGACGACCTGGCCATCCAGCAGCGCTTCTCGTCCGTCTCGCACCCTCAGTCGAACGGACAGGCAGAAAATGCTAATCGGCAGATCCTCGCAGGCATCAAGAAAAGGTTGGACAAAAGTTCCAAGGGCTTATGGGTCGACCAACTCCCCAACGTCCTATGGAACTACCGCATGAGCAAGCGGACCCCCACAGGCGAGTCCCCATTCAACCTCACCTATGGGTCCGAGGCCGTGATCCCTCTCGAGGTCGGAATACCTTCCCCTCGGCTCACAGCCTATGACGAAGCACAAAATGCCAGGGACCTCCGAGCAGACTTAGACCTGATAGACGAACTGAAGGAAAGGGCGTCAATTCGGCAGCAGATGTATCGAAGAAGGGTTGAACTGGCGTACAACAAAAAGGTCCGACCCGCCAACCTTAAGCAAGGAGATCTGGTCTTGAGAAAGCTAGCCATATCCTTCCCCAGTCAGAAGAGCAAGCTGGCTCCGAACTGGGAAGGGCCGTACAGGATCACGAGAGTAGTTCGGCCAGGGACATATCGTCTTGAAGACTTAGAGGGCAGAGAGATTCCGAGGACCTGGAATGCCGATCACCTTCTGAAATACCAGGAGAGCGCCCCGGCGCCTCTCTGAGTAACCAGAGGTGTCGAACCATTCCTCCTCCAAGCTGTAACCTATTTTCATGAATTGTACTATGTAAAATGGTTCGCCGTCGATTATCAATAAAGAAAGCTCTCTTCGTACTTATGAATTTGTGTACTTCTCTTCGCTCTTATCATGTACATTTTAAATTTTGATTTCCACCAATGGTTCGGAGTCCACATCCGGCTCGGCTTCACCTCCTCGGCTCAATTACCGGACGAGCCAGAGGTAGATTGCCACTCAAGACTGCTCCCACAACCGTTGAACTAACACCAATGGTTCGGAGTTCAACACTCGGTTCGACTTTACCTCCTCGGCTCGTCCCCGGACGAGCCAGGGGTAGATCACCGTTCGGAATTGCTCCCACAACCGTTGAACTAACACCGATGGTTCGGAGTCCAACACTCGGTTCGACTTTACCTCCTCGGCTCGTCCCCGGACGAGCCAGGGGTAGATCACCGTTCGGAATTGCTCCCACAACCGTTGAAGTAACACCGATGGTTCGGAGTCCAACACTCGGTTCGACTTTACCTCCTCGGCTCGTCTCCGGACGAGCCAGGGGTAGATCACCGTTCGGAATTGCTCCCACAACTGTTGAACTAACACTGATGGTTCGGAGTCCAACACTCGGTTCGACTTTACCTCCTCGGCTCGTCCCCGGACGAGCCAGGAGTAGATCACCGTTCGGAATTGCTCCCACAGCCGTCGAACTCCGCGATAATCCCGAAGTCAAACACTTGGTTAAAATCTTGCCTTAAAGATTGCTTCCCGGAAAGCTCCTACGTTGTGGCGAGCGCTCGGCTTATCCCTAGTCAGAGCCCTTCCCCACTTCATAGAGACGGGAGAGGATAAGAAGGGTGGGACTATCCCCCGGTCGGAATCCGAGCAAGTGCCATTCCGACCCTGCAAACGGAGAAAAACCACTTTCTCCTTTAAAATCGCGCCTGATCTCGATCAGACGGCCCTGATCTCGCCGAGGACACTAAACGACAAGATAGTATTTTCTTGAGAAATGTGCCCGTCTTGAGATGCGCGCCGCCACCCGACGGCTCAGATTGCGCCACGTCGCTCGGGTTTGCCGAAACCCCCTGCCTTCGGTCGGCAGCCGAGCAAGTGCCTTTCCGAGCTCGCAAACGGAGAAAACCCACTTTCTCCTCAACTTTCGTGCATGATCTCGATCAGACGGCTCAGATCTTGCCACCTGCGCTAAACGACAAGATAGCGTTTTCTTGGGAACTGAGCCGCCTCGAGATTCGTGCTTACAATCAACGGTGCAGATCTTGCCACCTGCGCTAAACGACAATATAGCACTTTCTTGGGGACAGAGCCGCCTAGGAGTTCGTGTCGTGCCTCGTCAGGGTCGCTAAACGACAAAATACCGCACATATGGGAACCCGTTCGGTTCAACACTCTCGCCGACGAAACTACCACGCTCGGCTCGAGGACCTCGGCACGACCAACACAGTTATAAGAAAGACAAATATATAGAGCAATGAAAGATGTTTTATTCAACAACCGGGCGGTAATACAAAGCACATCTGTTCCATGGTTACAAAGTGTTCGCAAACAAAAAATATAACGCCGACCCACAACACTTGGTGTTCAAATAGAAACTTCTTCACTAGACTGTTCGGCCGCCCGACCGTCCTCCTCGGCAGACAACTCCCCCTCATCCTTCCGGAGCTTCGCTGCTACGGTCTGTAAATGTCGGATCTCCGAGAGCAAATCGTCCCGCTCGGCTATAATCTTCGACTGGTTATGCCGAATACACTTGACCCGAAGAGCGTTGCTAAAAGCGGTCTGCGAATCCTCGTCCCCTCCTGCGGGACTCAGCTCGGCGATTTTATTCTCCAGACGTTGGATCTCGGCTTCCCGTAGGTCGAGGACAGACAAAAGGTGGGCCCGCTCGCTCTCGGCTCGGCATAGCTCCAGCTCGGTGCTCCTAGGACTCAGAGCCGCCATCCCAGAAGTGGCCTCGGAATCAGATTCGTCATCCGAACCGTGGAAGTCAGCATACGGGTCGGCCTCCTCGAGCTGAAAAGAAAGGAGAACGAATTGCAAGTTTTTAATACACTTCCGAGGCACAAGACTTAGAAAATTATCCAAACAAACTTACAAACTCATATACATTGTCTCCACATACATCAAGACCGACTCCACTACAAAGTTTTACAACAAATTCCAAGGAACATAAAAGGACATGATCAGGGCCTCTTCGGAAGGGGAATGCTTCGGTTTAGGGAAATGCGAGGACGACGAGGCCTGCCCTCCGAACTCGACCCTAAACCAACGAAGCGTGAACCCCCTTCGCCACAGATCCTAATTGTGGCGCCGGCCGAGGCACCGCTCGACGAGACGGCTGCGCTACTCTGAGCGTCGGCAGGGCTCCGCCTAGCCGCAGTCGAACGTGTTGCAAGTTCGTAAAAAGAAATCCCCCTCTCGCTCTCTTCGCGAGTGCATGACGTACTGCGAACGTTAGCCCTCTCCGGCACGGGCTTGAGCGACGCAATCTCTTCCTCCAGTTCGATGATTCTATCTCTCAGGGCGTCGTCCCTCGCCGATCTCCTCGGACGAGAAGGCCTCGACGAGCCAGAGGCATTGGCACCATCAGTCGCGAGCCGTCGGAAGTGGGTGACCTCGATCCCCCTGTCTATCGTGATCCTTCTGAGCTTGTCGACTTCGGCTAGTAGCCTCTTGCGCTCGGCCGACGCCTTCTCCAGCTCGGAAGTCAGCTTCTCTTCCGCTGCCGAGCGTTCTTTCTCCGATAATTCCAAGTGTTGGACCTCGGCCAAAAGGTCGTCATTCTTCTGCTCGACGGCAGTGAGCTCTCTACGGAGCCGCTTAACTTCTCCTTCGGGACAAGGAGCTTGGGGGTACTTCCACAATTGCCACAGCTCGCGACAATACCTCCGCACAGCTGCCTTCGCCTCCTCCAGTTGGCCGAGCAGGAGAAACCGCCTCTGTCGGCTGTTCGAGAACTCACGCTTCGTTTTGGCCAGCTCTTTACGGAGGTACGAAACCTCCGTGATCGGACTGAACTTGACCTGAAAAGCGGAGATAAATCCGATGGGCCCACGCTCGGAAACATTTACAACACAATCACATTCAAAAACCGAGACTCAACACTTGGACAAATTTTAGCCAAACAAAATATTTTCATTCAAAACCGAGGAGAAAGTTTTACAAAAAGCGGTGGCCAGTCCGCAGTTAGGCTTACAAAAAGAAGAGCAAATCTACGAAAAACTAAGAGAGGCTAACAAGTCAGGGGTCGACCTTTTTGTCGTTCGGGTCCGTCGACCCCTCGGCCTTGTTCTCGCCTTCGCCCTCGTCCTCGTCCTCACTCCCGCTCCCCTCCTCGGAGTCGTCCTCCTCCTCGCCCTCGGCTTCGGTCTCCCCGGGGCCTTCGACGACTTCCGTCTCCCCCGCAGGGCCGAGCAACCCTTCGGGGACACCCTCCTCCCCTTCCACGGGGTCGTAAAAGTGGTAGGAGGAGGTGTCGAAGCCCGGGTTCTTGGTAGCTACATGGAGCAGGGCTCGACCGTAGGCATCCTCCATGTTCTGGAGCATGTGCTGTGCGGCCTCCTCCTGCACGGCCTTCCTCACCTTCTTCACCTTCTTCTGGTGCTTGGCCATGATCTTCTCGGCCCTCTTCCGAGCTTTCTCCGCCTCCGACCGAGCGTTGGCCAGTGCCTCCTTCAGCTCGGCAGCCTCCTTCTCCGAGGCCTCAAGTTTGGCCACCGCGTCCTTCGACAGCTGAATGGCGTTGGCCAGCTGCTGCTCCAGCCCCTTCACCTCGGTAGCCCTCTTCGTCGAGAGGAGCTGCTCGGCATCAAGCCGCTGCGTGGCCTTGACGCGCTCCGCCCTCTCCCGTTCCTTCTCCTGCTCCTTGTTCGCAAACTCCTCGAGCAGGAAGTTGAAGTGGCAGAGGGTCTGGAAAAGAACAACAGATTAAAATCCGAACCCAAAGACTTAGAAAAAACTCCAGGAAAGAAATTCCAATGAGGGAGAGCCCGGCCTACTTACCGACATAGTATTCCGAGCAATCTGCATCACGGCGTCCCCTGCTTGCCCGGCCTTCAGGGTCGCTCGGTCCTTTGGGGTCGGCAAGTGCTTCACCGCCTCCATGCAGATGTTGCCGTCGCCCAAGAAGCCGTCGACCTTCATCACCTGCCAATCGGGGATGAAGATCTGCTTATGACGCTCGGTCAAGATCCTCTCTGCCTCGGCAGTGAGGGGCGGAACTTGGAGGGACAACACCTCTGCCACGCCGAACGCACCGCTCGACGAACCAGGAGCATCCCCCTTCGGGGTCGGTGTTGGCGCACCTGAGGCAGGAGGGTCGAGGACCATGACCTCCCCCTGATCGAGGACCATGACCTTCGGCTGGTCGGCAGCCTTCACGACCGAAGGCTTCTTCGAAGCTCGGCTGTCCTGAGGCCCCGCCGCAGGCCTCTTCTTCTTCGCCTCCTGCTCCAAACGGCCCTTCGCCACCAGAGCCTTGTAGTCCAGCTTCATCGTCTCTGCACAAGCCGAATGAAAAAACTTAGAAAAATTTTCATGAACTTTAAGCAGAGAATACAAATACCAGAAGCATACTAGGGTCGATCGGACTGAGACCCCCTCGGAACAGGTCCTCCTCAGTAATTTCTTTCCAGCTTAGCGTTGGCAGGGCGAAGAGCTTCTTCTGGACCTCTGCCTCCTCATCACTCAGCGCCGCATCCTTCTTGGTCCGCTTGGGCAGACCATCCTTTGCCCAAACCGTCGGTATCAACCACGGCGCAGGGGCCCGGATGAGGAAGTACTTCTCCTTCCAATGTTTGATCGAGTCCGGATTCTCGATCAGTTTCACGCCCGTCCGGGGCGAAAGATAGAACCTCTGCTCGTCTTTCCTTGGTTGACAGGGTCGATAGAGACTCCGAAAAAGGAACATACTCGGCTGAGCGCCGACCTCTTGGCATCGAAGGACGAAGGCCATGACGTGCCTCCATGTGTTCGGCATCAGCTGGGCGGGGCTCAAGCCGTACCACGTCAAGACCTCGACCACGAACGGGTGGAGAGGAAAGCGGAGCCCGGCGATCAAGGAGTCGACGGGAAAGACACACATATCCGAGGAAGACTTCGTGTTCGCTCGGAAACCGGGCCCAGGAAGAAGTAGACCGTAGTCGGCAGGGATCCGGAAACCCTCTCGGATCAAGTGAAGGTCGGCCTCCGTAAGAGTCGAGATGGTATGATCCACCTCGGACAACTCCCTTGGCTCATTCTCCTCCACCAATGGGGCCGTGCCTTGGGTCACTTTCTCCAAGACGTCCTCGGCATAGTCCCGTACACCTCCCACGCTCGACGGAACAATGGGCTGCCGACCGAACGCTCCCGCCATCTTCGGCGTTTCTACGATCGTGACCACGGCCTTCCCCTCCCGGGACACCGCCGCAACCTCTTTAGGCAGCTCGGCCACTTCGCCCTCTCTGTCCGGACGAACGACATTCTGATCGCTCGGCTCCACTACCTCCTTCCCTTTATCCCCTCGGCCAACGGCTTGCTCCGAGGCGGGGGTCTCATCCGTGATCTTAACCATTTTTTCTAAAAGAGAAGGGAAAGAGACTGACCTTGAAGTGATAGGTACGGTCGGAAAGTTCGCCGAAGACAAGGCACGCTACCGCGACAGCTAGCAACGCCACCAGAGAGCAGAAAAATTCGAAGGCAAAGTAAAAATCGAAGAGAGAGAGTAAAAGTGAAAAGTGAGACTTGGTCTAAGGGGGGGTGAAGATTTATAGTAAAAGGGAACGTCCCTTGGACTTCCAAACGAAAGAATGCGACTTTTGGGCTGCTCTCGAAACGTCGCGAAGGCCCAATACAACTGTCTTCTTCGCCAAGTAAACTAGCTCGGCGCCAGGGGATCTGAATCCGAACTACACGCAATCCGAACAACCCATCAACAGAGTCCGGTCGGTATCCGAGCAAGTGCCCTCCCGAGCTTGCAAACGGAGCAAACTCACTTTCTCCTCAACTTTCGCGCCTGATCTCGATCAGACGGCCCAGATCTCGCCGAGAACACTAGACGACAAGATAGTGTTTTCTTGAGAAATGTGCCCGTCTGGAGATGCGCGCCATCATCAACGGCTCAGGTTACGCCACGTCGCTCGGACGATCGAACCTTCGGACGCCCCACCTATGTCTAGAGAAGCCAAAAAAAGTTTTGATTCGAAGTTTTAAGGCACCGCCCTCGGCGGGCCCCCCGGGCCCCACGTCTCGGTCAGCATTTCGCCGACCCGCGAGGCCCAGTTGAAAGCAGATCAACACTCAGAGATCGGGAGAAGCGCATCATTCCGAGCTAGTTGATTGTAACTGGAAGGCTCGGCCCGGCAGAGGACTCTGGCGACAGAGCCTTCACAGTTGCAAACAACAAGATCAAAACGCCCTTTGCTTCTTCCCCATCAATCTCACCGATCGTCCTTCCAAACGAACTCACCCCTCGGATTCGGACATGGATCATCACCTCTCCCACCCTGATCTCTGCCGACTCTGACACCCGCTACGGAGCAAACAGAGTAGGCAGAAGATCTTGGTGGAAGAACGACCACCCGTCCTTTGGAAGTGACTCGCCCCTCGGGTCCGGACTACGGTCGTCACCTCTACTGTCTTATTCTCTCCCGCTCCCGACATCCCCTTTGGAGCAGTGAGGAACGGGAAAAGAACAAGACAACAGAGTGACCACCTGTCCTTCCGAAGTAACTCATCCCTCGGATCCGGACTTCGGTCGTCACCACTACTGCCTCGTTCCCCCCCCCCCCCCCCGCTCCTGACATCCACTTTGGGGCCGTCAGGAACGAGAGAAGACGAAGGCAAGAGAGCAACCACCCCTTCGGACCTCGAGAGATAAGTTACCCTAGGCCTATGCCTCCGAGGTTGAACACTCTACTTTGTTGCGATTGAAATAACAGAGGGAGTGGAGTACTTATAGCCTGACCTCCAAGAACCAGCCATTATGACCCTCAGAAGATGGAACGCCACGCATTAATTGAAGGAGTTATCCTTAATGACCTGGGGAAGGGGGAACGCCGCACAAACCCCGGGGCTCCATTAATGTCCTTGGAAATAGAATCATCTAGAGACAGTTCGCGCCACATCGCTCGGATTGGCCGGGACCCCCTCTCACCGGTCGGCGACCGAGCAAGTGCCTTTCCGAGCTCGCAAACGGAGAGAACTCACTTTCTCCTCAAAAATCGCACCTGATCTCGATCAGATGGTCCAGATCTCGCCGAGGACACTAAACGACAAGATAGTGTTTTCTTGAGAAATGTGCCCGTCTTGAGATGCGCGCCGCCATCCGACGGCTCAGATTGCGCCACGTCGCTCGGGTTTGCCGAGACCCCCTCTATCCTGTCGGAGGACGAGCAAGTGCCTTTCCGAGCTCGCAAACGGAGAAAACTCACTTTCTCCTAAAAAATCGCGCCTGATCTCGATCAGACGGCCCAGATCTCGCCGAGGACACTAAACGACAAGATAGTGTTTTCTTGAGAAATGTGCCCGTCTTGAGATGCGCGCCGCCATCCGACGGCTCAGATTGCGCCACGTCGCTCGGGTTTGCCGAGACCCCTTCTATCCGGTCGGAGGACGAGCAAGTGCCTTTCCGAGCTCGCAAACGGAGAAAACTCACTTTCTCCTCAGAAATCGCGCCTGATCTCGATCAGACGGCCCAGATCTCGCCGAGAACACTAAACGACAAGATAGTGTTTTCTTGAGAAACGTGCCCGTCTTGAGATGAGCGCCGCCATCCGACGGCTCAGATTGCGCCACGTCGCTCGGATTTGCCGAGACCCCCTGCTCGGTCGGCAGCCGAGCAAGTGCCTTTCCGAGCTCGTAAACGGAGAAAACTCACTTTCTCCTCAGAAATCGTGCCTGATCTCGATCAGACGGCCCAGATCTCGCCGAGAACACTAAACGACAAGATAGTGTTTTCTTGAGAAACGTGCCCATCTTGAGATGAGTGCCGCCATCCGACGGCTCAGATTGCGCCACGTCGCTCGGATTTGCCGAGACCCCCTGCTCGGTCGGCAGCCGAGCAAGTGCCTTTCCGAGCTCGTAAACGGAGAAAACTCACTTTCTCCTCAGAAATCGCTCCTGATCTCAATCAGACGGCCCAGATCTCGCCGAGAACACTAAACGACAAGATAGTATTTTCTTGAGAAACGTGCCCGTCTTGAGATGAGCGCCACCATCCGACGGCTCAGATTGCGCCACGTCGCTCGGATTTGCCGAGACCCCCTGCTCGGTCGGCAGTCGAGCAAGTGCCTTTCCGAGCTCGTAAACGGAGAAAAAAGACACCGAGCTACTACGACCATTGGATCTCCCAGAAGTTCGTGCTCTTGATGATGAACGATCCAGATTATGCCACGTGCACTAAAAGACAAGATAGCGTTCTCTTGGGATTCACACCATCATCCGACGGCTCAGATTGCGCCACGTCGCTCGGCCTGCCGAGACCCCCTGTCTTCGGTCGGCAGCCGAGCAAGTGCCATTCCGAGCTCGTAAACAGAGAAAAAAGCTCCCGAGCGATGACAGCCGTCAGATCTTTCCGAAATTCGTGCTTGTCCATGATCAACGGCCCAGACCGAGCCACGTCATTAATCGGTATTTAAATCGTTTTTTATTTATTTAAATCGTTTTATTTATTTAAAAATTGCGAAAAAATTGCTAAAAATTCGGGAAAATTAACTAAAAATTCTGGAAAATAATTGAAAATTCGGGAGCACGTTTTTGAACTCCTGAACGAACAATTATTACCTAGAATGTACTGTTAAGACCCCCAAACGATTAGCAAATGCATCGCGAGATTAAATAAATACTTCGAAAAAATAGATAAAAGACCGTCAAATACACGAAATAGCTAGAGAACAGCACGCAGCATCAAAAATTGCCTCACTACCCCCTTCGAGACTCAAAACCCTCCATTTGGACTCCGATACAACTCCACTAGCCACCGAAACAGTTAAACTACTCCTCAAAGGCTGATCACACTCAACCTTTAGGAGTGGGGGGCTCGTGATATGGCTAAAAATGGGGTTAAATCGGAACCGTCCAGATCGAGCACGAATCTTGATACTCGGGGGTAAAAAGGTAATTTCACATACAGATGGATCCAAAACGGGTATTGGGTCTCCTTCTCACGAAACCAATAACCCGCGAACGGATCCACCATAACTGGGCACGGGTTCCAACCCGATACAAACCCAGATCACCAAGAGGAGAATCAGGGCCATTGATTTGACTAAATCAATTCAGCAGGCCTGACTTGCTCCCACCGGGAATCAAGGGCTAATTTCCCAAAACAGAATAGGAGGATTTCCCTCCTGGCTGTTAGGCAGGAAATCAGGCCTCTAACCGTTCCAATGGCGACTATAAATACTACCCCTCTGCCACCATGACCAGGTTAATCACTTCTTCACCACTTTTAAGCTCTTTTTTAATCTCTTCTGATTACTGACAAGAGCATCAGAGGGTGCGTCGCCGGAATCAACCCCGGTGTTTCGCACTTCCTTGCAGGTCGCGGTCGGAACAAGAAGGCTGAGTCTACTGTTCAGGTTGTTCTCGGACTCACAAATTCTATCTATTTACCCCCACACCGAAATCAGCGGTAACAACTAGGTATGCTTGTATACTATATTCCAGATTAATATAGTATATGGAATGCAACTTCCATAGAAGTTTGAGAATAAATGAGGGCATAATTCCTAATTTGGCCACCAAGTACTCAGAAGTGTCATTTTTTGCTTCATGGGAAATTGAGGAGGATGTTGCTCATTGTATTAAATTGGCATGACCAAAGTTAAGAAGTTAATCTCTAGAAGATAAAGTAGAGGTCGATAATGTGGTTGATGTGGATGATGAGCTGGTAATAAAATGAGGGAGATCCACCAAATTTTTTCTATTTGAAAAACATCGTCTCCTCTTCTATTTTTCAAGTGGATGGCATGGTGCAGGCCATGCTCAGATATTTCCATAACCCTCTCTTTTGATGGGGATTCCTTGGATAATCTCTAGAAGATTTAGAGGTCGATAATGTATGATTTGAAACTTATGTTTCATGTTAGTGCAGCTTCACGAGTTGCTTTTTTGTCTTTTGTCTGAATTTGATGTAACTGAAGTTGCACACTATGATTTTTTTATATAGGAGCGACTAGTGATGGAAATTTTATTATCTAAACTTTATATACAATTATATCATGATGTTTAGATGAGTATCATTTTCTAAGATAATGTTCAAGCTTGTTGCTTGGGTTTGAAAATGAGATTGTTCTTTGTCATTGGTTTTAAGTGATGATGAGATGGATTATGTAACTGAAGTTGCATACTATGAATTACAGAGGAGTGACTGGTGATGAAATAATCCTGTTTGAACTTATATTGTGGTTTCAATTGACAGTTATCTCATGAGTATTATAAAAGTATAAGTTTCATCTCAATTACTATCTTGTTTGCCTGAATTTGACTAGTGATGAAATAATCTTTGTAACTCAATATTTTGAACTCCATATTTTGGTTATGAATGTGATGAGATTACATTATTATGTGTAACACCTGTTTTTTTTTATTCCTCGATTATTTGGTTTAAATTATTTTTAAAATATGTTTCTGAGTATATTTACCCCTATTAATTGATTTTATTAGTATTAGAATGATTAAATTGATATTTTGGGGTAAACGGGAAAAATTGAAAATATAGGAGTTTTGATATGAGTTTTCTCGGAGGAGACGAATCCGATTTGACCCGAAATTTTTCTGGGGCATTTGTACATTATAGGGGTTTAAAATTTTCGAGTTATTAAATTATAGTTTGAAGTTGAAAGTATTTTTCTGAAATATTGCGATATTCGTCTATATACATATTTATATGTATTGCTATCGTTCGTAACTATTGATTTTGATTACAATTATGCATATTATGCAATATTATTCTTATATATATATATTCTTTAATTAATTTAGTTATTTGGTAGAGTTTATTTAATTGGAGTTCATGTTGAAAGAAGAACTTAGGACATAAAAGTAAAGGAAAAGTCTAAGAGGGGTCTATATACAATTTTCCCTTTTTTTTAATTTCTTTCCTTCCTTCTTCCCCTTCACGTCCAGACCCTCCCCCCCAATTCCTTCCTTTCCTTCTTCTTTCGGCCGGAAACCCATTCAAGACCCAAATTTTAGGGTTTTCCAATACCCATCAAATCTCCACCAATTTTCAAATAATTTTTAGGGTTTTATCTAATTAAAGGGTGTTCTTTTACGTGGTGGTGTCGGTTTTTCGAGAAAGTTTCAAGAAGGTACATTAAATTGTATGATAGTTTGTTAGATTATATGCTTTTCATTTCTTTAACTACAAATTGATGTAGGAAGATGGATAGAGCATATAATACGTGTTAGGAGTTAGAATTTTTACATATCATGGTGAAATTGTGAAGTGGTAATTTTGGCATAAAGCCAAATTTTAGGGTATGTGAAGTTGGGTAAGAAATTTGATTCTAGTGAGTTTAGAAAATGCATAGGAGATTGTGGAGTAGTGTGGAAGTGTTAATATGAGCTTAGGATGATTTTTATAGACTTAGAATTTAGTGAAAATGATTGAGAATGAATGTATAATTTATATGCACGCCGGGTGTTCGGTGGAATGCCCGAGCGAGACTGAGGTGAGAATTTGTTACCTTCGGATGTGTAATTGAGTCTTATTATTAGTGGTAATCCCTAATTTGAGATATTAGGAAAAAGAGATTAAAGAAATTAGGAGATAGAGAATTTTCATAATAGGAAGCCTCCGATCAATAAGTGAGTTTTTGCATTGGGATCCGAATTTAAAATCTGTCGATGTAGCTCGGCTACATATGTCATTTGTGACGCGTAGGTGAAGACGGATTCGAATTTGGAGGTCCGTAGGTCGAGTTTTGAGTTTTATGCTAATCGGTTCTTTAATTTTCCAATTAGGTGGAAAAAGCCGAACTTCGACTGGCTATCGGGCAGACGTGGAACATCGTTTGCTCGATCCGTCAGGTGAGTATGTGTATCTATAAATATTTTATATTGTGGTCAAATTTCGTGGCTTTCTGATATATCTTGTAGAAGTTATGCCAAAAATTGATTTTCAATGAAAATACGAATTTTTAAGGATCCGAAAATGGATTTTTGAGATATTTGGTGAAATTAACTATTTTAAGTATATGAAACCTATATTATGGGTTAATGTGATATGTTGATGTATAAAAACTAAATTTATTAAATTGTTTATGCATATTTTTACCCCGTGCATGTTTTTGGGGATATGTGCAGGTATAGGTGAGTTGTAAGGTGGTGCCTTGTGTATAGGCTAACATGCTATGGATAGATGTTATGAGATGTAATTAGATGAAATTAGTGATTGTGGTCATATTTTGGAGACTCGTGTGTATATATAGTGCATGTTTTATGCTTATTTTGGGGCATATAGGCCCTTATAGGTGATTTTACTTACATAGAGCATGGTGTATGAGCTAGCATGCTACGATTGGTTGTTATGGAGTTCAGTTAGATGAAATAAGTGACTGTGGTCCTTTATCTTGAAAACCCACAAGTCTGATGTATGTTTGTGATATACATATAGATGATAATGACTGGTGATGTGATAAAGTATATGTTTGTATTCAAATTGTGTTCGAAATAAATTAATGGGTAATAATATGCTATTATAATGTGATGAATTATACGTTTTGATACTCTTACGATATGGAATAACATAATGTAGTTCTTTTATTAATATTATAACTTGGTGTAGGCCTATATATGATACAATGAGGTAATGAATAATATTGTATTCTTACTGTGGGTTGTTATGGCAAAATAAATATCTTAGCGCATTAATATTATGCAATAATATGATATGATGGTTTATATATTGAATGACAGGGTGTATGCATAATGTGGTATAATGGTGTTGCCGCTAAATTTGGTGTGGGAACAAATAGATAGTATTTGTGGATTCTTAGGGAAACTGAATAGTAAACCTGTGTACCTGTTCCGTCGGAGTTTGACGCTGACTCCTGCCGTACACCTACAAAAAGTGCGAGACACCGGGGTTGTTCTCGGCGACGCACCCTCCGACGCTCAAGTTAGTAATCAGGGATGATTATGAAAGAGCGCAAAAACTAGCAAAAAATTGATTACCTCTTAATGGAGATGGATGGGGGGTATTTATAGGCGTCTTAGGGATCAGATTAGGAATGTAATCCCCGTGATCTGATAAGGAATATACTCCTTGTAAACAGATTAGGAATGTAATCCCTAATTCCCAGTGGAAGGATAGAATGAATTAGGACCGTTGATTAGGATTTAATCAGAAACCCTAATTCTATCCCTCTGGATCGGGCTTTCTGCTGGTTGAAACCCGCACCCGATTTGAGGCGGATCCGTTCGAGGGTTATTGGATCTTTGACGAAGAGATCCAGTACCCATCTCAGACCCATTGGTAGGTGAAATTACCGTTTTACCCCTGGGCTTCAAGATTCGTGCCCGATTTGGACGGTTCCGATTAAACCCCATTTTTAGCCATATCACGAGCCCCCCACTCCCGAAGACTGAGCTTGATCAGCCTTTGAGGAGTAGTTTTACTGTTTTAATGGCTAGTGGAGTTGTATCGGAGCCCAAATGGAAGGTTTTGAATCTTGAAGGAGGTAGTGTGGTGATTTTTCAAGTGGATTGACCTCTGAGTCGCTCCTGAGCTCTCATGGTCATGTGGCGTTCTCGTGGGAATATCCTTTTAACTTTGCGAAGTGTCAATTCGTCGTCCGGGGATCTTAGAAGATTGTTCTTGGCAATAATCGCTTGTTTGGGGACTAGAAAATGTTTCCCCACCTCTACAATTGCTTTCTAGGAGTTTTTCCTTAATTTCCCGAATTTTTAATTGTTTTTTCGCGATCTCTTGGTGGACGGCTCGGCTGTTTTCCTTCGTAGTGTGGCCTACATGCTTGTTTCACACTTCCGACCCCTTCCAGCGCTCGTTGCCCAGGAGGCCGAGGTCTGTAGGTGGTTCGGCACCTCTTTCCGAAGAGGAGAGGGACCTCGGCTAGGTTGTGAGTGCTGAGAGGGAGTTCGGCGAAGTCCGAGGTCCAATCTTTCCATGTAATAGGGTCGGTGCCAAGAGCGCTTGGCAGCTGGTGCCGAACCCCAACTTTTCCCCGTAACGGGGTCGGTGTCAAGAGCGCTCGGCAGCTGGTGTCGAACCCCAATTTTTTTCCGTAACAGGGTCGGTGTCAAGAGCGCTCGGCAGCTGGTGCCGAACCCCAATTTTTCCCCGTAACGGGGTCGGTGTCAAGAACGCTCGGCAGCTGGTGCCGAACCCCAATTTTTTCCCGTGACGGGGTCGGTGTCAAGAGCGCTCGGCAGCTGGTGCCGTACCCCAATTTTTCCCCGTAACAGGGTCGGTGTCAAGAGCGCTCGGCAGCTGGTGCTGAACCCCAATTTTTTTCCGTAACGGGGCCGGTGTCAAGAACGCTCGGTAGCTGGTGCCGAATCCCAATTTTTCCCCGTAACGGGGTCGGTGTCAAGAGCGCTCGACAGCTGGTGCCGAACCCCAATTTTCCCCGTAACGGGGTCGGTGTCAAGAACGCTCGGCAGCTGGTGCCAAACCCCAATTTTTCCCCATAACGGGGTCGGTGTCAAGAGCGCTCGGCAGCTGGTGCCGAACCCCAATTTTTCTCCGTAACGGGGTCGGTGTCAAGAGCTCTCGACAGCTGGTGCCGAACCCCAATTTTTCCCCGTAACGGGGTCGGTGTCAAGAACGCTTGGCAGCTGGTGCTGAGGTCCAATTTCTCCCTATAACGGGGTCGGTGTCAAGAACGCTCGGCAGCTGGTGCCGAGGTCCAACTTTTCCCTGTAACAGGATCGGTGTCAATAGCGCTCGGTAGATGGTGCCGAGGTCCAACTTTTCCCTGTAATAGGGTCGGTGTCAAGAGCGCTCGGCAGCCGGTGCCGAGGCCCAAGACTTGGCATTTTTGGCGTAGGATGCACTGCGGAGTTGGTGGCTTCTGCACAGCTAGCAGACGTGGCAGTCATTAAATGTGATGGCTTCTGAACTTCTGACAGCTCTGACGGATGAGATGCTCATTTAATGCTGTGACCTCTGAGCTTCTGTCAGATGGGACAGTAATTAATGCGGTGTATGGCTTGGCATGGTAAACAAGGCGACGATTGAGGTCGCTTTTGTCGTTTTGTGTGAATGGGCCGGTAGTACAGGCCCATTAACCTCGTTTGGCGCGCCTCTCTCTATAAAACCTTACCCCCCCTCTCATTTTTCACTTCTCTTCTCTTTTGCTCAGGCGATCTTTTGTGCTAAGCGAGTGTTTCCGGTGGTCGACGTTCGTTTTCTAGTGAAGTTTCCGGCAGCTAATCTTTTAAGGTAACTTATACTCAGTTTACTTCATAAACTATGTCTCTTGCTTCTGTCTCCGAGTCGACCTCTTGGTCCGAGCCCTCCCTTGAAGTTGTCGAAGATCGTACTCCAAACAAGGGCAAGAAGGTGTTCGGCAAAGATTCAATTGTGGAGGATCCGAAGCGTATGGGGGAGTTCGGAAGATTGCCGGGGCAGCTGACTGGGCTTCACAGAGTTCGGGAGCTTCTGGAGGATCAAGTCGAGCGAATTGTTCACGGGAGGGGGAGGTCCTTCGAGAAGAATGCAGCGAGGGAGACGACGGAGGCGGACGAGACGGTGTCGATCCTTCGCGAAGAGGACTTGGGAGTGATCCAGGACTGTTTCCAGATCCCGGAGGAGTACAAGCTTATGCTGTCGGGTCCCGGGGTTAGGGCCAACTCGCCGCTGCCAGTGACCATGTGTTGCTGGCCGGTTGACGCCTTTATCGCCGGGCTCGGCTACCTCTCCATCCGTTCGCTATCCTCGTCCTGAGTTGGTTCGGGGTCAGCCCCATCCAACTCTTGCCGAACGCATGGAGAGTCACAAACAGCTTCGTACTTCACTGCCAAGCCGCTGGGATCGAGCCGGAGCTGAACGTGCTTCGGACGATCTATCGGCTACACCAAGGGAATAAGTCGGAGTACCAATACTATTTGGCTCTGAGGCATGGCGGCAGGCTCGTCATATGCCCCGACTCCATCAAGCACTGGCATGAAAAGTTCTTGATAGTGCGGAGTCCGGAGGCCTGGCCGATCCCTTCCGGTTGGGTGGAAGGGGTGCCGAAGAGGGTGAGGGCGCTGCCCAAGCTTCGTCCTGAAGAAGAAGAGGCAGTCCGGACACTTCTCGATCGGTCAAAGTACGATTGGAAGGAGCTGACCGAAGACATCTTGTTCAAGGGAGGGCTCTGCCGCATAGATCCCAGTACGCGGCTTCTTTTATGCTTTGTTTTTCATATTTTATTTTGCACGAGTTGTATAGCGCTAACAAACTTTGTCTTTAATGCAGAGGCGATGGACTACGACGCGGTGCTAGCTTTGAGGGCAGGCCTCGCCAGTAAGGCGCCGAAGAAGCGCAAGAGGGTGGCCACCAAGTTGCCGACCCCAAAGACTCCGAGGGTCACAGAGACGATCGAGGAGACGGAGACCCTCAGTAGCCCGGTCGTTGCCGGTGGCGGTGCCTCGGCATCAAATGCGGTCGGCGAGTTCCCCATCGCCGCAGCCCTCGGGATGACGACGCCGCCGCTGTCAGTGGCGGCCGAGGAGCTCCTGACAGAGGAGCACAGGAGGATCCATATTTCGGACTGGCAAGTTCGGAAGCATGATGGATTCCTCGGCAATTCCTTGGCGAGCATGCAGGCCGTCAAGCATCTGGCGACGCCGAAGGATCGCGCCGCCATGGAGGCCGGGCAAGAGGGTGACGATGTCATCGAGATCGCTTGCTCGGCCATTTCGGTAAGTATTGGATTTTTGCCGTCATTGACTTTCTTTAGCTATAATTCTTCTAACTCTTTTGGTTCTTCTTTCCTTGTCGCAGATCATTGTCCATTTTGGACACCTCACCGAGAGGCTGGCGGCTCTGGAAAAGGAGCTGAAGCAGGAGTCCGACCAGACTCGGAAAGAGAAAGCTCGGATGGGGAACGAGCTCGACAAGGTCAGGGTCGAGTTTGAAGGGAAGGCGGCGAGGGTCGAGTTCCTCGAGGCTCAGGTCGCGAAGTTGGAGGGCGATCTTCTCCGCCAGAAGGAGGAGGCGGCCAAGCAGTTGGCCGAAGCTGAAGAGGCCAAGGCGGCGGGGGCGAAGGCGGCAGAGGACACGACCCTGGCGAAGGCGCAGGGTTTCCTCGCCCAGAACATGGCCAAAGCTTATACCGAAGCCATCGCCCGGGTGACGAAGACGTACCCTGACATGGACGTCTCGGGATGGAGACTGTTCCCGAGCCACGTCGAGGGCTTCGACCCCGAATCTGAGGGGGAAGAAGAAGAAAAGGCGAGGACGAAGTAGAAACTGAAGTCGAAGTCATCGCCGACGCTCCGGATTCAGTGGTAACCCCGCTGGCAGCGGTGCCGCCTTCAGAGACGTCGACCCCCACCCACTCTCGCCGCCCTGGGAAAGAGGTCGCGCCCTGACTCCGCTCGTTTTTTCTTCTTTTTCTTTCTTTTTTGTAACGCCTAATCGCGGACTGGCCACCGCTTTTTTGTTATGAATGAAAAACATTATCTTTTTGGGTTCGGCTCTATGTCTCTATCTTTTCCCAACGATTCTTGAAAATCTGTTTGAAATTTTTTTGAAGTGTAGGGCTTCGGCAGTGCGTTTAAAAATTTGTTGTTTGTCTCGACCTCTTTTCAGCTTGTGGTGGTAACTCAGGACGTCGAGCCCACTCGCTCGGATGACAACGCTCGGGCCGAGGCTGGCTTAGGGGCGACGAGGCTGTGCTTGCAGAGGTGCCGAGAGCGGCTCTATGAAGTCGAGCTGGGATTGCACCGAGCCGAAAGCGAGTGGAACCATCTTCAACTCATCCTAGGTCGGCGAGACATCGAGATCCGGCGTCTAGAGAGCAGGATCGCCGAGATGACCCCCTTAGGAGAGGACGAGGGTTCGTCGACTGCATATAGCTACGGCCTTCGGATCAAGTGCATTCGCCACACCTTATCCAAGATAACAGCGGAGAGGGACGATCTGCTTTCTGAGATCCGCCACCTGCAAACAGTAGAGGCGGAACTTCGGACGGAGGGAGAGGGTTTGACGGCCGAGGTGGCCAAACTGACGACCGAACAGGACGAACTGACGGCCGAGGTCGACGCGCTGAAGAGAGCCACGGTGGATAAGAGCATCGAAGTCACCCACCTTCGCCATCTTATCGCGAGTCGCTCCGGAGTCCCGAGCTCCGCGATACCTCCTCGCTTCGAAGTCAATGTCAAAGATGACTCGTTGCGAGACCGGATCTCAGAGCTGGAGGCGGAGGTGGCTCGTCTCAAACCGCGTTCGGGGCCGATCAATGTGAGGAGCACTTCGTGTACTCGCGCGGAGAGTGATCGGGGCATCACGTTTTACGAGATGGCGACCCGTCCGCCCCTCGGCCATCCTAGCCTGGGGGATGCGCAAAGCTCGGTGGCCATTTCGTCGAGCGGGGCTTCCGTCGGTGCGGCAGCTAGGAGCAGTGCCGAGGACACGTCCCAATTCGCTGGTTTGGGGTCGGGCTCCGGAGGCAAATGCCGTCGACCTCAAGTGTCCTTGAAGAGGAACATCCCTGCGCCACGGAGGCATTGATGATCGTTTTTGAAGCCTTTGTATTTAGTCCAAGTGTAGAGGGTCGGCATTGTAATTTTTGCTCTTTAAGGCCTTGTAATCTTGTTGTACGGAAGAGTCGCTTTGTACTGCATCCCAATTATTAATAATATTTCTTTCTCGAACTTGCATGTTCTTTGTAGCTCTGTGTAGTCGTTTTGTTTGTGACTGTGTTCATCGTGCCGAGGTCCCTGCGCCGGCCTTTTGCTTGTTCGGGGATCGGCGACGTGAGTGTTCGGCCAGTGGTGCCGAGTCGCCGATCTTGCGAACTTGCGAGATGAGCCAAATCTCACGTAACAGTGAGCTCGCGGGGCGCGTTTGAGCCAAGTGTTGGACTCCGGGCCTTTGTTAGAGTGGTTCGACGGTTGTGGGAGCGATTTCGAATGGCGAGCTACCTATAGCTCGCTTAGAAGCGAACTTGCGAAGTAGAATCGAGCCAAGTGTTGGACTCCGAACCATTGTTAGATTAGTTCAACGGTTGTGGGAGCAATTCCGAATGGCGAACTACTTCTAGCTCGCTTAGGTTTGAACTTGCGAAGTAGAATCGAGCCAAGTGCTGGACTCCGAACCATCATTAGTTTAGTTCAACGGCTGTGGGAGCAATTCCGAATGGCGAACTACTTCTAGCTCGCTTAGGAGCGAACTTGCGAAGTAGAATCGAGCCAAGTGTTGGACTCCGAACCATCGTTAGTTTAGTTCAACGGCTGTGGGAGCAATTCCGAATGTCGAACTACTTCTAGCTCATTTAAGAGCGAACTTGCGAAGTAGAATCAAGCCAAGTGTTGAACTCCGAACCATCGTTAGTTTAGTTCAACGGCTGTGGGAGCAATTCCGAATGGCGAACTACTTCTAGCTCGCTTAGGAGCGAACTTGCGAAGTAGAATCGAGCTAAGTGTTGGACTCCGAACCATCGTTAGATTAGTTCAACGGCTGTGGGAGCAATTCCGAATGGCGAACTACTTCTAGCTCGCTTAGGAGCGAACTTGCGAAGTAGAATCGAGCCAAGTGTTGGACTCCAAACCATCGTTAGATTAGTTCAACGGCTGTGGGAGCAATTCCGAATGGCGAACTACTTCTAGCTCGCTTAAGAGCGAACTTGCGAAGTAGAATCGAGCCAAGTGTTGGACTCTGAACCATCGTTAGATTAGTTCAACGGCTGTGGGAGCAATTCCGAATGGCGAACTACTTCTAGCTCGCTTAAGAGCGAACTTGCGAAGTAGAATCGAGCCAAGTGTTGGACTCCGAACCATCGTTAGTTTAGTTCAACGGCTGTGGGAGCAATTCCGAATGGCGAACTACTTCTAGCTCGCTTAAGAGCGAACTTGCGAAGTAGAATCGAGCCAAATGTTGGAGCAATTCATGTTTGGGAGGGGAACTCTTAAATGATCAAAAAAGCATAATAAGGTTTTTTGCCTTAAATGGTTGCAATATTAAATTACTGAACAGTCTATATGTATACTGACCAGTTATATTCTGATGTAACAATTCTTTACAAAATCCGTCATATTGATCGATTCATTTTATTGGTTTCGTAGGTACATGAAGCTGAGACTGGATAGACTTGTAGCTGAATGTTTCGAAGCAGACAGTTTTGAGGAGTATGTAGACTTTGTTAGTATGTAGTATGTAGTATGTATGTAGTATGTAGTAGTGATAGACTTTGTTAGACTGGATAGACTTGTAGCTGGATAGACTTTGTTAGTATGTAGTAGTGATAGGAATGAGTGTAAGTTGTTAATTCGACAGAAATTCTATGTAATGCTTGAGCTTAGTGTAATGGATCATTTTTGTGCGTGTTTGATATTGGTTTTATACATCTGGGTTTTGCTTTTATGTTCTTGCAGTTCATCAGAATAAATCCTGACTGATTATATGTATACTCTGAGAAATTTACTGATCACTGGATATATTTGTTTGTCGATAACCAGACAATCAATCAAATTTATGAACCTGCAGCAAATTCTGTTTTGCATGTACACTAACAAGTATCTTTTGTTCAAGATTGCGATCTATATATGTGACGGTCAATCTCACTAGCACGAGATTGACATACAATGTGATCAAAACAATGTTGTGTGTAGGCATGTAGGCAATGTTGCAGAACTGAATTGTTGACATGTAGGCAATGTTGCAGAACTGAATTACTATCTTACTCAGCAAGAACATTTCGAGGCAAAGTACCCAATACACAGAAACATACAAATGCTTTCAAAAGCTTAACAACTTTCATAAACAACATAACATCTAAGAAAATATAGAATTTTTTCCCAAAATGACCCTTTTTGTAAAAGTATTGCCACAAACGACCTGTTTTTTTTTTATTTCCACAAACGCCCTACTCGCTTTTTGAGAAAGCGTGTTTGGTACAAACCCTCGCGCTTTTTCAAAAAGCGAGTCTTGGGTTTCAGAAAATTGGAAACCTAAGACTCGCTTTTCGAAAAAGCGGGATAGTTTGTACTAAACTCGCTTTTTCCAAAAGCGAGTCTTGGGTTTCTTTGCCCAGCAACACTCGCTTTTTGAAAAAGCGGGGGTAATTATACCACACTCGCTTTTTCAAAAAGCGAGTGTCGATTGGGACTTAAACCCCCGCCCCCAAAACAGATCTCACTTCTTCTCTCTATTCTTTCTCTTCCTCTTCGTTCGCGAAACCCTAACCCATCTCTCATCTCAAATTCGTCAAAATACCCTCATATTTTGTTGAATAACCCACAAAATTGCTTTGGACAACTTAAACCCATCTTCCGTTAGAGGTTTAATTTGTTGGAATTTGGGTATACTTCAAAAGGGAAGCAACTTTATTGTGAAGGTATGTTGTTTATTTCCCCATTATTTTGTTAATTTAAATAGGTTTTCTTTATGGGTTGATAATAACTCGATTATTGGTATAAATTAACGTAGGTATGGATTTGGAGATTCCTATTTGGTTATATTTTGGTGGTGAAATAATTCGTGATCCAAAGATTGGTTGTTCTTATAGTCATTTGGATCCGGAAATAGTTTGGGTGCCCTGTACCATCACATTTGAAGAATTAGTTGGAAAAATCTATGAAGTTACTAATTGGGATAGGAATGAATGGAATTTGAAAATTTTAGCTCGATACGCAGCAGGAAGAGGAGATGGTCAGTATTTTATGACAGTTCCCGTACCTACTGATAATGCGCTGAAGTCATTGATTGCTAGGACATTTGATCCCAATTGTGCTTGGTCTGTAGTAGAGTTATATATTCAGCAAATCCGAGTTGTCAATGCCCAGCCACATGATATCCCCAGTGCAAGCTTCATACGGGTAGTACCTACACAGGAGTCGAGGCCTATCCCCGATCAATCATCACAACCAAATCCGATATCCTCACAAGAAAACACCTTCGCCCATGCTCCAATTCCGGATTCTGTAAATGTTGAGCTGCCACGCCAACCTAGCCCGGTTCCTGACTCTGTTCCAAATAACAGCATGTTTGAACTCTTTGAAAATGCAGTCTGTAACAACAGCTTATTAGAAGATGATGAAGAAGATGAAGAAACAGACGATGAAGATGTTGATAGTGGTGACACTGATGACGTAGACGATGATGAAGATGTTGACAGTGGTGCAAATGTAAATCCCGGAAGCTAAAGATAATTGAAATGCAAATACAACTCACAAAAAGTCACAAATTATAGGTGGAGATATTACTAAATTAAAAAATCTACAACTCACAAAATCTATAGGTGGAGATATTATGCTAATTTTACTCAAAACATCTACAACTCACAAATACAACTCACATATCCTAAATTCAAATAGTTGGTCTGTGAATTGCAGTAAATATATAATTAGAATTGCAGTAAATTTCTCCTGATCACAAATCCCAAACTCACAACTCACAAATACAACTCACAAATACAACTCACATATGCACAAATCTACAATTCTTGATTTAAGTAAATTCAAAAATTGAGTTCTAGAATCGTTCAAATCCCAAATTATACTTTCACAAAATCACATATGCACAATTGTACTTTTACTCACATATGCACATATGCACAAATACTACACAAATTCTAGAACACACCACCACATATTACTCATATATGCACATATGCACAAATACTACACAAAATCTAGAACACAAATACTACACAAGTATATAGAGTTATATACTCAGTCATCACCCAAAATTGATGACTACACAAATTCTACACAAATTCTAGAACACAAATACTACACAAATTCTCAGAAATCGTTCACAAATTCTACACACACCACTACATATTACACACAATATATATACAACATTAGAAAAAATTGAGTTCTAGAAATATACCTCAAGCTTCACGCAAGAATTGAACCACCGCAATCACCACAAACCAAAAAGAACCAGCCCCAAATCGCGAGCGTCACCGACCTCCACCCCTTGTTCTTCAATCCCCCGCAATCACCCAAAATTTCGAAAAGAAACCTCAACCACAAGGTGGGCAACTAGCTTGGGATGAGAAAGCGAAGATTTTAGGAGCTAATCGACGGCTATTTTGATGAAATAGGCGAGAAATCGAAGATTGCGAGCGATGGGTTAGGGTTTGAAAAAGCGAGTCTTCGAGAAGATAGAGAGAAGTGAGATCTGTTTTGGGGGCGGGGGTTTAAGTCCCAATCGACACTCGCTTTTTGAAAAAGCGAGTGTGGTATAATTACCCCCGCTTTTTCAAAAAGCGAGTGTTGCTGGGCAAAGAAACCCAAGACTCGCTTTTGGAAAAAGCGAGTTTAGTACAAACTATCCCGCTTTTTCGAAAAGCGAGTCTTAGGTTTCCAATTTTCTGAAACCCAAGACTCGCTTTTTGAAAAAGCGCGAGGGTTTGTACCAAACACGCTTTCTCAAAAAGCGAGTAGGGCGTTTTTGGAAATAAAAAAAAAAAACAGGTCGTTTGTGGCAATACTTTTGCAAAAAAGGTCATTTTGGGAAAAAATTCGAAAATATAAACCTCAGCTCCAAGTCCAACAGGTCAACCTGATAGTTCAACAACATCAACTGATGCAGATCAAAACAGTACCACAAAAGACATCAATGTACAGAATTCCGAATTAGCCCAAAACAATGAGTTGCTGAGAAAACTTTGCAGAAGGCCACCATTGCTTGAGCTGCCTAAAATATCCACCACAAACGCAGAAACAACCAACCACATCAAGCAAGAAATAAAGCAGCATAACTCCACACAGATAATATATCGTTCAAACATTAAAGAAATTTATACGGTAAAGAAACAACCAAAGCGAAAGAAAGTAATATTGACAAATGCAACGACGATGGGAAATAAATATCACAAGACTAACAAATATTGACATATAAATAACTGGAGTTTTCAAACATCAGTTGCAAAAGCCAATTATAGTTACATCTTACATGCTACACAACACTAATATCAATGGTTGAAACTACAGGGCAGGTAATCCATATTATTGGCCGAACTCCATACATGTTCGTCATAAGGGTTAGCCGCACAATAATAGTACATGCCCAGATTAGAATCTACTCTATCAGAGCTATGAAAATATTACTTTACAACCCCCATCGGGCAATTTTATATCAAACAGCTTTCAAATTCAAGCTTCCGACAAATATTCAAATTGAGCCTCCTCGACTTAAAATGGGGCGTCTCAGGAGCATCTGGACAAGTCTCTGCAATGCCCGTCAACAAAGGAATACCAGTAGGTGTCTTCAAACCATTAGATACACCATCATCAACTCCTTCAGCAATGCTTTCAACCGATATCTCCTTAACCTGATTCGAAACAATCAGTGCAATCACAAAGATCCCGCAATAGATTGGCATCCTCTTCATCTTCATCCAAGACTACAACCTCCACCTTCTCCTCCTCATCAGAGCCACAGCAACAGTCGTCAAAGTGTAGCTGGCTGCGAATGGGGATCCTAGTCTCCCTCACAACCTTCTACAATTTGTACTATCATCCAGTACTGAAATGCTCAGCTAGTTGTAGTTTTTAAATTACCATAAAATTACATATCTGACTGAGGAACTTCTATAGAGGGGAGAGCTAGAGGTGGCTGCACCTACTTATCCAAATAAGAATAAGAAGAGCACCAACAATAATGAGAGAAGAGAAGTTCAACAAATATAATATAAGAAGCAGCATCTTAAATTTGTAAAGTTAACAATTTTAAATTTTAAGGAATAGTCACTACTGATACGACTAAGAACAGATTGCATGACATAGCATCACACAGGTTATGCATAGGTTGTCATCTTGATGGTGATCCAGAGCTCTAGTGAGCATTACATTGAATCTTTGTGTTTCTTGGAATAGCCCCCAATCTAGTGAGCATTACATTGAAAATGAAACTCTCAATAGTTACATGAGCTAATATACCTGATTTTTCCGGAATAAAAGTCTAACAATAAACATGAACAATTATAAAAGAAACAAGATTTGAAATTGAGATTACCTGATAGAAAGATTGTAGCTTTGCTAGGAGGTCGATGCTTCGCTGGACTAACAAAAAACTACAAGAGCAGAATTAAAGCAAACTACAAGAGGATGACCATAGTTCAGCAAGTACAATAAAAATTTAATACTTCATGATATGTAAATATCCAGAGTACCTAAAATGCTTAAAGCAGGAATAAAATTAGGTGTGGAAACTGAAAAAATTGGGAGCAGATGCTTTGAACAATCTTTTGTCAACGATGCAAGAAACACAATTCTAAAGGCAACTGTATGGCTCAGCATCACACTAATTTCTTCACTATTTAGGCTCAGAACTTTTTGAATATCACATTTCATGAAGATTAGGAAATTGTCTGAGGAAGCATAATGAATGCATCACCAATAGTGAAATATACCATGTCCAAACCAATCTCATATTCAGAGAGCCATAATGACTTCTCAGTGATCTCAGTGATCATAATGAAAGACTATTGAAGGATAGAGCCTCAGAAACACAACTCGTATTCAAAGAAGCAGCAGAAGTGTAATGCACCATGACAAAACAAAGTGCAAAACTAAAAGAGACCCAAACTAAGTTCATCATTGCCCAAATTCAGAAAATCTTCAATCCCTAAATTATGAATGAAGCATAACAGTGTAATATCATCACAGTCATAACCAAATTAGGTGCATTAGTGTAATATCACCACATTGTAATCTCATAATGAAGCATAATAGTGTGATTTCATCACTGCCATAGCAAAGATATCAACTTTACCTCTACCCAAGTTGAAATTTTACCTCTACCCAAGTTGGAGATGGAGATGGAGATCAGTTCTCCATGTTTTCGAAGGTCGAGTGGTGGTCGAGAGAACAAGCGGTGGAAGGGGCTGACGAAGGTCGATGGGGGCTTAAGGGGATTTCGAACCCGTATAGGGTTTCGAAAATCGAAGGGGGCGAGTGAGAGGCGACGGATTTGGGGGCTGGGGTCTGGAGGGATAGGGAGAGAGATGCGATTGAGAGAGGGAGAGAGATGGCGATTGAGAGAGGTAGAGAGATGACGAAAGTTGATGGGTTTCGAAAGTCGATGGAGGCGAGAGAGGAGGAGCGCCGAGAGGAATCGATTAGCAAGAGATCAGAGAGTTGATCGCGTCGGATTTGGAGCTAGGGTTTGGGGCGATTTGGGGAGTGGGGAGAGAGAGAGCAGAGAACGGGAGAGTGAGCGGGGAGATTGAAGGAGAGGAGAGATTGAGAGACTCAATATGACCATTTTACCCTCAACAAAAAACATGGAGAACGGGATCTGATCTCAGCCGTTCGATCTGAATCAAACCAGATCGGATGGCTGTTAGCTCTAGCTCCCGATAAGGCATTCAGCTTCCCAGCTCTTAATAGACTTACTATATATATATATATATATATATATATATATATATATATATATATATACTTAGAGAGAGAGAGAGAGAGAACAATAGAGAGATAGAGTGAGAGATAGACAGAGAGAGAGACTGAGATTGAGAGATAGAAAAACAGAGAGAGATACCGTGAGACAGTGAGGATATCGGTGATGGAGGCTCGGAGAGGTTGATGACGGCGACGGAATTCGGAGGTGGAGCTGTGGTGGTCGCTCGGGTGCTGACGGCAGCGAGGAGGAGAGGAGGAAAGGGTGACGGTGATGGGGAACAGTGGCGAGGTGGTGGCTTGACGGGGAGACGACGAGGGTGAGAGCGATGGTGACGACGAGGAGCAGTTGGAGTGGAGCTTCGGGGTGGTTCGACGGCAAGGTGAGGAGGTGGAGTTAGTAGCGATGGCATCGAAGTGGTTGAGCGGCAATGGCGGAGTTAGGGAGGCGATGATGGCGGCAGTTGGTGGCGGTAATGGCGATGGAGGAGCTCGGGGAGTGGTGAATGAGGGTGGTCGAGGACGGTGAAGCAGTGGCGGGGTGGGTTCGCGGCGATGGTGCTTGGAGGATGACGGCGAGGAGGGGAGCTTCAGGTTTTCGAAGGTGGTCGGGAGTTGTGGTGGTGAAGAAGATGGCATGGAGGGGTGGCGATGGTGATGGCACTACAAAAGAAAGTAGCTTTCCCGGCGGTTTTTTCCGTCTATACCGGCATTTTTTTACGCCGGGGAAACTTTCACCGGCGTTTACAATAACGCCGGTCCAACTGCCGCCGAAGCGGGCGTCGCTGAAACGAAGGGTCCTACACCGGCGTTTTTGGTGGACGCCGGTAAATACTAGGACTACACCGGCGGCCATAAAACGCCGGTGTATGTCCGTTTCTGGGTGCCGTGTTTGTGTGCCTATATACATACACTGGCGGTCGTAAACCGCCGGTATTTATCCATTCACCGGCGTAAATAAAAACGCCGGTGTATATCGAAAGTATACCGGCGGTCATAAAACGCCGGTGTATGTCCGTTTCTGGGTGCCGTGTTTGTTTGCCTATATACATACACCGGCGGTTGTAAACCGCCGGTATTTATCCATTCACCGGCGTAAATAAAAATGCCGGTGTATATCGAAAGTATACCGGTGGTCAAGAAACGCCGGTGTATGTCCGTTTGTAAGCGCCTGTTTTTCCCTGTTTACGAACACCGGCGCGACTAAAAACGCCGGTGTAGTTATATACGCCGGCGTTTATAAAACGCCGGTATATACCTGTGCCGTTACAGCTGAAAACTTTCACCGGCGTGCGTTGAAACGCCGGTGTATCATACACTCCAACAATTAAATTATATACACCGCCGTTTTTTAAAACGCCGTTCTGGCTATGCCCGTTTATTTTCGATACTCCGCTTTTCCGTTCGATTTCAATTCACAGTTTCATTTACATAACCTGTAAACTAATTCTCACAACTGATTCGATCAATTTCGTTGCATACTACTGCGCAAACCACAGCCAAACACAAGAATAATTAAAGATAATCAAGTTTCACACGTGTCATATCAACGTCCAAATTCATTGATTAATTAACAATGTCATAATTAACAAATTAATATAGAGACTAACATCCAAAATATCCAAACAAACCAGTCTGACAAATATCCAAAATATCCCAAATTCAAAGTATGACATAACTCTCATAAAAAAAACCAGTCTGACATAACAACGGCAAGGAGGAGGACATAAGAACAACAACCATACAGCAAGGAGGACATAAGAACAGCAAGGAGGACCGCAGATTCATACCCCTCGAGTAGCTTCAGCTCTGATCATCTGCATTTCCTTCATCTTGACGACCACTCTGTGAATAAAAAATAATAGTTTAATTGAACAGTAGATCACAATACAGAATATACATATTTTTTGAACTTGCAAAAAGAACTACCTGTGTCTCGAATTATAAGATGAAAGTGCCAACTGCAAATGGAATTGTTAATGCTATATACAGAGGTAAAATAATTACATTGCAATGCTAAAAATTTCGTACTTAATTTTGTTTTTAAATATATCTAAAATAACAAAACAAATGAAAATTCAGTATCTAACTTGAAACCTTTATATTCTCCTCTGATTGGGAATATCAACTATCTAAAACAATAAAACAAATGAAAATTCAGTATCTAAGCATGTCCTTCATGGATTGTTCAGACAATCCATGAAACTGTCATCGTGGACGGAAACCAAATATAAGAAAAATAAGAAAAAATAAGATAGGGCTCATATCAAGTGTATTTTTAGGAAACTGTCATCGTGGAAGGAAACCAAATATATATAGAAGCCAGAAATGGAAACAGAAAGAAGAAAGGTAGAGACTTTGGATACACCAGGCTACCATAGCGGCATTTTCCTCATCTCTCTCTCATCCCTTATTTCCCTTCAGCACACGAACAGAAAGAGACATCAGCAACCACCTTAAGAGCGACAAGAACAACAATAATAATAAATTATTATGAACAAGATGTCTCTATATGGGTTTCCAGTTCTCCACTCGAGCCCACTCTTTCTAATCACAGCCCAATTAAGAACATAGACCACATCCACTAAACAATCCAATCATAGCCCAGTCAAAATTTGCCATCCTGGATCTTAATGAAATACGCTTCATTAACAGTGAAAGAAAATGAGGATGCTAGCAGCATACTTAGTTTGGAAGTGAACCCATTTTTGTTCAAAAATCATGCCAAAGATGGCAATCAGCTTCATTAACAGTATCTGAAAATGAAAATTTCCATTAACTGAGCTTATATGTTGCTCTACTAATTCACTGTGCCCAACTAAATCTAAAACCCAATTGTTGTGCGTATCCGGAGGATTTTGGCATACGTACCTATAGCATCCTCAGTTCACAGTAAACCCGTTTTGCTCAAAAAAACATGCCAAGATCACAATCAGATGCATGAAAATAAGCTTCACTATCAACAAAAGAAGAACTGAGAATGCTATGCAGCATACTTAGTTTGGAAGTGAACCCATTTTGTGTTAAACAATAAGGTTACATTGACAGTATCCGAAAATGAAAATTTCTCCATTATCTGAGCTTATATGCTGCTCTACTACTTTTTCAGCACCAACTATATCGCAAAACCCAAGTGTGGTGCATATCCGGCCGGAGAATTTTGGCATGCGTACCTATACAATATCCTCAGTTCACAGTGAACCCATTTTTTGGTATAAAAACATACATGCCAAGAAGACAATCAGGTGCCTGAAATCAGCTTCACTAACAGTTAGTGAAAATGGGACCATAGAATAGCTTAAGAAGACCATCAGGTTTGTGAAGTAAGCTTCACTAACAGTGATAGAAACTGGGGATGCTATGCAGCATACTCATTTTGGAAGTGAACCCATTTTGTGTTAAAAAAACCATGCCAAAGATTGCAATCAGGTTACATTGACAGTGCCCGAAAATGAAAATTTCTCCATTATCTAAGCTTATATGTTGCTCTACTACTTTTTTAGCCCAACTATATCGCAAAACCCAAGTGTGGTGCATATCCGGCCGGAGAATTTTGGCATACGTACCTATACAATATCCTCAGTTCACAGTGAACCCATTTTCGGTATAAAAACATACATGCCAAGAAGACAATCAGGTGCTTGAAATGAGCTTCACTAACAGTTAGTGAAAATGGGACCATAAAATAGCTTAAGAAGACCATCAGGTTTGTGAAGTAAGCTTCACTAACAGTGATAGAAACTGGGGATGCTATGCAGCATACTCATTTTGGAAGTGAACCCATTTTGTGTTAAAAAAACCGGTTACATTGACAGTATTTGAAAATGAAAATTTCTCCATCATCTGATGACCACAGTGAACCCATTTTTGGTTTAAAAACATACATGCCAAGAAGACAATCAGGTGCTTAAAATGAGCTTCACTAACAGTTAGTGAAAATGGGACCATACAATAGCTTAAGAAGACCATCAGGTTTGTGAAATAATCTTCACTAACAGTGAAAGAAACTGGGGATGCTATGCAGCATACTCATTTTGGAAGTGAACCCATTTTGTGTTAAAAAAACCATGCCAAAGATTGCAATCAGGTTACATTGACAGTGCCCGAAAATGAAAATTTCTTCATTATCTCAGCTTATATGTTGCTCTACTACTTTTTTAGCCCAACTATATCGCAAAACCCAAGTGTGGTGCATATCCGGCCGGAGAATTTTGGCATACGTACCTATACAATATCCTCAGTTCACAGTGAACCCATTTTCGGTATAAAAACATACATGCCAAGAAGACAATCAGGTGCTTGAAATGAGCTTCACTAACAGTGAGTGAAAATGGGACCATAAAATAGCTTAAGAAGACCATCAGGATATGTGAAGTAAGCTTCACTAACAGTGATAGAAACTGGGGATGCTATGCAGCATACTCATTTTGGAAGTGAACCCATTTGGTGTTAAAAAAACCGGTTACATTGACAGTATTTGAAAATGAAAATTTCTCCATCATCTGATGACCACAGTGAACCCATTTTTGGTTTAAAAACATACATGCCAAGAAGACAATCAGGTGCTTGAAATCAGCTTCACTAACAGTTAGTGAAAATGGGACCATACAATAGCTTAAGAAGACCATCAGGTTTGTGAAATAATCTTCACTAACAGTGAAAGAAACTGGGGATGCTATGCAGCATACTCATTTTGGAAGTGAACCCATTTTGTGTTAAAAAAACCATGCCAAAGATTGCAATCAGGTTACATTGACAGTGCCCGAAAATGAAAATTTCTTCATTATCTCAGCTTATATGTTGCTCTACTACTTTTTTAACCCAACTATATCGCAAAACCCAAGTGTGGTGCATATCCGGCCGGAGAATTTTGGCATACGTACCTATACAATATCCTCAGTTCACAGTGAACCCATTTTCGGTATAAAAACATACATGCCAAGAAGACAATCAGGTGCTTGAAATGAGCTTCACTAACAGTTAGTGAAAATGGGACCATAAAATAGCTTAAGAAGACCATCAGGATATGTGAAGTAAGCTTCACTAACAGTGATAGAAACTGGGGATGCTATGCAGCATACTCATTTTGGAAGTGAACCCATTTGGTGTTAAAAAAACCGGTTACATTGACAGTATTTGAAAATGAAAATTTCTCCATCATCTGATGACCACAGTGAACCCATTTTTGGTTTAAAAACATACATGCCAAGAAGACAATCAGGTGCTTGAAATCAGCTTCACTAACAGTTAGTGAAAATGGGACCATACAATAGCTTAAGAAGACCATCTGGTTTGTGAAATAAGCTTCACTCACAGTGAAAGAAACTGGGGATGCTAGAGAATGAGGATACACCAGGCACCAGCCTATGCACCATCCTCAGTTCATGGAAGAAAAATACGAATAGGGCTCATAGCAAGTGTAGTTTTAACTGGAATTGTCATCGTGGAAGGAAACCAAATATAGAAGCCAGAAAGAGGAATGGTAGAGAATGAGGATACACCAGGCTAACATAGCGGCATTTTCCTCATCTCTCTCTCACCCCTTCTTTCCCTTCTCCACTCCAACTCGTCTCTTTCTAATCACAGCCCAATTAAGAACAATTGTTCACAGTCACTGCTAAAGAAACATATATGCTCAGATTATGAAAAATTTATATGCTCAGATTATGGAAATTTTCAGTCACTGTTAAAGAAACTAAGTAGGCTGCATAGCATCCCCAGTTTCCTTCACTGTTAGTGAAGCTTGTTTGGAAAATTGTTCACTCAAACATGCCCCTTGTTTCTGAACTCAAACATGACATTAATAAACATCTTTTCTAATAATGGCTACACTTGTGGAAGCTCTCTCTAAGCCTCAATTCTTCAAGGTTTTGTTGCCTACTTCTTTACAGAAGTTGGTACTCCATTCTCCTCTCTTTAAAGAAGAATAGAGTACCAGCTTTTGTAAAGAAGTAGGCAACAAAACCTTGAAGAATTGAGACTTAGAGAGAGCTTCCACAATTGTAGCCATTATCAGAAAAGATGTTTATTAATGTGATGTTTGAGTTCAGATACAAGGAGCATGTTTGAGTATACAAGGAGCATGTTTGAGTGAACAATTGGGTTTTGAATGGAGATTGTAGTCATAGATCAATTCTTGATGGAATAAAAATACAAATAGGGCTCATAGCAAGTGTAGTTTTAACTGGAATTGTCATCGTGGAAGGAAACCAAATATAGAAGCCAGAAAGAGGAATGGTAGAAAATGAGGATACACCAGGCTAACATAGCGGCATTTTCCTCATCTCTCTCTCACCCCTTCTTTCCCTTCAGCACACGAACACATAGAGACATCAGCAACAACAGCAAGAGCGACAAGAACAACAACCATAATAAATTATTATGAACAAGATGTCTCTATATGGGTTTCCAGATCTCCACTCCAACTCGTCTCTTTCTAATCACAGCCCAATTAAGAACAATTGTTCACAGTCACTGTTAAAGAAACATATATGCTCAGATTATGAAAAGTTTTCATTTTCAGATACTGTTAAAGAAGCTGATTTCATGCATCTGATTGCAATCTTTGGCATGGTTTTTTTAACACAAAATGGGACTACTTCCAAACTAAGTATGCTGCATAGCATCCCCAGTTTCTTTCACTGTTAGTGAAGCTTATTTCACAAACCTGATGGTCTTCTTAAGCTATTGTATGGTCCCATTTTCACCTCCTCCAAATCAGTACAATGTCATCTATACCAGGTTATGTGCCAAAATGGGGTTGGGCATACGATGCAAGGTATTAGTTGTTTGTGAGTATGCAGTAGGATGCAGCTATGAACATGGGCTCATATCAAGTGTAGTATTACGGACTGTCATCGTGGAAGGAAACCAATTTAATATAGAAGCCGTATATGGAGCCAGAAAGAGGGATCGTAGAGAATGAGGATACACCAGGCTAACATAGCGGCATTTTCCTCATCTCTCTCTCATCCCTTCATTCTCTTCACCACACGCACACAAAGAGACATCAGCAACAACAGCAAGAGGGGATTGGTCCAACAATAAGTGTAGATTATAATAAACGAGATGTCTCTATTTTGGGTTTCCAGATCTCCACTCCAGCCCTTTCTCTCTAATCACAGCCCACTTAAGAAACATAGACGAAATGCGACATAGACGACAGCCACAATGCAGACTCACAAACACTAGTACGTGTCTTTCATGCATTCAAGTAACATAATCTCTTTAAAAATACCAATTTCAAGACTTACCGATGTTTTTTGACAGTGGGCGGCGTGCTACCCTCACTCTCATATGTTTGCCTGCCACTATTATTTAGTGGCTGCTCATCCCCATGGCTCTCGTTGCCATCATTTATATTTACCCTCTTTCCACGCCTCGGCATGTTGTACCTGTCAAGGATCCGATAACTTGGTTCAAATGATAGTTTGGTTCAAATGACACTAAGCATAGTTTAATGTAAATAATACCAAGCAGTAGAAAATAGAAAGACAATTAAACCAGTGTATTAAATTCATAATGAACATATTCGAAATTACAGACATAATATTACAACAAGATTTAAGACATAAAATTACAGACATATAATAAACTTGCATAAAAAATCACGTAAACTACAATACGACATCTTCCAGTACATCGCCCTCTTCTCCATCCTTGCGGAGCCAAGTCCCGCAAATTCCAAGATCGGTTGTGTTTACATCAAACATAGGAAACTCAGAAGCAATGTAACTGTTCATGTCTTCACCGTCTTCATCGTCTGAAGTATCGCCCAGTTGGAATACATCTCTTGGTTGCATAGGGATAGCCACATACGATTTTGGCAGGGTTGGATCTGCAATGTAGAACACTTGTTGGACTTGGGATGGAAACACAAATGGCTTATGGCTAATGTGTGTACCGATGTGAATCAATTTTGAGAAGTTCACAACTGTGAAGCCAAGCTTGTCCTTGTTGTTAGCAAAATTCCTATCAAACTCAGCCCAATCCCCACGAAATAAGACAACACGGAAATGGCCAAAATAATTCAACTCAATGATATCCGTGAGCACTCCATAGTAGTCGAGATCCCCATCTACAGGCCTCGTGTCCGATTTGGAAGCATAACTTCTAGTCTTAGACGTCACTACCATTCCACTATTTTGAGACTTCAAATTAGATTCACGATCCTTAGTACGAAATCTAAAACCATTGAATATGTATCCTCCGTATCTTTTGGCCATCTGATAGGGACCTTTGGCAAGTACTTGTATTTCAGATGACGCACCTTCAGGACCCAAAGAATGTACCTATTAATTTTGCGCAAATCGTATCAACACCATAGAAAATATAGATATAATAAAGATTAACTTGCATAACTGTAATTCACCTACATGAGATTCAAACCACTTATGAAATTTTTCATTCATCAGCTTGTTTTGTTCACGTGGTGGTAGTCTTCTTGGTCTAGCCCTTCGTTTGATGTCCCTGACAAATTCGCTAAAAAACAAGCAATTGAAATTAGGAATAAGAAAAGTATCAAAAATATCGAACTCCGCGGTTTTCACTGTATTCGATTTACATTTAAAAGCAACTTACTTTCGAAATGGTTCCACTGATGCATGATGGTCTAGCACATATCGATGTGCCTGTTCCCACGCTAAGCTATCGAGCTCAAATGCATCAACTTTACCAACAGTGGTGCCAGCGGTATCAAAAAGATATTGTGCACCATCAAGGTTGGAAATGTCTGGATTTCTACGTGGTCTACTGGAAGATGTCTCCACACCAGGCATATACCTGGAAAAAAAATGTGAGCACTCCTCTGATAGATATCCCTGGGCTATTGACCCTTCAGGATATGCTCTATTTTTCACATAACCCTTTAGCCGGTATAGGTACCTGAACATGTACAATTAATAAACTAGAGCGGATTAGGGGATTAAAAGAAATGAGCTTTTGAAAATTCAATTTCGTAAGATGAACAAATTATTTTACCTCTCAATGGGGTACATCCACCGATAGTGAACAGGACCACCGATTCTGGCTTCACCAGCAAGGTGGATTATCAAGTGAATCATAATAGTGAAAAACGATGGAGGAAATATCATCTCCATTTTACTAAGTGTCAATGCCGCCTGCTGCTCCAATTGGTCCAGATCTTCAACACGAAGCATTCTTGAGCAAATACCTTTATATATGCTACAAAGATCTTTCAGGACAGTAGTGACTTGCTCACACATTGAAGACCTTAGGGCCACAGGAAGGAGATCCTGCATTAGGATGTGGTAGTCGTGTGACTTTAGCCCCTGAAGCCTCTTCTCTTTAAAGTTGACACATTTTGCCATGTTAGAAGAATAGCTATCGGGGACTTTCAGTTCAAGTAGTACTTTGCAAAACAACTCCAACTCCGATTTTGACATTGAATAGATTGCAGGAGGTAGGAGCACTTTCCCGTTCGGCAATTCTTCTGGGTGCAACTCATGTCGGATGCCCATTGACTTCAAATCAAGTCGGCTCTTCAGATTGTCCTTTGTCTTCCGATCATCTCCCATAACTGTTCCTATACAATTCTCACCTATATTTTTGCCGATATGCATCACATCTAAATTATGTCTCAGTAAGTTGAATTCCCAATACGGCAACTTGAAGAAAATACTCTTCTTCTTCCATGCACCTAAACTCGTCAAGTTTTGATCCTCATCCTCGCCATATAGATCGGTCTCCTCATCTTGCTCCGGCCTTGCCCTTTTCTTGCCCTTTGTCCTGACTTCTGGTTCCTTTCCATATTTGAATTGATGACCATCTACCCGCCTCAAAATATCTGAACCAGAGGAAGACCCAGGAGCATGTTCCCACTCGTCGGTGCCATCAAATATCGCTGCCTCTGCCCGAAATATATGTGTGTCAGGCAACCATCTCCTATGACCCATATAGCAAAACTTTCTGCCATTATACAACCACCTTGAACTAGTTTGGTCAGCACAACATGGACATGCATAACGTCCTTTAGTACTATATCCAGATAAATTTGCATATGCTGGAAAATCATTGATTGTCCAAGACAACACGGCACGAAGAGAAAATGTTTCTTTAGCCACAGCATCATAGGTTGGAACACCCACCCACAACTTCTGAAGTTCATCTATTAACGGTTGTAGGTACACATCTATATCATTTCCAGGACCTTTCGGTCCAGGAACTATCATGGACAAAATAAATGAGGACTGCTTCATGCATTTCCAAGGCGGCAAATTGTATGGTATCAACACAACCGGCCATATGCTGTATGTACTACTCATTTGCCTGAAAGGGTTGAAGCCATCACTAGCTAGTCCAAGTCTCACATTTCGAGGATCTTCCGCAAAATCAGGATATCTTTCATCAAATCTTTTCCAAGATTGAGAATCAGCAGGATGTCTAAGAATCCCATCATTAGTGCGGCCTTCAGCATGCCATTTCATATCAGAAGAAGTTTTCGTGGACATAAACAACCTTTGTAACCTAGGGATCAGAGGAAAGTAACGCAATGTTTTGGCAGGCTTCTTTTTCCTACTTCGCTTAGTAGATCCGCTGGCTCCCTCGTCTTGATTTGGTCTTTCTTTCCATTTCGAAGAACCACACACTTCGCAATTATCCAGACTTTCCTTACCACTCGTGAAAAGCATACAGTCATTTGGACATGCTGCTATCTTCTCATATCCTAGATCGAGAGAACTTAGGAATTTTTTGATTTTATAGGCTGAGTTTGGAATACAGATTTCAGGAAATGCTTCATTCAACAATTCAAGTAGCATAGTGAAGGACTTAGCAGACCACCCGTTTAAACATTTAATCTGAAATAGTCTGACAATGAATGAGAACTTAGAAAATTTGGTGCAGTCGCGGTACAACGGGATACTAGCATCTTCAAGTAACTTAGCGAAGGATTCTTGCTGCTTATTATTTTCATGGGTGGGGCCAGACATTTCCTCATCCACCCCACCACCAATCTGGTTTGTTTCTATTGACTCATTGTGAACTTCGGTTGTTGGGTCATTGGTGTGGAAAGGAACATTATGATTCCCCATGGCATCTTGTAACAAAGCATGCATCTCATCGGGAACGCTTAAGTCTTCGTTCACTAAGGGCTCAGCCTCATTTTCTAATACAACCGGACGAACAGGAGCTGCCGTATGATCCTCTCCATGACAAAACCACCTTGTGTACCCTTGAAGAAAACCGTTGACAGCCAAGTGTGTATGTACTACGTCACATGTCCTCAGCATACAATTTGTACAGCGAAGGCATGGACAAAGGATTAGGTTGGGATCACGGGAATGTCGTTTGGCAAAGATAATAAAATCTTTAATACCATCACGGTACTCCTTGGATAATCGTGGTTTACTAATCCAACTTCTATCCATTATATCAATAGCACACAGTCTGAAATTAAAATTTTATATATTAAATAGTAATAATAGTAAAAGGCATTTTGTATATTAAATTTCACCTATTTGAAAATCATCCCTAGCTGCAAATAAATGAACGATATAATCTCTAACTGTAAAATAAAGAAATTGTGGCTCCAAAAAATGTACAAAAAAAAACTACTTCTTAATACAATCTACTCTATTCACCAAACCCTAAACGACCTTTTGTGGAAATGATCACAACCACCTTAGACGGTATTTTATCACACACCCTGTGTTCGAGCATAAAAAAAAATCGACTATAGTCTCCCCTGTATTTGGCTTTCCGTTCAAGGAGATGATGATGGTAAAGGGTATTTTGCTGATGAAGAGGAATCGGCCGAATAATGAGTGCGTCCTGTTGTAACTACGGTAACAAGAAGATCTGATGACTCATGAACTATTCTGTTCATGACTACTAATAATCACTTATCTCATAATAATAATAATAATAATAATAATAATAATAATACTAAACAAAAGAAACAGTAAAAGAAAAATTAAAATGTCTAGTATGTAAGCATATATTTTGCAGACTGAACCAATTGTTGTACATAGCCGGAGAATTTTGGCATAGAGCTATAGCATCCTCAGTTCACAGTGAACCCAGTTTGGTCAAAAAAACATGCCAAAATGACAATCAGATGCAGGGGATAAGCTTCAATTAATTAACAGTGAAAGAAACTGGGGATGCTATGCAGCATACTTAGTTACGAAGTGAACCCATTTTGTTAAAAAACCATGCCAAGGATTCCAGTCAGGTTACTTTAACAGTATCTGAAAATGAAAAATTTCCCATTATCTGAGCTTATATGTTGCTCTACTACTTCTTCATCCCAACTAAATCTAAAACCCAATTGTAGCCGCATATCCGGCCGGAGGATTTTGGCATACGTACCTATACCATCCTCAGTTCACAGTGAACCGATTTTGGTAAAAAAAACATGCCAAGATGACAATCAGATGCATGAAAATAAGCTTCACTAACAACAAAAAAAGAAAATGGGGATGCTAGCAGCATACTTAGATTGGAAGTTAACCCATTTTCGTATAAAAAACCATGCCAAAGATTGACAATCAGGTTACTTTAACAGTATTTGAAAATGATAAATTTTCCATTATCAGAGCTTATATGTTGCTATACTACTTCTTCAACCCAACTAAATCTAAAACCCAATTGTTGTGCGTATCCGAAGGATTTTGGCATACGTACCTATAGCATCCTCAGTTCACTTAGTCTGGAAGTGAACCTATACAAACTGGGGATGCTATGCATGCAGCATACTCATTTTGGAAGTGAACCCATTTTGTGTAAAAAAACCATGCCAAAGATTGCAATCAGGTTACTTTAACGGTATCTGAAAATGAAAATCTCCCATTATCTGAGCTTATATGTTGCTCTACTACTTCTTTAGCCCAACTAAATCTAAAATCCAATTGTTGTGCATATCCGGCCACAGGATTTTGACATACGTACCTATAGCATCCTCAGTTCACAGTGAACCCATTTTGGGTAAAAAACAATCATGCCAAGAAGACAATCAGATGCATGAAATCAGCTTCATTAACAGTGAAAGAAAACAGGTATGCTATGCAGCATACTTAGTTTGGAAGTGAACCCATTTTGTGTTAAAAAACCATGCCAAAGATTGCAATCAGGTTACTTTAATAGTATCTGAAAATGAAAATTTCCCATTAACTGAGCTTATATGTTGCTCTACTAATTCACTGTGCCCAACTAAATCTAAAACCCAAGTGTGGTGCATATCCGGCCAGAGAATTTTGGCATACGTACCTATACAATATCCTCAGTTCACAGTGAACCCATTTTGGGTAAAAAAACAAACATGCCATGAAGACAATCAGATGCATGAAATCAGCTTCATTAACAGTAAAAGAAGATGAAAATTTCCATTATCTAAGCATATATTTTTCTATTAATTCTTCATCTCAACTAAACCGTTCATGCTAAGGAAATCGAACACGTAACAGGCATATATTTTTCATTATCTAAGCATATATTTTTCATGCCAAACTGAAAAAAGCTGCCTTTTTTGGAAAATAAGGGAAATCAAGAGATCATACCGAAGAGAGAGGGAGGGAGCGGGGCGACGAGGGCGGGGGCGTAGGAGAGAGAGAGGGGGGGGGGCGACCGCCGATTCACCTCCAGATCGAGAGAGGGAAGAACGAAATCGAAAAGGACGAAGGGAATAAGGGACGATTTCGAATGGTCGAAGGCCGTCGAAGAGGACGAAGCGGCGGAGGCAAACGCGCGGGAAATAGAGCGGGGAAGGAGTGAAAGGAAGCGCCTTTTTTCCCTCTTTTTTTTTGGGGTAATGGGTAAATGGCGAGCGAACGATTAGGGTTCGCGGGTTTTATTCCCAGTTATTCACCGGCGTTTTAATTGGAAACGCCGGTGAATGTGCCAGTATATTCGCCGGCGTTTATAATAAAAAATGCCGGTGAATAATAAACTTCACCGGCGTGTTCAGCTAAAACGCCGGTGAATACTAACATTCACCGGCGTTTTAAATCGACTGCCGGTGTATGACCATCCCATCTGGCGCCCAATTCCTACTGGCTCCCTACCCCGGCGCTACTAGTAAAACGCCGGGGAATAATCGCCGGGAAAGCTACTTTCTTTTGTAGTGTGGTAATGAGGAGCTCGGTTGCGCTGTGGGTGTGAGGGGGAGCAACGAGGAGTTGATCTCAGGAGGTGGGCAGTGTGAGGGGATGGAAATGGCTGACGTGGGTTTCGTCGAAGAAGAAGAAAGAAGAAGAAAATGACTGTATCTATATAATAAAACACAAAGGAAGCTATCAAGTGGCTCTTCTTCAATCCCCAAATCAAAGGTCCAGATCTAATCTTACAAAACACATCCCGCCCCTAAAAAAAAGTTTCCCCCCAAAACTCATATTCAAATTTTTCCCAAAACAACTCATTTATTTATTTAATTATTTCTCTCTCTCTCTCTCTCTCTATATATATACACACACACACACACACACACACACACAAACTTATGGAAACACAAACTTATGGAAACATGGTTTTTTATTTACAACTAATTATTGTCATACTATTCAAACTTGAGCTACATAATTGTTGATTTACTGTTTACAAGGCTTTTCATATACTGTATCGTTCTGAAGACGTGCCGTAGGCACGTGCCCATGGGCAAATCTAGTACATATATATTATTAATGTAATATACAAGAGAGAGGGATTGTGACCGAGTGAGAGAGAGTCTGAGTTAGAGAGAGGCAGTGAGTGGTGAGTTCGAAATGTGTACGCGTATATATAGGGGGTGAGGGAGTGCTGCATGTGCATGTGAGAATTTAGCCATAGGGTATAGAGACATATAGAGAGGGAGAAAAAAGATGGAAAAAGACGACTCGTGATGATGGTAGGAGGAGGTGGAGGCAGTAGAGTAGTGGACTTTTAGGGATATAGGAGGAGGTGGGTTATTAATGCTGTAAAAAATAGTTGGGGAGATGAGGGTTGGCTGTTGGATTAGGATTAGAGGATTCAATTAGGATTATGAGTTAGGATTAAGGATTTAATTAGAGTTAAAACTTAAATTTAAACTCTAATTAAAAAATCGGAAATTTTAGAATGGATTAAAAAATACTTGGGTTGGGTTCAAATAAGATATCAAAAATAAATTGAAAGAATGAAAAGAGATACAAAAACATAAATATTTATTGATAATGTACAAATACATGTTTAATACACGGATAGGGCAAAATTGTCTAATTCAATTTTGCGGAGTGTTATACATCTTTCCTCTTCCACCTAAACTGAAGATCTTTGGAGTTGAAGTTTTCATAAATTTAAGTTTATCGAGGTTGGTGTTGGAACGCTTCGTGGAGCTTAGAAGCAATCGAATTCAGAAGTTATAGGTGGGTAACAATTTTACTACTCTGATTTCAATCATATTGTAGGGTGTATGCGACCTCAATTTTAATTTTAATTTTTTTGGTTTTTTTTTAATTCGCTAAATGTCTCATTATGATCCAAATAAGGTTGATATTCTCATCAGCGACTTTACGTATGTTGTGGTCACTAATGAGAATAGCAACAACAAACCTAAATTTAAAAAAAGAAAAAATAAACGAACACCCACTATTCCCATTAGTGGTCTTCGAAAAGAAGAGGTCGTTAGTGGGAATAGCGATCGTTGTTGACGTGGCAGCGACTAGCTTAAACATGCCAATAGTTTGGGAAATGTCATACTTTTAAATAGTTCCAAAAAGTGGCTTAGTACGACAAAAAAATTTGAGGTGGCCGAGTGAAGATAAGGTGAGTGAAATTTGTTCCTTTTTACTTTTTCAGCGAGGAGGGTAAAGGGAGGTGGGGGAGGTCGGTGGTGAGGGATTTAGAAAGGAGGAAGTCGATGGTGGAGGAGGAAGAGTCGGTGATAGTGGTGGTTGGTCGGAGGTGGCAGATTAACGAGAGGGTTAATAATGGGTTTTCTATAACGGTGAATATTTAATCATGGATTAACAACATGGGATTAAAATTAATGAATATGAATGAAGGAGAAAAAGAAGAAGAAGAAGATGATGGACATGGTAATTTAGTAATTAATCTGAAACAATAGGGATATTTTAGGCATTCAATACAAACTTTAACGGTGTCAGTTAATTTGAGGTCCAGTGCAAAAAAGACGTAACACAGTAGGGTTCAGTAATTTAAAAAAAGACTGGGTAGGGTAAAGTGCCAACTGGGAAAAGTATAGCAGGGTTAAGTGAAATTTTTCCATTAACTAATTTGGTTAATAAATGACCGCACTAAAATAATTCACTCACCACACACGCACACATACAAACTCCCAAACTTTTGAGCTTCCTGCAGTTAACTTTGATAAAAATAAAATAGTGGTTGATGGTGATGATTGTGACATCGGGGGTGATGCGTGTTCGTCAAAACTCGTGTCAAAACTCGTGTCATGCGCAAACTATTTGAACTCAACGAGTCTGTTAGGATTTATGGATCCAAATACACTAGCACAACAACAGAAAAGAAGGCAGCAGCAGCAGAAGCAGCAAGAGGAGCAGGATGCAGTCTACTGCAACTGCCATGATGCTCTCGACCAGGACGAAGCAGTCGACTGTCGAGGAGGGCAATTGACCGCAATCATGACTCATCAGCCTTGCTCCTCTGACTTGGTGAGACTCAAAGTAGTCAACAGCCCATTCTTGTTGTTGACCATAATAGACACAGTTTCGGGAATTTGATCAACGACTGAGATCTTTTTCATTGTAATCTTGTATATATTGTATAATGTACGATTCTAGGGTTAGGCTTCAAGATGTCAGGCTATTGACAGAGAGAGATTAAAAGAGAGTTCTCTATTTTGTTTTGAGATATTTTGGTGTAGAAAATATCGTCAGAAAATATTGTATCTTTTTACTTTTTGAGAATGAAGTATTGGTTATTTTTGCAGATTGTTTTATTCTTGTTTTTGTGAGGTCTTGTGTTTGTGTACAATCTTGTTTTTGGTGCATCAAACCTTTGTGGGCATCTTGGACACCACAGAGCCCGCCGGAATCTTGTTGTGGGCCCCTCAAGGAGGTGTTGAAGAATGAGCTGCCGTGTCTTTGCTTGATGTTCAACTAGCCAGGTTTGTTGAAGACGTTTAATGTTAATCTGACTCGAGAGTTGCGGGATCAAGTCAGATCAACCCATTTGCTCCAAAACAGACAGTGAGGTTTATCTAACTTTCTAGAAGCTTCTAGATTTATGAGATGTGGGCGTTTTTTTTTTTTTTGGTTGTCCTAGAAATTTTGGATTGTTTGGTTAGACTAGTTGTTTTGTCGAAAAATTGTGTGAATTTGGGTTGTTTGTTAAAAAGTTGGATTTTGGGGGGTGATTTGGGGTGATGAGTAGGCTCATTCTAGCATTCTAACAGCATCTGCAATGGTCTTTATTTCTCCATTTTATAGGCTCTGGTGGCTCCAACCGACTTTCATTACCTCCTTCAATTCGAAGGAGGAGGTTCCAATCCCTTCAAATTTGAAGACTTTGGAGTTGGCCTTCAAAACACTATTCAAACTTTCTATTTCTCATTCTACCCTCTTGCGTCATAATATCTTTTCAAGAATTACTTTCATATTCTTTCAATAAAAATGTGTGTGTGTGTGTGTATATATATATAATATTAATTCAAATTTTATTATTTTGGTACCATTGAAAATGTCTCGACGATACCTTTAAGATGAAACTAATTTTGAATATTTTTTTATTGATTGAAAAAAAATTGTGCTAATATTAATATTAAAGATTATTTATTTATTTTGTATTAGCTCAACATATTTAAGATTATTTATTTGTTTGTTATTTTTTTCTTTTTTTCTTTCGGTTGCATGTTGTACTTTAAATTTTAATTATTGTAATTCTAAGAGCATCCACAGTCGTTGAGGGATAAAATATGCATATATGAATAAATGGAAATAGCAATCGATTATTTTGCTGCAGTCGTCAAAAGCTAATTTTTACCTTTTTATATTAAAATAATAAGGGACGGTCCTTCATGTTCCGTCGGAGAGGAAAAAAATAAAAAACAATAAAAAATGGTGGGATGGCATATGAAGCTCCGTCGGAGTGGGAAAAAAAAGGTAATAGGTGTGACGGCACTAAGTGCCGTCGGAGGGGGAAAAAATGGAATCGAAGTGCAAAAAAAAATACAAAAAAAATATAAAAATTACAAAAAATTACAAAAATTACAAAAAATTACAAAAAATTCAAAAAAAAATTCAAAAATTGCAAAAAACTACACTGAGTGGAGGGACGGCACTTCAAGTGCCGTCCGAGAAGTGGGGTCTTTTTGTGGTCTTTTTGGTTTTTTTTTAAATTACGAAATTAAATTTTTTTTGGTGGGGCGGCACTTCAAGTGCCGTCCGACCATTAAAAAAATAAATTTTTTTTGTGCGACGGCACTTTTCAAGTGTCGTTCGATAAAAAAAAAAAAAATGGTGCCGTCGACGGAACTTGAAGTGCCGTCTCTCATATATGCATATTTTTCATTTCCTCTCTCATTTATGACAATCTCTTGTAGTGAATTATGCATATTATGCATATTTGGCCAACGACTGCAGCGCTGTTTTTGGCCAAATATGCATATTGTGCATATTTAGCAAACGGCTACAGATGCTCTAACTATTCTATTTTTGTCAAAATTTAATATTAAATTATTCTAAATTATAAAAATTATTTTATTAATGTGAATTTACTATTTCATTCATAATCTAGGCAAGGTGATAACTAAATAAAATCAATATTTTAGAAAATTTATAACTCATTAATAATCGCTTAAAGTAAAATTAATCTAATAATGTGATAATTAAAAAAAATATCCCGAAATTAAAGTAGTTTTAAATTTTACTAATATCTATATTTATACAATATATTATGCTAAACCACTTTTTGTTCAAGATTTTTTTTCTTTTTTTTCTTTTTAAAATAAAAAAACATGAGCAAAAGTAGGAGGCAACCATGCCACTCTTTCTCCATCCAAATTTTGAATTAGAATCATATCCCTTAATCAAACCTTAAAAATTGCCCATTATTATATAGATTTTTGAAGATGAATTTTTCAAAAATTTTTTTATTATTTTCTTATTTTAAAAAAATATATTGAAAATATTATAACGGTTATACTACATATTATATTATATTATATTATATTATATTATATAAGTTTGTGCACTACTGTACAAAAGTACACTAGTTATAATTAATGTATATTTTATTTTAATTTAATTAAGAAAAATGGATAAACTTAGAAGAAATCAAATTTTAAGGAGTGTGATTAGAGCCAAAATGGTATATTCTAAGAATATTCTTTTTGAAGATCCCCATTGGAGATGCTCTAATAAGGGTGTGAGAGTTGTGCTGTTTTAGTCAGCCATGAAATTAACACAAAATGGACGTTTTAACTCGACTTTTGGAGTCAGGGGGGGTATCCTTGTCCATCAATTTACACTCTTCTCATTATCATAGTGGTGTTGGGTTAATCACTTGTTTGTTTTTTTGGGTTCTTCGTTGTTTGTCGATATTTCACTTTGTAATCGTCTCTTGGTCATGTTTTGTCTATATATGGGTGAAATATCGCATGTATTTATGCTTTTTGATTGACCCATTTTTGTGGGTTAAATGGGCTTTTCGAAGTATCCTGTTCCTTTGATTGTGATGGAGGAGCCACTTTTACCATGCGATTTAGGTTGGTACGGTTCATCTTAAGATTGATCACCAATGTTGTGGTAATTAAGCACAAGAACGATTGGTAATCGAGATTCAGCTACATATGAGTTCATCAGTTAGAATATAAATATTAAAATCCTCACTCTTACCACAATTTCGGAAGTTTGGTCCATCGGTAGGGTCATTAATATGGTATCAGAGGAACCAAATTCGAATCTCACCGGCGCAATTTAAATACGGATTAAAAAAAAGCTACCTTTGGGGGAGGGAAAAAGCTACCTTTGGGGGAGGGGGGACAAATGGCCCCCCGAAGTTTTTCCAAAACACCCCTTTCCAAGTAAAATTTTTATTTGGGACCATCTTTTTTTACTTGTTTATATTAAAATTTGGGACCCAAAAAAGAAAATTTTAGATCTAGGTTCCTAACTTATTCATTTTGAACTATTACTGAATTAAGTTGTAAGTTAACCTCTAGTAGTTTACAAATTGCAATAAATCGCACTAAATCAATTAAAGTTGAAAGGGATAATAAGTAAAAGGATAAACTTCACTCTTTAGCATTCATTCACTTATTTTCTACTCTCTTAGTAGTAAATTGGAAGATTGATCTCCCTCTTAGTTTGTGCTCTAACCTCAACGTAAGATCTCTCAATAACCCTTTGTATAAATCAAAATCATAATGGCGATTTTTTTTATTTTTAACTATAGACTAAGATCCAAAATTGCTCTTTCATTTTCTAATTTTTCAGCAAGATCAAATTTTATTAATTAACATTCACAAAACTCAATCACTTGATAATGATTTTTATAGATTAAGCCTAACTGCATAAACATTTTCTTAGTACTTTATCAAATTCAACTGACGATCAATTTATAGATATAGAATTTTGTTATATGATTTTTTATTATGTTTCAATAAATTGGATTTTTTCTTTAAAAAAAATCTGCCAACTACTACTCGAATAGGTGGGACCCCCATTTAGAAATGTCTGGCTCCGTCACCGCCCTTACCATAACTTCGGAGTTTTGGTCCATCGGTAGGGTCATTAATATCATCTTTATATAGTTTGCCGTTGTTCGTAATTGGTGATTCTTGTTAGCTTCTTGCTTTTTTATTTGCTCCTATTAGTATTACCTAGATGTTGTTAATTTGTTTATATTGACCTTCATTTTTCAATTGCAGCTTCACCTCCTTCCACTTCGACACCAGCTGCACCAGGTATGATATCACACTTTATTCTACTATTAAATATCGGAGCATATACCTTTTGATTATTAATGTTAATTTTATTGAGATTATTAGGTTTGAATTTGATGCTATAAGTGTTGTATTTCAGTATATTGTATTAGGTGTCATTGTCTTTTTAAATCAGGCTATAAAAAAGGTGGTCACTTAGATTAACTAAATGGTGTGTTGTGTTCATATGATATGCCTCAAAGGTTTGTGTTTCTCTTCCTTGAACAAAGTTGGATGAGAGAACACTGAAGCAACATCGGTATCCAGCTCTAGCTTTTCATATTCATATGCATAGTTTTTATTTCTGTTTAGGGATTAATCAAGGATAGAGCCAATGATACTAATATGAATGTGTATGAATGTTTTAGTAAGATATCTCTTACAGTTTACTCATCATCAATTATGATGTCTATATTCTACATTGAGAGCCGAGAATACTTATCTTGATTTTATTAAGAATTGGTTGTCTAAATTGAGTTAGTAACTCTTGAATAAGGTGAATGGTGGTCAGAGGTCAGAGTGTCAAATTCGATTACTCGTAACCTATTTTGGAATAGTGGCAAAAGCTCGAATTAGATCTATTTTTATTTTTATTTTTATTTTTTTAGGGAAAAGGTGGAATATGGCCACCCTGTTTCATTAATAAGAGTTTAACGAAACAAACCCAGAGTACTGGGCCCAAATACAAACTACAGACAGAAAATAAAACATATATGAAGCAACATGACGCGTACAAACAACAAATCCCTCCAACAATCCTGGAGGGTGGGCCGACAAACCAACTCGGTCCAGCAAAATTGTGAGTCCGTCAGTTTAGCTTCGTATAGTGCCTCCACGACACATGCACACCCACCTGAAACACGTCTGGCAGGATTTTATCACCCGCTGCTCCCTGCATTCACCTCGCTGGGGGACCCCATCTTTGGGCCCAAGCCCCGCAGATCGAAAACTGATCCCACTGCACATGCACAGCGATCGCACCCTCCCACCAACTCCACCACTCATACTACAAACGTGCCAGCTGCTCCTACAGTCGCTACCAAAGAGATAGCCGTGAAGCGATACCTTCACCTCTCACAAGATAGCGCTTTTCTCAGGCAATTTTCTTCCAAACAACTATCTCGCTCACCCCACTTAACACCACGCTCCAGGAGAGAGCCGTGGAGAGGATACTTTCACCTCTGTCACGCTCAAGCTCTCTTCGGCGATTTCTCACCACACAGACTTATCTCGACTCAAACTCCCAATCTGAGGGAAGAGGCGACGCTGTCACGAGGCAGTGGTCTAAGCTGAAGCAAACTCAATAGCCTGATAGTAGGCGCTGAGGAGACTGCACCGACGACATCATAGGACACTCCCGACCAACCACACCCCACACCCCTAACACACCGACTTCACACACTTGAACCCAAAATCCATGGTGTTCGCGACCACAGGCGCGGGAGGAAGCTCTGGCGCGACACAGTCGCTCCGCGACAGTTGAAACAAACACCCTGGAAGTTGAGACAAGTGAGCACACATCACGGAGGGACCCCATCTTTGGGCCCAAGTTCCACAGACGTGCAAGACAACCTAACTTCCGGCATCTTCACACGCACTACCAACCCTCGCAGGTTGCCATGAATGATTAACAATCATAATCTGATCATCTCTCCTACCTACTCCTTTCTCTCCTACCTACTCCCGAACCCAAAAAGAACAAAACCCTAGATCTATCTCTTAGGGGCGGCGGCGACTTGCCCTCAGCCCCCCCCCCCCCCCCCCCCCCCCCCCGTCGTCCCCCTTACCTCTCCTCCACCAACGCGGCGACCCTCCCTCCCTTCCAGCGCGGTGACGAAGACGCTGTTCCATCGCGTCGACGGTGATCCACGGCGTCCAGTCGCCCGTGCCGCTTCATCGGAGACGATGTGTCCCTCCCTACGCTCTCCTCCACCGCTTGACGGCATCGACGACGCCCTGTCGATTGTGGGCCCAGTGTTTGATGGCGTTGATGACATTCACCGCTTGACAACGTCGACGACAGTTATTCGATTGTGGGCCCAGTGTACATCCCTCTCCTCCACCGCTTGACGGCGTCGCTCGCGCCGACTCGAAGACGGGGCCAACGCAGCGCGTTCGCCGCCACTCAGCGACGGCGACGGCCCACCTCAGAGTGAGGGCGGCGATGGCCAACCAAGTTGTTGTGCCCCCCCCCCCCCCCCCACCCCCACCACTTTGTTGGCCCAGATCCCAATGGGTGAGGCCGGTGATTCGGCATGGGCCCAGTGTTTGCTTTTGCTGTGCCTGGGGGTGTGAAGCAAGTAGGTTTGTTCGATTGTGGGGTAGGACTCGTGATGGGGTCCCTCCATGATTTACTAGTTGTGGGTCCGGATATTCTGCGCGCTTGCCACCATGTCCACACTCTCAGGACTATTCTTGGCGATCTGCGAGGGTTGGTAGTGCGTGTGAAGATGCCGGGAGTTATGTTGTCTTGCACGTTTGTGGAGCTTGGACCCAAAGATGGGGTCCCTCCATGATTTGCTAGTTGGGTATCCGGAGGTTCTGTGCGCTTGCCACCATGTCCACACTCTCGGGGCCTTGATATTGTTGTGAACCACAAGTGACCAGCATTGTAACCGAAAATACTCCAAAATGAGATACTCTGCATTTTAATTTGACCAGTGATGTAACAAAAAATATTGTGAACTTTAATACTTGGCACGCTGGTTTGCTAGTGCTTCGGTGGTTTAAATCACAGTATTTTCATTTGATCATATATTGCTGAAAATGAAAGCACTGCTCTTATACCTTGATCAAATGTAACAGTGTAACACTGGGGGACCGAATTAGATGAATGGCAGAACCAAAAACTACTAGAACCTTGTGAAGCCAGGTAAAAGAAAATGAGAAAACCCAAATCCAAGAATCTTGAAACTGATTGATCAATCGTAGTTCACCTTGTCTAAACTCATATTCCAAAAGTATGACTAAAGGTATACAACAGAGAGCCCAAAATGCCCACACTTAAAAAATGAATAGTTTTGAGTATTAAATCATCTGTAATTGTCAAGATTTGTTCTCAATCAAAATTAACAGTAACAATCAATTCGGACAAGCAATTTGCCATTTCTGCAATCTTTACAAAATCTAACTAATAAATAAATAAAATAATAAAGAAATGAACTTTTTTTGTTTCGTTTCCTTTTCTCCGAATTGCTATCTGATACTTCTCTTTCTTTTTTGAAAGAATACTAACTGATACTTGCACAGTTGCACTGTTAATTAATGCACAATATCTTTTAGAATTACAAGCCTTGTGTTCTTTTAGTCTGTAACCAACAGATCATAGTGCCACTACTCGGAAACTGAGACAGACCTCTGCAGCTTTGTCTCAAAATAGCCTGCAGGTTGTTAATTAAACACTGAATGAGAGGAGAAACATCTGCACAGAAAATTGGCAGTTCGAGATTCGATGGCCATGAACTGGATATAAAAATTTCCACCCCAATGGAGAATGACAACTAGTAAAATATAGCTGCGGCATCAATCAAGCTGTTGGAAGATTATTTGATGCCTGTGAATGTTCAAATTGGTGGCAATCAACTCCGACTTCCGTGAGAGCTGTGATCAACCTCGGCAAAATTTTCGCTAACATGAGCTTGAAACCCACAGAACATGGGTACTCATTGCTCTTCTCGGTCAGACAAGCATCTTTCGTCAGTGAACCGATTGTACAACCACCCATATAAGCCGCACAAGCTTTAAGAATGTAATGGCCACGTTGCCTGAAGTGGTCCCTTATGAAGCCTTCAAAAAACTGTCCACATCGCAAATAAAAACAGATTCAGAATGTTGACAACCCAAACAAATGTAACATCAAAATTGAAGTTCGGAAAAAACTGCACTTTCTGCAATTTTGGGTAATAGTCAACTCGAATATCAACTAATGCTACTGACATCAATTTCAGTGGAAAGAAATGAAAATTTTATACAGATATTTTGTACAATTTCAGTTATTAGTCACCTCTAATTCAGTATTGTTCGCCACTTTTCATCAATGAAAGAGCGGCAGACGTCATTAAAAACCAACTCTTTTTGAAGGATGCGGCAGAAAGGGAAGAAACTATTTTGTGGATGATACCAGAATCTATAAATCACCACTTTTAGAAAAAGAAAAAGAAAAAGAAAAAAAGTTGCCTATAATGACTATCATATGAAGTTGCAAGTGCAAGTGGGTACTTCAATCTCCCTCCAATATTTTGTGATTCAATCACCAAAATAGCGTACAGTTTCCATTCACATTTCACATGTACTGCAATCATCATTTCCCTCCAAAACATTGAGCTTGTTTTGGAATAAAATAACAAAATTGGTGTGAAAGTAAAATTACCACTTGCACTAGCAACTTCAATTTGCACTTGCATCCAAATAGTAGTCAAGAAACAGCAATAGCAAGAGAAAAATCTCGTGAAAGAGAGAAGAAAATATATATGCAGAAGGAAAACATACGAGTATATAATGATTACTAAGTTTTTTTTCATGATAGCATGTGCATATGAGAATGCTGAAAGCAAATCATTGTCGAGATAAACAACAATGATTGGCACAGAATAGCAAGATGACTCCTCTATCAAGGTGAGGGCTTTACAAGGATATATGGTAAATGAGAAAGTAAAAAGCTTAATAACATTGGAAAAAAGAAATAAAGACCATTCAATTGAATAAAAAAGGGTCATAGAATAGATTTAAAAAGAATAACAAGAAAGGAGTTTCTTTTACCATAGGAGGCCTTCGCAGAAGATACATCATCGATTTCAAATTTAGCAGGTAAGTATTCTCATTGTAAGGTAAAGAATTCTTCTCTCCTTCAATAGTTCCAACCTGCTTATCATACCCAGCTTCATTGAAATATGGCTTAGAATTGAGAACTAAGCCCTGGAGTGAGACCAAGACTTGAAGGATGCTAGATGAAGATGGATCCCAAACTTCATTCCCTTTACCAGTCCATGTATTCAAAAGGCTTAAGCACACCTTTCCATCCACATATAAATTAGGATTCACACGCAAACCACCAGAATGATAGTACACCGACTGCACAGACATAACCAAGTATTACTAGTCAGAAACAAGAAGCATTTAAACCTAAGCAGGAATAGCTTGGGTTGACGGATAACCTACATATAAAATGTAAATCAAATATGGTTGGAAATATCAGATTATGGATATGAGAATAAATGCTACCACATTACCGGTGGAACTACAGGATACTCAGGTAGAAGGTGGAAGTCGAAGAAAAAAAGCCCATCTTGATAAGGTGTTCCAGGTGCTCCAATAATCACAGCCCTTAAAAGATCCATTCTGTCCTCAAAAACTCTGACAAAAATAGCATCTGCAATCAATGAAGAAAATAATATAAATTAATTGACAATCCGATACAACCTTTCCAAATTCTACCTATTTGGTGAATCAAGTACCTGGGAGGTTCTTCTCAAGGATGCTCCATTCCTGCTGAACCTTTTTAACCCACTTTCTTCCACCAAGACCCTAAAAAGTTTGATTGTATATTTTAAGATACTAGGAAATTACCATTTACAGGCAAATGGAGACTGAGCTTAACAAGATGCAAGAACCAAACTAGTGACTGAATACCTGCCCGCCACTGCTACCAAGGAAATAGTGGTCCAAAGGATTCTCTGTTATATCGAAGTGTTTGAAGCCATCAAGACTTTCCTCTACTATACTGTCACCAATCCTTCCAACAGGCGTTGACATGTCTATATCTTCTGTCGTTTCAGTATCATCTGTTTCTGCAGTCTCGGGCACTTTTTTTGTATGATTTTGACCATCCAATGCATCAGATGTTACATAGTTAAGTTCTGATGCTACATGATTCTCCCGTAATGCATTTCCAATCTCACTGGAACATTCTGAATCTGATTCTTTTTTCCCCCGAGAAAAAAACCCAGAGGCCAACCTAGTAACATAGCCGAGAGCAGCAAGGGGCATTGAAAGTGGCCCATTTCGCCCGAGATTGCTATTTTGTGGAGGACTTCCCGGATGAACATCAGTGGAACTGCTTAATTCAGCATCCTGGATATCATCATTATATTCTTAAGATCATCCACACCACATCAATTAAACAATGAAAAGAAAAGAAAATAACTGAAAAGTTCTACCTCATTTAAGGAATCAACATTTTCTACAGTTTTAAGAGTATTCATATCATTTTCATCAACGGTTTCCCAGCTAGCACCGTCATTGCTAGCTTCGCTCCCACCACCAAATGAATCTCCGTCATCATCTCGACCAACAACATAAATTGCTTGAGGGCCAACCTGATAACAGGGAATGCATTACAATGATAGAACCTCGAAATAACCACAAAAAATTCAAAAGACACTGCGAGCAAAGATGAACTTTAAGATAGAGGACAATGTGCATAAGTTTATCATAAATGAAGATATGGAACAAATAACGTTAATTGTGTCTGATAGAGAATAAAAACTCACCTTCGACACCATTCCATCAGCCCATGTAACTTCAATATCACCATCTCGGAGACCAGTAATATTTCCAACCCATGATAAACTTGTGAAATCTTCGCAAGCTTCATCACTAGGTAATTGCTGTCCTCGATCATCATTTGACTGCATGTCACTTAAATTACCCTCTTTGTGTCCTGTAGCACCTTCTAGGTCACTTGTATTAGCAGTATATAATACTGGTGATAGGCGCACGACAACATCACCATAACAATAATCATAATCTGGATGCCCATCAAGTTGGTATGCACTGACCACTTCATCATAATCAAATTCCCAGGCATCTTCTGGCCTAGCAACTGGTTTAAACCACCTCACGCACACAGTTTTGTCCTTCGCATTTAAAGTTCTTACAATGCCTGTGTGCTTAGTTTCAGAAGTATCCTCACCCTCATCTGCTGACTTCTCTACCACATACTGTTCAGGAAAAAAGTCATGATCATTTGGAGTTTGAACTGGAATTAGAGAAGTAGAATCCAATCCATATTCTTTTGTTCCATTTTGCCATGCTACATCAACTTTTGTCACTGTATTTATAATGAAGAGAGCTCTTTCAAAAGTCTCATCTCTTCTACGACCCTTTTTGTCTCTCTTGAACAAGACTTTACGGAGCTTTCTCCGGTAAGAAGGCCAGTATTCATTAGCCGCTGCCTCCTTCGAAACTGATGATGGAATGCTGCTCGAGGCATCTTTTAGCAAAATGAGATTTGGCACTGCTACACTACCCTCATCTAGTTCCATTGGATCAGTACTCTTGGATTCTCTGGGTGTAGAGTCTCCGGAGCAGTCATCAATATTAGCACAAGAAGCTAATTGCTGATCATGAGAATCATACTCCACACCCTCGATATCCATGACATTTGCCAGAGTATTAAGTTCTTCTGATATTTGAGTCCCTGTATTAACTAAATCAGTACCATGAAAACACTGAACAGAACTTTCTGAACAAGAGTTCATATTAGTATCTGTATGTTCACCAATACCATTAACAGGCTCCTTATGTTTACTACCTTTCAAAGTCCCATCAGCATTAGATGATGGAAGAAGGCACCAATCACCCAACTGCCAATTTGAATAAGAAAAACAATTTAAGAGAGTCAAGTCTTTTGGGTTCTGTTCCTCAGAGGGGACAGTGGATGAATTGGTGTCTACACTAACGTAAGCTGAAGCAATCCAATACACAACAACTGATGCGGTCTGTACGTTAATGACAGTTCCTTCTAGGCGATTAGCTTTCCACAGGCCAGAAAGCCACCTCGAGCTTTTGAAGACGGAAGAAGAAACAGCCCGGATACGCTGTCCTGGGTAATAGGGACAACCTGAATCATCAATCACAGGCTTTGAAACTGGCTGAAGCCTCAATGGATCAGCCTTCACCACTTTACAGATTGACCCATCATCAAAAAGGACAGTCACATTATCTAGAACATCATCAACTCTACCAAGCCATGGTCCCTTGACGACATAATCACCCACAGTAAACTCCCGTATACGTTTAAGATCTTTCGAGTTAACATTTTTTATCACTTCTCCGTTAGCAGATAGTAAGTCGACTGTAATACTAACATCCACAACAAGACCCAATTGTCCTGAAGGATGAGCAGCAGAGGACACAATATCCCCATGCAAGAAACCCCTATCTACTACAGTGATATCGGTAATATTGCCAGTTGTTTCAGAGCCATCAGTCCATACTACTCTAACCTGACCATCAGGAAGAGAATCATTATCATCATCACCATCAGTGTTATTGTTATCACCACCTTTACTAGCATCACCACCATTAGCGACATCTACATCATCCTCACTGTCACTATCATCAGTGATACTCTCATCTGAATCTGAGTCACCTGCCACTTCCATAACAACACCAAGTAAACCTTCATATTTCCTGCAGCTGACAACATCCTGCCTGTAAACAAAAACATCATTAGGCATATTTCCTGGAAGCACTTGAGCAGCCAATGTCTGCCCACTTCCAGAACTGTCGTCAACTTGAGAAGTCATTTGGTCCACCATGTTGTGTGTTTCAACTATATCAGAAACTTCAGGAAGACTATCATCAGTGGACTGACGCTCATTTTCCATCCAAGATTCAGGAAGCTCTTCTGCCAAAATTTATATACCATAGATCAGACTTCCACGACAGAATAAAAAAATAAATGAATTGGACATCTAATTCAAGTCGAAGTCGAGAGGTTGTGTCCAATCATAATAACTTTAATAGAAGACTCAAATGACAATTAGGATTATAAGCATATTGTGGTTCATCCTTAGCTTTAATTGCAGGTATTAATTCCATAACTTACTGTAAAACAGTAAGACAATAACTCATTGACCATATTCCTTTTCTGGTGTATTGACTGATTCAAATTTCAAACAAGTGGATTTAATATTTCTGTTGTGTTCATACAATAAAAGCCTAGTCAAGATTTATAAGCTCATTTTCTCACACTCAGTTGCTAATGATATTCCTATTCCTTTGTATAGATTGATTCAATTTTCAAACAAGTTGAGGTCATATTTCTATTGTGATCATTCTTTAGAAGCGTTATCAAGATTTATATGCTTTGGCACGACGCCAGAACCAGAAACAAAGTAAGCATTCTTCTATTGGAAAGAGAATCACTCGAGAACAGAAAGGGAAAAATTAGTGAATGGGGGGAAATGGGGAGGCCATCTAATAATTTACACTGCAAGCTTAAATATGATTCATTTAATGATCAAGAGTTCACAACACTTCAAATTTCAAGATAACAAGACTGATAATCAAGATGTTGAAGGAGAAGAGAAACACATGAGTAGACAAAACAAGATTCCAGTGGAGGGATATGTTCATCAGAGGAAAAGAAAAAGAGAATTAATGAAATTAATAACCATAATTAATGTATAACCATACTTGGGACAGTAAGTCTACGATCTGACAAAGAATAACGATGTTCATACTTAACACATAATTAGATTGCATACATCAAATGTTCCATACATTCTACCAGAACATTACCTAATATCCTTATAGAATCACCCGTAGCTGATTCTGTTAAAGACAACAAAGTTTCCACTCCAATACTGTGTTTGAAACAAATTACACTTATTTACTAATCAGTCACATAGGAAACTAAGAATTTATTGTTTTGATAGTTGCTTTAAGACTCCAAAACTTTCCTTACTTCTATACAAGTCAAGCCCTCTTAACATTATCCTAAACCACAGTTAAAGTATATTATATTATTTCCCAGTTAGCCCCTACAAGGTTACAATCTTATACAGGAACCATGATAAAAAGCAATGATACTCTTTGTTTCCCTCATAATCAAAATTTGTATCGAATGATACAAGCTAGTAATCCCAATCATGAATTACAAATGAGGATTTGAACTCCCCTTCACATTTTCCTCAACCATACATTTGTCTATGCTTAACAAGAATCAAGAGATGTCATTTCAAGAAATACATTGAACTTTTCTGACTTGATGCCAAATGAATCCGACAAGCAATTCTCAGCAAATATTACAACAGCTGGGACAAAAGCCCTGACATAACAACATCCAGGCATTTTAAACCGTGGAACTGAGGAACCGAAACATATCTGGTCAACAGTGGCAGTATTAACAATTTCATTCAAAAAGCCTAAATCTTAACTAGAAGAGCAAGAAAAAAAAAAAAGGTAGGTATTGCTCCATAAAACTCAACATGGAAGTTCCACCCATCACCTTGGCCACGTTGAGAAACAGAACTTGATGGTATGCATTTAAACACCAGAAGTTGTAAATCCATTTGAAAATTGAAAGTTGCAGAGTGTCTTCATCATGAACAGTCAGTGAAATTTAAATGATCAAATGATATAATCTTCAGGTAGAAAGATCCCATGCACCCTTGCGGCTAATCAAAGTCATGCATTGTGAAGAAAGCTGAAACTTGTAGTCGCAGATTTAGAGCTTTATACACCTGAGCAAGATGTAAAAACACGTAAAACTACAAACTCACAAGTTTCATCTATCTTCACCATGCATGACTGTGATGACACGCAACGCAATGATTTGTTTATTGTTGATTATGATGAAGTGGTCAGTGCTACCATTATCAAACATAAATCGATCTCAAAGGAAACATGACCATGTGCTTTGCTTGTGCATTTGTTAAACTTACCGATTTTCTTTAAAAAGTGCCATGCAAACAACATAGTTTGTGACAAAGAAAGCACATGCTCATCTTTCCTTGAGCTGTATTCTGCTTGATGTGAGGTCACTCTCTTCGAGAATAAACATCTACTGCTTTGTTAGTGCAGCATCACAGTTGCACGGTGTAGCATCATTCAAAAAAAGCTTTTACCGTTGCTTTCGGGCTAAACGGGCACTTTGACACAATTGATACCATTGTGATACCAAACACATTCTTATGAGGTTCAAAGTCTTTTATTTTCTTCTAAACATTTCTCTATTACATTTCCAGTGTTCCAATTGAAGATAAACTGCGGCAGAATCGATTAAGGTGGTTTGAAACAAACAATGAAGATCAATAACTGCCCCAGCTAGGAAAATCGATTGGATGAAAATTAGGGAAGCAAAAATGCACAGTGGCAGAACCAAGTGAACTTGGATAAAAGCTATTAATAAGGATTTAAATGTGTTAATTTGAGGAAGGAGGTGACCCTCAATGGAGTTGATTGGTAGAAAAGGATTTATGTATCTGGCCCCAAAATTTTCTGACAAATGCTCCGTATTTTTGTTGTTATTGTCTTACTGTCCTACGATATGGCTTGTCATTGACATTCACTTACTAGTCTGCTAAAGTAAACTCAATTTCAAGTGACATGCCTAGTTAACTTTTCGACTAGATGTTGAAGTCAATAACTAGATAAACCATAAGCAGCAAAAATATACCTTCAACAACCAGCAATTCTAATCTAACGAGGACCAAAGAAAGCAAGCTAATCAAATTCGATCAAAATCATATTTTTCCGATTAGAAACAACCGTAATTTATATCTAATGCTTCCCTTCTACATCCAATCTCCCTCAAACTCACAAATCCACTAACTAATCTATACCATCCCACCATCTACTTCGAGATTACCACTGATCGCACAAACCACCCCAGATTCCTCGTCCCCAAACAAAATCCCATACAGGCGCAAATTAGGGTTAGGGTTTCGCTCCCGATCGATCATCGAAACTCGCAACTCGAACGGCGAAAAAACAATAAATTAATACGTTAAAAAGGATAATTTAAGAACGTGGGATAAAAATCTAACCTTTAATTTTTGACGGCGGCAATGTTTTCCGATCGTCGCAAATTCCGAGGAGAAAGGAAGAGGAAGAGGAGAGGAAAAGGAATGGATGCTTGTCGTCTCGCTCGCCTCTAAGAACGGGTTTCAATTGTTGGGGTAAAGGGGATCATCTTGTAAATATAAAATTTTGGAAGGGGCACCGCCTTCTAAACAGCTTACAATTGGTAGGATTAAGGGGCTTGTGTGTAAATATTGAATTTGATAAGGGGCGCCGCCTTAAAACCAGCTCTCATGAGTCGGATCCAGCTCTTGAAACCGGATTCAGTACACACAAGGTAATAAGTTTGAAAAAGTTCGGACTTTTTGGATTCTACCACGTGTAACGCCTCTTAGATTTAACTGATGCCAAGCTTTTATGCGTCGGAGTATATCTGTAATCTCTAAGGATGTGTTCGGATAGTTGTTTTATACCCTTTTTTCGTTTTCTAAAACCAAAAAAACGTTTGGTTACCCCATTTTCGAAGCGATTTTTTGCTTCTCTTTTCAGAAAAATCCAAAGGGGTCATTTCTTAACCCTTCCTCTTTTTTTTGGATATACTATTATTATAATATATATTATTATTTCATATATACTATTTTATATATACTATTATAATATTCTATTATAATTATAATATATTATTATTATTATTATTATTATTATTATTATTATTATTATTATATATTACTATTATATATTATTATATAATTTATTATTATTATATTGAATTATTTAATATATTATTACAATATATTATTATTACATATATATTATTATAATTATTATATGTTATTATATATATGTATAGAGTCCCCTTCGGTTGCACACTACTTTTGGTGAGAGCACTCTGTGAACACTCACGAAATAAAGCACCTATGAAAAATCCGAACCGCTCATATTGTTCTATATGCTTAAGATAGCCTAACAATAAAATATGTTTATTATAATAAATTATTTTATATTATTATTATATAATATACAATTATTATAATATATTATTATTTTATATATACTATTTTATATATACTATTATTATTATATTATTATTATTATATATATTATTATTATATATTATTATATATATTAATGTATAATATATTACTATAATATATTATTATATATATTAATATATAATATATTACTGTTATATATTATTATATATATTATTATAAAATATACTATTATTATAATATATTGTTATATATATATATTTATAATATATTATTGTTACATATATATTATTATTATTATTTTTAATATTATTATTATTATTATTATTATTATTATTATTATTTAGTATATATATAATTATAATAATAATTATTATTATTATTATTTAGTATATATATAATAATAATAATAATAATTATTATTATTATTTAGTATATATATATATATACTATTATTATAATATATATTATTTTTTCATATACATTACTATTATATATTATTATATAATTTATTATTATTATTATTATTTTATTATTATATATTTTATTATTTTTTTTATTTTTTGGTATATATATATTTATACTATTATTATAATGTATATTATTTTTTCATATATACTATTTTATACATACTATTATAATAATCTATTATTATTATAATATATATTATTATTATTATTATATATTACTATTATATATTATTATATATATTATTGTATAATTTATTATTATTGTAATAAATTGTTTAATATATAATTATAATAGATTATTGTTACATATATATTATTATAATTATTATATGTTATTATATATATGTACTAGATTTGCCTGTGGGCACGTGCCTACGGCACGTCTTCGGAATGATACCGCATATGAAAGTCTTGTAAATAGTAAAACAACAATTATATAGCTCAAGTTTAAATAGTAAAACAATAATTAGTTGTAAATAAAAATCCATGTTTCCATTAGTATATGTTGAAAATAGTTATAAATGGGGGTGTAAAATCCAACTTCTTAGAATTTTGAGCGTGGAAAATGATGAAATTTAAATGTTGATGAGATATTTGCTATTTTCAATGTAATATAAATAATAAAAAAATGCATACAAAATCTAAAAAATTACAAACATGAAATCTGAAAATATAAATTTCTGAGTAAATAGAGAGAGAATGAGAGAGAAAGAGAGAGAAATAAATAAATAAATAAAGGAGTTGTTTTGGGGGGTTTTGAATTTGAGTTTTTTTTGGGGGGGGGAACTTTTGCGCAGGAAAATATGTTTTGTGAGATTAGATCTGGACCATTTATTTTAACCCTATTGAAGGAGAGCCACTTGATAGCTTTCTTTGTGTTTTATTATATAGATATAATTAAATATGTTTATTATAATAAATTATATATTATTATTATATAATATACAATTATTATAATATATTATTATTTTATATATACTATTTTATATATACTATTATTGTTATATATATTATTATTATATATATTATTATTTTATTTATACTATTTTATATAAACTATTATTATTATTATTATTATTATTATATATATATATATTATTATTATTATTATATACTATTATTATATTATATTATTATTATATATATATTATATTATATTATTATTATTTTATATATACTATTTTATATATACTATTATTTCATATATACTATTTTATATATACTATTATTTCATATATACTATTTTATATATACTATTATTAATCTATTATTATTATAATATATATTATTATTATTATATATTACTATTATATATTATTATATAATTTATTATTATTATAATAAATTGTTTAATATATAATTTGAATATATTATTATTACATATATATTATTATAAATATTATATATTATTATATATATGTATATTATTAAATATGTTTATTATAATAAAATATTTTATATTATTATATATCAGTATGTCTGTATATGTGTACAATATGTATGTATCAGAGTATATATTCTGTATATAGTATATACATACAACCAAACCTATACATACATTATACTTTCATTTTAAAAAAACTGTTTTCTATTTTTTTTATAACCGAACAACTTTTACACTCATTTTCAGAAAACTGTTTTCAAAACAACTAACCAAACACAACCTAATCTATTCTAATCTAATCTCTAATCTCTAATATTATAATGGGAGAAGGTCTTAGGTAGTGTTCTTTTTCTCCTCTTACAAGAGATTTACCTCTTATAAGAGGTGGTTCCCCTCTTACAAGAATTTTTTTAGTGTTCTTTTTTTTACCTCTTATAAGACATTTTTAGTGTCATTTGTAAATATTTTGTCATTCTACCAACCCGTGCAACACGCGTACATAATTATTGTAAAAGAGGTCTTAGGTTCAAATCAAGACTACGTCTAAATTTTTATTTTAAAAAATTATATTTATTAAAACATGCATCGCACGTGTAAACTACTATATATATATATATATATATATATATATATATGTATATATATATGTATGTATGTTATAATGGGAGAAAGCCTTAGTGTCATTTGTAAATATTTTGTCATTCTACCAACCCGTGTAACACACGTGCATAACTATTATAAAGGAGATCTTAAGTTCAAATCAAGACTACATCAAAATTTTTATTTTAAAAAACTATATTTATTAAAACGTGCATCGCACGTGTAAACTACTAGTCTAATATTATAATGGGAGAAAAATTTAGTGTCATTTGTCAATCTACATTTACCAACACGTGCATTGCACGTGCATAATTAATATGAAAAAGATTTCAGGTTCAAAACCTCACTATGTCAAATTTTTTATTTTAAATTTTTTTTTATATTAAACATGCATCACATGTGTATCACATGTGTAAATTACTATCCATCTATCTAACTATAATATAACTAGTATCAGACACGTGCACACGTGCACGTGGAAACAATTGAAGGATAATGAAAAGGGTAAGAAGAAAATAATTTCCAAACCGATCCACTTTCGAAAATATTTACAAAACAGGTCCACTTTCTAAAATGTTTACCAAAGTTAGTCCATAATTAAAAAGAAAATAATTATTAAACTGATCCACTTTCGAAAATATTTACCACACAGATCCATTTTCAAAAATATTTACCAAAGTAACCCAACCCGTGCATTGCACGGGTTAGGTTACTGACTAAGGGGTTCTCCCATTAGAGTATTAGAGATATATTTACTTACTATTTAATAGAAAAGCTTGTCACAAATAAACAAGTTTTAATGTTTTTTGTCACAAAAAAAATACCACTTTTGTCACCAAACAAACATGTGCATCGCACGTGCAACTCCAAATCTATTTTTCAACACGTGCATCACACGTACACATCAAAGTTTTTCTTTCTTAATTTTTAAAAAAACGTGTATCAACCATTCAGCTCTACTTTTTAAAAATTAAGACATTCATCGCACGTGCTAATTATTTTTAATTTACGTGTATCACATGTTTAATTTCAACCCTTTATCAAAACGTGCATCGCCTTGAAAAATACTAGTGTTGTTGAGTTGGAAAGGCATATAGAATGTGAGCGAGACTCTTTCCTAAGTTCAAAGTCATGCGGTTTTGCATTGTGGATGGTTGAAAATATTCGATCAATTTTTTGCTGTGATGCATCTTGGTGGATATTAGATATATGGTCTCATTCATGTTCTACAAGTATTTTATTTTAGTGGGATGCGTGAATCCATTACTTGTAGATGTGTAGGATTCTACAAAAACTCAATAAAAGTGATAAAGGGTCTGATGTAGTTTGTTTTTGGAAGACGTGTGGAGGCATCAGGTGTGAGTTCTTCTAGATTTGTATTGGTGAAGGAAGCTCCGGTGCGGACGACCCTCAGTCGGGCGAACGATAAGGATGTAGGCAAGAGTGAGGTGGAGGCTGGATGCTCAGTTCGGATCAGGAGGTTCGGATCCGAGGTCTTGTGTACCTGCAGACGGTCTAGGAACACCGGGATTGGTCCCAGTGGCAGACCCTCCGACGATCTATTCAGCTACTGAGAGAGAGTAACAGTAACTAGGGTTTTGAGTGGAAAAGATTGATTACCTGGATAAGGGGTAGGGGGTCTAGTATTTAAAGGAGAAGCCAATCGGGTTTGGACCCGTTTGGGGCCGGGTCTGGACCCGGTCGCCTATGGGCCTGAAGCGGTAGAAACCCAAGTGGTATAGGGCTGACGTGGCAGAGGCCAGGGCGGTTTCCAGGCTGACGTGGCAGAAGGCTGGGCGGTTTTCGTGCTGACGTTGCGGATCCGGATGATCCGGTGGTGCACACTTCATGAGGGGATCCTGTGGCCCAGGAGGGGCCATGTCATCTGACCCATATCAGGGTCGAAGATGATGCAGTGGAAAGAACTACACCCAAAATCTGCAACATAAGAAGAATTGATTGGTGAATTCAAATTGCAGGAAGAGCTGACTATGGCTCAAATTCAGGGCATGTTTTAAGCATAGGGGTCATCAAAATTCTTCGTATGTCATAAGTGTTAGGTTTTGTGAGAAATTAACAATTGGGAATTAGGGTTTATCTCTAGATCTAAGTTGCTTGAGATATTCACCCTAGGTATCAAGATTGGAATGCCTAGACTGCTATCACAAGCCAGTATTTATCTCTAAATACTGGTTTGGGTATTGGGTTATAAGCCTACAAACCCGCATTCTAATATCCATTCAATTGTACGTTCAATACACGTGTTACTCATATGCACATGCAATATTTATATAGAGATAATATACCAATATATCCAACAATCTCCTCATATATTCTCAATATGTAAAGTTCAGGATTATCTCATCAGTTCAGTATAAAACTTACTGGCTGATAGCAGTCCATATAAGAAAAACATCTTAAAGGTATAGTTTCATAAGAACCAATAGAATTATAAAACTGAATAGTTCAATCAAGACTAAACCAATATAATTAAATAGTTCCAAACCATATCCAATTCAGAATAGTTCACATAGACTAAACTAACTGGAATAATCTGTCATAGTTTCAAAATCAAATAGAGCAAATAAACTTCAAGAACAAAATATGAGTTTTGAGCTCATGAACACAAGAGTTTTAAACTCAACAGAAGTTTTACCAAGCAAGTGACTAATTTATTCTCGAAAGAAATAAACTGAAATTCCATCCTTGCACACTGCTTTATGTTTACTCCTCTATTTTAAGCAAATCATTATTTTTGAAATCTATGTTGACAGATTCAACTCCTCCATCTTTGCTAGCTTATAGAAAACAAGAATATCAAAAGACACATCTCTAAGAATTGTAACGAATTTCACAAAGTATCTAGTTCCACAAAAGAACTTAGTACAATTCATAATTAGCTTAGCAAAAACGTAACGCAAGCATCACAATCAAGTCTCTTTAATAAGTAAAGTACATGAACTTTATAGTTTCTACACAAGAACCATACTATGTTTCATATTGGAATGAAAAGACTGCCGTTTCAATCATGGTTTAACATTGAATAATCAAAATTGGAAGGAAACATGTATCCATAAAAGACATATCATCAAAATTGGAATGATATTTAGGACAATTTAATCATCAGAAACACATCAACAAGTTTTCATATTTCGTATTGGAATAATATGATTATTCTAAGTAAATTTCCTAGATATATAATACCATCAAAATTGGAATGACATTATATATTTGTGTAATTTAAGTGGAATCATCAAAATTATCTAAAACATGTCAACTGCCTAAAATTGATGCTTAAGTTTGAACTTCTCTATGGCTCCAATTGGATTCTAAATATCAAAACAATTAGGATGTTAAAGTTTTGACTCAATAGCTTTCAACTCCATTTTCCCCACAGTTTTGATAATTAGATCACTTTCAAGTCTCTTAGCAAGAGCATTAGCCATACATGTCGCAATTGCACTTTATCTATAAGAAAGTTCAACTAGGCTTCTTTCAGCCTTAATATACTCCTCTCACTATTATAGAGTGAGTTATGAGCTACAGTGCATTGTAGCTTGATAGTCGCATAACAGAATTAGAGAGTTACTTAAACTTCTTAATGGATAACTAGCAACAATTTCTTCAATCCACTCAGCTTTTCCCCTGCAGAGGATTACACATAGAGGTCTGATTTCATGGATGATAGCACAGCGCCTGTTTGCTTTTTATTTCCATAACATTTCTGTTTCTCTTAGTGTAAACACATATCTACTAGTTATCGACCTTCACTAAATTCTGAGCATCATAATGCATCAGATCAGCCATTCATTCGAAGAATGACTAGAGTAGCACAAAGCAAACTCATGAATACCACTCAGGTATCAATTCCTTTAGAATGATCAACCTATCCCTATAGTTGCACCATCATTAGGTGTAAACCTTTTATCATAATCATAAGGTGTTTCAAAATCACCATATCCCCACCTTTGAAACACATTTTGATTTGATGAGTTTGACTAAGATTTATCCCTTGCCAACTAAAAACTCACCCTTAACCTATGGTGTCCACAGTACCTAGGTTTTCATGTTGAATTCTTTGGATAGCAGAATTTTAATTTCATTTGTAATAGAGAGGTCACTTCCAAGAACATGCATATCAACAGAATAAGTAAATAATAGCCACTATATTTGACACACCACAAAGTTAAGACACTGATCTGAATTACTTGATTCATATACTAGGCTCTTTTAAAAATTTGTCAAATTATTTATTCGTTGGCTATACATGTTTTAAGAACATACAATGATTTTACTAAATTGTAAATCTTGTTTACTAAACATATTAGTTTAAAACTTTCCCGTACAAAACTGTTCAGTACAAAGCCTTTTAAATATCCTTTATGAATGACAAAATTTTCAATAAATGTAAGGGTAAGAAGAATACTTATTGTAGCAATATGACAAACATGTGAGTAGACATCAAATAAATCTATCCCATTTTTCTCAGTCAATTGTTAGCTACTAAAAAGCATTAAAATTGCTACTAAACAATCAAAATTAAGTTTCTTCTACAAAACCCAACTTACTAACTATAGTTTTAGCCCTTTTCGGCAGATTAACTAAATTAAAGTATTATTGTATGACACAAAATCATCTCATTGTCTACTAAAGACTCTTCTAAGCTCATTTGTCATTCAGGTTTCAAGTGTCAGTAAGGCTGGTTCTTGATTCCAACTGTGAATCATTGAACGTGTCTGTAGGACTAGATTATTTTATACATTTATCTTTGATGAACATATCCTCAAAGAATTTTGCAAGTCTAGATTCTTCTAACACAAATTAGAGAGATTCAACATCTGTCCACAAAGCTACATTCTGCACTTTCTAAACACATAAATATTTGTTGTAGGTCCTACTTTAGGCCTTCTAGGGTCATGTACTCTAACAGAAGTATCACAACACAAAATTTCACTTTAACAAAATTATTTGTGTTTTTATGCCATGATCTACAAGGTGTATTCAATTTAGAGTGTAGTAACATATTAGAGATATGATTAACAATACAACATTACCTATAATTATACAAGACAAACAACAGTCAATAATATAGAATTCAACATTTCACTAAGTGTTTGATTCTAACTTTTATCAATACCATTTGACTGTTGTAAGTAGAGTGCACTAGAGATTATGCCCAATGCAAACTTCTCTAAAGTTGTTGAAATATATTCACCACCTCTATCAAATCTGAACCCTTGATTTTTAGCATTTAACTATAATTTTTAATTCATTAAGAATAACAAGTGCTTCATTCTTCATATATATAACAGACTTATATTAAGCATCTACAAAAGCGGTTAAATACTTCTGACCAACAATCGTCTCATCTAGTCACAAAACTACTGAGATCACAAATATCAGAATATATTGACTCAAGAAGTTGTGTGCTCCTAGAGACCATACTAAATGATTTTCTAGTGATCATAATCTAAGCACAACTTTCATATTTGTCATATTTAATGGAGAGTCATTTAGCAGTTATGAGTTTTAACAAGAACAAACAATTTAATATATAGTTCATAGTGATTCTAAATTTCAAAACAACTTGAATGTTAAAGCTTTGACTCAATAGCTTTTAACTCCATTTCCCCACAATTTTGATAATTAGATCACATTTCCTCACAAACAATTGAATATATAGTTCTCAAATCCTGGCCAATTATGCTATGTTCAAGAACATAATTAGAACTATTATTATTAATTGTCTCATTTGTTAAACTCAACTTATATATGCGATTGACAATATATGCACTTTATAAGAGTTAATACAAAATTACTCTATCACATTTTACAAAATTATTTGCTTTCTCTAATGGTTCTAATACTGTCCACTTGCTCAAACACATTGAGCGAAGAGTTCTTTCCTTTATTCGTTCTTCATCATCTTCATAACGCTAAATGAGATAATGACTAACATATTATAATTCAAATTTTGCACACACAGTGCAATGAACGAGAAGGAACAAAATGTAACTAGTATAGTCATATTCTACATTAAGAGATGCTCTCTCCTAAGTTACAGACATTTGTTATACATCTTATACACTTTTATTTTATTTTAAATTTTTGGAGAAGCAAAAATGTAATCTCACACAAACTGCAAACAATGGATTTGTCAAAATATCTATACACATAATATGATAAAACACTTAACAATCCTAAACATACTAGTTTTCCAAAGCGAGAATAACTATGATCTAAAACTCTCAATCATATGATTAAATGCACAAAACGTTAACACATTCATCACATGAAAGTATTAAGCAAGATTATAGTAGATCATACCGACACTTCAAGTTAGAAGTGTTTTCCAAATTCGATGGAGAAGCCTGCGTAGTGCAGACGTATCATACCATGATGCAAATCCATCGTCTCCAACATACACAATTTGTAGGTAACATTAAAGTTCCTACATTCATCAAATTATTAAAGATTAGCCGATTAAACAAATTATTAGTACAATCTAATTCTCAACAATTTTATTGGAGATTTAATTTTATAGTCAAAGCCTATAATTTATCAAAATAAATATTTGATCCATAGCACGTAGCCAAAACAATTATTCAGATTTGTTTTTGTGAGAAATTAACAATTGGGAATTAGGGTCTATCTCTAGATCTAAGTTGCTTGAGATATTCACCATATGTATCAGGATTTGAATACCTAGACTGCTATTACAAGCTAGTATTTATCTCTAATACTGGTTTGGGTATCGGGTTATAAGCCCATAAACCCGCGTTCCAATATCCAATCAATTGTACGTTCAATACATGTGTTACTCATATGCAAATGCAATATTTATATAGAGAGAATATACCAATATATCCAACAAGAATCACCAACTTCTGTTGGCCTTGTTTTCCTAGCAACTAAATTGATGCAGATGTTGACTCTCCTATTCTGTTAAGCACATTAGCCGATTCCATGACAAAAAAAACATTGTTGCGGTTGCCAACTTTGTTGCTTACTCTCCTGTACTTCAATTGACAATACCACAACATACCAAGACAATGCACTCATCAACTACACCATCACAGGAACAAGAACAAAACAATAGAAATCTACCACAGAATTCACAACCACAATCAAACCCAACAATGCAAACCGATTAGTCTTAAAAGGACTTCATCTACCATATATGTATTTCCCAAGGTATAACCAAATGATTTTATTATGTTTATAATGTAATCATTACCAGTAATTATCGACGAAAAGGGTATGTCTATATAGAAAACATAAAAAGTCCCCACCAAATTGCATTCTCCATCCTCCAATTAGCGGAACTTGAGATCTCTACCAAATTCAGTTCATCCCAAGAAATGAAGGTATAAGACCCAAAAAATGTTTGGTATGCCCCAGAAAAATTGCTTCAGTTCAACTCCAGACATAACACTTAGTAATCAGCAAGCACCAACCCTTTCCAAGCACAACTATGCAACTCCTAGGTTTTTGTTTTGTTTTTTGTTTTGTTTTTTGTTTTTTGTTTGTTTTAATATTTTTCTATTTCTAAAAATTGGTTTTTTTTCTCATTGGAATTAGCAAAATCCATCCCAATAATCCACTTCCTTTAAAGCCCTTTTCTATTCGTGAAAACAAGTATCCAACTTGCAACTGGTTGTAGAGAAACCCTTCGTTGTAGTCTTGTTCCAACACCGTCTGATATCCCCTGAAGATAAAGCTACACGATAGTATACGTACTATTTATCTTGGACAAGTTGGGCTCAAACATATCCCTACAGAATTGGCACATCTGTTGTAGTTGCTTACTTGTGCTCGATTGCTCGACTGCTCAAAAGAGCAGTCGACTGCACTGCAGTTGAGAACATCTTCCAGCTGCAGTTGACTACTATTAATAGCAGTAAACTGTCACCTTCAGACAATCGTCTTCGCTTCGAACGTCTTTCCGCTTCACACTATTTGCTTCGCATTGAACCTCGTATACAAGACATGTACCCAAATCTGTTTTCTGAAAAATCCCGAATGCTGATCTACCAACAGTCTCAGAATTAGTTGAAACTAGTCTTCTTATCCAGCACCAACCTCTGCGCATGTGATTCTTCACTCTGTCGCCATTTAAGGCAGATGAAATACCAACATGACTAGCCTAAGGGAAATACAACCAATCTTTTCAATCACCAGGTTTTTGTATTGTCACGTCCTGCAAGGAACAAAAAGTATGAAGGCAAAGAAAGAAAAAGAGAAAGAAAAAAAATATTCGCTGCTGGATAGAAGGGGCAATCATTAATCATTGTAAACACATTCATCTTGATGCACAATCGAGTACATCAATAATCATATTAATGCGCACTTGTGAAAAATCTCTGAGAAACACAGCTTTACACACCATAGTCAAAAAAACTCAATATGCGTGTCAAGTAATATGATTCAAAGAAAGCAACGACAGGCTAAACCAAAGCCATTTAAGCTTGATTAGGATGTATGAGATACAACAATGTTATCTAATACAACAATTGGACCCTATGTATCATTCTAGGTTCCGGTTGTTATTCACTAACCAAGGCATTGCATTTAGGGCTGTAAATCGGACTGGACGGGATCGGACAGTCTTATGTTCAAGCTCAGACCGAAATTCTACTTGGACAGGCTTATGTCCGGCTCGGTCCAGGTCGGACAAAATTTTTATAGTCCGAATTCGGTTCGGTAAAGAATCGGACCGCAATAATATTTGGACGGACTTATGTCCGGCTCGACCTCGGTAAAATATCGAACCTAATAGTTCGTTCAAGTTCGGTTCGTATAACAGTTCGGACGGTTCACGGTCGGGCCATTTCTCGAACCGGACTCGAACGGACGACAAACCGTCCTATTCATTTTACACCCATAATTGCATTACTATACCTAATAATAGTGCCAAAAAAGTTATTACATGATTCTCACTAGATCATAACCCCATATACAACTAACAACGGCAACAACAATTTTTTTTTCCCAACTAGTTGGGGTCGATATCATAGCCCCATATAATATATGAGGTGTCTATGCAATACATTGGGTAACTAACCCTTTATAGAATTTCTCAGTCACGTGCATGTCACCTCATCAATTGCTCATATATTAAATGAGTAAGTTGCTCATACTTCTTTTGTTACAAGAATTTATAAGACAACTTTGATTGAGAGGCACAAAAACAAAGAAGGAGAAGAAGATGTTGAAAAACCAAACAAACTATAAAGAATATGAAAAAACAAAATATAAACTCAAACTGATTTGAGTCGAAACTTGTGTATCACACAATACCCTTAAAACAGATTTACCGCGTCCGGGTGCTGGAGATTGCAGAGGCGTCCTTTTTCCATGATACAATGGCCGATGAATGTCGACTGTAGCACCACGTCACACTCCCAAACTGAAACTGTGTGAAACTTTATCACCAATTGAACAACAACACTAGAACAATTGAACTCAGAGAAAAGAACAAAACAGAGAGGAGAGAAAAATTTTCCGATGTGTCTTGAAGGGAGGAAGAGGCTTCAATATATAGGGTTTTGAGAAGACAAAACCATTCTAGGAATGACTACATACATCAAACGGCAGAAAAAGCAGTTGCAACAATTTGAAACATGTGAATGAATGCCTGACATAACTGTTTCATCTATTACAAAACTTAGTGGTGGGCAAAGACGTAAGAACATTCATTTATATCGTTACAGGAGTTTACTGGTTAGAAATAATCAGAACTCAGGGAAAATGAAGCCCCACACGAGCAGGGTTCAAATTGATCCAGCATTCTTGTCTCTTAGGCTAGAAATAATCAAAACTGGAGATCGAATTACAACTCATTGTTAGCATTGCACTACATAATTAGTTATCTTTTCAAACATTTTTATTTTGGAGATAATTGAATCCAACAGCTTTTACAAACTGGAGTCAACTTTTATGGCCGTATGGATTTGTGGACAAGTAGTCATTATCATTTCTGTTTGTCAAATCAATTTTAAGCAACAAATATGGGCTGGAGGAAAAAGACTCATCCTTTTAATGACTATTATAATGAAAAATACAGGTATTTGCATGCTTAAAATTGTGGTAATCATGGTGATTACACTTCTTAATCTCGACTATATTACGAGTTACAATCTCGTCTCAATCAAAATAACAAATATGAGGCATTTCTTTCTCACCAGCAAAAACAACCACATCTTTTTGATTAGTTAATTCTGGTTTTGATATTTTGCAAGAAAAACGGGACTTGTTACATTAAATGGGCTTTTATCTGGGCTTTGTATTTTTGCCAGACCGTTTGGTAGCTAATGAAGGTATGAGAAACCATATTTATTATTCAGCCCACATGTTACACTCAAAGTCCAAACGTGGGCTGTCTTCTCGGCCCTTACATCTCACTTGGGTTTAGCAACTCCAAACCAATAGCTGCATGCGAATTTTTTCCCAAACCGACCTATTTTTTGAAAGTTTTTCCCAAACCGACCTACTTTTCTTTTGAATTCCCAAAACGATCTACTCGGTCTTTGAAAGACCGAGACCGTGCAGTCATTTTGGTAAATACTTTCGAAAGTGGGTCAGTTTGGTAAATACTTTCAAAAAGTGGATTATATTGATAAAAATTTTCAGAATTAACTATAATTATTATAGTGAATATTATTGACCAAGGTGAGTTCTTGTCCTTCATTTAGGTGCATATTTCTCTCCACTAGTCACTGAAAAATAATTGCATCTTTTTCTTTGATTAACCGACTGAAATATTTGCTGCTGCATATCCTATCTCTCAATTCTTATCTACTGGTGTGATGGGTGCTGTCCTAAATCTAGAAAGAAAAGTATTATTGGGTCTAAAATCATAACATGCACGTGTTTAAAACTTTCAAGATTATCTGAGCTAATTTCCTTAGTAAAACTCTATACTTTGTATGGTCTTTTTATTTTTTCATCTTTTGTTGTTATCTATTTGCCTTTTTATTACCAGGTTAATAGCTGAAAAATAAGAATACAATGATGCAGGTTATTTATTTTTCTAGTCGTAATCTATACAATATATTATGCTAACTCACTTTTGGTTCAAGTATTTTTCTAATTTTTTCTTTTTAAAACAAACAAAAAAAAGAATAGCAAATATAGGAGGCAACTTCCCACACCAGTAGATAAGAATTGAGAGATAGGATATGCAGCAGCAAATATTTCAGTCGGTTAATCAAAGAAAAAGATGCAATTATTTTCCAGTGACTAGTGGAGAGAAATATGCACCTAAATGAAGGACAAGAACTCACCTTGGTCAATAATATTCACTATAATAATTATAGTTAATTCTGAAAATTTTTACCAATATAATCCACTTTTTGAAAGTATTTACCAAACTGATCCACTTTCGAAAGTATTTACCAAAATGACTGCACGGTCTTTGAAAGACCCGGTCTTTCAAAGACCGAGTAGGTCGTTTTGGAAATTAAAAAGAAAAATAGGTCGGTTTGGAAAAAACTTTCAAAAAATAGGTCGGTTTGGGAAAAAATTCCGCTGCATGCCTGGTGCCTGTTTTACCTCGAGGCTCGAATGGAGGAGAGCAAAATTTTTCCTGAGCCAATATTGTTGGAAGTTAGAGAAAAGAGAAAGTGGGTCTAATTTTTTTTAAAGTGACTGAACTAAAATATCCTGGATAATATTGTGAAATACAAAATTGTCCTTTTTAGATCTATTAAATTAATCTAAAATTAAACTATAATATCAAATGTCATTACAAACACGCACCTCTATCTCCCTAAAAACGGACAACATCTTCATTTCAACTAGGGCTCGAGTTTTTTTTTAATCAGGTAAGCTTTCTCCTTCTCTGATTTTGTTATTATGATGGTTATCCGTAATCATGGATTTTTCTTAATTATCGTAATTTTTCTCATCCAAAATTTTCTTAACCATCGTAAGTTTGAAGACTTGATTTAATTAGTATTATGTGATAAACTTGAATATTTGTTGAGCTTTATTTATATTTATTTATATATTGACCTTCATTATTTTGTTAAACATTTTTATTTGGACTAATTGTATCTGCTTATAGTCCAGCATATATTATTTTGCTAAGTTATGTTAACAAGAAGTATAATAAAAAAATACCAAGTTAGAATTAGAAACAGTAATGCATAAGCTCTCCTAAAATGTAAAAGGGTATAAAAGTAGTTTAATTATAAAATTTATTTTCTCTCCTTGTAAACCAAACAAGAAAATAATTATTTTCTATTACCTTCCCTTCCCGTCTCTTCTCCAACTAAATAGAAAATATGATTAAATCTCCTCCGCTCCCCTCCCCTCCCCTCTTTTGAACCAAAAGCCTTAGTCTATCCTAGAATTACACTTACCTCCAAGCTCTGTATCTCCTAGAATTTTCACACATAAAAATTATCTACCATGGGAAATTCATCTCGATTCGAGGGACTACTGAATATACATTTCTAGGAGGTGTGTCAGTTTAAGTAACACAAAAATAGGTGAGAATCTAATGCCTTGAAAACTTAAGGGTGAGTAAGGGCCTAAGACTAGGCTGAAAGACGCAGTTGCCGGCCAACAAGTAAATAATATTATTGTACTACCCCTTGTTGGTCAGAGGAGGTTAGGTTTGCCGAAGATTTCAAGGACCAAGGTGCATTTTTTTTAGCGTAAGAAAAAACACCAACTACTCTTAAGATTCTATGAAGGCTGGTCAATGTTTTGGTACAATTAGAAATATTGATGAATTAATGACTGGAACGACGAGGGCCACACCCATTACAGAATAGGTTCGGATATATAGGTTTCAAAGGGGGTTCATAACTTCTTATTTTATTTGCAGGTTGGGTTAGGATGGAACAGTAGTCCTATAATGAAGCAAAGTATCTGAGTCCATATGTCTAATATCCCTCTCCTTTGCTGATGACCTATGAGCCTGTTGTTATAAATAAAACCATGAGAATCAGGACGACTGATCATGGATGAAACTAGAAGCTCACATGTGAACATAAAATCAGTATATGGCCATTAAGCGAATTGCAACGGTACAAAACGGAAACACCGGAAGCGTCCAGCAGTGCAAATATCCAACTTCCGACATGACACGACTGTGATGGACCCCGCGCCAAAACTGAGGCAACTGTGAACACACGAGAGCATTGACACAGCTTCAAACGATAAAGAAAGAAGCAGGACACCGACAGCTTTTTATTGTGGGTCCCACTTTCAATATGGTCTGTTGTGTTCTACAGGGCAAAGCTGATGTGCAACTATCCTGTAATTTCTATCTTTGCCTTTCTTCAGGCCCTACTTATCAGCTTTGCTAAATCCTTCCCAATCTCTTATAGATCTCATTGAAGTTTATATGGGTAGTGGCAGGGCCAACCCTGAGCATACGGGAGGCGAGACGAACTCCTAAAAAAAAAAAAAAAATTAATTTGGGGCCCCTATAAAATAATACACAAATTGTAATTTGACATCACACATAAAATACATATATAGACTAATAATATGATGCACGTGTTAATTAAAAAAAATTAAAGTAAAAAAAATTGTGATTTGCACGTGCAAAGCACGTCTTAATAAATATAATTTTTAAAAGTAAATTAATTTTTAAAAATAATATAATATAGCATATGTGAGGCACGCGTTAGTAATATGTATATAAAGGGTATAATGGGAGAGTTTGAAGTGACGTGCAAAGCACGTGTTAATAAAAAAATTTAAAGTAAAAACTCTGATAAGGTGTCTGTGTTAATTTAAAAATTTTAAGTAAAAATATATATGCTTTACGTGCATTGCACGTGTCAATTAGAAAAATTTAAGTAAAAAATTGAGATTTGGAGTTGCACGTACAACGCACGTGTTAATTAAAAATTTTAAGTAAGAAATAAAAGAGTTAGAGTTACACGTGTAATACACGGGTTTGTACAAATTACAACTCCAACTCTTCCATTATAATACACGTGTAATACACGGGAATTACTATCTATCTATCTACTAGTATAATGTACGTGCGATGCACGTATAAAAAGTAAAGTTATCCAAGATCCTGGGTTCGAACCCTACGGTTCCCATAGATGGGGATTAAATACCTCTGGGTGGCCAGTGACCGCTATGCTAGATGGGCTGGCGCAGAAACCCAACCAAAGGTTGGGGCTCCTTGTCATGGGACTGGGATTAGTCTGACCCAAAGAGGGGGATGGAACCCAGTATAATCAAAAAAAAAAAAAAAAGTAAAGTTATCAAATTAAATAAATATATATTGAATAAGAAAAAAATATAGATTTGAATGTTTTGATTTGAGCTACACGTGCGGTGCACATTTATATTTGTTGGATATAGTTTGAATGTGTATTACACGTGTTTATATAGTTACAAAGTTAGGGTTTGTTTGTTACAAACCCCAACTCTTCCATTAAAATAGTAGATAGATAGATAGATAGATAAATAGATAGATAGATATAAGAAGAAAAAAATAAATTGGAGGCCAAAAAAATTCGGAAATCCAAGGTGACCGCCTCTCCCGCCTCTACCTCCTCAGGGCCAGGGCCGGCCCCCACCTTGAGGCCGGTGAGGTGGCTGCCTCAAGCCCCCATTTTTTTTTTGTAATTTTAGGAAGCCCCCAAATTTGTATTTATCTTGTAAATATAGACAGATATTTTGCTCGTAAAAAAAATATTGTTATTAGGGTCCTCAAAAATAATTATGTGGGTCTTTCGCCTTCGAGCGCCCGGGAGCTTAGGACCGGCCCTGCTCAGGGCCAGCCCTGGATGGTGGTTATGTATTTGATATGTTGCATGAATAAGCTACCTACTTGATAGTGGCTTATCTGAATGCCCCATAGTATAGCAACAAGGGCCTAAGGTAAGATACATGCTTGCACCAGTTCTTTTATGCGGAAAATAGTTAACGATGAACTACTATTGTTCTTCATCTCATAGTCAGGTTCGACATGAACTTGCCTGAGCTCAAACTTTTCCCTTTCTCTAATATCGAAAACAAAACCGAGTTACATATAAAAAAAAATTACATTGATATGGGTCAAATGACGTGGCCTCTCCTGGGCCACAGGATGCCCTCAGAAGGCGCTTACCCCCGATCATCAGTTTTCCACCACGTCAGCCCGAAAACAACCTGGTTTTCCACCACGTCAGCCCGAAAACAACCTGGTTTTTCGCCACGTCAGCCCTAAACCGTCTGGGCTTCCGCCACGTCAGGCTCACGGGCAACCGGGTCCAGACCCGGCTGGGACTGCCTATAAATACCAGGCCCTCTAACCCTTCACAAGGTAATCAATATTCAACCTGTCCCCTCTAAAATCCTAGTTACTGTTACTCTTCAGTGACTGACTAGATCGTCAGAGGGTCTGCCACCAGGACCAACCCCAGTATTTCTAGACTGAGTGCAGGTACACGAGACCTCCGGATCCGAGCCTCCACATCCGAGCCGAGCCTCCACATCCGAACCGAGCATCCTGTAGCGCCCTAAATTTCCAATATGATATCTTACAAATATGTGGCACAATTCCCAGTATCAACTTCAATTGCAATAGAACACATAGCCAAAAACACAGATAATTTTTATTTTAACTTTTATTACAATAATCATTTACAAAACACAGCAGAAATACAAAATACCTTGAATTACAAACTTTCTTTTTACAACACTTCTTTTACAAATTACATAAGTCATTACATCAATTTATCTCAAACATCCAAAATCCAAGCTACAAGTAATCACCTGCAAAATATGAGACTAGAGATAATCCTAACCCCAAAAACTATAGGGATCAGCCATAATGGTGTGAGTGACATAAAAACAAAACAACATAAACAAAACATTAAGCATGGAGTCATCAACATCATGTATTAATTGCAAGAATAAACGAAATAAGAAATAACAATAAGCAAAGCATGGAAACATCAAGGAATATAAGATAGTAAATAGTAAAACATGAAAATATCAAGTGAATCTAGACTAAGTGTCAAGTGTAGGAAAAAACAGGAAAACACAAGCATAAAACCAAGTCAAGAAAAACACAATTCTATATGCTGACTCTCTAATGCGTACTTGTCGGATTCTATGCATTCCATAGTACATAGGTCCGGTGCAAGCCCTTAACGATCTCCACTTTATACGGATGACCCCTCGTTATGCAACTAATCCTACTACAGTGATGGAAAGTAAGATTCAGAATACTCCTCGAATAGGCACGACAACCCTCGACGCGCAAGCATCATGTAAGACAGCTAAAAAATAACCAGAGATTCATCTCCCAACCCGTGTACCCCACGAATAGGCTTGCAAGGCCCTCGACGTGCAGATACACCAGGTACATTCTGTGAATAAGCCTGCCGACCATCGACACGCGATTGCACCCTGCATGCTCCGTGAATAGGCCTGCAAACCCTCGACACGCGAACATACAAATATCCTCTCGGGATAGAATAACAAACAGTCTTGGAACGCATCCGTTGGATTAAACAACCCATGAGCCTATACTTACGTTTCCCAAGTTACATCACATCCCCACTAGTGCCTATCCTTAAGTTGATTATTATTAAAACACAAAATCTCTATCTCTAGAGTTAGTATGTCCTGCCGGACTTAAATACTCAACAACAACCAAACCAAGACCCCCCAGGTCTAACTCAATAAATCTCAACTACCGGTTCACAAGAATCCCACTCAACTCCTAGAGATATCAACAAAACCAGAATCCATCGTCAAAACGATCATATGGAGAAACTTCTCCAATCAACAAAAACCCAAGTCTTTATAAAATTTCAGAATCCAACCCAACAACAAAATATCTTGAAAACATATGTTCTGTAGAAAGAATAATATTTAGAATAGTAAGTTATAGATCCGAAAACATTTAAAGAATCAATCGTTTAGAGAACATTAGAATAACTCAAGAAAATATTAGTAACAGTCGACTGTAAAGAGTCATCAATTGACTGTCCAGAGCAAAAATCCAACATTTTTAAGAAAAATAATTCTAAGTATTGACGGTCGACTGTAAAAGTCACCAGTCGACTGTCTAGAGTGAAAATCCAACACCTCTAGAATATATTAAAACAGAGCAGAGACAGTCGACTGGAGAAATGTGTCAGTTGACTTTCCGCACGAGATTTCAAGAAAACGAGAAAAACATAGCAGCCAGGTAGCGACGGTCGACTGTCAGAACATTCCAGTCGACTGTCACACCTACAGACTGCAGTTTGGGTTGGGCATACTTCAACCAATACGAAGATTTACTTTACAAAAACGAAATCTATAAAAAGTATATTTCTGATATGATCAAATACAACTTATAGGATATACAAAGATTCATAAAAACCAATCAAAACCGCTTGAATTGATAAAATAACATTTTGATGAATTTCTTCAAAATAAAATGTGAATGTGTGCATATATCAAAATTAGAGTTTTTAAGAATCAATCATACATCAAAATAACTTTGTTCTATATTCCAAACCATATCAATACCAAAATAAGTTGAGATATAGTCAAATCATTCGAAAACACATAAAACTCAATTTCTTTTAAAACGCAAAATACGATACTCATGAAAAATGTTTGTGCAAGTTTGTGCACCAAAAGAACTTCACAAATCCATAAATTAAATAACAAAATACTCAGATTAAAACTTTGTATTTGGGTGAATCCAAATTCAAGTAAAATCTTCCACAAAATCACGAATCCCCAAATTTAATCAAAAATGCATCAAACCCAAATTTAGTCATCACAACTCAAATCTTCAAGACATGGTCTTTTAATCCATTACTCCTTCTCAAAATTCCTCAAACTCAATCTCAACTATTCTCAATAGTTGATTCATAAACAAATTTATCATTAAGATGGCCAAGTTGCATTCATCCAACTCACCAATAGTCCAAAAAATCTCATCTTTAATCAACTAATGCATAACTTTCACAATACTCAATCAAATCAGTAATAACCCAAAAGAAATAGACTACTCACAATTTATATTAGGTTTACCAACAATCTAAAATCATCCACATGTAACTCTACTCACAAATAACTAGGGTTCTTCTCAAAAGATCCAATTTTAACTTATCCATTTGTACAATCCATTACGTACATATTCATAGTCAACCCCTAACATGCTTTCTAGTAGGTAAAATACCACATACAACATTTCAAGAACAAAACAAAACAACTTACAACATGCACAAAACAAAATAAAACAAAACAAGTCACTCACCACAATGAATAAATCTAATAAGAAAAGCTTTTTTTTTTGCGAAATCCAAGATCACCTCCTTAAATCTCCAAGAAAATAAAAACAATAAAAGCTTTGTGTTGTGCAGCGAAAGAAAGTTGCACTCCACTCTTTTAAATAAGCCGGTATTGGGAGAATTAGGGTTTTGAACATATTTGTAAAATAATCCTTTTAAAATATAACTTTCCATAAATAGTTGTAAAAAGATCATTCTTTTCGTAATATTTGCAAATAGGTCCAATAAATATCAGAAAAATCCAAAAAAATCACAAATAATCTCAAACAATAAATAATGATTTTCCACAAAATAATTTTAGCTTTTGATCTTTTCAAGAAAATATTTGCACGTATAAAAAGATAAATCTTTAGAAATATATTTATTAATTCACCAAAAATCATTTCAATTCATTTATAAATCTTTAAAATAATATTTGAAAATACGGGGTACTACACATCTGGCCTCCACCTCGCTCCCGCCTACTCCTGATTGAGTCCCTCGGCTGAGGGTCGGGCGCACCATCCGTACCGAAGCTTCCGCAAAAATAAAAATCGAGAAGAACTCACACCTGGTGCAGCCACCCCCCAAAAAACAAACCGCATCAGGTTGGCGCCGTCTGTAGAAAAACGGTGCGGACACCAGTCCGAGCCTAGCCATCAACGACATCCCATCAATCCGAGCTCACATGGGACCCAAGCCCAGTAGAGCTGTCACCTCTACACGTCGCCAGGACGTTCCTCCTCAAGACGTCCCCGCCGACACTCATGGATCGAACAATCCGAAGGTCAGCCTCAGACACCAGTCGGGCGCATCTCGCTCGGTCGTACCCGACCTGCGTGGGGTTATCCAGAACAGACAGGAAAGTCAGACTAGGGGAGGGGCCGCTTCTAACTCGGCCCTGAACCATCCCAGACCTCCGCCCGGAGGACGAGAGTCGGCGCTCAGCCACGTCGGCCGAAGACCGCCGCCCCAACGCAACCCAGCTGAACGAGCTCTAGTCACCCACCAGGAGTTCCAAGACTTTCGAAAAGAGATCATGGAGGCTATCCTGGTAACCCCCGTCAGCAAGGCGCTCCACCGGTGTCACTCGCGTTCGGATGCTGAGGCGAGCGCGTCCCGCGACCCGACATTCCCGCCGGAGTATGACGAAGACGTCCTGAAACACCTCCAAGAAATGGAGAACCGCCTCGACCACTTTGGCAACGGCGGCACGAGGCCGGCTCAAGGCCACAGGCCGACCCGACCTCCTTTCTCCACTGCAATCCTACAGGCAGAAATATCCAGAAATTTCCACCCACCTCAATTCGAGACTTACGATGACGAAGGTGATCCTGCTGATCACATGGAGGGCTTCAAGATCCTCATGATGATTCACAGCGCGTCGGATCCCCTCCTATGCCGAGCCTTCCCCGCCACCCTCCGGGGTCCAGCTCGGGAATGGTTCTCTAAGCTCGCCCCCGGCTCCATTTTCTCCTTCGACCAGCTGGAGGGCAACTTTCTCACCCACTTCGTGACCAGCAGAAAAGCCGAGAAGACGAGTGCATTCCTGCTGGGCCTCTGGCAGAAGGAAGTGGAGTCGCTCCGGTTGTTCGTCCGAAGTTTCACCTCAGAGGTGAGGTCGATCTCCTCCCTCGACCTAGGGGTCGCCTCGGTAGCGTTCCGACACGGCCAACTGAAGGCCTCCCTAGCAAAGAAGCCTCCGATCGATTTTTCCGACCTCCTTAATTGGGTCGAAAAGTATATCCGGGCCGAGGAAGCCCTGAATCCGGAAGACCCCAAAGAAGCCCCCGGGAAGGGAAAGCGCAAGGCCGACGAGGCGGAACCAGCAAAGAAGGTCCCAAAAGACAGGGTCGTCGCGAAAAGGGTCCCTCCAATCCAACGCTTCGAGAGGTACACTCCGCTGACGCAGAACGTATCAACTATCCTCTTAGCGATCGAAGACAGGGACCTTATCCAATTCCCTCCTCGACCGACCAACAACAACAACAAAAAGAAGGATCAGCGGTTCTATTGCCGCTTCCACCGAGACAACGGGCACAACACGGAACATTGCCGCTCCCTGAAGGACGAAATCGAGGCCCTCATTCAACGAGGGTAACTTCGAGAATTCAAACGGGAAGATGCCCGAGGCCAAAGAGACACGAGGAATCGGAGGCCTTCCCCTCCTCCTCGAGAACCCAGACAACGTCCCGAGCGGAACCCTGAGCCCGAAGAACCCGAGGGTCAAGCCATCTTGCATTAAGTCCATAGAGGGCCCATGGGAGGGGAGTCCAGCACTTCCCGTAAGCCATTCGTCCGAGAGTTCAACGCCGTCCAGGGCCTCCTTTCCCCCCAGGTCCAGCAACTCCCTATCTCCTTCTCTGGGGAAGACCTGGAGGGAGTTCGGCTCCCGCACTGCAATGCACTCATCATCATCCTCAGCATGGCAAACTTCAAGGCCCATCAAATCCTTGTGGACAATGGGAGCTCGATAAATATTCTCTTCCTAGAGGCATTCGAGAACCTAAAGCTCTCCCGGGATAAGCTGAAGCCAGCGGGTACACCCTGCATGGGTTCTCCGGTGTCCTGGTGCCAATCGAGGGGATCGTGACCTTAGACGTCACTGCTGGTACGATCCCTCACAGACGGACCGAGTCGATGGACTTCATGGTTGTAAACGTCACGGCAGCCTACAACTCTATTCTCGACCGTCCCGGGCTCTACTCCCTCTAGGCGGTTCCCTCAGTCTACCACCAAAAGCTAAAATTCCCCACCAAGACAGGTGTAGGAGTTGTCCGAGGAAACCAAGAAGCGGCACGATCGTGCTATATGACGGCCATCGGGGCCGGTGTGTTCCCCTTCGATGCCATCGAGCTACAGCCCGAAAGAAGCCAGCCAGAACCTGAGCTGGCAGACGAGCTAGAGGAAGTCTCGTTCGAGACAGGGGACGTATCGAAGTGGTTCCGAGTGAGCTGCTCCCTGGCTCCCAACCTTAAATTTGACCTGATCGATTGTATTCGCAGCAATGTCGACCTCTTCGCCTGGAAGCCCTCCAATATGCCCTGCATCTCTGAAGACCTGATCATGCACAAACTTAGCATGATCCCCGGCTCGAAGCCAATCGTCCAGAAGCAATGTAAGTTCACCCTGGAGCGGCAGTAGGCGGTGAAAGCGGAGGTGGAAAAACTCTTGTCCGCTCGTTTCATACAGGAGGTCAGCTACCCGGAGTGGTTGGCGAACATCGTAATGGTCAGAAAGGCGAGCAGGAGCTGGAGGATCTGCATAGATTTTACCGACCTTAACAAGGCGTGCCCCAAAGATCCGTTTCCTCTCCCCAGCATCAATGCTCTGATCGACGCTACCTCGGGTCATGAGCTCCTTTCTTTCATGGATGCCTTCTCAGGCTACAACCAGATCTGAATGTTCCCTCCTAATATAGCCAAGACATCCTTCGTCACAGACCAAGGTCTTTGTTGCTAGCGGGTTATGCCCTTCGGGTTGAAGAATGCCGGTGCTACTTATCAGAGACTCGTTAACCGAGTCTTCAAGGATCAAATTGGTCGCAACATGGAGGTGTACGTTGACGACATGCTCGTCAAAAGCCAGCAGGGACAGGATCACGTCGCCGACCTGGAAGAAGCCTTTGGGATCCTTCAGACCCACAATATGAGACTCAATCTGGCAAAGTGCGCGTTCGGCATCCCCTTGGGGAAATTTCTCGGATTCGTCGTCAGCCAGCGCGACATCGAGGCGAACCCCGAGAAAATCTAGGCCATAATAGACATGGCCCCTCCCAGAAACATCAAAGAAGTCCAGAGGCTCACGGGAGACTGGAGGCCATTGGCCGTTTCCTCTCCAAGTCCGGAGAGAAGTCCCTCCCATTCTTCAAGGCCTTACGCTGGACCGGGGGTTTCGAGTGGGATACTCAGTAGAAAGAGGCATTCACCCAATTAAAAGAGTACCTCGCCAACCCTCCTCTTCTCAGCAAGCTTGAACCAGGAGAGCCACTCTGGCTTTATATTTCGGCCTCGAAAAATGTGCTCAGTGTTGTTCTCGTTCGAGAGGGAGATGGAGTCCAAAAGCCGCTGTACTACGTGAGTAAGGTTCTGCTCACTACCGAGACCAGATACACTAAAATGGAGAAGGTAGTCTACGCCTTAGTCATGGCCGCGCGGAAGCTTCGTCCCTATTTCCAGGCGCATTCGATTCAAGTGCTCACGGACCAGCCTCTGATGGCCGTACTCTACAAGTTCGAGAGCACCGGGCGACTGGTCAAATGGTCGATCGAGCTCTGTCAATACGACATCGGCTATTAGCCAAGGACGGCCATCAAAGGGCAGACCCTTGCCGAGTTCATCACGGAATGTACAATCTCTGAGCAACCCGAAAGCAAGAAGGCCGACCAGATGTGTGAAGTTTACGTCGATGGCTCCTCCTGCGAAGCAGGGAGCCGTGCAGGCATCATTCTGCGGGGTCCCAACGGTTTCCTCCTTCAATATTGCCTCCGCCTCAATTTTCCAGCCTCTAACAACGAGGCTGAGTATGAGGCCATGATCGCCAGACTCACCCTGGCACATCAGACCGGTGCTAGACAGATCAGGACCTTCAGCGACTCTCAGCTCCTGGTCAACCAGATTACCGAAGAGTATGAAGCCCGTGACGATCGGATGATCAGGTACCTGGCCGTGGTCCAACGGCTATTGGCATCCTTCGATGAGTCTGCAGTCTTAAGGATCCCTAGGGAGCAGAACGCCCAGGCCGACGCTCTGTCGAAGCTAGCTTCCTCGTCCTTCGATGGTCTCGACCGCACCATCCTAATCGAGGTACTCCTAAAGCCGAGTGCTGACCTCCCCGAGACTCTCTACATCGAGAACGGAGCTCATCTTGACGATTGGACCACTCCCTTCAAGAAGTTTCTGATTAAAGAAGAGCTCCCCAAAGACCGAGCTGAAGCAAGGTGAGTCAGGGTCCGTTCAGAAAGGTTTGCCATAATCAGCGAGACCTTTTCAAATGGTCATACACAATGACAGACGGAAGACCCTACCTCTGTTGCTTAACTCCAGATGAAGCCAAGTACGCTCTAAAGGAGCTCCATGAAGGAATTGGCGGGTGCCATTTGGGAAGTCGATCGCTTGCACAAAAGGCTCTGAATCACAGGTACTACTGGCCCACGATGCTACAAGACACCCTCGCCCTGGTCAAGAAATGTGGCTCCTGTCAACGGTTCTCCCCTGTAAAAAGGGCTCCACAAGCGAACCTCCGTTCCCGGGCCAGTCTGACCCCCTTTGCAATATGGGGGATGGATCTGGTAGGTCCATTTCCAAAGACAACGTGCCAACGAAAGTTTCTCATAGTGGCAATCGACTGCTTCACTAAGTGGATCGAGGTCGAGCCTCTGGCCACAATCACCGAACAGCAGACCCAACATTTTTCTGGAAGCACATCGTTTGTTGATTTGGGATTCCCCAAGCACTCATTACATACAATATGACCTAATTCACGGGTAAACATTTTCGAAAGTTCTGCGAAGATCTCAGGATTTATCAGCGTTTCTCTTCGGTGTGCCACCCGCAATCAAATGGCCAAGCCGAGAATGCGAACCGCCAGATCCTTGATGATTTCAAGAAATGACTTGATAATTCTTCCAAGGGATTATGGGTCGATGAGCTACTGAGCATCCTCTGGGCCCACCGAACGACGAAGAGAACTCCCACGGGAGAGTCGCCATTTAATCTCACATATGGCGCGGAGGCCGTGATCCCCTTGGAGATCGGGCTCCCTTCGTCCCAGATCATGGCCTTCGATGAAGCAAGCAACTCGGCACAGCTATGTGCCGACCTGGATCTCAAAGACGAGGTCAGGGAGAAGTCCGCCATTAGAAGGAACACCTACCAACAGAGGATCGAAGGGTTCTACAACAAAAAGGTGCATCCCACCGACATTAAGCTCAAAGACCTCGTCCTCCGGAAGCTAGCGGTATCCAACCCCGACCAAAAGAGGAAACTGGCCCCAAACTGGGAAGGCCCATACAAGGTATCTGGGGTCATACGCCCGGGCACGTACCGCCTAACCGACCCGGAAGGCAAGACTTTCAAGAGGCCCTGGAACGCAGAGCACCTCATCAAATTACTAGAAGGGGAAGGTTAGCCTCTACAGCCCATGTAAATTATGAAAGATGTAATCGACACGTCGTGCCTTATTTTTTGCAAAAGTTCAAGTATGAGTAATTATGATGATGTAATTATGCCAGCTTTCTTAAAACAAGCTTTGGCTTTGTATTAGTTCTCATTAAAAACGTGTCTCAGGCTCGGCACGCAGAAGGAACCGTGAGCCGCAAAAAGCTTTCTTTACAAGCTTAGGGCTCGACATTCGGAAGGAACCGCGAGCCGCAAAAAGCTTCCTTTACAAGCTTAGAGCTCGACACTCGGAAGGAACCGCGAGCCGCAAAAAGCTTCCCTTACAAGCTTAGGGCTCGGAACTCGGAAGGAACCATGAGCTACAAAAAGCTTCCCTGACATGGTTTGGGCTCGACACTCGGTAGGAACCGCGAGCCACAAAAAGCTTTCCTTACAAGCTTAGGGCTCGACACTCGGAAGAAACTGCGAGCCACAAAAACTACTCATATAAACCTGGGGCTCGGCGCCCGGACAAGTATCTCGCGCAAAGACAGAGTCACCTTCAAGGTATGAAGGCTCGACATTTGCCCCGAGCATGGTTTGGGCTTTTTCAAGATCATCAACCTATGCGCTCGGCGGCAACCGGCAGCTACACCCGTTCCATCTACCTGAGAACAAGTGTGGGGGCTCGTCGTCGACCTCGAGCAAGGCCTTGGCTTTCTTCAAATCCATGTGACCTTTACGCTCGGCGATGACCTTCAGCTACGCCCATTACTGACTTTCTTTATGGTATGGGGGCTCGGCATCTGCCCTGAGCATGGTTTGAATTTTTTCAAGACCATCAACCTATACGCTCGGCGGCAACCGCCAGTTACATCCGTGCCATCTACCTGAAAATAAGTGTGGGGACTCGTCGTCGACCTCGAGCAAGGCCTTGGCTTTCTTCAAAGCCACGCGACCTTTACGCTTAGCGATAACCTTCAGCTACATCCATTACTGGCTTTCTCCATGGTGTGGGGGCTCGGTATCTGCCCCGAGCATGGTTTGGGCTTTTTCAAGACCATCAACTTATATGCTCGGCAGCAACTGCCAGTTACACCCATGCCATCTACCTGAGAACAAGTGTGGGGGCTCGTCGTCGACCTCGAGCAAGACATTGGCTTTCTTCAAAGCTATGCGACCTTTACTCTCGGCGACGACCTTCAGCTATGCCCATTACTGGCTTTCTCCATGGTGTGGGGGCTCGACATCTGCCCCAACCATGGTTTAGGCTTTTCAAGACCATCAATCTATACGCTCGGTGGAAACCTCCAGCTACACCCATGCCATCTACCTGAGAACAAGTGTGGGGGCTCGTCGTCGACCTTGAGCAAGGCCTTGGCTTTCTTCAAAGCCACGCGACCTTTACGCTCGGCAACGACCTTCAGCTACGCCCATTACTGGCTTTCTCCATAGTGTGGGGACTCGGTATCTGTCCCGAGCATGGTTTGGACTTTTTCAAGTCCATCAACCTATGCGCTCGGTGGCAACCGCCAGCTACACCCGTGCCATCTACCCAATAACAAGTGTGGGGGCTCGGTATTGGCCTCGAGCATGGCTTGGGCCTTTTCAGGTCTACCAGCCTATTCGCTCGGCGATGACCTCTGGCCACACCCATACTATCCGTCAAGATGTGCAGATGAGGGATCGATGTCGCCCTCGGGCAAGGCCTTGGCTCCTTCAAGCCATACCTTCTTATACCCGGCGACTACCTTCAGCCACGACCGTTTCAAAAAGTTTTCATTAAGGTTTAGGGCACCCGCCTTCGGCAAACGCCCCGAGCTTCGGATCGTTGGTTGACCCTCCTCTCACTTACGAGCAACTCGGGGTTTGCGGCTTTCAAAAGCCAAAACTCCGAATTGTTTGAGGGCGGCAGGAGAGCCACCGACCCAGAACTCTCTCCGAGCCTTTGAACCAATTGATCGGACCACCACTCACCAATGAACAACCCGGGGTCTACGGCCCTCAAAGCCAAAACCCCGAATTGTTCGAGGGTGATTGGTACGCCACCAATCCGAAACTCTCGGACCAAAGTTCTACTTCTAGGATGCCCGCCTTCGGCAGGCACCCAAATCTTATGTCAGATGGGTCAGTCTCAATTACTGATAAAAAAAACAATGAGGAGATGGGGTTTATATAACCCCGTGAGAGGCACATTTATTGCATCGAAGAAGGCGAATCGTCATCATTAATGCTTATTGAAAGGCGAAATACCACTCACTGGGCTTTGCCTGCAACAAAGTACGGTGCAATCTTGTTTACCTCGGTGGCGACCCCCTATGTGGCCGAGCTTGGCCACAATCCTCACCCAATGAATCGTCAAAGTCAAAGAAATTGGAAGTTTTTTATTACTCATGAAGAACCAAAAATGGCCGTCCGAATACAATGAAAAGCTTACAAATCACTCATCGCTCGGTTCAGAACTCAAAGTCGACCCTTCCTTCGGGTCCCCTCGTGCGCTCGGCCGGACCAACTATGGAAGCCACTCCAGCAATGGAGCTTTCCGCATCGGCAGGCTGGGCCACCTCCAAGAAAAATGTCGGGGAAGGTCCGAGGACGGAATTGCTCGCCTCCTCGATCAGACCGATGCCTAGCATTAGCTTCAGCCGCCGGATCTCGAACTCTTTCTCAACAACAACCTCATGAAGAAAAGACTCTAAGCCAACCGCCCACCGCATCCGAGATCGACCAGTTCGTCTCAACAGCCCACCAGTCCCGGTCGGCTATGGCTTTCTTCAGACGAGCGACCTCCAAGCTGAGCTCCCTAAACTTGTCCATGAAGTAATTCACTCCGGCCGCTCGGTTCGGAACCTGTTTACGTTGGCGAGCCAGAGCACTCTCCATGGCCCCCAGCCCAGCTCGGACCAAGGAAACCTCAGCAGAACCAAGGTCGGTACCAAGAATCTCATGCGTCTATCAAAAAGACGGAAAAAACAACAAGTCACAAAGGAGACTGAAAAAGCGCAAGTCATGAAGCATCGGCCAAAAAATCGTCTTCTATTAAGTTCATAGTTTTTGTAGTACAAAATGCGGTAGCCAGTCCGCATTCGGCAATTACAAAAAAAAGGGAGCGAGGAAATTCCTAGACTATTAGTTAGGAGGGGTCGACACCTCTTTGTCACGCTGGTCGCCCCCAACCTCCAACCGAGTGTCCCCTGCCCCTCGTCCTCCAAACCGCAAGGCGTAAGCGGGAGCTTTGGGTCCCATCCATAGTGGAGATGCCCGACCTGAAGGTCCGGATAAATTCACTGGATGTGCTCCCTGACCTTGTTGTAAGCCTCGTCCTGCGAGGTGATCAGGGTATCTGCCATGGCGATCGCTGCCTTGTCACTAGCCTTCTTGGCCTTCGCCTTAAACTGCGCCAGTTCCTTCTCATGGTGCTCCTTGTTGGAGACCAGCTGGGCTTGGGCAACAGCAAGGGCAGCCTCTGCGACCGTCTGCTCGTCCTTCAGCTTGGTGGCCTCACGAAAATAGCGTTCGGCGTTCCTTTTCTGGGTGGTAATCTCCTTCTCCAGATACTCGTGAAAGTGCTGCGCGTGTCGCATCGCCTGGCCAAGGTGGATCAAGTTAGAAGAATTCTCCGGAAAAATTAAAACCAACATACAGAAGGAAAGCTTACCACGAGGTGGGCCTGAGCAAACCTCATATAGGATGTTTTGGCCATCTCCACCGCCAGGGCCATGCAATCCCGCTCGATGGTGAGGTGCTCCACCACCTCTACCGCAATCAGACATTCGAGGAGCGTATCTCCTGCCTTGACCCCCCGGTCGGGGGTATAAGGCCTCATGCCCTGCCGACCCACCATTTCTGCGGCATCCGGTTGAAGTGGCGGGAGAGGTCCCTTCGGGACCTCAGCAACCTTCTTGCTACTGGAGCTCGCCTCCGGGTCCTTCGCCAAACTCGATGGACGGCGATGATGCATCTTCGCCCTCTTCGAGGTCAACTCCCTGGGCTTTGGAGTTGCTGCCTGGCTAGTCCCCGCCCCCGAGGTGGCCTTCTTCGCCATATCGGCCCTCCTCTTGGCGGCCAGGGCCACTACAGCACTACAGGTGTCAAGCTCCTTGCCTGACATTTCTACAAAAAAAAAGTTAACATGTTAACGCAAAGGCAGAAAGAAATACAGATTGACATCAAAAACATACTAGGGTTAGCCGGGCTCAGTCCGACTCGGGCGAGGTGTAGCTCCGTGACGCGGGGCCACCCAATGCTGTGACCCTCTACAATCTTGTCGACCTTTGCCCACTCTTTCTCAGTTAAGTCCCTTCGCTTTGGCGTCTTGTGATTCGTCTTTTCCAAGTTCCAAACGGTGGGAATGTCCCAAGGCTTTTCACTTCGGACAATGAAGTACTTCTCCTTCCAATCCTTGATGGAGTCCGGATGGCCGTGCATCACCTTCTTGTGGGGGCAGGGCAAAAGATAGAAAATCCCCTCCTGGTCCATGAGAGAACTCATCCCCAGGATGGCTCGAAAGTAGGGCAGCCTCGGCGTAACCCCCTTCTCCTGGCACTTCAAGATGAAACACACCAAGTATTTCCAAGAGTTGGTACCGTACTGCATCGAGCTCAGGTCCCCCCAATTCAGCACCCTCTTGATGAACGGATGCAACGGAAGCCTCAACCCCGAGACGAAAGCATCCTCAGGGAACATACAGAAGCTCAGTTTTAGCGCGGTAGTCAGGAGAATCCCTGGGTTCGGCACCAGAAGCTTGAACTCCCGTGGAATGAAATAGGCCGCCCTCAGGATGGGCAAGTAGTCCCTCGGCGCGGTGCACTTCACGCCATCCATCTTGATCATGGGCCAGTTCTCGTCCCTCAGCAACGAAGTATATGCCAGAAGATCCTTCACGTCATCAGGATACATCCTGATCGATCCTGGATTCTTGCCGGAGAAAAGGGGGTACGTGAACCCAGATCCATACTTGTGCTTATCCTTCTTGGCCGGGCTGTCGGGCCTTATCCACTTCCTCCTCCTTTTTCGAAGGCGATCCTTTCTGTCAGGGGAAGGGGTCGCTAGTGGAGACAAGGGTGGAAGGTCGGCATCTCCTTCCTCTCCCTCCTCGGCAGTCCCCCCGACTTTGCCACGGTCACTCCCACTCTCAGTCCCTTGCTCGGACTCCTCCTCATTACCACCCTCCTCGACCTGCTCCTCTTCTTCTTCCGAGCCTTCCTCTTCAGATTCATTCTCCTCCTCCACGAGCTCCTCGCCCTTAGGATCCCTCTCTTCCTGCTCCTCCACAGGCTCCTTACCCGGCCTACGGGATTGCAGAGGTTCTACAATGAAGACCACGTCTCCCTCGTCCTCCGATCCTCTTTCTGACAGAACCTCCTCCTTAACCGGGTGGATGTGTCCCGACGAGAAAGATATTGAAGACGAGTGAACCTCCTCCTCGCCGCGACCCGAAGTACTTGCCTCGGAACCGGGCTGAGACTGTGACATTTTAAAATCAAAATACTAACCTGTTTCACCGGAAGATGCTAAGGTCAATGGAAAACGGTCGCCGGCGGTGCGCAAGAAAATTTCGGTTATTTGGAAAGTGAAAGCAAAGTAGAAAAGTGAGGTGGGGGGAGGGGGATTTATAAGCGCAGGCTGGACTCCTCGAATTCCGCAAAAGGATCTGGCCGTCTGATCGTCATCATCCAGATCTAACGGCCACCAAGATCTTGATGACGTCAGCCCAGTGCGCAAAAAGACCTTCCTACTCTCAGCTCTGTCGACTAACGCGATGCCTCGTCGCACATGGTCACCCTCTAAGGTACTTCTCCAATATTCAAACAAATTCTCTCTCTCAACGGCTCCAGGGTCGATGCTCGGATGATACCGTGAGCCCAAAAAGTTTCTCCCAAACTGCTTGGACCTCGACGCTCGGATAAAACCGCGAGCCCAAATTTTCTCTCTCTACGGCTGGATCGACGCTCGGATGTCCCCGCGAGCCCAAAAAGTTTCTCCCAAACTACTTGGGTCTCGACTCTCGGATGACACCGCGAGACCAAAAAGTTTCTCCCAAACTACTTGGAGCTCGGCGCTCGGATGTCATCGCGAGCCCCAAAATTATCCCCTCAACGGTGAGGGGCTCGCTCGCCGACCCTCCACGCTCATCAAGGAGATCTCCGTCTCCTCAGACCCGAAGTCGTCTCCTTGCTTTTCCAACAAGTGAGGGCCTTGGCTACCGACCCCCCACTCTCTCGGTCAAGCAATCTCGAGCTCGGCGCTCGGATGTCACTGCGAGCCCCAAAATTATCCCCTCAACGGTGAAGGCTCGCCCGCTAACCCTCCACGCTCGTCGAGAAGGCCTCCTGCTCTACGGTCCCGGCGTCCCCTTGCTTTTCCAACAAGTGAGGGGGCTCGCCTAACGAACAGTGAGTGGGGCTCGTCCACCGACCCTCGATGCTCGGCCCACCGAGCTTCGATGCTCCCCGTGACTCCAAGAGGGGATTCCCTTCATCCTACCCCACTGACCTCTCCTAGAAGATACGGATCCTGTTCTTCGCCGCACACACCACTCCGCTCTTCCTACAGAGGCAAAAGGGCACTCCCGCACGGCTGGATCCCCCAGCCCTCCAGGAGTGGGGGGCTCCTGATATGGGTCAAATGATGTGGCCCCTCCTGGGCCACAGGATCCCCTCAGAAGGTGCTCACCCCCGATCATCAGATCTGCCACGTCAACCCGAAAATCACCTAGTTTTCTGCCACGTCAAGCCCACGGGCAACCGGGTCCAGACCCGGTCCCAAACGGGTCCAGACCCGGTTGGGGCTGCCTATAAATATCCGGCCCTCTACCCCTTCACAAGGTAATCAATATTCAACATCTCCCCTCTAAAACCCTAGTTACTGTTACTCTTCAGTGACTGACTAGATCGTCGGAGGGTCTGCCACCGGGACCAACTCCGGTATTTATAGACCGAGTGCAGGTACACGAGACCTCCGGATCCGAGCCGAGCATCCGGCATCCACCTCGCTCCCGCCTACTCCCGATTGGGTTCCTCAGCTGAGGGTCGGGCGGACCATCCGTACCGAAGTTTTCACAAAAATACAAATCGAGAAGAACTCACACCTGGTGCAGCCACTCCCTAAAAAAGCAAACTGCATCATACATTTTCAAAGTAGTGCACCTTCAGCAGAAATAAGTAAATCAGTGAAACATGATGTTTCGCGGAGAGTCCTAAAAAATTAGCTAAGTTCTAGTTTTATGAGAGAAGTAATGGATAAGTGACAGAGAACGTGAGATTTGTTTTATTAGATGAACTGGGGTAACTTCAGAGTGAACCAGAAAAGCATCAATTAGTTGTTACAAATTAATGAGTCTATTTATAGCTGTAGATAAGGAGCGTCAGCATACTTCGAGCGTCGAATCGGGCCAAATATAGTGCTGACGTGGCTTCTGATTTGCTTTAACTTGGTTAGACACGAGCTATATATATGTGCTCGGGATCTATATATCTCCATGTTCCAAGCGTGACGTGACAAAGGCTTCATACAACTTTTGCTTGTAAGATTGCTCAAATATCCTTGATGCTAGTTTGTGTATTAACATCAACAACTTTGGTAATCCCTCATAATTCAACGGTAATTAACTCACAATCGTGATGGTGATTCTTTACTGGTACAATTGAGTGCACAAGTTTTCTTGCCTAATCTTATAATAAAAGTAGATTCCCTCCTGCAATGGAGCCGAAACTCAAACCACCAAACCCACCCCATAGCTTGCAACCAACTTTCCAGATCCAATGCTCTGGCGCACTCTCCATAACTAGCCGTTGGGCTCTCCCAGCAGATACATATCTCATGTCCAAATTTGGCCCAATTGCCAACCTGTCTCATCCTATATATTCCACATGATGTTAGTAAAAGAGTGTGCAATGTTGATCATCATAATAATTATAATTAGTTGATGACCCCTCCACATGCACCTCGCTGTCTTTTGGCCCAACCACTCGTCCTATATCCCTCAGTCTCCATTATAAATCACTCATTCTCTAACTTCACTCGTCCCGTAACTTCACTCCTGTGCTTTAATTGATCTCTTACACCATACCACATAATTCTTCTAGCTAGAGAGTTCATTCATTCATTAAAAGTAGAGATGACTAAAGAGGTGACTGTGGAGGAAGAGGGGCAGGTGCACCACCATGGGAAGGACTACAGTGACCCACCACCGGCGCCGCTGCTCGACATGGGTGAGCTCAAGCTCTGGTCGTTTTATCGCGCGCTTATCGCTGAGTTTGTGGCCACTTTGTTGTTCTTGTACGTGACTGTTGCAACTGTAATTGGGTACAAGAAGCAGTCGGCTGCCGATGCGTGTGATGGTGTGGGGATTCTGGGGATTGCTTGGGCTTTTGGTGGCATGATCTTCGTCCTTGTGTACTGCACTGCTGGAATTTCTGGTATAATTAGTTTTTTTAACAGAATTATATATAAAGTTTATGTCAAGTTATGAGAATATTTTCTCACCAATTTTATTTTTTTAATGGTACAAAACTTTAAGTTATCATAGTTTAACAGTACCATTCCAAAACACACCTTCAAAATTGTTGCATATTAATACGTTCTAACATGGCCTCAAACTTGAGACATCCTTTACCCATCTCACTTCTTTATCAGCTATAACTCATAAGTGGCACAAAAAAGACTAAGTATATATTAGATAAGTATAGGCAGAGGAGGCCATGGTGCTTAAGATAAACTTAATTGATGCCCTACTTTGATGGAAAGTGATGCACTGCTTTAATTATTTAAAGTAGTGGACTATGCTTTAATGAAAAGAATTGATTTGATTAATAAATGTTATACTTTAACTTGTTAAAGTGTAATCTTTTGTTAAAGTATGATGTTATTAGCCCAAAAATAACATACCTTTAACTTTCTTTAGTAGAAATTCTCTTCTTTTTCCCACTACGTTTTAAAAAAGAGAAGGATATATACTATATGAATTATCTAATTGTTTGGTTAATTTGATTACCATTGTTAGGTGGCCACATTAACCCAGCAGTGACATTCGGGCTATTCCTAGCAAGAAAAGTGTCGTTGATCAGGGCAATCGCCTACATGATCTCGCAGTGCTTGGGTGCAATTTGCGGTGTTGGCTTGGTCAAGGCTTTCATGAAACATTACTACAACTCCCTCGGTGGTGGAGCCAACGAAGTCGCTGCTGGCTACTCCAAGGGAACTGCTCTCGGTGCTGAGATCATCGGCACCTTTGTGCTTGTCTATGTTGTCTTCTCTGCAACTGACCCCAAGCGCAGTGCACGCGACTCCCACGTCCCTGTATGTCTTACTTAATTTTCTCTTCTGCATCATAAATATATATATAATCTGGTTTTGTTAAGGTAATTTGCGCATGAAACTGTTGTTTAATTTGTTTCAGGTTTTGGCCCCGTTGCCAATCGGGTTTGCAGTGTTCATGGTGCATTTGGCGACCATTCCGATCACCGGAACAGGTATCAACCCTGCAAGGAGCTTCGGAGCTGCAGTCATCTACAATGAGCACAAGGCGTGGCATGATCATGTGAGCTTAATTTACTTATAAAATTCTCATAAGCATAAACTCCGAATAATTTGTGTTTAATTGACAAATTTATTGATTTTGTGCAGTGGATTTTCTGGGTGGGTCCATTTGTTGGAGCCCTAGCAGCTGCTGCTTACCACCAATACATCCTAAGAGCTGCAGCCATCAAAGCCTTGGGCTCATTCAGGAGCAACCCAGGCAATTAATTAATATATTTTATTGTTAATTACCAGTTAATTATTGTATAATTATGTACGTGGTATTCAGTAAGATGTTTCTTTTTCATTTTGCTTTGCCTTTCCATGTAAGAGAGCTTTGAACTCTTTAATTATTGTAACGAAGAAAAAGGAGTATTTGTGTGCTTGTTATGATTGGATTGATTTAAATTAGTGGCTGTTAATCATTGTCTGAATTAATTATTTATACTGTTTGTATTTTGCTTTGTTCGCCTGTCACCTTTGCTCTTATCTCTTTAACTTGCTCTTGAATTATTGGTGTTGTGGGGCTCTTTCTTTCGTGTCACTCATAAGAAAAGGACGAGGAGGGTATTTTGGGAATAGGAAAATGGGCATTTTGGGAAGAGCAAAAATGACAGGAAAGGGAAGGGATAGTTGTGTGGTCATGAGTACGGACATTGATTTTGGTCGGTTGAGTTGGGATACAATGTTGGAAGAGAGCACATGTGAAATGGCTCTATATGCTCGGAAAAATAATCTATTGGATAAATTATTATGGAATTGCATACAACAAATGGACCAAATAAAATTTAAAATTATATACATATACACACGTTTTCACTAATACCATAGAGAATTTTTTACCAAACTATCCCACTTTTTCTAAGTATGTACGAAACTGTCCAGGTTTAAAATTTTAATACCAAAATATCCCTATCGCTAACGGAGTTAACGAGTCTAATTGTTTCTCTAGCGTTAACCCCGTTAGTGTTCTAATGGGAATACAACTTTTTCCCTTGAGTGAGGATATACAGAAAAACTCATCCAATATAGACTCGTTAACCCCGTTAGCATTCTGATAGGGATACAACTTTTTCCTTGAGTGAGGATATACAGAAAAACTCATTTAATATAGACTCGTTAACCTTGTTAGCGGTAGTATTTAAACTATCACTACAAAAGAAAAAGTCTTTTCCGGCTCTTTTTTGGGGCTTCACCGGCGTTTATAAACGCCGGTGAATAACCTACCGGCGTTTGGAAAAGCGCCACAACAAGCACCGGTGGAGTGCGTGCCGGGGATGATTTGGTGGCCTACACCGGCGCTTTTGAAGACACCGGTGTTGGCGTAATATACCCCGGCGTTTGGAAAACGCCGGTATATACTTTTTTTTTTAATTTATTATTTTTTTCCTGGAAAAAAGATACCCAGCGTTTCTAAAAACGCCGGGGTAGGTGCACATTTTTTTTAAAAAAAATGTGCACCAAAAAAAAATTTAATTTTTAAAAAAATTAAAAATTAAAAAAAAAATAATGTGGCCATCGTAGAAAGATTACAAAAATTTCCATGTTCATGAGTTAACAAAATGATAGTAAATAAACAAATCAAAATTACTACTAAAATATCCGTCAAGGTTCCAACATTCACATGGCAAAGATCAGATGTTCCATAGTAATAAACTACTAATTGTTAAAAACATAAAAGAAATCAATGACATTAAGGATACAATCTTCAAAGAAGCGTCTGATCTCAGTGAGGCGATGAGGGGAGAGCTCTTTAATGTCCCTGTAATGGCAATACTCCGGATCATCCTCACAAACTGCAATGATCTTATCGTCTCTCTCCCCCTGTTACCACACACTAAATAAGCATGATATTTGCAGTAGGGTACGATTTTTTTTTCGTTTTTGTTTCTGGAATTCAGTTGCCACAAACTACAGTACCTGATCAATCATGGGCATGAGTCCAATGGCTCTGGCACGAAGAAAGCAACCAGGAAGTACCGGTTCCTATAACACAATCCATAGTATCGCAAATGAGTAATGCAAAGATCAATCATCGAAAAACAAATAGTCAATAGGCAGCAAAAATTTGCGAGTAGCAAGATTCACCTGCATGAGGACCAAAACATCCATTGGATCATCATCTTCACAGAGTGTGCGGGGAACAAAACCATAATTATGAGGATAGACCACCGATGAATACAAGATACGATCAACCTGATCTCCAATAATACAATTTGTATAATCAGTAAAGATATGCAGCTAGCGCAAAATCAAACTGGCTCGACCATTGAACTCTTAGACAATTACCATTCAAGATTGAACGTTGGCACTAACCTTGGTGAGTCGTCCCCTCGGGATGATTTTCTTCACTCATATTTCTGAAAGAAAGCGCGAAACAAAGGATAATGTAAGATTCAATTCATTGCAGATTTATACCAACCTGACTTGATAAAACAAAATGTCACATGCACATACACAATCATTAAAGAAAGGAAAGGGCAGAGAAAAGCCAATACTACAATGAAATAGATAGCACTTTTCAGCACAACAAAAATCAAGCAATCATTTTAAAGCTAGCCTGAGAAGCCAAAGATACTAACACTTCACAGAAACAAACGGTTTTTCTCTACAACTACTAATGCTACGACTACTGCTACTACTATACAGGAATGATCTTTTTTTTCTTCCAATAAATGTCATAAGAAAATCAATTTCAATTCCCAAGTTGGTATTGGCACACTAAGCTTTAAACTTCATAAATAAGTGAAAAAAACTGAAAAGGGAGAGAGGAAATTCACCAAATCACGCCTGCGTTTCTCTGCAATTTGTTCGCGCTCCTGTTGCCGTAATCTTTCACTTTCTTCACGTGCCTTTTCTTCAGCCTTACGCATCATATTTAAAATGAAGTAAAGAACACATTAATTCAGAAACTAAAATTAAAAGTTAAATATTAATGCCATAACATTACAACTGTGGTATTCAATATCAGCCAAGGCCGATACTACAAGTTCGTCAAGGTTTCTGGTGTAACCACATACACTATTAACTTGAAATACTTGACGAAATTTTCATTGGGACATGAAACCATCATCACTAGGCCATCGAAAATGTTGTAGTATTTCATAGAATCCAAGGAGAAACCAGGATACGTAGTAGAACCTAGTTTCACATATAACAAGAATCGATTTTTCTTTATAAAATGATCACCTCCCTTCTCAACATATGAGCCTTAGGAAAGAGGAGTAGAAGCAATTGTAGGATAAAATTTCAATTAGAATGGTATTACCAATTTTAAAGATCCAAAATAGAACCTCAATTTTTACAGGAAAAGCCTACTCATGTTAGCTTCTACAGGAAAATTAATTATGGTGAAGCCCAATACCATCACAAAAATAGAACCTCAATTTTTCTGTAAGGTCAAACCAATTTTTCCTTGCTAAAAATAATAATAGTCAACGACAAAAAGGGCAAAAAAAGACTACAAGTTAGTTAATGTAATTCAGTAACTCACCTAACATCCCTTGGCACCACTTTCCATAACAAAGCGTAGAACATCATTACAGGCCCTGCAGAAATATACATACCTTAAAATCATATTTCATTCCAATAGAAAAGGAAGCAAGAAATGTAAACAAAAAAACAATCTAGCTTATCGAACAAATGAATGATCAAAGTACCACGTCAACCAATCGAAGTTTTACTCCTCTGAGAGCCTCCACGTTAAACATCATGAACATATAGAGCCTGAGATTCATCCACAAATCAATAAACTAAATAAACTTATAAACAAGTCTTGTCAACAACAAGACTTGCTTGAGAAATTTTTGAAGTAGTAGTTCTAGGAATTGACGATCAGGCTCTCATGTAGTCTCATTTTCTTAGTAAATTTTGAGATCATTGAAAATCTTTCTAAGTGAACATATAGAGCCTGGGACATATAGACCCTGGGATTCATCCACAAATCAATAAACTAAATAAACTTATGAACAAGTCTTGTCAACAACAAGACTTGCTTGAGAAATTTTTGAAGTATTAGTTCTAGGAATTGACGATCAGGCTCTCATGTAGTCTCATTTTCTTAGTAAATTTTGAGATCAATGAAAATCTTTCTAAGTGAACATATAGAGCCTGGGACATATAGACCCTGGGATTCATCCACAAATCAATAAACTAAATAAACTTATGAACAAGTCTTGTCAACAACAAGACTTGCTTGAAAAATTTTTGTAGTAGTTCTTGGAATTGACGATCGGCGTCTCCTGTAGTCTCATTTTCTTAGTAAATTTTGAGATCATTCTATGTAAAGTGAACAAGTGCAAATTTCTACTACCTCAAACAATTGGAACTGTGATCAATGAAAATCCTAGCCGATCATCATCATCTCACTTGTATTACTTTCTGGTATAATGAGCCAATGAAACTTAATTTCTCCAACCACAAGATATCCTAAATATTTTACATATGACGATTAATGGTAATTTTATAGGAAACAAAATAAACGAAAGAAGAAGGGAAAAATATGATCATATACTAAAATGATTTGCAAGATTGAGTTGGGCATTTTCAAAAACTGGTATTGTGCAACAAAAATAAAGTACAAATAAGTACCCATCTAACATTTTGTTTTTGTTGTTGTTGTTCTGTAGCAAGGTAGAGCCATCTCTCTTCCTCGAGATTAAAATGATCAAATACACAAATTAACAAATACCACAAATCCTAATTATTCCACAACCCCAAACCCTAATTATTCTTCTCCCAATCAAATTTACAAATTAAATTCATACCTAGGGTTTGAAAAGGGGAGGAAGATGATGGTGATCAGAGTGATGGTGCGAGAACATCGACGGGAACTGCAACGACAACGACAACGGCCAGGTGGGGGCACGGTGGTCGAGGGCTAGGGTTTGTGTGGGCTAGGACGTGGTGGTCGGAGGCACAGCATCGTGATGGGGGACGACATTGTGAAGGGGGCACGACATCGTGAGGGGGTGACGAAGGCTAGAGGTTGACGACGGCGGTGGAGAGGGGGTTGGGTTCGTGAGAGAGAAAGAGAGTGTGTGGAAAAGGGGCAGAATTAAAGAGAAATTTTGGGGTCTAGGTTTATTTAAGTATATTCCCCGGCGTTTCGTAGTAAAACGCTGGGCTACATTACTATACCCCGGCGTTGTACACGAAATGCTGGGGTACATGCGTTTTTTTCGTTATCTTCATAAATTTTATATTCTACCCCGACGTTTTGGAAAAGCGCCGGAGAAAACTTAATTTATTGTAGTGTACTCGCGTTAACGGGGTCAACGTTTGTAGTTGGGACGGGGGGGCGGGGGGGGGAGAGACTTTTTTAAAGAGTGGTTTCACTTGAAAATAACCTAGTATAGGAACACTAACCTCGTTAGTGCGCATATTTATACCAGGCGCGCTAACTGGGTTAGCGTGTGTCATTTGGGTGAGTTTTAAATAAGATACTCTGATAGGTAACATCATTATACTTTTAGTATCTCTCTCTCTCTCTTCTCTTTCTCCCCCAATTTCGGAACCCAATTCCAAAACCCTAGCATCCCAATTGTAGTTCTTAGTCCAAAATTACTCTGCAAAATCTTAAAGGGACATTCTTCTTCTTCTCTCACATTCATCTTCTTCTTCTCTGACACTCATATATCCTCCCACTTTGAAAACCTTAAATTCATGTTTCGGGTATTGTTTGTTTGGGGATTTACATAGCGGATTTTTTATCAACCCCTTTACTACCCCGTCTTCTTCAAGCTCGAAATTCCTCATCCATTTGAAGGTATGATTCTTATATCATTTTATCGAATACATTTTGTTTAGTAGATATTGATTTTTTTTAAAAATATGTATAGGTATGGATTATGATCTTCCTATCTGACTTTATTTTGGTGGTGAGATTATTCGTGACCCAAAAATAGGTTATTCTTAAAGTGTCGTTGATCCCGAAATAATTTGGGTACCTCGTACAATCACAATGGAAGAACTTGTAGAGAAGGTTTATGAGATCACTAATTGGGATAGAGAACGATGCAAGATTAAAATAACTAAAAATCGTTAACTCAGTTAATGGCCTTGGTAAAACCAAGACCGTTAACTGAGTTAACGACTGTGGAGATTCTTCACTTTCCAGAAAGTTGAAACTTTCTGGAAATTCAAGATACTAAAACTCGTTAACTCAGTTAACGGCTTTGGTTTTACCAAGGCCGTTAACTGAGTTAACGACTGTGGAGGTTCTTCACTTTCCAGAAAGTTTCAACTTTCTGGAAATTCAAGATACTAAAAATCGTTAACTGAGTTAACGACTGTGGAGATTCTTCACTTTCCAGAAAGTTGAACTTTCTGGAAATTGAAGTTACTACCCATTACATAACATAAACATATCCTACCCACATTTCAGATCCATTACATAACATAAACATATCCATCATCTCAGATCAGCATTTCCTTACCTTATCTTACACACATTTCCTACCCATTACATAACATAAATATATGTAAATCATTCAAGTTACTCAAAAACATACACACCTCTCAATCCATCATACATTACATCCACAACATAATAGAAGTTTTACTTAAGACGGGGTGAATAGAGTTAGAGGTTTCCTTGATCGTTTGGGATGCTTTTGGGTGGCTTGAATCAAACCGGATAGAGGAATATTATCTTCGTCAAGTTCTTCTTCTTCCTCTTCTTGGATTTCATCAACTGGAGGAGACGACTCCCTTCTTCTCTTTGTCTTTCTTCATGTATTATTGGATGTGGACGAGATTTTCTAGCCATCGTCTTCCGATGACCAGTTTGGTGCACGGGCCCGGATAAGATCGCATCAATTCTGTTACCTTCGCCGACAAGATCAGCTTGTACTCGACACGATTCAACAATTTTTCACGCGAAAACCTTCAATGGCTCGGCTACATTGCTTTTCAAAATCTTTGCGCATTCTTTAACTTGAATCCAAGTTTGGTCCATCTTGCCAAAAACGAAAGAAACGTAATAATAAATTCAGTAAATAATAAATTAAATAAGTAGACATAATAATAAATTCAATGTAAATAATGAAATAACACTTACGACACTCCGAAGCAATTGTGTCTTCGGTTGATACATTGGTAGGTTAACGGAGTAGGTGTCATCTGGATCGGTGGCATGTCTACGTGTCGGTACTTGCACTCCAGCTAGTCGTTGGCTTGTTGGAGAAATGTATAGGCGAGTCATTCTCCTAAACCAAGTCATATAAGGGACAAGATGAGCTGCATCGAATGGTGGAATATTCTGAATTAAGTGATCGAGACGATGGTTCGAAGTTTCTACGTGAACACTGAGTGAAGCTGTCCAATTATGTGTTGCTTGTATACCCATACCAGTGACACTGTGAAGATTAGCATTGTATGGTTGGTGAACTGGAATGTTTTGACGCAACCCAAATTGACGAAGAACCCTGCCTGGGAAATATGCTTCAACTGTACCGAAGTGGATCAGCGGCGCTTTAGTTAACCACAACCGACGAGCCGAGGTACAAACTGGAGGCATTCGAGCTAAACATTCCTCAGTATACGGTTGCCACTTAACACAATCATCTTGCAAGTGGTCAACCTCGTTCCGGTAATATGATAAGCACCTATTTGGGCTCGCCTTCCACGTCAACGAACCCATCCAATAGACACCTTGAGGTGGCCTCATGTTCACGTCCTCGGGAAGGTTCGACCAATTCGGTGACTGCTTTGCCACAACAGGACGGCCGATGTGCAGTCGTTCCCAACTCCAAACCTGGAGCATCAACATTGGTCCATTCATTTTCTTGGCATCAAGAGAGCAATTGCACAAGACGTGATACAAGGTGGCCAACGCAGCACTCTCCCAACTATACCCCCCAACTCCCCCAAGATCGGCTATTAGTGATAGGTACATCAATGGAACGGAATCTCCAGAAGAATTTGGGAAGATGACACCTCCGAACAGTGTCAATATGTATGCCCGGCAATAACGGTGTACTTGGTTGTCCGTGGAGTTATTTGTCAACGTACCGGAGAATTTTTCCTTCAACCATTTCAATCTCAAAGATTTACCTACAAGGGCCGACCAATCCACCTCGACACCGAGATACTCTTGAATAATGAACTCCAGTTCGAAGTCCGTTGAGCTAGTTACGGCTTGTCCATCAACTGGAAGACCCGTTATCACAGAAACATCTTGCAGTGTTACTGTAGTCTCGCCGACTGGCAGGTGAAAACTACGCGTCTCAGGATGCCATCTCTCGAGAAGAGCAATTAATAACGGTCGATCCACCCTAATGGAGCTCATCAACCCTATGTCGTATAATCCACATGTTTCTAACAACCCATGTATACGGGGATGCATTTCTAACGTGTCGTGCCCCCTAAATATGCACTCCAAAGAATTTCCTTTCCAAACGTCTTTAGATCGATGTTGACTTTGTAAAGTCAACAACTTAGGGTCGATCGGATCAGGAACCACTGGAGGAACATATGAGGAAGTAGATGGGGCCGGATCTATAGACGAAGAAGTAGGTTGCTGTTCATTTCGATGAGGAGGCGGGGTCGTTTGATTGGCCGGAGAAGAAGACGTACCGGCCTCATCCTACACCAAAAAAAAAGGAAATTCAACATAAATATTTATATTTTTATTGTTGTCAAAATTAAACGTATGAAATTAAAGTCAAATCATCTTATATTGGTACATCCACCACGCTTCGTTTTCTTAGGAGGTTGTCCTTGACAAGTACGTGGACCTTTCCGGGTTGTTGGAGGTCTACTACCACTCCCTTTTTCGGGATTACCCATTGTCCGTGCCATATGTTATAACAAATAAAATCCTACAAGTTTGATATCAAATATAATCACATATAAACTCACAACAAGAGCTCATGCAACCATAACCCTTAATGAAAATCCAAAATCTCATTATGCGAACTAATCCAAAATCTACCAATGCAAACTACTCCTTCATCTACTAATGCAAACTATATCCTAAATATACTAATCCTAAATCCTTTGTACGGTAAGATAATATATGTTAACAAAATTAACTTACAATCGCTATAAAGGTACATATACTAGTATCATACTACCCTTCAAATGCCCCCTAAATGTAGCCTCAATAGGAATAGCCCGGGGCTTCTGTTTAAAAGTACTAAGTTGTATAGTCTTGCACTATCAACGACTGTAAAAGGAGCCACAAACAGAACCATCAACGGCCCAATTCACTTGGTTGTTTCTAATGCATTTAGATGTTGTTAATTACATGTGCTTCTAACCTTTTCAATTCATAATTGTTCTAATGCCAATAGTATGATAATAGTAGACCAAAAATCTCCTCCAATTTGAAACCTTTTCAACTTAATACTCTAACTAAAACTACAGCCCTAGACCCAAAATCACCAAAAAAATAGCATAAATAAGGAACACTTACAAACTATTGTAGGGTGGAAGTAGCAAGTCGATGTCAAGCACCACGATACGCTCCTTTCAATAATTTGGGGAAACTGATAAATGGGTTCAAATGGCGTGTTTTAGGAGATTGAGATCAGTTAAAATGGAGTGATGAAGAGATTCCACCTAAAATTACAATAGATTGAGATGGTAGATGGCGAAATCGAAGACTAAGGTTTATGGGTTTTGGGTTAAAAATCGCCTGAGTAGGGTTTCGGATAGAGGAGATGTGAGAAGAGAGTGAGATAGCGTGGGTTAGTTAAAGATGAACCCAATCGACACTTGTTAACCCCGTTAGCGCACCTGGTATAATGAGGCGCGTTAACAGGGTTAACAAGTCTATATTTAAAGATTTTTTACCAACACCCCTCTTTGAAAAAGTCCCCCCCCCTGTCCCAACTACAAACGTAACGCGAAATACTACCGCTAACGGGGCTAACGAGTCTATATTGGATGAGTTTTTCTGCAAATCCCCACTCAAGGGGAAAAGTTGTGTCCCCATCAACACGCTAACGAGGTTAATGCTAGGGAAACTATTAGACTCGTTAACCCCGTTAGCGATAGGGATATTTTGGTAATAAATTTTTGAACAGGGACAGTTTCGTACATACTTTGAAAAAGTGGGATAGTTTGGTAAAAAATTCTACCATAGAGGGGTTTCTCTCTCTAGGGTTTCTAGAGAGAGAAAATCTTCCCCAAAAAATCTAAGAAAGAGGAAAAAGCTCAAGAATTGAGCTTGGGGACAACTTGGGGTCAGTGGAGGTTCGACAATGACCATTCGATTACCAATCTAGAAGACAGCTAATAGCTTCACAAGAGGAGTCAGATTATTCATAATGAGTTGTAATAAGCTAATGTAATTTGTATTCCTTTTTCAAGAACAAGATAATGTGTGTAACTAATGATGTAATAACTCTGATGGCAATAAAAGTTTTTAATTTTCTGTGTAATGCATTTGAAGGCAAAGATTCTGGTTGTGTCACGGATGTCCGGTAACGGAGATCCGGGGCGTTACAGACAAGGACACAAAAAGTGAAAGAAAGTTAGAAGATAATGTATATATAGGTATATTCATAGCCTTTTTTTTATCAATGCTTCAATTATATTTTTTTCATGTCATTTCAAGCTATAAATCCACTTGAAAATGTCATGCTTGTGGAATTAATACAGGCATCTACACAGAGATGCAGGTGGAGAAGATGGAGTTATTGTTGCACTTATCAAAGCTTAACTTTTTTATTTTTTCAGTTTTTGTTCCTATTTTGGAGTATATGTACCTGCAATTAAAGAAATTGACTATTACTACACACAGACAACTACTACACTTTGTTTTTTTGAGTTTTTGTATCAAATGGTTGGAGTAAATGTATCTGCTATCAGGGATGATCCTAATCAAGCAGCAATCAAAGAGCCAGCTCAAACAGCATGAAGAGTCGTTGTAATGCCTTAGACTTATAAATTTTGTTTAGTAGTACTATTCTAAGTCAAGTATGATGTTGAATATACCTTTTTGGGTGCATCTGAAGTCTGAACAATTGTATTTAACACATTTTGAGTGAAATGCAATTTTTTGCACCAAATGTATTCATGTCGTGTTTCTCTGTAATACACTGATATGAATGCAATTGATCAAATGAGAGTGACTTTTGATATGAATGCATTTTATATAAAAACAAATTTTGTGAAGTTTGTAGATGCTTGAATGCAATTGATATATCATAATTTTGAATGCATTAGGTCTAATATGAATTCATCAGGCACCAACAATTTTTGTGAAGTTTGTAGTTGCTTGAGATGAATGCATTGGGTTCTCTATTGATGTCTGAGATCAATGCAATTATTGTAGTGACTTTTGAGAGCAAATATCTGAGATGAATGCGTCAGGTTTATGCTGTTTGTAACCAAATATGACGCATTAGGTTTATGCTGCCATTCTCTATGATGTTGTTAATCAATTAAGATTTTCATAAAACTTGCATAACATATCTATCTCACAAAACATATATATATGTACACACAGTAAATATCAGTTTCACACACTGATATATTAGTTGCAAGATCTAAACAGAGGAAACTCACAAGTTGTAACACCCCAATTTTTCTTTTTTTTTTTTTTTTTTCAAAACTAAGTCTCCAAATTCAATTCTTTTAATTTCTATATCACTTTAATCATAAACTAAGAAAGTTATATTCCAGGAAAAATTTTGACAGAGTCTCCCCTGTAAATTTTGCCCCAAAACACAAAAAGCTTACGGAATTCTGCTCAAAATTCCGTAGCTCACAAACCACATAATATTTTCATGGGCTCCCCAGGCCAAAATGAGCAGATACACACAGGCAATATAATATAATGCTCTGGGGGCCAAACTCATAACGGATTATCAAATATCAATTAAAAACTATGAATTTCTTTGAAAAACGAGGTAAAATCTTAGAAAAATTATGGTAAGACTTACCCCGGAGCCTGGTACTCCACGACAAGATAGGTACGGGTCACCAACATACTACACCACCTCACACTATACTCATCATCGTCATATACAGGCTTATACACTCATAATACAATTTAAATCATAAATTTCAATATTCCTATAACTAAAGAATACAAATTTTTTTAAAATAAAAGTTATACTACCACTCCACGCCTCATCTCTGCACTGATGAGAACCTGCAACAGTGGGGGACCTAGGGTAGTCCTCAGACTCCCCTAACCCCCCAAAACACTAAGGGGTTAGCCATTTCTGGTGTGAGTATAGTTATTAATCAAATAACAAATTAAAATAGTATAAAGAAAATTATTTAAACTTACGAATACCAAATTAAGATAATGCAACCTGAATCCTGAACACAACAACATTGTCAATACAGTGATAAATCACATACGTTGCCAATCCTGCATTCAATTATTTAATCATCCATACTTCCCACATTTCATAATACACTTCACATCAACCTCGTATATATATATAAATATACTTATCTTACATTCGCATAATACGAATATTCATCTTTCCACACTTATCGTCATCTCAGCATTTCACTATTTATATTAATATATCTACATAATGTTATTACATCATTTCTCCAACTCTATTTAGCCATGCGTTTCGCTTACTTATATTATGTCATCAACACACACATTCATCCTGGAAGTTGTGCCGAGGCAGGTAGTTCCCGCCATTTCCACGGAAATAGCAGGCGAGTAGTTCCCCGACACACTTCCAAGGTACACAACTCATATCACAACATACTTTCTTTAATAACCATTTTCATACCCAATTTAATAATATAGGTATTTATTTTATTATGTTACAAAAAGTATCACATCATAAATATATGCATCTATTCTCATAATACCACCTTCCTTCATATCTTATGACATAATTACCACATCTCATTGCCCATGCGATTTACTCACATTTCATCACATCATTAACACCTCATTAATTAGAATACTTATACTCATTGCATCAGAACCGTGTTTTATAGCTCATTCACATCTTATTATATCACTTTAGTAATTTCTCATTCTTATAAACAATAAATCTTATTATCATTTTCACTTAATCCCCAAACACAATCTGGGGCCACACATATCACACCCCATAGCCGATAGCTCGGGTAACAACCACTGTACCTCAAACACACAGTTTGGGTAATATCACATCACATCTCAAGCCGATAGCTCGGTTATTAATCACTTTAATCACTTATCGTCTTTACTTTATTTAATTCTTCATTTCCATTAATCATTACCCCTATCATACCAACTCACCCCGCGAATTATGCCAAGGCAGGTAGTTCCCACAATTTCCACAGAAATAGCGGGCAGGTAGTTCCTTGACACAATTCCAAGGTACAACTCATATCATACTGTATTTTACTTTAATGATCACATACATAATACAATTACTTCGTATTATTCATGAGAACACATGTCTCTTCTATTATTATCATTTTAAATTAACCATGCACTGCATTTATCACTTCTTTTCATATACTAACTCATAACTCCTTTTCTTTCACATTTATTTCATTCACAACTACCTTCTTTGTCATTCACAATTCACAAGTCACTTTCCACTTTCTTTTCCACACGTAATTCACATTTTACTATTTACTTTCCTTTCCACGTACAATTCACATTTATTATTAACACTTAGTTATTTTATTAGTTTGTCGACCAGTGAGCCACAGTATCCCAACATACTGAAAGCCGACAGCTCAGTAAAACACGCGGACCGATGCTCACACAGAGTCTTACTCGTCCGAGGCTACGTCTTCCTCCTAGCCGAACTAGCGAGGGAACCACTAACCCCAAGTAGAACTTGGGTACTTCCTCCCGGCCGAAGCCAAGAGGGAAAAGCCACTGACCCCAGGTAAACTGGGTACTTCCTCGCGACGGCTGTCATCGAGGGAAAAACCACTAACCCCAGATAAACTGGGTACTTCCTCCCAGCCGATAGCCAGGAGGGAAAAACCACTGACCCCAGATAGACTGGGTACTTCCTCGCGACAGCTGTCATCGAGGGAAAGCCGGGCCTCAAGCCGATAGCTTGGGCGATAAAATCCTCGTGCCCCAAACATAGTTTGGGTCCTCGTGCCCCAAGCCGGTCCTTGGGTATTAGGAGGTCTAGCCCAAACCCCCAGGATTGCTGTAGGTACTGGTCAACAAAGCCATCTGTTATAAGCATTAATCATTTCCCTTTTTTTTTTCAACTTACTTTATCAACACACGCATTTCACTTATGAATTCAATAATTGCCACACCTTGACTTTACTCACAAAAATAATAACACATTTTATTAACACTTACCATCTCACCTTTTATCTTGCATTTGATGCACATCTGATGTCCACGATATTGATTATCATCTCGTTGTATCATATATATATATGCATACACCATGTCATTTAACATAGAAACCATCATGTTATTTAATTTACCATAACATCACCCATTATGAATACCATGCTATTCGATACTTTATTAAATCCCATATAAACATACACCAAGTCATTTATCCTATAAACCAACATGTCATATTATTGCCCATTAATTCATTTCAACCATATTTAAAATGTAAACATGCACCCACTTATTTAATTTCGTCAATTATTGCATCACACATCATAATCATCTCTATATATATTACAAATAAACATCACACATGCGGGTTTCCCATCATAAGGGGCCAAAACCACTTATTTTCTCTAATTAAGTTTTATAATATCTAATTATAGCATACTAGCTCATACATCCTGTTTCATATAAGTAGAATCACTTATAAGGGCTTATATGCCCCAAAACATGCACAAACGTGTACTATAATTACATAGATCTTCAAAACATGATCAAAATCGCTAAATTCGTCTAATTACATCTTATAACATCCATCCATGATATGCTAGCCCATACACCAGGCTTCGCATATACCCGATTGCCTATATCGGCCTATATACCCCAAAAACATGCACAAAACATGCACGGGGTAAAAATACGCATAAATAATTTAATATATTTAGTTTTTATACTTCAACACGTCACATTAACCCATAATATAGGTTTTATATACTTAAAATAGTTAATTTCATCATATGTCAAAAAAACGTATTTTGGATTCCTTAAAAATCCGTATTTTCAACGAAAATCCATTTTTTGGCATAACTCCCACAAAACAAATCAAAAGACCATGAAATTTGGTCACAATATAAAATATTCATAAACACAACGTACTCACCTGACGGCTCGAGCAAGCGATGTCCCACGTCCGTCCTGTAGCCAGTCGAAATTCGACTTTTTCCTCCTAATTGAAAATTTATAGAACCGATTAGTTTAAAGCTCAAAACTCGACCCACGGACCTCCAAATTTGAATCCGTCTTCACCCACGTGTCACAAATGACCAATGTAGGCGAGCTACATCGACGGATTTCAAATTCGAATCCCGATGCAAGAACTCACATATTGATCGGAGGCTTTCTAACATGAAAATTTCCTATTTCCTAATTTCTTCCATCCCTTCTCCCTAATTTCTCAAATTAGAGTTAACACCAATAAGGAGACTCATATACACCTCCGAATTCACCAAAGTCTCACCTCTATATCGCGCGGGCATTTCACCGAACACCCGGCGTGCACTTTTCGCCTATAATCCATTTCACTCAATTTAATTGAGCTGGAAGCCTATAAAATCATCCTAAATTTATATTAATACTTTCATAATACTCTACACCCTCGCAGGCATTTTCTACAATTATTTGGATCGAGTTTTCTACCCGATTTCATAAACTCCATAATTCGAGTTTATGCCAAAATCACCACTCCCCATTTTATTCTAATGACTCACTACAATTTTTACCACCATACCAGAGATAATTCTTATATATATATATCTCTATTTTACAAACCCAAAACCCTAATTTACTAACAAATTGCAATTTCTCTAACAACCCACTAATTTCCTAAATCTTCCACTTCCAACACCTCTAAATCACTCTTCCATAATAATCCTACTCAATAAAACTAACCACAACAAATTTTATACAAATAAATAAAATAGGATATACCTTTTCGGAATCCTTTCGAAAATCCGATGCTACCACGTTGTAGAGGACCCTTCAATTAGTATACCCCCTACTTTAATTAGGATTTGATGGAGAATTCAAGTGGATTTGAGGAGAGAGAGGGAGCCGAAATTGGTTTCGGTTGCCATCGGGAAAAAAAAGAAAGAACGGGAGAATGAGGGAAAGGGGGGAGGGGTTATAAGAAAATAAATTCCAAACTAATCCACTGTGGAAAATATTTACCAAACTGGTCCACTTTCGAAAATATTTACCAAAGTTAGTCCATAACTGGTCCACTTTCGAAAATATTTGGGTTGAGGACAATTTACACTAAGGTGTTCTCCCATTATAGTAATAGATAGTAATAGATATATATAAAATTATAATAATAATAATATTTTTATAAATGGACATTTACAAATAAACCCCTAGACCTCCAAAATATTTCAAGTAAACCCCAACTCTTTTCTTTAATAGCACCAACAATACAAAATACATTGCAATGATCATGCAATAATCCTTCAAAATTATAAAATAAAATAAACAATATTTATTCACATAAAATCTCAACTCATGGCTTCAATATATAGCAATAATACCAATCTACCATAAATATCCATACCGATATCAATATTTAAATAAAATATATCAAAAATAATTTTCACCACTCAAAATATATAAAAACAGACATTTTCGATATTTTAAAAATTCGAGGTGTTACATTCTACACACCTCAAAAGAAGCTCGTCCTCGAGCTACGGGGTTTAAGAAAACTCCCCGAACAAAGTCAGGATACTTCCTCCACACCATTACCTAGGATTTCTAGGTACATTATCAGCATCACTACTTCATTGCACTATTAACTGCTGAACAACTCGTCGTCTGGTCTGTCGCACTATCGACCTACAATAACCACTAGTTTCATAGGATATCACATCCAATGCCACATCCAGTTGTCTTCGATCTACAACGGCTCCACACTTGAGATAGATCTCTCACAATTTTCTCGACATAGAAACAAGAAATACATCCAGAATACCCGATATTTCCAAAATAAACTTCAAACAATATACCACAGTTCCCATTCTTTCTATAACTCTACAGGGCCATCATACCTCGGGTCTAACTTTTTCCGGTTTCTAAAACGACGTACTCCATGAATAAAGGATACTTTCAAGAATACCCACATTTTCAATTTCTATCTTAAAAAGGCTTTTGCCGCGAATATGCATTATCATTTCCTTTTGTCAACTACACACCTCAAAAGGTCTATTCATGCTAACCTGATAATTAATGTTTATCCTCGTTCCGGTCCATTAAAATATTCTCCTAGAATCTTGATACATCTTCGTGTCACCGTGATAGACAATATACTGAATATAATGGGAAATCTCTATCACCTTCTACCACAAGCCATCCACATCAAGAATACCAAATCTACAATAATAACGAGGATTTCCCCTCTAGAATTCGATTTCGCGTCCTCTGTCACCAACAGAAATTTTGAATCCAAGTTCAACCAATCAGCTGTAGGCAGTAGGATAAACAGCTGTATTGATCAATTGCCCACATCTACAATCGTGCCGCCCTTTGCCACTGAAATAAAATTAATTTGATCTAATGATCTTTAACATCGTCCACTCCTGGGAGGTCATTAAAAGCCAACATCTTCTTTCTATTAATAGCATTCATCACCATATTTCTTCCCCGGTTGGTATTTGATTTCCATACCGAGCTACCATGGTACTCAAGCCACGTTTATTGCCTCCTACTAAAATCATTTACACAAACGAGTGCTCAAACTCTTATAATCACAGAAGAGGTTGAATTATTCTCTGAAAACCTAATTTCTCAACACCTTCAATACATGCCTTACTATTACTAATTTCAAATTTGCGTAATTCACGCCCCTCGTATAGCCACAACTGCCTCATATATAAGCCACAAGCGTGCCTTCAGGCATCAAACTGCACCTGATCCTGTACCACATACACCCACATCTACTCGGAGAGACACTCCCTTTTCGGAGTAATCAAAACACAAGCTATCGTTAATTCTTCCTAATTCTTCCTTTAACTCTTGAAAAGGTTTTTCCACGCTGTTCAGGTCATACCAACGGCTCATTCTTTATGATAAAATGAGTCATCCGTACCGCAATAATAGAAAATTGAGGAATGAACCTCCGATAATAGCCAGTTAAAACCAAGAAACTCTGAATTTCCCACACATCCGAGGGTTATTTTCCATCCTTTCACCTTTTGAAATTTTCTTCGAATCCACAATACGCTTTCAATAGACACAATGTGTCCCAAAATTCACACTTCTCGCCCCCATAATTGACAATTTGCAGACATAGCATACCACTTTTGGCCCCAACCTATCGATCAGGGCTCCACCATACAGCAATTATACACCAAATATCATCTACAATTACAATCGCACCTTGTTAACATAAGGATGAAAGGCCCAATTCGTCAAATTTATAAAAATTGCAGGGACGTTCGCCAGCCCCAAAATATCACTAGGAACTCATACAATTTATACCGAGTACGAAAAATAATTCCTGAGATGTTTTCCCTCTCTAGGGATTATCTGATAGTACTCGGTGTGCAACCCTCATCGGGAGATTAATGACATTCCCCGCAACTAATCCAACCAATTATCTATTCTCAACAAGGAATACTTAATAGTCACCTTACTCAGTACACCTTCTCGGTGAACTACCTTCTTTGTTACAGTACTACCGAGCGCCCTACGACGTATCACTTGATCTGATAACCTTTTCCAAAACACCATCTCAAATTTTCTTTCATCTTTCCCATTCCTTAAGTGCTATAACACAAGCTGATTTAAAAATTGGATTCATACCAAATATCAAATCTATCTTGAACTCCAGAGTTCGCTAAGGTGGGGGACCAAAAACCTCTTCAAATATATCAAAAATTTTGCAAACCCCATCAACAATCTCAATCAGCGCCTTAGATATTTCCACCAAACTCAACGAGTATAATTTCATCGTCCAAGACATTATATACAATCAAAACTGGGTTTCATCGGGCTGTCTCACCCGACTCTTCCCTGCACCATACCCCAACTACGCAGATGACCTACATAACCTTCTACAACCAATCAATCTTCCCAAATATGGGATAAAGCCATAACCACACATCACTCCTCAATCTATAAAATATACACCTATAAAACATACGTCCATAGGACCTACACCAGATTTCCTGGGAATAGTCCCTTACGGCACACAACAATCAATTTACTATAATACTCCAATAGTGTGCAAATTCACACTGGGATTTCTACAGAAATCAACCCATATGCAGGGTCGTGAAGGGAAATGCTGACTCAAGGTCAGACCAAAGTCAAGTGGGGATCACACCATTCCACGATAGAATCCATTCTTCAACAAAACACCCACATAAACCACACTCTCTATCTCCAACTAAGCATTAATGAACCCATACTCACATAGCAAGATCACTAGGATTAACAAATTCCTAGTTAACCTAAGCTCTGATACCAAACTGTAACACCCCAATTTTTTTTTTTTTTTTTTTTCAAAACTAAGTCTCCAAATTCAATTCTTTTAATTTCTATATCACTTTAATCATAAACTAAGAAAGTTATATTCCAGGAAAAATTTTGACAGAGTCTCCCCTGTAAATTTTGCCCCAAAACACAAAAAGCTTACGGAATTCTGCTCAAAATTCCGTAGCTCACAAACCACATAATATTTTCATGGGCTCCCCAGGCCAAAATGAGCAGATACACACAGGCAATATAATATAATGCTCTGGGGGCCAAACTCATAACGGATTATCAAATATCAATTAAAAACTATGAATTTCTTTGAAAAACGAGGTAAAATCTTAGAAAAATTATGGTAAGACTTACCCCGGAGCCTGGTACTCCACGACAAGATAGGTACGGGTCACCAACATACTACACCACCTCACACTATACTCATCATCGTCATATACAGGCTTATACACTCATAATACAATTTAAATCATAAATTTCAATATTCCTATAACTAAAGAATACAAATTTTTTTAAAATAAAAAGTTATACTACCACTCCACGCCTCATCTCTGCACTGATGAGAACCTGCAACAGTGGGGGACCTAGGGTAGTCCTCAGACTCCCCTAACCCCCCAAAACACTAAGGGGTTAGCCATTTCTGGTGTGAGTATAGTTATTAATCAAATAACAAATTAAAATAGTATAAAGAAAATAATTTAAACTTACGAATACCAAATTAAGATAATGCAACCTGAATCCTGAACACAACAACATTGTCAATACAGTGATAAATCACATACGTTGCCAATCCTGCATTCAATTATTTAATCATCCATACTTCCCACATTTCATAATACACTTCACATCAACCTCGTATATATATATAAATATACTTATCTTACATTCGCATAATACGAATATTCATCTTTCCACACTTATCGTCATCTCAGCATTTCACTATTTATATTAATATATCTACATAATGTTATTACATCATTTCTCCAACTCTATTTAGCCATGCGTTTCGCTTACTTATATTATGTCATCAACACACACATTCATCCTGGAAGTTGTGCCGAGGCAGGTAGTTCCCGCCATTTCCACGGAAATAGCAGGCGAGTAGTTCCCCGACACACTTCCAAGGTACACAACTCATATCACAACATACTTTCTTTAATAACCATTTTCATACCCAATTTAATAATATAGGTATTTATTTTATTATGTTACAAAAAGTATCACATCATAAATATATGCATCTATTCTCATAATACCACCTTCCTTCATATCTTATGACATAATTACCACATCTCATTGCCCATGCGATTTACTCACATTTCATCACATCATTAACACCTCATTAATTAGAATACTTATACTCATTGCATCAGAACCGTGTTTTATAGCTCATTCACATCTTATTATATCACTTTAGTAATTTCTCATTCTTATAAACAATAAATCTTATTATCATTTTCACTTAATCCCCAAACACAATCTGGGGCCACACATATCACACCCCATAGCCGATAGCTCGGGTAACAACCACTGTACCTCAAACACACAGTTTGGGTAATATCACATCACATCTCAAGCCGATAGCTCGGTTATTAATCACTTTAATCACTTATCGTCTTTACTTTATTTAATTCTTCATTTCCATTAATCATTACCCCTATCATACCAACTCACCCCGCGAATTATGCCAAGGCAGGTAGTTCCCACAATTTCCACAGAAATAGCGGGCAGGTAGTTCCTTGACACAATTCCAAGGTACAACTCATATCATACTGTATTTTACTTTAATGATCACATACATAATACAATTACTTCGTATTATTCATGAGAACACATGTCTCTTCTATTATTATCATTTTAAATTAACCACACACTGCATTTATCACTTCTTTTCATATACTAACTCATAACTCCTTTTCTTTCACATTTATTTCATTCACAACTACCTTCTTTGTCATTCACAATTCACAAGTCACTTTCCACTTTCTTTTCCACACGTAATTCACATTTTACTATTTACTTTCCTTTCCACGTACAATTCACATTTATTATTAACACTTAGTTATTTTATTAGTTTGTCGACCAGTGAGCCACAGTATCCCAACATACTGAAAGCCGACAGCTCAGTAAAACACGCGGACCGATGCTCACACAGAGTCTTACTCGTCCGAGGCTACGTCTTCCTCCTAGCCGAACTAGCGAGGGAACCACTAACCCCAAGTAGAACTTGGGTACTTCCTCCCGGCCGAAGCCAAGAGGGAAAAGCCACTGACCCCAGGTAAACTGGGTACTTCCTCGCGACGGCTGTCATCGAGGGAAAAACCACTAACCCCAGATAAACTGGGTACTTCCTCCCAGCCGATAGCCAGGAGGGAAAAACCACTGACCCCAGATAGACTGGGTACTTCCTCGCGACAGCTGTCATCGAGGGAAAGCCGGGCCTCAAGCCGATAGCTTGGGCGATAAAATCCTCGTGCCCCAAACATAGTTTGGGTCCTCGTGCCCCAAGCCGGTCCTTGGGTATTAGGAGGTCTAGCCCAAACCCCCAGGATTGCTGTAGGTACTGGTCAACAAAGCCATCTGTTATAAGCATTAATCATTTCCCTTTTTTTTTTCAACTTACTTTATCAACACACGCATTTCACTTATGAATTCAATAATTGCCACACCTTGACTTTACTCACAAAAATAATAACACATTTTATTAACACTTACCATCTCACCTTTTATCTTGCATTTGATGCACATCTGATGTCCACGATATTGATTATCATCTCGTTGTATCATATATATATATGCATACACCATGTCATTTAACATAGAAACCATCATGTTATTTAATTTACCATAACATCACCCATTATGAATACCATGCTATTCGATACTTTATTAAATCCCATATAAACATACACCAAGTCATTTATCCTATAAACCAACATGTCATATTATTGCCCATTAATTCATTTCAACCATATTTAAAATGTAAACATGCACCCACTTATTTAATTTCGTCAATTATTGCATCACACATCATAATCATCTCTATATATATTACAAATAAACATCACACATGCGGGTTTCCCATCATAAGGGGCCAAAACCACTTATTTTCTCTAATTAAGTTTTATAATATCTAATTATAGCATACTAGCTCATACATCCTGTTTCATATAAGTAGAATCACTTATAAGGGCTTATATGCCCCAAAACATGCACAAACGTGTACTATAATTACATAGATCTTCAAAACATGATCAAAATCGCTAAATTCGTCTAATTACATCTTATAACATCCATCCATGATATGCTAGCCCATACACCAGGCTTCGCATATACCCGATTGCCTATATCGGCCTATATACCCCAAAAACATGCACAAAACATGCACGGGGTAAAAATACGCATAAATAATTTAATATATTTAGTTTTTATACTTCAACACGTCACATTAACCCATAATATAGGTTTTATATACTTAAAATAGTTAATTTCATCATATGTCAAAAAAACGTATTTTGGATTCCTTAAAAATCCGTATTTTCAACGAAAATCCATTTTTTGGCATAACTCCCACAAAACAAATCAAAAGACCATGAAATTTGGTCACAATATAAAATATTCATAAACACAACGTACTCACCTGACGGCTCGAGCAAGCGATGTCCCACGTCCGTCCTGTAGCCAGTCGAAATTCGACTTTTTCCTCCTAATTGAAAATTTATAGAACCGATTAGTTTAAAGCTCAAAACTCGACCCACGGACCTCCAAATTTGAATCCGTCTTCACCCACGTGTCACAAATGACCAATGTAGGCGAGCTACATCGACGGATTTCAAATTCGAATCCCGATGCAAGAACTCACATATTGATCGGAGGCTTTCTAACATGAAAATTTCCTATTTCCTAATTTCTTCCATCCCTTCTCCCTAATTTCTCAAATTAGAGTTAACACCAATAAGGAGACTCATATACACCTCCGAATTCACCAAAGTCTCACCTCTATATCGCGCGGGCATTTCACCGAACACCCGGCGTGCACTTTTCGCCTATAATCCATTTCACTCAATTTAATTGAGCTGGAAGCCTATAAAATCATCCTAAATTTATATTAATACTTTCATAATACTCTACACCCTCGCAGGCATTTTCTACAATTATTTGGATCGAGTTTTCTACCCGATTTCATAAACTCCATAATTCGAGTTTATGCCAAAATCACCACTCCCCATTTTATTCTAATGACTCACTACAATTTTTACCACCATACCAGAGATAATTCTTATATATATATATCTCTATTTTACAAACCCAAAACCCTAATTTACTAACAAATTGCAATTTCTCTAACAACCCACTAATTTCCCAAATCTTCCACTTCCAACACCTCTAAATCACTCTTCCATAATAATCCTACTCAATAAAACTAACCACAACAAATTTTATACAAATAAATAAAATAGGATATACCTTTTCGGAATCCTTTCGAAAATCCGATGCTACCACGTTGTAGAGGACCCTTCAATTAGTATACCCCCTACTTTAATTAGGATTTGATGGAGAATTCAAGTGGATTTGAGGAGAGAGAGGGAGCCGAAATTGGTTTCGGTTGCCATCGGGAAAAAAAAGAAAGAACGGGAGAATGAGGGAAAGGGGGGAGGGGTTATAAGAAAATAAATTCCAAACTAATCCACTGTGGAAAATATTTACCAAACTGGTCCACTTTCGAAAATATTTACCAAAGTTAGTCCATAACTGGTCCACTTTCGAAAATATTTGGGTTGAGGACAATTTACACTAAGGTGTTCTCCCATTATAGTAATAGATAGTAATAGATATATATAAAATTATAATAATAATAATATTTTTATAAATGGACATTTACAAATAAACCCCTAGACCTCCAAAATATTTCAAGTAAACCCCAACTCTTTTCTTTAATAGCACCAACAATACAAAATACATTGCAATGATCATGCAATAATCCTTCAAAATTATAAAATAAAATAAACAATATTTATTCACATAAAATCTCAACTCATGGCTTCAATATATAGCAATAATACCAATCTACCATAAATATCCATACCGATATCAATATTTAAATAAAATATATCAAAAATAATTTTCACCACTCAAAATATATAAAAACAGACATTTTCGATATTTTAAAAATTCGAGGTGTTACACAAGTACCAAAACATACACCATCTTCATTTCATCAACATTATATAACATGAAGCTATTTCATCATTTATTACATACCACTGTCATCTCATAGATGCGTAATAAGTTCAAAATATTTTACAAAATCATATCATTATCATCTTGCAATTACTACAATAAGTAATAACACACACTACTACTACTTTCCATGCTCCTGTCATCTTGCATATCATCTTGCAATTACCCAAAATACCATTTTCATACTCAGGCCTACTACTAATTGAACACATAGAAGACAACAAGTAATATCACACACACTATCATGGCAGCAATAAACCCTTCTTTCCAACCCTTCATCCAAAAAATAACATAGTTCTCCCTCAGCTCCTGTCTTGCCATGTTGAGCTCCTCGGTCAGAAAATCAATATGATCATACAACATTACATTGCCAACTGAACTTCCAAGATTGTGGTAATTGGCTGTCCACTTGAAAATTCTCTCATACTGAGTACCACAGAAATTAGGGCAATTGATGTAGGGTTTACCATAATTTGTTACCAAATTGGAGTACTTCACTCGTGTGAGGAGATTGCAGTTGCATGAGGGTGTGGGGAGGAACTGGTTCACTTCCCCCAAGCTTGACTGACTTTGGTAGGAGGAAGAATTTTTCCGACTGTGTAAGCCATTCTGCAACAAATCAAACAAAATACATCTAATTAATATGATATGCGTTCTTCATGTACATACAAGAATTAGTATCCCCTTCTACTACATAACCAAAAAGTCTAAAGAATCATATGTTCCTACAAAAGCAAGTGTCTTTCACCAAATCAACACATATTCCACATCCAATCTACACATCTTCCCCCAAAAAACAGTAACAAATGTTCAAGTGATTACATCTACAATCATCAACATCTAAAAATGATCAAGCCATTACATCTTCACCCAAAAAGGCAGGAAAACCATTTAGCGTAATAAACAGGGCCAAGTCATTCCATCTACAATCATCAACATCTCATTGGCTCATAGACCATGAGGAGAAGAAGAAATTCACCTTGACATTGATCTTGATCCACAGGTGATGAAATTCCCCCGATTTCAGCCAAATCTCCCTAATTATCTCACCTAAACTTTCTTACTATTTCCACTCATTGTCTTAAACCATATACATAAAGGTTATCATAAGAGTATTTTAGTCATTGAAAAATTGACACATCAGCATTTTTTTCAGATAAAAGCCAAAATTTGACAGAGTATGCCGTACTGCCTAACAGAGCAAACTTAAGTAGGGTTTTCTGCCCCAAAAAAAATGAGTAGGGTTTTTTGCCAAAGGAGTAAAACTCAGTAGGGTTATCTGAAATTTACCTTATCTATAATCCATAATATCTAGTATAATCTATCTATAATCTATCTAATCTCTAATATTATAAAGGGAGAGTTGGGGTTGTCATTTGTAGACATTCAACCATCTAATCTCAACCATTTATTTTTAAGTGGGAGTTATATTAACCATTCATTTACTCAACTGTTGTTAGTTGCCATAATACCCTCAAAGTTTAAATTTATTTACAACATAATTATTTACAAAAGTACCACTTATATAAAATAAAAGTTTGTGCTACTATGGGTAATTTGTAAAGAGCATGTATGAGTAAAGGGATGTCTCAGATTCGATGCCAGATTACATCTTATTATTTACTTTATAAAATAAATAAAAAATTGATTAGAACGTGCATTGCATGTGCAAGTTACTTTAATATTATAATGGGAGAGTTGGGGCTGTGTCATTTGTAGAAAAATTGTAATTTGTAGACAGTCAACCATCTAATCTCAACCACTCTTTTTTAAGTGGAAGTTATATTAACCATCTATTTAGTCAATTGTTGTCAGTTACCAAAATACCCTCAAAGTTCAAATTTATTTACGACATAATTATTTATAAACGTGTCGCTCATATAAAATAAAAGTTAGTGCCACTAGGGGTAATTGTAAAGAGTATGGTAAGAATTTGAAATTGGTAAAAGGAGTTCTCAGGTTCATTGTCAGACTATGTCGTAGTTTTTGAAAAAAATCTTAGGGCGTGCATCGTACGTTCAGATTGCTAGTAACTATTATAATGAGAGAGTTGGAGTTGGAGTTTGTAAATCTACCAACTTACGTGCATAACTAATATAAAAGAAATCTCATATTGGAGGCCATACTACGTTGAAACTTTTACTTTAAAAAATATATTTATTAAGACGTGCATCGCACATGTAAATTATTAGTGTGTGTGTATGTATGTATATATATATATATATATATATATATATATATATATATATATATATCCAACATCTCCTTTAAAAACAAATTGAACAGCAATTTATGGAGCTATATCACAAAAAACACTCATAAGTCATCTCCAAGATAGTCCACAAACTCATTTTTCAAATTAGAAATTTAGTGAATCATTCTTTAAATCTGCAACTTCGTGAAGTACGCAACAAATAATTTTTTATTATTAAATTGAATCTTTCTTGGCTAACTTTTCGAATCTTGTGGTTGAAATTAAATAAATTGTAACGCCCCGAATTCCAAAATACACTGAATTCGAGATTCCACAGGATCTTTACACTTCGTTTAGTACAATTTTACAAGGAATTTAAAACTTTTCACTTTACATCAGAGTTTACATGAAACTTTACACTTTACATTTTACAGCGGAAGCAAATTTACAATATTTAAATAAATGTACATCAACATTTGAATAATTAACATTTGAATAATCTCTAAGCATCTGTGCTTCTTTAATCTTTATCATGTTATTTACCCTGCATACAAGCTGTGGGTACGTCAGTTTATTCAACCGACGAACATTATACACGGCCATCCTCTCTATGCCGGAAATAGTATAACTGATTTTCCATATTTAACAAACACAAACTTGTCACATATCAAACTAAAGGGAATACCCTAATGATGTCGTGTTGTGATTGTGCACTTAGTCCTTAATGCAATTATTTATATTACATGACACTAATACACAATTGTTCGGATTCTATGCATCCCATACTACATAGGTCCGAGGGCAAGCCTCTTATTCGTTCTTCATCATTGTAGGGTTCAATCCCTCGTCATGACTTAATCTACTACTGTAACTACGGTAAGTATCCTAGATGATCTATGAGTACAAGCTCGTGTACAGAAAACCTGGAGGGGAATCCCCCGCCATGTCTTGACTCATCAAGCATGCATTCTGTGGCAATTCAGTCTCCTTCATGGCACACGATCCTCTTGCAGTCACCAAACATCCCACAAGTGTCGCCAAGGTCCGATCATTCTGAATAGTGCCCACGCCATGTCTTGACGCATCAAGCATGCATTCTGTGGCTCACCCCCGCATCGTAAACTCGAAGCTCTCATACTTGTGTTTTTCTCTCACTTTCATCACCTCTTCACTATGTACTAAATCCTTAAATTTAATAAAATCATGAACAAAACCAATCTATTAGAGTTAGCCCTCTCACTACTACCGGTCTCATTACTTTTATTTCACAATGATCCAACCTGGTCTTTTCAATTTCAATAATCATAATTATTCATCACTTTCACTTGCCGGTGTGAGTTTTCTAATTTTCAATTTCAATTCATAATTCATATATTTGAGTTTTTCATACTCAATAACATTTCTCTTTTCCAATCACATGATTTCAAATTATTCATGAGTCCATAAACATACATAGAATTCCATTTATTCCTTATGTATTTCATTAAATATCATCTTTACATTCAAATCACATCACTAGTTATATAATCAAAATGAGTATTCACAACTCATAATTGTCACACTATTCTTCAATGAGAATAATTCACATCACTTCACTTCATATAATTTCTTTCTTTATTATACTTCCATTCTAGCACTTTATTTCAAGTTCCTTTGCAAATTATAAACTCCACGAAATATAGGTGTATAACCATAGTTCTATTTATACATTTGTTCTCACAAATATACTCTATTTTATTTTGATAACTCCCAAATTATTTTTCATAAGTCCCACATATTTTTAGAATAATAAACATAATTTTCCCATAATTTTTAATCATCAAAAACAACCCCAAAAAAATATACTTCCCCCAATTTAATACTGGCCGAGACCAGTATTCGAACCCACAACCCGAGGGAAACAAGCCACAGGCGCTGACCACTAGGCCAAACACGCCAAGCGTTATAAGGGAGCGCTGAGAGCATTAAGTGCTCTAGGCTGTAGCTTTATTCATTTTTAAAAAAATACAAAACAAATATATGGTGCTAACGGGATTTGAACCAGCAACCCGTGAGACACCCGAACCCACTGTAGCAATTAAGAGCATCCCAACCACTTGAGCTATAAGCTCAGGTTGTCATAGTTCAACTCGAACTCTAATTAAATCAATCCTCTCTGTTTAGTAAAACATTTCGATGTTCAAGAAGCTCTCATTTGATTTTACTCTTACTAAACTTACTGTAAATTTCCAGATTAGTAATTCCCAACATAATTTATACTCCAGTATATTAAAAATAATTTTTCCAATAATTAAACACATATTTTCCATACAATTTGGTTAAATCATAAGCTACTACTAACACATTTCTTTTTCGACATTTCTTATCAAATTTTATTTCAATGATCTCTACATCAATTCTCTGTTTTTAATCATTTCACAAACCCACAAATTATATTTTTAGTCATTCATCACAATATTATCACACATGGTCCATTTAAGCATACAAAACTACATTGTCATCTACTAATTTTTGCTTATAGTTCTTGATGCTAATAATAAAGTTTTCTTCAAACAATCCATAGCTATAATCAATTTACACACAACTTAAATTAAATGATGGAAACACATACAAGCCATTGATTAACATTTCAATCAATTAATAAGCCATTTTTCCAATTAAAATGTACTCTTATTAATCTTTTTCATGCTTCATCATTCCATTTTAATTCTAGCATGCTTTCTAATTAGAAATACGAAAAATTACCTACCTTGATTGGAGAGAAGACAATTAGCAACACCTCCTAAACAAATGTCCTTGCCAAGAGAGCGATCCTCCTCCTTGTCGACGCACACACAAGCCTCCAAAGATGCCAAACCCGAGCCTCCCCTTGATGCCGGCCTCTCCTTGTTGATGCTAGCACAAACTCCTCACACAACTCTCAATCTTTTAACTCACTTACTAAACTACTAGTAATGTATTTTAAACTATAGGTTTTGGAGGAATAATTAGTACAAAAATAACTAGGCAAGGGGGGGAGAGGGTATTTATACTAAAAATTTGGGTAAATGGAAGGCTAGGATTAAACTAGGAGTTAGAAACAAAAGGCTAAGATTCAAGGAGGAGTTACAATAACCAACCATGATCAAGTAACCACCACCCATGACTCCACTTGAATTTTCCATTTCCCTCGGAATGCTCAAAACTGGCCTACAAGGGTGCATTTGCACGTGTACGTGCAATGCACGTGCATGCACTTGTCTCCATTTAAAAAAGTTGTACATTATATTTTCAATAAAAATAATTTTTAAAATGTGTTCTACGGTACAAGTTGTATTTAAAAATAAAAAACTCATGGGCTTTAGTTTATGGCTCAAAATAGTAGTTTATAAAAAGAAGATAAATAAATTAAATTTGGGCTTAAAAAGAAAGGCTTTAAGTTTATTTGAAAAAGGCCTTTATATAAAAATAATTAAAGAACACACATCATCCATAATAAAAATAATTATAAGATTTCATACTACAAAAATTGCACGTGCACACTACCTGCGAAATAAATAAACAATTTTCATAAATGAAAATCGGGGCATTACATAAATAAAATAACGAGGTGTAGAGTTTCTTGGAGAATAATTATTGAGCTTAACAAAATTTAGTCCATAAAGTATCATATAGGACGACAAATAAAGATTTGTGGAGTGAAATATATAAACTCTCTTGGAGATCCTCTAACATGACATGGTAACCCATCATCTAGCTAAAAAAAATGCAAGAAGAAGATGAAGAAGTGAAGAGGATATACTTCTGACTGCGATAGTCGCAGGGCTGTAGCATTGTTCGAATCGGGTCTAGAAAAAAATCCTTGTGTACGTTGATTTCATTCATATTCAATTTCCGCGTCCGTTGTTGTTGTGGTTGGTTCTTTATGTTCTTATCACTACAATTCTGGTGATATCGACGAAGGCTGAGAAAAAGGTGTGTTGCATCATCAATGTTGAAAGACTACATGAGAGAAGATGAAGAAAATAGTGACTTTTGAAGATAGAGGCAAAGAGAGTAGATGGTGTGAATCCCAAGAGAAAAAAAGTTGTTGGTGGAGATGTTGTCACGTAGACAGGGCCGACCTCCCAACGGAAGCTGGAGAGGCGACCGCCTCGGACCCCCGATTTTTTCGCAATTTTGCAGGCCCCAAAAGTTTTTCCCCTTTATATTTACGTATGCGTAATTTTTGCGTAATGTATTTTTAGGAGTCCCAAATTTTGTTTTTAAAAAAGGTAAGTGTGTGAATATAAAATCCCATATCGGGTGTATAAATGAAGATAATATAATATAAATACTAATAGCCTATGATCAAGAGTCACTTAATCGGTTAACCAACTTTTGAGAGGCAGCTTATGGTGGGCAGTTGTACTACATAGTATCTAATTTGTCTTATAAATTGTATAAATTGTCTGAGCTAGGGGCAGAGGCGTTACAAATGGTATAAGAGCCAGGTTTTCGACACCAGATGTACGTCGGGGAGATGTACATCGGGTATGCCTGAGAGGGAGCGTATTGCAGAATCAGGGTACTCCAATCCACAACGGTTAGAAAGGAGATCTTGCACTATATTGTGCATACCCGTGCTTAGCGAGGACGCTGATTTCTGAAGGGGGTGTGTGTAACACCCCGTAAATTTCAAAAAAATATATAAGTATATATGATAATATATGGTGGTATAATAGTGTTCTTTGTATATGAAATTATGCATGCATGCATGCTGGATAGTATAATGGTATGGGTTATATATAAATGGTATAGGCAGCCTGTGGTGGGCAGTTGTACTACATAGTATCTAATTTGTCTTATAAATTGTATAAATTGTCTGAGCTAGGGGCATGGGCGTTACAGGTTAAAGGTAGGGTAAGTCCCTACCTCACAAAATATATTAATAGAAGAGTAAAAACAAGTACATATACACAAATGAATCAAGCTAGTTCAGCTTACTACCTATGTTGAACTCTTGATCCCCAAAATATAACTTAGTAGTCTAGCCTTTTCAAATTAAATTTCATTACAGTGCAAAAATATCAACTTCCAAAAGACAGCAAGTAACTAATACGAAGGAGGAGATCAACCCGAGCAGCTATCTTCTCTACTTCCCGCCTGATCTATCCTGGTCAGAGCGTGCTTGAGGAGGACGTCTTGAGCCCCTACCATTACCACTTTGCGCACAAGTTTCTCCTTCTTCTTGCTGCTCTCGAATCCATTTATCCAAGATCGAAACCAAAAGATTGCATTAGAAATAATTTCCCTTGGTTGGAAAATCTTTGAAGAAAAAATACGATCATTTCTAGCCAGCCATATACTCCAACAGATTGATATTGTGTGTAGGTATCAGACGTGTCTGTGTAATTGTGATCCAAAGCACCATGAAGAAAAGCATTCATGCGAATCAGCAAGCAAAGTGTGAATGTGGAAGAGTGTAGTGAAGAAGGTCCAAGTGTTAATGGCAATTGGGCACGCAAAGAAGATATGGTAAGTCGTCTCAGCAGGACATGCACAAGCTGTGCATGTCATATCTCCCAACCAGCCTTTGGAGTGGAGGAAATATTTGGAGTTGAGCTTATCCCAACTCAGCTGCCAGGGGGAGCTGTGGAAGCCCATGTGGCTTTAAAGTATGGGGATCAGAGGCCATATATGATGAAGAAGTCGTAGGCTGACTTGACAGTGTAGGTTCCTGAGGGTGTGAGCCTCCATGAAGGGGAGTCCCCTCAGTTTGATGGTTGACAGTCTGCAATCAGACCTAGAAGTCTCTGTTTCTCCTCTCGAATGGTGGGGTTAGAGACTGTAACACCCCAGATTCCAAATAAGTCTGAATTCGAAGTTACACAAGATCTTTACACTTCACTTCGTACAATTTTGCAAGGAATTTAAAATTTTCATTACAACAACATCTTTTACATCACCACGCAGCGGAAAGTAAATGAAATACAACAATAATAAATGTACAACAGTAACAACTTTAGCATTTAAGTAATCATCTGCTTCAAATTCATCTTTATATCTTCTTGTAAACTCCAAGTCCTGCATATGAAACTGTGGGCACGTCAGTTGCTTACAACCGAAGAAATATTATACATGGCCATCCTCGCCATGCCGAAAGTATAACGATTCTTAAATACTTTAACAAACACAAAATTGATCACAAACAAAGCTAAAGATGGACTATCCTATTGAAGTGGTGCGTGCTTGTGCACTTAACCTTAATGCAGTTATTTATATTTAATGACACTAATGCACACTTGTTCGAACTTATGCATCCCATTCTACATAAATCCGAGGGCAAGCCCTTAACCATTCTTCATCTTGTAGGGTTGAATCCCTCGCTATGAGTTTAACTACTACGGTAACTACGGTAAGTATCATAGATTTTTTATGAGTTACGAGCCCATTTTTAGACAGCCTGGAGGGAAATCCCACGTCATGATATGACGCATAATGTAGACAGCCTATGGACAATTCGGCTCCGTCATGGGATAATGGCACTACGTAGTCACCAATCACCCCACAAGCGTTGCCACGATCCCAATAATTCCGGAGATAGATTCACGTCATGACATGACACATCATGTAGACAGCCTGTGAAAATTCTCACACCGTGAATCTGAGGCCCTCATACTTGTGTTTTTCTCTTACTTTCATCACATCTTTACTATAGTACATGTCCTTAAATTTTTAGTTTGTTTTAGAAGAAAATCATCACAACCTAGAGCTAGCTTGCCCTACCGGACTTAAACCAATACAAGAGACAGTCAGCCCAACCTGGCTACTTTTCAAAAGATGCTCAACCCACACTGGTTAGCTCTCAAATTCATTAATAAATTCTGCCGGTTTCTAAGGTTCTCGCCTAGCCTCTAGATTCCAACAACTATCTCTTTCTAGAGATCAACAATATGTTACATTCAATCTCAAAATAATATTTCAATTTCTTTATTCACAATCTCTTTCTCAAAGAGAATATTTCTTTATAATCTCATAACTTGAAATAATTCAATTCAACTTCTTTTTATCAATTTAATCACTTATAAACATTGTGTGCAATTCAAATAATCTTAATAAAAAATAAAAGTCTATAGAATCTCAACGAGAAGCAAATCCAATTGTAAACCAAATTTTTACTTTCCTTTAATCAAACAAAATTCACATTTTTAATTAAATTCTCGAGTTCTTCAACAAATTATTTAATGTGAAATCCACTTCCAATTCTCACAAAATACATCAAAATATTGTGGAAATATTTTTTATAAAGTCTAAATAATTTTAGAGCAATAATAGAATTTTTTCCAATTTTTATTGCTCTTAAAAACTATTAAAATACTCAAAAAAATCATAATATGTTAAAAAAAATCAAAACCAGTGTGGGTGGCAAGGGTCGGATTCGAACCCAGACCAAACACCCCCACTCTGCTACAGTAACAGACCTAAAGCGCACCCGACGACCACTTGGTCTTGAGTGACTAACTGATATAAGAGGGGCTTAGTTTATACTTAAAGTTTAGTTTGGTGATTTGATTTAAAAATCAAAATTTCATAAAAATAAAGTCTCTTCAAGACTCGAACTCATGAAGGCAGATACTGTACAGAGCGCCTAAACCTCACGCCGAAAGCCAGTATGCCCAAATTCAATTTTCGTTATACTCACGAGTTAAAATTGTTTTATCCTACTAATCTGTATCTAGCTCTTTATTTAGTAAACTCGATTTCTCAATCGATTTGTACTCACTCAAAATCTAAATCTTTTTCCAGCATGTGTTCTATCAAAATACAGTATAGTATGTTCATTTAAACTTTATAAAATTCTCATTTTTGACAATGTAACAAAAAGCTTTCTCCCAAATTGTATTAGGGAACACATATTATCAATTTTCAAATAGAGTGTTGTCTCTCATCAAAAACTTCATTATAAAAATGTATATACTCAAAAAAATATATACTAGTGAGATTAATTCCCCATTTCTTCGCTATACTAGCATTTTAAAACTATTTTCATATATGTTACATTATTTTGACTATTGTAAAAATATTCTACCATGCATAAATTTTCATTCCAACAATAAATATTTCTCTTTCTAATTCAACAAGAGTTCTAGCCATTTATATAAATCATAATATTATCATAACACAATTAAATTAAGATTATGCAATCTATATCTAACATACCAATCAAAATAAAACAATTAAATTATATATCGACTAGCATGCTACCTAGTAGCAAATATATTATATGAGGAAGCATTATATCTACATTTAATCTCAACCATCGCCTTCTTGATCATTAGCTTGAACTTACCTGGAATTCATATAGTTTGTTAGAAACACTGCATAGAGTTTTTTTTAACTTCAACATCACTTTTATATGCTTGTAATAGTTATGCAAGGACATTATCATATAGGTTTTATAGAGCTTACTCTAATCCCATAACCACTATGAGCATGTCTAAATGCAATGGTAACGCAAGTGCATGTGTGAAGCTATCTACAATACCAATAATCTAAACATTTGTTTGTCTGAGACTCAATTTACAATTGAAATACCTCTTATTATTATTTCAACAAAAATGAAATACACGAAGTTCTCAAAACTCTAATCCAAGCTAATCATTTCTTTTATCTTCACTTTGTCTCCCCATTGCACCTTTATAAAAAAAAATCAAAATGGATAAATAACAAATTTACTTTAGCTGTCTTTCTTGAGTGGAGAGTTTGCACCCTTCACTGATAAACTTCAGTCATCTCAATCCTATATATCCAAACATACAATAAAAGTTCTTTTATGTTATGTTATCCATGATTTCTAATAACCAGTGAAGGAAACAATTCACGATAGTATTTTCTCTTGTAGTAAAGAAATTAATGTTGCATATTTGTCAAGTTATTTTAGGTTGCTGGTCAGCTTACCTGTCCTGCTATGGTTTGGAAGCCAAATTGAGGCCACAAAATAATCAATCTCTCACTTGCGTACACCTTAAATCAAAACCAATAAAAAACTCATCAAATAAATCACCAAATTAAAAAAATTTAAACCCAAAAATAAAACAATCATACCTCTATGAACTTAGATCTTATGCATACACAAAATTCGAGTCAGCAAAAAACTGAGTAATTACCTACACACACAAAATTAAAAATTAGAATGAGAATTCGGTTAATGAGATGAAATTAGAGTCGTCTCCTTGCATATAGAGGCTTTCGATTCGGTAGAGGGGAGTTGCCGATACAGAGTCGCTTAATATTTAGGCTCGATTTGGTGGAGGGGAGTCACCGATACGGAATTAGCAGCGGATCAGATATTGGCAACGACCTCTTGATTTGGGTTTGACATTGGATTTGGATTTGGATTTGCTTTGAGATTTTCAAATTTTCAAATGTTCAAAATTTCAAAATTTTCACATTTTCAAAATTTAAAATTTTAATTTTAATTTTTTAATTTTTTAAATTTTAAATTTTAATTTTTTTTTGAATTTATTCAATTTTTAGAGTTTTTAAATTTTTTAAATATTTTTTTTATAAGTTTTTTGATTTTTTTGATTTTTTTGGAATTATTTTTAAAGTTTTTAATTTTTTTTTTGTTTTAAAGTTTTTTGAGTTTTTAAATTTTTTTTAAATTAATTTTATTTTCTTAATTTTTTAAATAGGAGAGAGAGATAAATAATTAAATAAATAAAGGAGTTGTTTTGGGTGGGGGATTTGAATTTGAGTTTGGGGGGGAGGGAACTTTTGGTGGAAAAAATGTGTTGTGAGATTAGATCTGGGCCTTTGATTTTGGGGGGGATTGAAGGAGAGCTACTTGATAGCTTTCTTTGTATTTTATTATATAGATATGTATATACACATACAATAAGATATATTGTAGTTGTATGTGTGTGGGTGGAGGAAGAAGAAATGAATGCTGGGGGATATTGACAGAGAAAGAAGGAAGGAGAGATGAGGAGAAAGTGTAAAGATTTAGGGGCCATTATATAAGTAATTATAGGAGTAGTTATATTAACTAACCACCCATTAATCAAACTCATTATCCCACTAACTTAATTCAAAAGTGTAACTCTTTCCCTCCATGCCAAAACAGCCAGCCATCTTCTTCATGTAAAACATGTGCACGTGCATTGCACTTGCACACACTTCATTCATATATATATATATATATATATATATATATATATATATATATATATATATATATATATATATATATATATATATATATACTTAATTTAAAATATAGGTTATAATATATAGTAAATGTTTAAGTAAAATTAGTTTAGTTTAATTATAAATTAGATTTTTCATGCACAAAATAAAATAAACATACACACATTTCAAATTTTCATTTTGAAAAAGAATACGCCTAAATACGTACACTGCAAACACGTGTATCGCACGTAAAAATATTAAAATACGAAATTGAATTTGTCAACGGAAAAATATTTAAAGATAATCGAAATACAATATACGAAAAATATATTTATTAATTTTTATATATTCCACAACGTAATCAATACGTACATAGAAAACACGTGCACCACACATATAATAGTAATTTAATCCAAAATAGGAGAAAAATGAACTTCTGTTTATAAAACAAATTTGAAAACAGTATTAAATAAATAATTGAAACACAGAGAAAATATTGCACGTAGCGGTGGAAAATACGTAATCGATACGTGAATCGATAATACGTATAAAGTACGTAAAAATACAGAGATTGAAATTTAATATTTGAGTTGACTCAAATATGATAAAAGATTTTGAGAAGACGGAAAATGCATAAATAGTCGGAATCCTAAATACGTATTGAAGTAAGTTACAAAATACACGTTCGTAATACACGAGGGCAAAATTGTCATTTTCAATTTTACGGGGTGTTACAGAGATGCGGTGTAGCCTTGGTCACCAGTGCCAGATGTTATTGATCCAAGCTCCTTGAGAAAGAACATCCGCATCCAGGTTCCGTGCCGCAATGGCGAGTGTAGGGCACAAGGTGGTGATGTTGTTGCCATTGATCTATCTTGACGTCCAGAATTTGATCTGGTTTCCATTTCCTAGCTTCCAGTTTACATTATGCAAGAATTGCTCCTTGATCAGGAAGATTCCTTTCCAGAAGATTGAAGCGTTAGAAGGGCATATCAAGCAGTTAGAATTGCCTTTATAGTATAAGCTCCACAGCGTTTGGATAACGAGCGTGTCTGAAGAGACAATCTTCCACCACCATTTCATGAGTAGGGCCTCATTGAAAACTTTCAGATCAAGAATTCCAAGTCCTCCCTATTGCTTGGATTGTGTCACGCCCCGCTTTCCAAAAAGAGATACGGAATACGAATACGTGACTAAGCCCAGCGAATGATTTTCATCATCCATAAGCTGCCAGGATCTTTACAACATTTCACAAGAATAATCAGAGTCGGAAGCAAGAAAAGTCAACCAAGCATGCATATATGAATTAAAATACCAACAAGAATACTTGAAACCAAAATATTAGAATATCAAATAATCCAGATATGAATAAGTCAAATATCCTGGGTCACATTGCCCAAATACAAATAATCCAAGTAACAAAATACATTTGTTCAAGATAAGCAACACGAAATAATAAAGCAAAACTCCAGTAGCTAGTATCTCATGTCACCAACTCCATCTAGCAACTGTTCTCCAAAATCTGCAATATATAAATTACAGGAAGAGGAAAAAGAAAATAAACTCCCGTCAATGCAAATTACAGGCCGCTTGTAGTGCAGGATACAAGTACATGTGAAAAAGGATAACTAATAACATGAAATAGATATGGTAACAAAAATAGAACAACTAGCATGAATCATGAACAAAATCAAGTAATGAGATAACATGTGTATGTACATGGAACAGATGTCAAGTATCATGCAAACAGGTAAACATGTAACAGGCAAATAGGTAATCAGGTATACAGGTAATCAAGTGAACAGGTACAGGTAACATGCATCAAGCATCAAGCAAGCAGGTAAACATGTAACAGCCAAGCATGTAACAGGTATTCATGTATTATATATTATGTCATGTCAAGTCTTGTGTTTATTACTATCTAGGTAGCACTTCATGCATCCATCATTTTACGACATGGTTGCTACATTCAAACAAGTTACGTTTAGATTTCGTAGTGGAGTCCATAGGGCCGTGTATTCAGAGATCAGGAAAACAGAAACAGGAACAAGTTCATGAATCAAACAGGTACACGAATCATCCGATTCATGCATCAATAGGTTCATGAATCAATAGGTAACAGGTACACGAACCAACAGATCCATGCATCAACAGGTAACAAGTACACGAACCAACAAATACATGCATCAACAGGTAACAGGTACATGAACCAACAGGTCCATGCATCAATAGGTTCATGTATCAACATGAATCAAAATGGAAAACACAAGCACCCTTCTAAGTACACATTTCTATATTTTCCATTACTAGATTTTTCCCTTAACCCACTACAACACATGCTGGATTTACCGGCGTATTTTTCCCGGCATTTTACCAATAGCGCCAGGGTAGGATAAGACTAGGATAGGGTCGCAAAAATGTATAGTTATACACCGGTGGCCTCTAAAAAACACCGGTGAATTATAATATTCACTGGCATTTTTATAAAAACACGCCGGTGAATAGAAAGCGGAAATATACCCCACAAATCCTCTCACATTCACCGGCGTTTATTAATAAAAACGCCGGTGAATATACATGGATTAATTCCCCAATCCTGCCGCGAAACCCTTAGCACATTTCGTTTTTTTTGATTTACCAAACCCTAAGTTTTCCCGCGCCTGGTGCACTTCGGCCTCCTTCCCTTCCTCGACAACTCCTCCGTCGACGTCGCCATTGGGCCTCCTTCCCTTCCTCGACGCCCGCTCAGTCATTTCTCTCTCATCGCAAGTACTCTCTCTCTCTCTCGTGCTCTCTCTCTCTCTCTACTTCTTGATTTTGTGATGGTAATGGTTTGATTGTAATGGTGCGATTTTGTGATGGTAATGGTGCTATCGATTCTGTGATGTTTATGTTTGTGGGAATTTTGGGTGGTAATGGTTTGATACTCAATTTAGGGGAGATCTCGATTTAGGGATACCTAGCTTCGTTTGTGATACTCAATTTTGGGTGGTAATGGTTTGATACTCAATTTTGGGTGGTAATGGTGCGATTGATTCTGTGATGTTAATGTTTGTGATAGCTAGCTTCATTGATTTTATTTTCATCAACTGAAACTTTAGCATGATGGTTCAAGAGGCTTGTTGGTTCTTCTTGGTTCTTGTTGATTATCGGTTGAAACTTTAGCAAAATCCGAGCTTGATCGTAAATTAATAAACTAGCATTGGTTTTTGTTGGTTCTTCTTGTTGATTATCGGCTAAGCTAGCTTCTTGTTGGTTCTTCTTGTTGATTTTCGGCTAGGCTAGCTTCTTGTTGATTCTTGTTGAAGCTAGTGTTTTTGGTGAACATAGCATGGTTTGGGTAATTCCATCCCAACTAAATCATTGATGTTTCTGGCTCCAAAAGAAACCTGCACAAGGTTTGTTCTGACCAATTCTTGTACAGATTCTGGGAATTCTGAAGTTTTTAGATCCAGGATCACAAATTTTTATTATACTGTGATTGGATTGTTTAGTGACTGTCAACAAGTGTTCTTAATTGGGCTGTGATTAGAAAGAGACGAGTTGGAGTGGAGATCTGGAAACCCATATAGAGACATCTCGTTCATAATAATTTATTATTATTGTTGTTCTTGTCGCTCTTACTGTTGTTGCTGATGTCTCTTTATGTGCGTTTGCTGAAGAGAAAGCAGGGATGAGAGAGAGATGAGGAAAATGCCGCTATGTTAGCCTGGTGTATCCTCATTCTCTACCATTCCTCTTTCTGGCTTCTATATTTGGTTTCCTTCCACGATGACAGTTCCTTAAAACTACATTTGATATGAGCCCTATTCTTATTTTTCTTCAATAAAAATGGGAGTTTTGGTGATCCAACAAACATGTACCCGTATACTTCCAAATGGCATTTTCTTTAGAAAGTCGGGCTCCAAAGAATCGATCTATGACTAGAATCTCCATTCAAAGCCCAATCAAAATTTGTCATCCTGGATCTAAAATCTTCTTTGAGCCACAAACATCAATGGTTTAGTTGGGATGAAGAATTAATAGAGAAACATATATGCTTAGATACTGGAAATTTTCATTTTCTTTTACTATTAAAGAAGCTGAATTCATGCATCTGATTGTCATCTTAGCATGATTTTTTTTACCAAAATGGGTTAACTGTCAACTAAGGATGCTGTATATATACCAAAATCCTCCAAATCTGTACAAGAATTGGGCTGAACAAACCTTGTGCAGGTTTCTTTTGGAGCCACAAACATCAATGATTTAGTTGGGATGAAGAATTAATAGAGAAACATATATGCTTAGAACTGGAAATTTTCATTTTCTTTTACTGTTAAAGAAGCTGAAATCATGCATCTGATTGTCATCTTAGCATGATTTTTTCACCAAAATGGGTTGACTGTCATCTAAGGATGCTAGCTGTATACCAAAATCCTCCAAATCTGTACAAGGATTGGGCTGAACAAACCATGTGCAGGTTTCTTTTGGAGCCACAAACATCATGATTTAGTTGGGATGAACAATTAATAGAGAAACAAATATGCTTAGATACTGGAAATTTTCATTTTCTTTTACTGTTAACGAAGCTGAATTCATGCATCTAATTGTCATCTTAGCATGATTTTTTTACCAAAATGGGTTGACTGTCATCTAAGGATGCTGTATATATACCAAAATCCTCCAAATCTGTACAAGAATTGGGCTGGACAAACCTTGTGTAGGTTTCTTTTGGAGCCACAAACATCAATGATTTAGTTGGGATGAAGAATTAATAGAGAAACATATATGCTTAGATACTGGAAATTTTCATTTTCTTTTACTGTTAAAGAAGCTGAATTCATGCATCTGATTGTCATCTTAGCATGATTTTTTTTACCAAAATGGGTTGACTGTCATCTAAGGATGCTAGCTGTATACCAAAATCCTCCAAATCTGTACAAGGATTGGGCTGAACAAACCTTGTGCAGGTTTCTTTTGGAGCCACAAACATCATGATTTAGTTGGGATGAAGAATTAATAGAGAAACATATATGCTTAGATACTGGAAATTTTCATTTTTCTTTTACTGTTAAAGAAGCTGAATTCATGCATCTGATTCTCATCTTAGCATGATTTTTTTACCAAAATGGGTTGACTGTCATCTAAAGATGCTGTATATATACCAAAATCCTCCAAATCTGTACAAGAATTGGGCTGAACAAACCTTGTGCAGGTTTCTTTTGGAGCCACAAACATCAATGATTTAGTTGGGATGAAGAATTAATAGAGAAACATATATGCTTAGATACTGGAAATTTTCATTTTCTTTTACTGTTAAAGAAGCTGAATTCATGCATCTGATTGTCATCTTAGCATGATTTTTTTTACCAAAATGGGTTGACTGTCATCTAAGGATGCTAGCTGTATACCAAAACTCTCCAAATCTGTACAAGAATTGGGCTGAACAAACCTTGTGCAGGTTTCTTTTGGAGCCACAAACATCAATGATTTAGTTGGGATGAAGAATTAATAGAGAAACATATATGTTTAGATACTGAAAATTTTCATTTTCTTTTACTGTTAAAGAAGCTAAATCCATGCATCTGATTGTCATCTTAGCATGATTTTTTTACCAAAATGGGTTGACTGTCATCTAAGGATGCTAGCTGTATACCAAAATTCTCCAAATCTGTACAAGGATTGGGCTGAACAAACCTTGTGCAGGTTTCTTTTGGAGCCACAAACATCATGATTTAGTTGGGATGAAGAATTAATAGACAAACATGCTTAGATACTAGAAATTTTCATTTTCTTTCACTGTTAAAGATGCTGGATATTAGCCATCTGATTTTCATCTTAGCATGCTTTTTTTACCAAAATGGGTTAACTGTCATCTAATTTTCTATTTTTTTTAATTAAAAAAATAATTTTTTTTAAATATAGCTACACCGGCGTTTTTACAAGCGCCAGTGTAGCTTTCAGCAAAAAATTGAGAGCCTTTACCGGCGGTTTAAGAACGTCGGTGTAGGTAATGGCCAAAAACAGCACTACCAAATGGAAACACACATTCCCCGGCGTTTTTGCGACCGCCGGTGTAGGTTTAACCTATACCGGCGGTCGTAAAAAACGCCGGTGAATGTCTCTAACCTACAGCGACACGCGATTCAGCGACACTTGCACCGACGATTTATAAAATGCCAGTGGTATCTACAGCGGGGTTTATAAACGCCGGTAAATGTGCAAAAAAATGCCGGTAAAGCCCGTGCGTTTTGTAGTGACCCCAGCTTGGTTATTTCGTTATTATTGTCAAACAGGCATGTATGTGTTACAAAATAGGGCAAGAATAACATGGCATAAACAAGTAAAAGGTTCAGGTTGAAAGATAAACATGCACAGATGATAGACAACACATAAAAGAATAGAACAACGAGAATTCTAGTTCAGGACAGCAAGACAGTACTGCACTAAATCTAGGATTCCCATTGCTACAAACACGCAAATCTGAATCTGTCAGAAAATATGAAAAGTAGACTTCCAGCCGAATCCAGTAAATACATATAAGTCATGTGGTATTTTACAAAAACAAGGCCCAAAACTGATTTGAATCCCAAAAAACGTGTTTAGTCATAAATCAGTATTTTGTATTCACAGTCAGGAAAACTCATTAATTAAATCCACGAAAAATCTGGGGTATTTCCCTAAATGTGCTGCATCAGAATATGAAGTTTCATAATTTTTTAATATAAATAGTTTAGTCAACAAAAATTAGAAAACATCAAGATGCAATAGTTTTGTAAATCTGAAATTATAAACACTGTAGTACGAAAACAGCAATATCTCACAAACCATAAATCCAAATCCAAATCCGTCAAAAGGGTGATAAAATAGATATAGTAGGATAACTTTCATATTCACAAATATTTTATCAATAGTAAGTATAATTAGGTCGAAAATCAGGTTCTTTACTGAACAGCAAGAAAAATCTACTAGTATAGTAATTGTTTGGAAACATAGAACGCTTTGTAAAACTCATCAAAAAAAAATCCACAAAAATTCAGGGTTAATCCCAATCAAGTCTAGATGTATTGTGCAAAATATTGGATCAAAATAATACTTTTAACATCAGGATAAAAATAGATTACTCTTCAAAATTTATAGAAAACAAAATCTGAAAATCTCTTTACACTTCTGTAGTAAAATAGACATAACTCACAACTTGTAAATCGAAACTGAGATCTATCAGAAGGGTTGGAAAATAGATAGAATTCTCTATAATTCATGTTCACAAATATTTTTAATATACTGACCTTAATAGGGTCTAAAATACTGATAAAAAACAAAGTAACAGAAAAATGCAGAATTTGTTCCTCATACACAAATCAACATAGATCATACGAAATTCATCCAAATCAACCCAAACATAAAATATAGTGTACTAGATGTCCAACCAACATGGTATAGGGTATTTTACAAGTATTCGACAAGTATATCACGAATAACACATCAAGCAAGATATCTCAAAGAAGCATGAACATATACATCAAAAGTGGTCAACCCTAAGTTAATTCATGTCATATATGTCGTGAGGCAACTATGATCAAATCATCACAATAGAGACAATAAAATACAGAGAATTCACACACAAAATTTTTCTAGAACCCAACTACACTACAGGCGGTATTTAGTACTTGTATTACACAAAGAAAAGAATACAAGTTACTTGTCTAGGAGACGACGATGAATTCGACGAAGCAAGAACAAGAATAAAGGGAACGGATTCCCGGGCATGAATACAATGAACGAATCACGAACCAATCACGAACACACGAACGACGAACACACGGACCCAAAAAACGAGCACTACTCATAAACCACACACAACAACCAACCACGATCGAAACACCCAACACATGCACTCAAGAGAGAAGTCGAGGCTGCTAGTTCTGGCCATAGAGGCTTCTGTCGAACTTGCACAGCACGCGGGGGGGGGGGGGGGGGGGGGGTTGCGCTGTGGTTCTCCGACGTGGCAACGGGGAGGTGCTGAGAGCGAGGTAGGGGCTGAAGAGAGGGTGCACAGGAGAAGCTCGGGAGGGATGGAGGGATGCAGCGGGAGCAAACAGACAAAAAGGGAGAGGGAACCAGGGAGCGCATGGGGGATCACTGCAGGTGTCTTTGAATGCGACAGGGTGGAGCACACAGAGGGACAGACTACAGTGGACCACGACACAGGGGAGGTCTCGACTGCGACGTTGCGACTGCTGCAGTTGCTGCGCGACAGGAGGGGGACAGGGAGGGGATCGCGAGGAAGGGAGAGACGATGAGGAGCACAGGGTGAGGAGGAAGGTGAAGAGGTAGGGGATGATGGGTTTAGGCGGCTGGTGTTAGGGTTAGGATATGTAGGGGTAGTTGAACAGGCTTAGGTGTGGGGATATAAATAGGGTGTAGAAGGGTGTGGGTATAGGGGCTTATTGGGTTTTTGGGTAGAGTATTAGGAAAACGGGTTTGGGTATAATAGGAAACAGGGTATGGGTTTAAATGGGTTAGGGTAATGGGTAGAGAGATGGGGTGAACAGGGGTGTTATATATATATGGTAGGGTTAAAGAGTATTATTGGGTTTGGGTTTAAAGGGTTTTAAGAACCAATAAGAGATTTAGGAAAAATATATAAATAATTAAAAAATAGGATTTTTAATAACCAGTCAAAATTAATAACAATAATACTAATAACAGTGATAATAATAAGAAAAATGGTAAAAATAATAATAGTAATAATAATAGAAACCTAGGAAATAATAATAATAATAAGATCTGTATTACAATACAAAAATTGTAGAAAAATAGTTACAGCTAAAATTATTGATCAAAAATAAATTTTAATAGAAGATCCAACAATAAAATTTAACAAAAGAATTTGAAAGCGGAAAAAATAATTTACAAAAATCAAAAATCCGAAAATGCACAGAAAATACGTATTTGCGAAAACAGGGATTACAGGTTGGCATATATTCTTCCACCGCATACATGCCACCCCTCCCACATTAGCGTCGGAACCACTCCAAAAAAATCTACTTCTAATCTGATCAATTCTTTTGATCACCCAACTGGGGAGTAAAGAAAGAGGCAAAGTAGACTGGCAAAGTACTGAGAACAGAATTGATTAGTATTAATCCCCCACCCCTGGATAGCATCTTGCCCTTCCACACTGAGAGTCTTCTTTCAATCTTGAGAATGAGTGGTTACCAATCTCTTTTTCTCAGTTTCTCTCTAGTGAGAGGCATGCCAAGATAGTTAATCGGTAAGATTTCTTGCTTGTAGCCAAGAATGGTCGAGCCTGAAGCTTCGCTCTTGAATTGCCAAAGTATATACGAGAGGACTTGTTAAAATTTATGGCCATACCAAAGACATTTGCAAATAGTTGTAGCGCCACTTTGAGGTTAAGAACTTCCTGTTTATCCCCTCTGCAAAAGAGCAGTGTGTCATCGGCAAATTGTAGCACCGTCAGATTTGTAAGGGAGCCCTTAATAAGAAAAGGAGAGAAAGCACCATTCCTTCAACCATTGAAAAGCATCTGAGCAAGAACATCAACAACTAAGATAAAGAGCATTGGCGATAGAGGGTCCCCCTGCTTGAGTCCTCGCTTGGAGTTGATTAATCTTCCCCCCTCTCCATTGATGAGAATTGATGATTTGTCCATTCTAAGGATCATATGGATCCATCTGCACCATGCTGGGCCAAAGCCTCTGGCTATTAAAAGTTGATCAAGGAATTCCCAGCTCACTGTGTCAAACGCTTTAGTGAGGTCAATCTTGAATAAAAATGTATCAGAGTTGCGTCTACTGCAGAGGTTGATAGCTTCATGGGCCACAAGAAAGTAGTCAACAGTTGATCTATCTTTCAAGAAAGCACTTTAAGAGGACGAGACCAGAGAGTGGAGGATTTGGCTTAGCCTGTTGGCGAGGATTTTAGTGAAGATCTTGAAGGATCAGTTGAGCAGACTGATAGGTCTATAGTCTGAGATGGTATTAGCACCCTTACATTTAGGGGTGAGCATAATATTGGAGTAATTTAGCCTATCTTGATCACAATCCCCCCTCTACAGCGATTGGAGTATGGCAAATATCTTTGATAGATCCCAAAAGACTTGATAGAAATTCGTCGAGAAGCCATCAGGTCCCGGGACTTTGTCACTACTCATACCAAAAATAGCCGTTCAAACCTCCTCCAAAGTGAACGGGGTCTAAATGCCCCCAAATTGATGTCTTAAGATGGATAGAGGGAGTGCCAATCAATCATGAAATCTGACTGAGGAACTGTACCACAAATCTCTTGGAAGTGATTCTCAAAAGCAGATCTGATAACAGTGAGAGATGTTATAAGGGCTCCATCAACTATGAGGGTGTGAATGAAGTTTCTCCTCCTCGTCCAATTTGCAATTGAATGGAAAAATTTTGAATTCGCATCTCCCGCCTTGATCCATTGCACTCTTGACCTTTGCCTCCAATACACAGCCTCAGTCTTGATAAGGCCCTGGAGTTCTAGTTGGGTTGCCTTGAGGGAATCTTCAGTTGAGAGGTTTTGCTCAGCTTCAATCTCCAGTCTGAGGAGTTTTTCTTGGAGTTGCTTCTTTCGAGTTGGGATGTGACCAAAAGTATCATTCCTCCATCTTCAAATTCTTCTCCTGAGAAGTTTGAGCATGCTTGCGAAAATATCAGCCGGCGTACCAGAGCAAGAAAAGAGCTTCCACCAATTTCTAACTGCAGGCTCGAATGAAGAATGTTGCAACCAGGCTTTCTCGAATCCGAAATAGTTGACTTGATGGGTAATTACCTGAGTGCCAAGGATAATGGGGCAATGGTCAGACGAGATTCTGGGGAGGGAGTGCTGAACACAGTTGGAAAAGGAGGATTCCCATGCGCAGAGATCAAGAATCTGTCCAGCCTAGCCATTGAGGGGGAGGTTCGGAGATTAGATCAGGTGTACTTCCTGTGTGAGAGCGGGAGGTCAATCAGAGCGAGATCTTGGATGAATTCACGAAAATATCTCATATCTTTGTAGGAACCCCTTCCACTTGAGCGCTCAAGATCTGAGATAGTGGCATTAAAATATCCACACAGGACCCAAGCATCCTTGAGGTTGCTTCATCTTTGCTGAATCTCATAAAAACAGAGCTTCCTATCCTCCAATTCAAAGGGTGCATAGACAGTTGTAATTGACCATTCCGATGATGATGTGTGATGCTTGAAGGAAGCAGAAACTGAGAAAATATCAGTAACAGAGTAGGTGCAATCAAGGAGTTGATCATTCCAACCTAGAAGAACTCTCCCGCAGCTGTTAATGGCGTTTAAGTAGATCCATCGAGTGATAAGGCTCCTTCCAATCGATGAGAGCTTGCGGGGTCCTGGATGCTTGAGCTTGGTTTCTTGCTAGCAGATTACAGAAGAGCAAGAGCTGCGAATACCTTCTCTAATAAGTGCACATTTATCAGGGTTTCCCAACCCTCGTACATTCCAGGTAGTTATCTTCATTGAAAAAACAAATTGGATCAAAAAGCACAAGAACACGGATGAAAATTCCCAATCCTCGGGACCGTAGAACAGGGCGTCTAATCAGAATGTTCTAGTTGATCAGAGTGATCAACTAGAACCTTCTCAGAGCCCTTCTTGCACCGAGTGTGGCCCTTTAGCCTCCACTCCAATAGATTCAGCTACTTCAAGAATATCCTCATTTGATAAAAGATCGAAAGGATTAAAATGTGCATTAGTAACTGAAGCAATTGAAGAGGAGGTACCTACCGCTTTCTTCTTGATTGTGGTAGAAAGATGCTTCATGAAGGGACGAGTAATTTTGATCTTGCTTGCTGATCTAGAGCTTTTCACCCTCTTAGAGGGACCGTCCTTGAAGCCAGGGGAATGGAATTGAAAAAGCTAGCAGATTTGGGCACAGTCCTCCTGACCAGGGAGCGCGTCTGAAAGCTATCAGTACGGGGTTTGCTTGTGCCAGCCTGAAGATCACTTTATCAACTTTGCCAGGCTTGGCCATCTCCTCCTAAACTGATTCCCCGAGGGCCCCTTCAACCGCTGGCTTGATCTTGGAAAATACGGATAATGGGAGGGTGACCAGCTTGCCTTTTCAAATCATTTCACGCACCTCCTTAATCGAATCTTCATTAGATGAGTCACCAGGGTTGTACGAGTCTTGAGTAGGGCCTTGAAAAGCGGCATTGTTGTTGCTATTAGAAGATTCTGATATCGTGACAACAAGGGAATCCAGATTAGCTGGATTTGAATTCAGAACGGGACCCTCTGCAAACTTCGAAGCAGTTTGGGGAAGAGGCAAAATCCCATCATTCAAGCTGGAGTCCGTCAAGTTTGGAATATTTATGAAACTTCCCAAAATATCATTTGCATGCGGAGATTTCGCTACAGTTGGGTTCACCTTCCTAGAATCACGGGATTTCGAATCAGCCCCAATCTCAACTTGGGTCGGAGGTTGACTGTGAGGGGCGCCTTTACCAGCTTCACTTTGACGTTCGACCGCTTTGGGGCGCCAGAAGCTGGCACTGCCTTTCTCACGGAAAACCCCACCGTGGTGAAAAGTTGGACCTGCCATTCTGAACATCTTCAACAGGGATCGGGTATCCTAAGAGCAGTATGGGGACATCATGAACATGTTTTTCAAGGTTCCAAGGTGCAATATACTTGACAATGAGGGTCTTTGGAATGAGCATCAGATCCTCCACTTCAATAAGAGCAAGCGCTTGGTCTCTGAACTCCGCTTCTTTCATCTCCCTGCTTAAGGTAATGAGCTTACCAAAAGGTTTGATGAGGTACTCGAGCGACTCATGGTTCCACAAATGGAAAGGTAGGTGGGGGAGGTTGATCCAGATGAAACTCGGCTTCGCCTTGAGCCTGGCCCCAAAGTCTAGCAACCAAGGGGACAAGGTAGCACCAAATCTCAAAATGTGAAAGAAGCCATCCGCAATTGCACCCTCAACTTCCGTAGTTGTAGGAAACTGAACATGATAAACACCATCACTAACCCTCTTCAGGGTCCACCATCTACCTTGCCTCCCCCTGGAGAAGTTTTTTTTTTGAAGGAAATGGTGGAGTATGGTCAGCCTGTTTCATTAATCAGAAATTAACAAAACATACAGACTACGAACAGAAAATAAAACATAAAGCAACATGACCCGTACAAACACCATATCCCTCCAACAACCCTGGAGAGTGGGCCGAGAAACCTACTCCTCTAATATTGTACGTCACTTTAGCTTCGTACACTGCCTCCATGACACGTGCACACCCACCTGAAGCTAGTCGAGTGGGATTTTATCAACCGCTGAACCTTGTCGTCTCATCAATGAGGGGACCCTTTCTTCGGGCCCAAGCCCCGCAGCCGTGCTGCACCAAATAATTACTCCCTTTAGGCGGGATTAGACACCCACCGAACCCAACCTTCTCCTCCTCTCCTCCCACCATCATGCAAATATCACACTTATCCCAACCAAAAGCACCGCCTCCAAAGAGAGAGCCGCTACCAGAGAGAGCCGTGAAGAGGATACCTTCACCTCTCTCACGTTCTTGCTCTCTCAGGTGATTTCTCACCAAGGAACTCTCTCACTTACCCCAACCAAAACCATGACCCAAGAGAGAGCCGTGGAGAGGATACCTTCACCTCTATCACGCTCTTGCTCTCTCAGGCGATTTCTCACCACACAGACACACACACAGAGATTAACTCATCTTTCTCACAGACTCTCACTCCCAAACAGAAACCCAAACCATACAACAACAATTGACTCCTTGCGCCACGACGGGCGGTGACATTGCCAATGTGAGGGATGCTGATGAGGGAAGAGGCAGCACCGTCAAGAAGGCATTGGCCTCTGCTGGAGGAAGCTTAAAAGCTCAAAAGTAGGCGGCGGCTCAAGCAGCGGTGACGATTCTGTGTCTTCATCACTGGGAAAGTGGATCAGATCTAGAAACATGATCAGATATGGGTCTTCAGTGCCAAGTTTGATAGCGGCGGGTCTGGGGGGACGGCATCACCGCGAGCTCCACACCATAGGAGCTCGCCATCTCCACCCAACGTCAATGTCCCCGGCTGGGACATCAGGGCACGGCGATATGGCGGCATCGTCAGATTTTTCGTCGGTGGCGTGACGGGATCGCGACTGGAGGAATAGCTCGTCTTCACTGCCGAGTTCGTCGGTGGCATGACGAGATCGTGACTGGAGGAATATCTCACGCTGATCAAGCTCATCAATGGAGGGATGGGAGACGGGGAGCTCGACAGGAAGGAGGACAACGAAAGGGAGGGACGACGGTGACCATCGCGTCGGGGCGGCGGCGACGAGGCCTATCCGCCGCCCCCATCGGACTCAGATCTGGGGCTAACCTTTGGTTTTTTTTGGAGGGGTGGGGGGGGGGGGGGGGGGGGGGGGAAGGGAGATTAGTTTTCCTCTCTAGACTTTTCTATAAAGAGAAACTCTAAGAGTCCCCCAAGAGAAGTTGAAGGCGCACTCAAGTTCTTTTGTGAGAGGGATACGGCGAGGATTAATGGGATGGAGGAAAGCGCTTGCATGCAGCGCCGATAGAGCTTGGGAGATGGCATTGTTAGGGGGGAGCTCCACCTCCAACACATCACGACGATTGTAGAATGGTCAATCCCGCACCTTGTGGCAATATTTCCTGCAGTTGAAGCGGTGAGAACCCAACTTTCGGCATTCCGCCGTAGCGTGATCTCCTTCACCACACTTGAAACACCTTCGCTCCATCTTCTTTGAACGGGGATTTTTTTGGGTAGGAAAAGGTCGCTTTGGGGGGTAAAGGGCTGAGGATTTCGATTGATAATAGGGTTTGGGGTGAAAGGCGGGAGGGGGAGTGGGATGTGAAGGGACAGAAAGATGTGAGGGTTTGGAGTTGAAAAGGGGATGACGCGAGGATCAAAGGGGTGAGGGTGTAGGGCCATGATGACGAGAGGGGGGTGGGGGGGGGGGGGGGGGGGGGGGGGGTTTCGGGGGTCGAAGCACCGAGCGTATGACCTGCTGGTGCCCGAGGCCCCAAGGAAAGAATGCATTCTCTTTTCTTACCCCTCTCTCCATTTTTTGATGAGAAGAAAAGTTCACCTGATTTGTGAAAACATTTGGAATTATTTAGACATTAGTGTTTGTACTAGGAATAAACAAATGATGACAATATGAGAATGATTTACAGTCAAACCCCTCTGATTTTGATATACACATTGCACCTTGGGATCAGTTTCTATGGTGCAAATTCGTAAACAGTAATCAAACAATTGCACCATGGGTAATTGAGCTTATTTTTTCTTTACTATTTTTTTTTTACTTTTTTTTTCCGTAAGGGCGTTTGGGCTTTGTACTTTGTACTTTAGTTTTGAACTATCACGTTAAAGTTTATTCCTCTTTAGGCCTTATATATGCTACAATTTGGGCCTTTAGCCTCAACTTCTTTTAGAGAGGTTTGGCTGCTTTCGAACCGGACAGGCCACCAGGACCAGCCCGGAACTGTGTCAGGCCCATCAGGACATGAACCGGACCGGCCCGCCAGGCCCGGTTGCTATCCCTTACTAACTTTGGCAGCTTGGTAGGAGCAGTAGTGGTCAAATGATTGGGGGAGAGAGAGTGTGTATGACTGGTGGTAGAAGAGCATCTCTGTTAGGTAGCTCTATTTCTCATCTCTATAATAGAATATTTATAAAAAAAATTATTATAAAGATAGAAAATAAAGCTCCACTTCAACAATGACCCTCTATACTTAATATAATATTATTTTTGACCCAAAAAATGAGTTCTAAATTAGTTTTGTTGAAATACATTTTACGTTAAATTGCTTATATTACTGATCTTTTTTTCGGGGGGGCGGGGGGATTATACTATTAAAAATGTTTTTCCAGGAGCTTTAAAATAAGCCTAATATTTGCACTTTTTGAAACTAATTTTGAATTATGAACTTTTTATTTGAAGTAACAATTTGGAATAATCAAAGCGTAAAATTATTTAGGAATTAATTTAATAATATAATTAATATTATCATTATATAATATAAATTAGATGAACTTAATAAAATTAATTTTATAATTATATAACATCGTTCTCATTGGATTGAGTCTCAGATTAATTTGAAAATTAATTTAAATTTTTTAATTCAAAATTAATAATAAAAAGTAAATATAATGACAAATTACTAATTAATATTAAAATTATTCAATATTTGTTAAAAAATAATTAGTACTTTTAATTAATATTGACTAGTTTAGAGTTTAAAAATAATACAAGTGGTATTTAAAAAAAATTGTATGCAAATGGAGGGTTAAAAGGTCTTTAAAAAATTTGAATAGTGTTATAGAGGCTCTTTTATATTTGGAGAGAAATCTTCAAATATAAAGAGGCAATGGGCTTGCTCTAAAATAGAACAAAGTTTTAAAGCCCCATTGGAGCTCAATTTTACTTTATTTTAGAGTTATAAAGCACCATTGGACATGCTTGAATAGGATGAGTCCATTGGCAGCAGGCGGTTATGGTGATGTTCCGAAAGTGATTTCTAAGTATCAATGTCATGGCAATTTGGTTGATTTGGAAGGCAACGGATGTGCATTTATTTTTGAGGAGGTGATCGGTAAGGGATGCTGTGACACAGGGCCGGTCCTAAGATTTTGAGGGCCTTGTGCAAAAAAATAAATTGGGCCTTCTTTACATATTCTAATACTAATTTTAGCATTAAATTGGTTTCGATGTCATGTATATATACTTACATATATTATACAAATTCAATTGAAAAATATAAGTAGCGTACATTTTATATCAATCATAATTTTATATAAATTCATTTAAAAATACCTTTCAAGTTGCAAAACCTTATAGTATCTTCAATAATCTCTGATCTCTCTAAAATTCCAGCATCTTGTAGGAGTTCCATGAGAAAACCTTAATAAACAAAACAACAAAACATCAAATTTAGTAGTTTAGATGCATATCAGTAGAAGAAATACACGACATAACGTATCATTTAAAAAATGATCGTCTCACATGTTTAGATGCAAAATCACCAATTATGGTACTCATATCAATTTTTTCTAAAACACCAGTTTCAATAGATATTAAAGCTAGTCCATTTAGTCTTTCTTGTGACATTGTCGATCTGAGATAAGATTTCAATAATTTTAATTTGGAAAAACTTCTTTCTGCAGACGCAACAGTAACAGGTATAGTTAATAAAATTCTATAAGCAATGAATGCATTTGCAAAATAGTCTTGCTTTTTTAAAAAGTTTAGTATATCAATAGCTGTCTTTGTTTCTTTTGGTAAAATTTCTCGTAAAATTTTTAGTTCTCCAAATAAATCTTTTCCATCAAGATCAGAAAACATTTCATGTCTTAGAACAATTTCAAGATGGTCGCAACATGTTTTCAGTTGGGTATCGTCTAATGAATTTAATTTATCCGAGCTAAATAAAAATCCAAAGATATCTTCATATGTTTTATATTGATCAAACCTTTTCTTAAGTGAACCAATAGCTCGATCTACAATATAATAAAAATAATTAATTTTAAAAGATTCTTCAGACGATTGTTTTGGCTCGTTATCAACATTGTCGATCTGAGATAAGATTTCAATAATTTTAATTTGGAAAAACTTCTTTCTGCAGACGCAACAGTAACAGGTATAGTTAATAAAATTCTATAAGCAATGAATGCATTTGCAAAATAGTCTTGCTTTTTTAAAAAGTTTAGTATATCAATAGCTGTCTTTGTTTCTTTTGGTAAAATTTCTCGTAAAATTTTTAGTTCTCCAAATAAATCTTTTCCATCAAGATCAGAAAACATTTCATGTCTTAGAACAATTTCAAGATGGTCGCAACATGTTTTCAGTTGGGTATCGTCTAATGAATTTAATTTATCCGAGCTAAATAAAAATCCAAAGATATCTTCATATGTTTTATATTGATCAAACCTTTTCTTAAGTGAACCAATAGCTCGATCTACAATATAATAAAAATAATTAATTTTAAAAGATTCTTCAGACGATTGTTTTGACTCGTTATCAACATTCTCATCAAAATGTTTTTTCCTACGAATTTGACGTTTCTCATGAAACACAGGTTCAACTTCCATTTCAGTAGCAATTTGTGTTGCGACAATTATGGCTTGTGTGAGTCCAGTTTCTCTGAAATTTTCAAAAAAATTGATCAACCCTTCTACTTGTTCTATAGCAACATTAATAAGCATGTCTTCAGATTGTAATTTTTTGCTCACTAAGTTAACAGCAAACAATATTTCATACCAAATAACCATGGCTAATAAAAACTCAAAATCTTCAAGTTCATGTTCTGCTAAAGATTTAGCCTCACTCTTTGTTTTAGACTCATTATCAGTTTCTGCTAATTCAAGTAAAGCTTCTCTAATTTCAGGAGCTTGGAACCTAATTGCTTTAACACTTTCTACACGACTTTCCCATCGTGTGGCAGACAACGACTTAACAGTTAAACCATTTACGTTATTTTTTAAAATTTGCCATCGCTTTGTAGAATTAGCAAACAATGTATAAATACGGTTTACTACTCCAAAAAAATCTTGTGCTTTCACACAACAATTTGCCATATCACAAAGTGTTAAATTAAGACTATGCGAACCACATGGCGTGTAAAATGCTCTAGGATTTATGTTTAAGAGTTTTTTTGTACTCCTTGATGCTTTCCTTTCATATTAGACCCATTATCATATCCTTGGCCTCGTATGTCATCAATATTAAGATCAAGAGTTTTTAGCATATTTTTTAATTCTTCAAAAATTCCTTGTCCAGTTGTGTCATTCACTTTTAAAAATTCTAAAAAATACTCTTCTACTTTTATTGGACTTATAGAAACATCTACACAACGTACTATCAAAGACATTTGCTCCTGATGACTTACATCAGGAGTACAATCAAGTATTACTGAAAAATATTTTGATTCTTTAATTTTTTCAATGATTGCACTTTTTATTTCACTAGCTAACATATTAATCAATTCATTTTGTATTTTATGACTGAGATAATGGAAATGAGTTTCACTATTTATAATTCGTCGAACATGTTCTTTCATTGTTGGATCCCACTCTGCAAGCATTTCAATTAAACCTAGAAAATTTCCATTATTATTTTCATAAATTTTCTCATTTGATCCACGAAATGGTATACTACGTTTAGCTAGATATTTTACACATGAAATTATTCTTCGCAAAACTTCCTGCCAATGTTTTTTTTCTTCGTTAATTTGATTTAGAATATCTTTATCAATTGTTTCATTTTTTTCTAATCTTCGACGTAATTCAAACCAAATGTTCATGTTAATGAGGTGATCATTACTTATTTCATGTTCTTTAAGTCTTTCACTAAGATGTATCCAATCGTTATACCCTTCATTTACTAATTTACCTTTTTGGAGACTTTTTTAAAATAATTTGCAACAGAAACAAAATGCTTTATCAATATCCTTCCAATACACCAGCCATATTCTATCTTGTTTCTCTCCATTTGATAAATTTCGTGTGTAATGTGAAGAAGAGAAATGTCTAGATAGTTTATCTTTAGGACCATTTACTATTAATAAATCCCTTATAGGACCTTTTTCAACTAATAAATCTCTCGATTTTGTGTCTAGATTATCCCAAGTTCTTGGATCATAAATGTTCAACTCTACTGGAATTGATGAACATGGTTCTTTATTACAAAAAGAATCAAGATTTGGATGTTCATTATGATCAAGATTATCAACATGTTCATTCATATTGTGACCTACATCATTCACCAATTCATTTTCTTTTGAAGTTTCAACTACAATTTCTTGTTCTTTAACAAAAAACTTATTAAGGGCTCCTTTTTGAGATTGGGTTAATTGTTCCAGCCTTCTTTTTTTCTTTAGTTTCTCATAACCAGATGCACATTTTTTAGGAAACATTTTTTGTAATAAAAAACTATGTCTAATAATCAAGTAGTTAAGTTGAAACAAAACAACCTGATTGAAGTCGTAAACAAATCTGATGTGTGAATTTGCTTTAGAATCTCCTGAAGGAAGCCTGCAAGAATAACAAGACACTATATCCATCAAGAAACAGAAGTCTCATTATTTACTAATTTACTTTATTATTTTTTCTGTGTGTAGATGAAACTTTCTTAAAGAGAGAAAATAACAGACACTATCATCTTTGAGTGTATTTAAAGTTGTACAAACTTATCCAAATTTGACTAGGTTCCCAACTTATATTTGGTATGGTAAGATAACAAATCCCAATTCCAAATCAGCACAACAACAAAGATTATCATATAAAAAAGTTAGCAGATCCCCATTTTGGATCTCAACTGATACCTCAAATTATTAGTGGGTCTGAATTGGCAATTAGATAATACAAAATTTTAGTCAATCACAAGTGGATATCCTAGCTCAAAATCAATGCAACCCGTTGCCACGATTATTCAAAAATGATGAAAAGCAAATTGATCAGTTTGTGTGATCCAGTGAAGGACACTTATATGACTATGCATTTCCTGGTTTATGAATTTGATAAGTGGGGGGAAAATGAACTTCTATCTGGTTGATTGTCATTGTTTGTACACAACAATATTTGTTTTGACGAGAAATACTTATTTGTGATTAATCATAAACTGCCCACTGAGATTTTTACCATTTAACTCAGATAGACAGATAAAATCATCTTAACTATCTGGAATAATAATGTTGCAATAATGAGTGATCGCACTCTTCAGTACAATATTGTTTCTGTGTAATGTTTTTTTAATGTCTGAAACTATATTGTAATGTTACATACAGGAACTTTCGGGTCTTAAGCAGCAACTTGAGATGCAGCTAGCTAGAGTATTCCCATTGGATCCTTCAAATTTTATCTTATAATTCTTGTCTCCAAAATATTTCGTCTATGTAATTTACTTTAGGATCACTTCAAAATATTGAGAACCATTCTCCAGAAACAACAACTAAGAGAAGAATCTGTTCAACATAAGAACTCACCCTGCCTCCACAAAGAAAAAATCAGACAAAGATCAAACCCTTTAGCTCAAATCACAAACACCCATCGGCCATCACCACATTCCCTCCACCAACAATGCCCATCTCATCAAACACAAAGAAAGACTAATAATTGATTTTTTAAAAAAGTGAAAAAAAACCCACCTCTGTTCAAATCTAACAGATCAACAGCTCAATATTCAGTCTAGAACACCAGAACCTGCAAAAAAAAAAAAAAATTAAATAACAGATACTGAAATTTTCTACTTGGCTCTTAGGTAACACAGACTTACAGTGAGTGAGATGAGATGAGATATTGAGATCCACAAAAGGGTTTAATGGCCGCACTTGAAAGTTGAAACTGAAAGGATTAGAAAGATAAAGAGGTTACTTGGAAGATGAAAAGTTTTTTTTTGACTTGAGTAGATCAAAAGCCAGAATAAATGTCTATAGTTGGAAAGTTTGCAATAAATAGAATAGCTGTAAAGCTAATCTGATAAAAAAATGGGCCTTCTTGAAGCTGTGTATAACTGTACTTGAAGCTGAAAAATAACTGTACTTGAAGTTAAAAAAAATGAAAAATGGGGCCTTCATTTTGATTGGGCCCTGTGCAACCGCACAGGTTGCACAGGCCCAGGGCCGGTGACATCAGAGTTGTAGGGGCCGGGGTTGGTGGTGGTGCTTGTATCCCTAGCTAGCTCCGAGACTTCTCTTAAAGGCTGTTTTGCTTCATCTAGATTGACACCACTGATATTGAAGGAGCCACTTATTTATAGTTGGGAGACGCCAGAGGAGGGTGCTATAAAAATCAACTTTGATGGCTCCCTTCCCTCGACAGCGTGCGAAGGCAGTCTATGGATTTATTATAAGGGACAACAACGCACATGTGTTGTTGATTGCTGGCCGGCTCATACAGACTCGATCAACATGGCGGAGAGGCGAGGGTTGTGGGCTGCGCACCGCACAATCTTCATCTAATTCCGCGCGCGCACACGGGAGTATATACATATATAGAAGGTGATTCTCTTGTAGTAATTTCTCATCTCATATATATACAACAGAATGGCTTTGTGGATTCTATTCATTGGGGGATCTTACGCCAATGTCGGGTAGTATTGAGGTCAGAGGAGTTCGCCGCAAATGCAATGCAGGAGTTGAACATGAAGGTCGTCAATTGGAACAGGAATTTTTTGTTACTTTAATTTTTGTTTTCAGTTCTATTGTAGAAGATCACGCTAGGGGAATCCTCAGCCATAGAGGGACGTGACTCTACTGGCATCTTTGGCTTGTATTAATTATAAAAAACAAAAAAACTCCTATCTAAACTTTCAGGAGTTAGATAACCATCATTAACACTTTATCGTCAACTTGAGAAGTCACCTAAAAAATTTAATACTTAAATGTGAAAGCTGTAATATTATAATGGGAAAGTTGGGGACATTCAACTCTGTACATTGCCCGTGCATAATTAATTTAAAAGAAGTATCAGGTTCAGACTATGTCGAAAATTTTATATTTAAAAGGTATATTTACTAAGACATGCATCGCATGTGTACATTACAAGTACTAGTTTCTTTTATGCGACAGTAACTGACAATCTCATCAATTATCAATGAGAGGCAAAAAAAATTAAATGTTCACTGTTGTAGAGACGACTCAGTTGTAAAAGGCATGATCAATTTATAATCTTTCTTTTTCTTTTTTCCTTTTTGTGAATTGAACGGCTAAATAGTAGTCTGGTCTCGAGAATATAAAATTTGCCTTTACTCATTTTGATCTTTTTCCATATGTTGTGCCACAACTCAGTAGCATTGATCATCTTGTTGCTTTAAAATAAGGCCCACCCAAATATTCATGAGTTGCTCATTTTATTCAAAAAGGAAATATTCATGTTGCGCATGGTTACTATAAAATACTGATAAAGTCACTTTCCAAAAAAAAATCCGGTATATGCAAAAAAGCTTCACTTTTCCATCCAATCAAGTGATCAACCATGTATAGAAAGCCACCTTACTTTTAATGTGCACCAACTCACAAACCACATCAACATGCCTAGCTTTTCAACAGGAAACCAGACATTTAGACCTGGTCCAACACGGGGGAGTTTTTTATTGTTCTTTATAAAAAAAAATCACACAAGGGAGTTTTAAAACAGAGAAAGTTGAAAGAAAAAACAAACACCATTGTTAGTTTGCAATTATGGTTTAGTAATCTGAACAGGGTTTGTATGTACTTTAATAAGACAAATTCTCTGCTCTTCTGTCCAACTAGTGTTTCTTTATATGTCCTGCCAACCCCAAAACTTAAATTAGAAAATTATGATTTGCATGTGATTTTTGATGAAAGAAAAAAAAAATCGTCAGCATGGGGTTTTTTTTTTTTTTTAATAGCAGAAGACAATACATTCATTCACTTTCTGACCATTAATAGTGATATTAATTTTTCAACAAATATAAATAGGTGACTAAGGTGAGTGCATGAGTGAATTAGTAATGTTCATTTATGAAAATACATATCATTGTTCACATGTAAAGTTTGTAAAAATAAACTACAACAGATTTTGTTACAACTCTAATTATTTAGGGAAAAGGGGGTATGAGCAACTTGCTCATTTAGTAAATGAGCAATTGATGATGTGGCATACATGTGATTGGAAAATCCTTAAAAGGGTTAGTTGTCCAATGTATCACATGCATGCCACATAATCAATTGCTCATTTACTAGATGAGCAAGTTGCTCATATCCCTTTTACCCAATTATTTATACTAGTTAGTTTTAGCAACATTTATTGTATTTCAGGATGGTTATAAATATTATTTTTTTCTTAAAAGAAGAAAAAATATTTATTGCATTTATACACATGTATCTTTTTCAAGACTTGCTAGCTATGTTGTTGCATCTTTTTCATGTTATCTACAAGAATTTTGCTTTCCAATCGTTTGAAATAGAACCCTCATTATTAACATTTCATTTATTGCTTTATAGATGAGTGAGTTGATGGAAAAGTGAAGATTTTGCATATACCACATTTTTTTATTGGAAAGTGACTTTGCATAAAATGTAGAAATCTTGTTGTTCATTCATCAACAACCTGCAACAAGTCCGTTTGTTTCGAACTACGTATTCGATTTTCAATCATTTTTTTTCTTTTGCCATTTTTAGCTTATCATTCACGGTCTCTACTAATATAACAACAAAGTCCTTCCCAACAAAATATAATTTAAAAATAAATCACCTGAAAAAATGCCACTGAACAGTAAAATTTATTATTTTGCAGTTTTTTTTACTTTGCAATTCTGGAAAATTGTAAACTTTTACCGCTTTACTTGTCAATTACATTGTCAATTACATGTAATACAATCAGATACTCTAATCTGTTTATTTTAACTATCATTGTACTCGTGCAATGCACTAATGGTTAAACAATAATACATATTATCAATATGTTCAACAACATGTATCTAAATTATTTCATTAAATATTTTTTTATATTATAAATTATTTTATAAATCTCAATCTATTTCAATACCTAAATTTACTTTAATGTAACAATATTGAAAGATCACATGATGCTCATTTTTAGCATAAAATAAGAAAATTAGAGAATGAGATTTAAACATTCATGATAAGAGAATGATAATAATCAACTATTGTGTATTCTTTATCTTTGAGCTAAAGTCAAAGTCAGTCAAAGTCTTTGTATTTAACTAAGTAAAAATATTATAAAATGCAAAAGGAAAATAACAATAATAACCAGAATAATGACTAAGAATATTTTTTTTCTAAATTTCAACTGTAATGCTTGGAGACAGGCCATTTAGGTAATCATATTGTTTGAAAGCTTAAAGCGATGTGGAGAATGATATTATACACCAAACAATATCACAGCACTCAATAGTCATAGACTCATAGACAGATATAACATTTCATCTATCATGCATTTAAGAAGTCAGTTATGCCTCAAATTTAGAAACCTTGATATAGAGAGTTAATTTTTCATATGCATCTTACAACAAAAAATATATATATCTCTATTATTTTAATCGGAGAGTTGGGATTGTAAACAAACAAATCCTAATTTTGTAATTGAGTAAACACGTACAATATACGGCAAACTAAATCCATCAAACATACCCGTGTGATGCACGTGCAGCTCCTAAAAAAGAGATATTTTAGCAAATGCCCCCATTTAAAATGTGAAAATTAGCATATACCCCCACTATTTTTAAAAATTAAGAAATACTCATATTTCTAACATTATAATGAGAGAAGACCTTAGTGTCATTTGTAAATGTTTTGTCAATCTACCAACCCGTGCAATACGCGTGCATAACTATTATAAAGGAGGTTCTAAGTTCAAATCCAGATTATGTCTAAATTTTTATTTTAAAAAACAATATTTATTAAGACATGCATCGCACGTGCAAATTACTAGTATAAGATAATTGAAGTACCTATAAACCAACATAAATACACACATACACCACCAAGAATAACTATACAATCTCTAATCTCTAATATTATAATGGGAGAGTTTGGGTTGTCATTTGTAGACAACCTGTAATTTGTAGACATTCATTCAACCATCTAATCTCAACCATTCATTTTTAAGTGAGAGTTATATTAACTATTCATTTACTCAGCTGTGGTTAGTTAGCATAATATCATCAAAGTTCAAATTTATTTACGACATAATTATTTACAAAAATGTCACTCATATAAAATAAAAATTTGTGCCACTATGAGTAATTTATAAAGAGTACATGATGAGTAAAGGGAGGTCTCAGGTTCGAGGCTAGATTGTGTCTTACTATTTACTACATAAAAAACAAATTTAATTAGAACGTGCATTGCACGTGCAATTACTTGTTTTAATAGAAGCTTTATCAGTTAACCATAACTCAAATAAAGGGATTAATATAGAGTGACAAAATTGATTTTATATAGTTTGAAAAATATATATCCATATCGCAAATTAATATATTTAAAGGTCCCTAGGTTTTTAAAAATACTAGTGTTACTCTGTGCAAATTGCACAGACTAAAATTATTTTAAATGGACTCATAAAATTATATGAAACTTAAAAAAATGTGAGAGAATTAAGAGAATTTAACTCTTCAGGAATATAGTTCAGTGAACTTTATCCTAAAAAATACGCTCATAGCCCAGCCTTTTTATATATCCTAACCGGCAACACTCACGCCCTGACCCGCCTCATCTCGACCCTCCCCTTCATCCCCTCCCCCTCCCAAATCCACACCCAATCAGATGCCTTTTCCCTCATCTTCCGCGTCTCCACTGTCCTCGACCGCAACGACGTCCCCCCCATTCAAATCCCCTCCACCTCTCTGTCTGCCTCACCATGCTCTCCGCTACTTACCTCCTTAACAAATCTCATTCTTGGACCCCATACGACGGTCATCCCCATCTTGAACCCATACTTTTTCCCAAATTCAAATTTTGGAATTCCAAAAACACAAAATTAGAAATTGAAAATAAAATGAGGTAGTAAATTAGGGTTTCAGAAATTAATACATACATACACATAGATACAATTGATTTAGTCAAGCAAAAATTTTCAAAACCAAATTTTCACAAACACATTGTGTGCTATATAAACATTTCATCAAACACTTAATCAACAAAGCACGATTCCAGAATTTAAGTACCAGATTTATAAGTTTTGAACTTTTATATATTTTTTTTAATAGAAATGGATAGAAAATAGTTGAATGAGATTTTTTCCCCTCATAATCATATGAACGGATAAAGAAGAAAAACTGTTGTAGATAGAGATAGATGAAAAGTAAAAGCATATAATATAACATATGTATACATAGATTCTCCACGTAGCAAAATGCCTTTAACAAAGATATAATATAGTTTGTCACATAGTGCTTATATATATATATATACTAGTAATTTATACGTGTGATGCACATCATGCACGTCTTTATAAATATATATTTTTAAAGTAAAAATTCCGACGTTGCCTAGCATTAAACCTAAGACTTCATTTATATTAGTTATGCACGTGCATTGCATGTATTTATTTGGTTACAATGCACGTATTTGTTTGTTTACACAACTCCAATTCTCCCATTAAAATATTAGAGATTAGAGAATAGAGATTAGAAATTAGAAATTATATATATATATATATATATATATATATATATATATATATATATATATATATATAGGAAAATCTTCTATTGTACACCACCCTTCCGTGTGCACTCGGCCTTCCCGCCTTTGTATCAACGATCCGAACCGTTCACATTGATCTACACATCTAAATTAGTCTAAATATGTAAAATCAAATATTTTGAAATTCATTTGCCCATCCATCATGAGACGATAAAAAACAATGATTTTCAGTCATACAATTTTGCAACACTTCAATGGATAGACAAATGAATTTTAAATGATTTGATTTTACATATTTATCCTAATTTAGATGTGTAGATCAATGTGAACGATTTGGATCATCGATACAGAGACCATTTGAAAAAATCTACCAACATTTGACCATCGTGACCTTTCAATGACTTCCTCAAGTCTCTTTCATGATTTCTAGCATCGGTTTCGGTAAATCCAACCCTATCATATCCCCCACTTGAGTTTTCAAAAAAAAACATTTGTTTGCATGTAGGAATATTAGCACCCGTAAGTTGCTCCATTATTACTTTATCGGAACTTGACACAACACGGTTACACGGCAACAAATTTCGTCTACCGGGTGAGGTAAAAGCATGATTGTGTACCTCATGAAAAGAATAAAAAGACTATGAATTCGTTTCTTTGTTTATTTTCACACGAAGCAATGCATTGCAAGCAGTTCTAGATGTAGTACCCATTCTAATTTCGTTATTCTTACTTTTTGACACCCCCGCTTTATTACAAAGAATTTTTTTCCACTACCTTACCATTCTTCAGTTTATGAGGTCCCTTACGCATTTTAAAATCTGCACATTTCGCATAGCTATCATAATAATTTTCTGCTAGCTCAAGGGTATCATATTTCATACCTAATTTTGGTATTAGATGCTCGTCAACAGTAGGTGTAAAATCACCTTCTTGAATACAGAAAAAATTGTCACCAAGTTGTGAGCATCCTTCCCCACTCTCCATACCTATTACAAATTCCAATATATAATCAAATAGCTATCACAGGATACGTACACATTTGATTCAATAAACTAGGGTTTTCCAATTGGGGGAAATAGAAGGGGAAAAATTATTACCTGAGATCGGCACAAGATGGTGCAATGTATGTAACCTGAGATCCAAAAAATAAAAGATAATCGAGCGGTCTCGCAGCAGCTAAGGGGGAACTATTTCAGATTCGCAGCTAGGGTTTGGGGTTTCGATTTTTGAGATGGCAATGTCGATCGAGAGAGAGACAGCTTCGTAGACCGAGAGAGAGAGAGAGAGAGAGAGCGGCAGAGGTGAACACATGGGGTATAGTCGATCTTGAGAGAGGGAGAAGTAGAGCGATCTGAGAAGGAGAAGACAGAGGCAGGTCGGGATTGGGGTTGAAAGAGAGAGAGAGAACGCAGCATCGAGGGGGAGAGAGAGAGAGAGAGAGAGCGAGAGAGAGAGAGAGAGAGGCCGAGCGATTAGGGGAAAGAGAGAGGTCGAGCGATTAGGGTTTCCGTATTTGGAAAAATGAATCAGGTCGAAAGGATAGAGAGAAAGAGATGATAAAGACTGAGGGGTAGGGGAAAGGTCGAAACTACCCCTCCGTAAGTGTGAGAATGGCGAAGAGAATCGCAACCATTAGATCTAGATCATGATCAGCTGTAAGATCCGACAGCTGAGGAGGAGTGCTGTGTGCACCAGGCCAGAGCACAACCGAAGCCCCCCCTCCCTTTTATATATATATGGGAAATGCTCAGTTGAAAACGCAAATGTTGTGAAACCCGTGAAAACAACCAAGGCCGTTGTTGGAATGCATTATAACCTAGGCCGTTGTTTTCAACGACGACCTAGGTGGTTTTCCACGTTTTCACAGACATTTGCATTTTCAATGGAGCATTTTCCTATATATATATATATATATATATATATATATATATATATATATATATATATATATATATATGAGTAATGTGAGTCTCATATTTGTATGAGGAAATTTTCCTCATACAAAGTGATTATACTCACTTGGTGGGGCCCTTATGGAAGATCCACCCCGCCCATCATATTTATCATACTAATGGATGTATATGTAGAAAAAATCAGGTGGTTTGGAGGTCATTCACCCTATGCATCATGTGGGTCCAAGTTGTGGCTCGATTTGTATTCCGTCGAAATCGTTCGTTTTTCAACCACATGATGCATGGGTGAATAACCTCCAAATCACTTGAATTTTTCTACACATACATCAATTAGCATGATAAACATGATAGACGGAATTGATCTTTCATAAAGGTCCCACCAAGTGAGTATAATCACTTTGTATGAGGAAAATTTCCTCATACTCTATATGAGGCTCACTTTTCTCCTCTCTCTCTCTCTCTCTCTCTCTCTCTCTCTCTCTCTCTCTCTATATATATATATATATATATATATATATGGAAAGAGTTCCCTTCGGTTGCACACTACTTTTGGTTAGCACTTCGTGAGCACTCCCGAACTAGAGACCCTATGAAAAATCCGAACCGCTCATATTGTTCTATATGCTTTAGATAGCCTAACAATAAAAAATCAAGTAATTTGAAGTTCATTTGCCCATCCATCATGCTGTTAGAATTTTCATCCATACATTTTTGTGATGATGTAAATCATGGGTAAATGAACTTCAAATTACTTGATTTTTTATTGTTAGGCTATCTAAGGCATATAGATTAGTATGAGCGGTTCGAATTTTTCATAGGGTCTCTAGTTCGTGAGTGCTCACGGAGTGCTCACCAAAGTAGTGTGCAACCGAAGATTTCTCTATATGGAAATGCTCAGTTGAAAACGCAAATGTTGTGAAAACCCGTGAAAACAACCTAACAACGGCCTAAGTTATAATGCATTATAACCTTCAACAACGGCCTATGTGGTTTTCCACGTTTTCACAGACATTTGCGTTTTCAATGGAGCATTTCCCATACATATATATATACCTAAATGTGTTCTGATCCGTCTCCCACGGAGCAGGTGCAGAGAGACAGGGAGATGAAGAAGGTAGGGTTTTTGGTTTTTTTGAGAGATAGAGAGAGGATAATAAATTTGAACGTGTACTGTACGTATTTCATTGGTTTATATTGTACAGTTTAAGTAAACATGCGTTGTACGCATTGAGATATGGACAAATTACACTAATGCCTTCTCCCATTATAGTAGTAGAGATATAAAATAATTGGAATTTTTTCCCAAAATGACCCTTTTTGCAAAAGTATTGCCACAAACGACCTGTTTTTTTTTAATTCCACAAACGCCCTACTCGCTTTTTGAAAAAGCGAGTGTGGTATAAACCCTCACGCTTTTTCAAAAAGCGAGTCTTAGGTTTCAGAAAATTAGTAACCTAAGACTCGCTTTTCGAAAAAGCAGGATGGTTTATACCAGACTCGCTTTTTCAAAAAGCGAGTCTTGGCCTTCTTTGCCCAGCGACACTCGCTTTTTGAAAAAGCGGGGGTAATTAAACCACACTCGCTTTTTCAAAAAGCGAGTGTCGTTTGGGACTTAAACCCCCGCCCCCAAAACATCTCTCACTTCTTCTCTCTATTCTCCAAGACTCGCTTTCGAAACCCTAACCCATTGCTCGTATTCTTCGATTTCTGGCCTATTTCATCAAATTAGCCGTCGATTAGCTCCTAAAATCTTTGCTTTCTCATCCCACTCCAGTTGCCCACGTTGTATTTGAGTTTTCTTTTCGATTTTTTGGGTGATTGCGGTGGATTAAAGAAAAAGGGGTGGAGCTCGGTGATTGCGATTTGGTGGTGGTTCTTTTGTGTTTGTGGTGATTGCGGTGGCGTTCCTCACAAAGGGGTTGAACGATTTGGGGGTGTATCTCGTGGTTCAATTCTTGCGTGAAGATTGAGGTATATTTCTCGAACTCAATATTTTCTAATGTTGTATATATATTGTGTGTAATATGTGGTAGTGTGTGTAGAATTTGTGAACGATTTGCTGGTAATGTGTGTAGATCTCTGTATTGAACGATTTGTTTGTAATGTGTGTAGAATTTGGGATTTGTGAGTAAAAGTATAATTGGACCTGTATAATGTAGAATATGTGTGAGTTGTATTTGTGCATATCAATTTTTGATTTTACTTAAATCAAGAATTGTAGATTTTGTGCATATGTGAGTTGTATTTGTGATTTGTATTTGTGAGTTGTGAGTTTGGGATTTGTGATCAGGAGAAATTTACTGCAATTCTAAGTATATATTTGGGATTTGTAATCAGGAGAAATTTACTGCAATTCTAAGTATATATTTACTGCAATTCACAGACCAACTATTTGAATTTGGGATTTGTGAGTTGTAGATTTTGTGAGTAAAATTAGGATATGACTATTAGTAATATGTCCACCTATAATTTGTGACTATTTGTGAGTTGTATTTGCATTTCAATTCTCTTTTGCTTCCGTGATTATGTAAATTGCTAAAATGATTTTGGTATTGTTAATAATGATTGCTCGCTCCTCATTGTAGGATACTCTTTTTTTTTGAAAAAATGCCACGGAATAAGGGACGTGTGGAGGCTGGTTCTAGTAGTAGAGCCAATCGTGGCGATGGATCACGTACATCTTTTGGCCCACCTCCACGCAGTGGACGTGGTGGTGGTCGTCGTGGTGGCAACGAACGAAGTAATGTAAGTTTATAATCTTTTTTGCATTCGATTTGTTTCATTATCATATAATTGATTGATATATTTATTTGCTGATGTAAATGTTGTTTTGCAGGTCCCAAGTAACCAAAATGTGGCTGGTACTTCGTCGCCTGCCCCTTCTTCATCTACGGTTCCCCTTGTTGGTCCAGGTCCCCTCGACCCCACTCTTCTTACGCTTCAGTCGCACCATCGCTCCAAAGATGTGTGGGAGGGCGATTCGAAAGAGTGTACCTTCCGTGGGGGTCATCCACTCCCTATGCACCCACGGATTCACCAAATATTACGGGATTGCGGTCTATATGGTATTGCACTGATGAGCGGCATCAAGTGCGATCGGCCACTACTAACAGCACTGCTCGAGAGATGGCGTCCTGAGACCCACAGCTTCCACTTGTCAGTTGGGGAGATGACTGTTACGTTGCAGGACGTTTCAGTAATCACAGGCCTTCCGGTAGATGGGCAGGCGGTGACCGGATCTATGGACTTCGACGCTCCATACTTAGTAGAACAATACCTCGGTGTCGAAGTGGAGACTGGTGCAGTAGTTGGGAAACAGATTCGGTTGAAGTGGTTGAAAGAAAAATTCAAAGACCGACTGACAGATGATTCGACTGAAGAGGAGGTCCAGATGTACTGCAGGGCGTACATCCTTACTCTTTTTGGAGGTGTACTATTCTCTAATTCCAGCGGCCATTCCGTCCCCCTCATGTACCTCCCTCTTATTGCAGACCTTGGACGAGTCGGCCAGTACAGTTGGGGTAGTGCTGCCTTAGCATCCCTCTACAGGAGTTTGTGCCTGTGTGCCCTCGGGTCCGTGCAGATGAATGGCCCGATGATATTGCTTCAAGTGTGGAGCTGGGAGCGTATCCACGTTGGGCGTCCTGTAGTTAGGAAACAATCACCCAGCTGGATCCATCTCCCTGAAGACCAGTACATGCTTCCTCCTCTTGGTGTGTACTGGTCCGGTAACCTCACCTGGACTGCCAACCCGAACAGATGCCTGACCTACTACCGTGATGAGTTGGACAGGTTGGCAGAAAACTGCGTAGTATGGATGCCCTACACGGAGGAGCATCTAGCTCGACTACCGCCCAATTCCCTGTATAGGCGAGATCTTTGGCTGACAAAAGCACCACTCATCAACTTCAGCACTATCGAGTTCTATTTTGTGAGCAGAGTACTACGACAGTTTGGTCTCCAGCAGGCAATTCCAGTAGCCGAGCCTTTCAATGCAGATATTCATAAAATTACTGGAATGGGTCGTACGCCAGGTCACAATTGGGCGGAAAGCTTCTCCACATATGTCGAGAGATGGAACTTACAAAGGTTCGATGAAATCATCCGCAAGATACCTCCATTCGAATTAGCAAACCACGAGAACTATATGATTTGGTATCGGAGGATGACAAGGCGGTACATCTCTCCGACAGGGCAGACTCCAGCCGGCGTGGTGATGCCTATACGTCGACCGGCAGCAGAACCGGTAGATTTACACTCCATGCATTTGCCTATGTTTCAACCAAAGGCATCGGCTATTCGCACGATTGTAAGTTTTTTAGAAATTTTAAAGTTTTTTAATTTTTTTTTGAACTCTAACTACAAAAACTTGTTATATTTTGTAGATGGCCCAGACTTGGAGTATGGGCAAGAAATGTAAAGCAGTGTTGAGTAGTAACGTAGCCGATGCGGTGAAGGACTTCGCACGCGATATGCTAACGTCCTGTCGAGCACAGGCAGATGCTGTGGGGGAGGGGGCGACCTTGGATGCAATCTTAAACACTCCCGTTCATCGGACCAATACACGCAATAAACGAATAAAGAAAGTCGCCCGTAAACCACCACATCGTACCATAATTGAAGAAGAAGCGGAGGAGGAACAAGTAGAGGAGGAGGAGCAAGAAGAGGAAGGCGAGCCAATAGATCGAAGACACGCTTTCTCAAACCAGTGAATTTTGGTTCTCTGGTTATCTACAGATCGAAGACACGCTTTCTCAAAAACCGCGATGTTTTGAACTAAACTCGCTTTCTAAGAAAGCGAGTCTTGGTTCTGTATTCTTTCCTGCTAACAGATCCAAGACTCGCTTTCTCAGAAAGCGAGTCTAGTTATTTCATCCACGGCTTTTGAAAAAGCGACTGTCGAACCAGTGAATTATGGTACTCTGGTTATGTACAGATCGAAGAGACGCTTTCCCAAACACCGCGCAATTTTACACCAGACTCGCTTTATGAGAAAGCGAGTCTTTGGCTTGTTGAAAAACAACTACAGGCAACAGACTCGCTTTCTGAGAAAGCGCTATAGTTTGTATAAGACTCGGTTTTTGGGAAAGCGAGTCTTCCCTATGTTAATGAAATTTTTTTTTAAGCTTACGATACTCATAACGCAACAAACAAACAAGGACATCAAAAACATAAAAAAACGACATTTCAAAAGAAAACTTGACTTATCCAAATTAATAATTGCAAAGTCCAAATTACAAAGTCCAAATTAATAATTACAAGCATACAATATTTAAGTGTGCTGAGTTCCACTATTAGTGCATCGTCGCTTATTGTGTCCTTGTAAACCACATTTTGAACATCTCATCCCCGTACCACGACTTGACCTATCTCTCACATCCATGTCAATGCGGAATCTGGTAGTTCTAGGTCTGCCCTTCCTTTTACGTTTCAAAGTGGCATCAGGTACTAGTTTTGGTCCATCGATAATAGGCCAATATGCTGGATCTAGTATGGCTGAAACACTGGACCGTATGTTTGTGCTAATGAAGTAACGGTGTAAAATTTATCAACGAGATGCTTGTGATCGACTGCACGATATGCACAAGCTGCCAGTACATGAGAACATGGGATATGGTATAGATGAAATTTCATACATGTGCACGTTTTCATTCCCAAATTCACAGTGTGCAAGTTCCCACGCTTCCTTTCTCCACCCACCATGCGTATACCCGTTCTCACGGAAAAAACTCCCGGTTGATGATGGAACATTGTAACCCCATGTCCGTTAGCTCTCTCACGGCGACTATCGAGCAGTTCATGTACTCTTCGAGCAAAAATCCTCCCTTCAGATAAAAGTTGACTTGCATCTTGTCGACGAGTAGTAAAATAAGAGTTTAGACGTAAGAAAATCGTCTCAACAATCGCTGTCACTGGCAAACTACGGACTCCTTTCAAGAATGAATTGAACACTTCTGACAGGTTCATAGTCATTATCCCGTATCTTCGACCTTCATCTGCATAAAGTGCCCATTTGTCAACCGGCTTCTCTTTTAACCAATTAGCCGCCTCAACATTTACGTTCTCAAGTTCAGCAAGTTTGGCAATGAACTTTTTTGGTTGGTGTTGACACGCTATAATTTTCGCCTTCTTACGCAATGCCTTGCTACCAAATTTAGTAAAGAAATTTGTAGCAAAATGGCGCATACAATAGCGGTGATATCCACTAGGTTCGTTCCAAGCTCCATTTTGTAACTCCATAGCAGACATTATACCAGCGTGACGATAAGAGATAACACACAACTCAGTGCGATCGGTGACATAATATCGGATGCAAGTCATGAACCATGTCCACGTATTTATACTCTCTCCATCAACCAATGCGAATGCAAACGGAAATAAGCAATCATTCGCATCTGGGGAAACAGCAATTAGCAAGCAACCCTTGTACTTACCGTACAAGTGAGTTCCGTCAACACTGATCACCGGTCTGCAGGACTTGAAACCTTCAATTGAAGGACCAAATGCCCAGAATACACCCTTGAATGTTTCCTCGCCAGGGCTAGACTCATACTTATCCCAGTGAACAACGATTCCTGTATTTGCAGCTTGAATTGCTGTGAGTAGAGCATGCAACTTTGTGTATGCTTCTTCAAAGGTACCATACAACCTCTCGATCGCCTTTTGTTTTGCTCGCCAAGCTTTCTTATAGGAAATCTGATAATTATATTGTATTTTAACAATCTCAATAATTGACCTCGGTGATAAAGCGGTATCCTTTTTCACCACATCAACAATCAGATTACAAACAATATTGTAATCAATTTTAAGGTGATCCTGATTCAGCGTTGGATTCGTACAAGTGTGTGGCCCAACTATCTTCTTCACCACAAAATTCGTCCCGCCTTTTGGAACCATTGCTCGTAATCTCCAAGGGCAGCCAACATCACTTGCTCCGGGGGGGGCCTTGCACGATCTCCTCAATGGTACGTTTTCTAGGTGCCATTTTGCATTTAACAGTGTACAGTGACGGTGTAGATTTCAAAGTTACGAATTCACGATATTTTTTGATAGAATACAACTTCACTGCCTGTTAAATCGACTGCTTACTTATAAACTCCTGTCCAACGTACAATTCGTCTACATTGGACGAACCAGACGACTCTTGTGGAACTAGGTGTACTCTAGCACCTTCAGCCATCTCCTCGGTAACATGCACGTCAACATTGCCGTAGCTATAAGTACCTCTGGCTTCATTAGAACTGTTGTTCGTGGGATTTACATTTGCACCACTATCATCATCATCTTCGTCTACGTCATCAGTTTCACCACTATCAACATCTTCATCGTCTGTTTCTTCATCTTCTTCATCATCGTCTAATAAGCTGTTGTTACAGACTGCATTTTGAAAGAGTTCAGATATAATGTCATTTGGAACAGAGTCAGGAACCGGGCTAGGTTGGCGTGGCAGCTCAATATTTACAGAATTCGGAATTGTTGTATTTGTGAAGGTGTTCTCTTGTGAGGATACCGGATTTGGTTGTGAAGATTGATCGGGGTTAGGCCTCGACTGCTGTGTAGGTACTACCCGTATGAAGCTTGCACTGGGGATATCATGTGGCTGAGCATTCACAACTCGAATTTGCTGAATATATAACTCTAATACAGACCAAGCACAATTGGGATCAAATGTCCTAGCAATTAATGACTTCAGCGCATTATCAGTAGGTACGGGCACTGTCATAAAATACTGACCATCTCCTCTTCCTGCTGAGTATCGAGCTAAAATTTTCACATTCCATTCATTCCTATCCCAATTAGTAACTTCATAGATTTTCCCAACTAGTTCTTCAAATGTAATGGTACGGGGTACCCAAACTATTTCCGGTTCCAAATGACTATAAGAACAACCAATCTTTGGATCACGAATTATTTCACCACCAAAATATAACCAAATAGGAATCTCCAAATCCATACCTACGTTAATTTATACCAATAGGCGAGTTATTATCTACCCATAAAGAAAACCTAATTAAATTAACAAAATAATGGGGGAATAAACATCATACCTTCACAATAAAGTTGCTTTCCTCTTGAAGTATACCCAAATTCCAACAAATTAAACCTCTAACGGAAGATGGGTTTAAGTTGTCCAAAGCAATTTTGTGGGTTATTCAACAAATTACGAGGGTACTTTGACGAATTTGAGATGAGAGATGGGTTAGGGTTTCGCGAGCGAAGAGGATGAGAAAGAATAGAGAGAGAAGTGAGAGATGTTTTGGGGGCGGGGGTTTAAGTCCCAAACGACACTCGCTTTTTGAAAAAGCGAGTGTGGTTTAATTACCCCCGCTTTTTCAAAAAGCGAGTGTCGCTGGGCAAAGAAGGCCAAGACTCGTTTTTTGAAAAAGCGAGTCTGGTATAAACCATCCCGTTTTTTCGAAAAGCGAGTCTTAGGTTTCTAATTTTCTGAAACCTAAGACTCGCTTTTTGAAAAAGCGGGATGGTTTATATCAGACTCGCTTTTTCAAAAAGCGAGTGAGGCGTTTGTGGAATAAAAAAAAAACAGGTTGTTTGTGACAATACTTTTGCAAAAAGGGTCATTTTGAAAAAAAATTCAAATAATTGCGGATAATAAACACCATCCATATATAGAGACCACGATGAAGGAAAAAATATGAGAAACTAAAAAATAAAAAACCCGGAAAGGGAAGAATGTGAAGTCACTTTAAGCATTTGAAAATGCAATTACTAAAAACAAGCTGTCGTAATTTGTAAAAATACAACTCATCTACCTGTTAAACTCTGCGACAACCAACAGTAACGACCGGCAAGATAGAAAGAGAAAGCTTCCTTCCAAAAACCAAAGCTTTCTCTCACTAACCCTAGAGAGAGAAAGTAGAGAAGGGAGAGAAACCCTAGAGAGAGAGAGAGTCACAAGCGGCGTTCCGTCGTCTTCTCCTCGAAAAGCAATGCCTGCTCTTCACTGAATTCAAAGCTCCCATCTTTTCATCAATTAATTACAGAAAGAGGTAAAATTTGTAAAAAAGCTCTCTTTTTTGCTCTAAATTATACAATCTTGATGAACTCGGTTAGATCTACCAGTTATTCTTTCATTCTCTTCGTTATTGTCAGAAATTGAGTAAAAAAATCCAATCGTTGTCAATTTTGATAATTTCTCCCCAATATTTTACTGTTTGTTTTATAACAAAATCACTTTAAAAACTGATCTTTTTAAGTCTAGTTTTTCAAATGGTGATATTTTTTTTTTCTAGAATGCTGAAAGGTATTACCGTTAATTGCTCTTCAAGTTGAAGAAACGTCACAACTTGACTTAATTATTTAATTATTGAATGGTCACAATCAGTTTCTTTCAACTCCTTTATAAGCAAATTTAGTGTCTTTTTGACTAGCCAAAAGATGAAAAATTCAGCGTCTTTTTTATGTACGTGTAGGAAAAATGTCGACTTGGGATCAACTGGGCGAGCTGTCGAACATTGCCCAGCTGACCGGCCTTGATGCCGTCAAACTGATTGGATTGGTCGTTGGTGCGGCAAACACGGCACGGATGCACAAGAAGAATTGCCGGCGGTTTGCGCAGCATTTGAAGCTGATCGGCAATTTGTTGCAGTCACTTAAGATTTCGGAGCTTAAGAAGTATCCGGAGACTAGGGAGCCTTTGGAGCAGTTAGAGGATGCATTGAGGAGGTCGTATATTCTGGTGGATAGTTGCCAGAATCGGAGTTATTTGTACCTTTTGGCGATGGGGTGGAACATTGTTTATCAGTTTGGGAAGGCGCAGAATGAGATTGATCGGTATCTGAAGATTGTGCCGTTGATTACACTTGTTGACAATGCCCGAGTTAGGGTAAGGATGTTGTTGTTTATCTTAGTTCTTGATTGCGATGATTCTGATCTAACTTTAGACATTATGCTTTTCAAGTTGGTGGGTTTACAATTAGTTTGTTTAAGTATGCAAATTTAGAGCAATCTGTTGTGGTGTTGATTGTTCCATGTGAGATCCACTGCTGTATGGAGAAAAACTGTCTAACTGGGAATCTTAGTTATGTTCAATATATTCTGTTATTCTGCTATAAATTTATTTTCTTTCAGTAGTTAGGGTGCACTTATTGAAAGGAACCATGTTTCAAATGTTGTTGGATTAATTGTATAATGGTTTAATGATTTTTGTTTATTTTCTTTGAGGATGATTTAGTGTAAATGGTTTTTTTTGTGTGGATTGGATGTAAATGGGTTTAATTGATTAGGGAAATGATGTAAGCTTTGACTCTATATAGACTATTGCATATGACGGCTTGAATTGGCTATCCAGATATGATGGGGCCATTGATATCAATGTTTTTGCAGTTTGATAAAGTGTGATGTAAACTTGCTGACTTATTTCCCAAATAAAAGGCATATGTGAGTGTGGGTCTATATATATATATATATAGATATTTTTTTTTTTCTGTATAAATAGTAGATGCTTAAAAGTTTGCCCTTGTCCTATCTCTATCATTAGTTTACAATCATAAATCAACTGGACCTAATGTTTGGATTCATAATCCACTTATTTTCATATCCATGTTTTAGAGGAATGCATGCTTTCACTACTGGAGCTAGTATTTGAGATCTATATTGTCCTAGTTCACTTATTCAATGCTATATCTTATAGGCATCACTATCCTGATATCTTGGTACTTTGTCATCAAATAAAAGTTATGACCCTGATATGCTATAATTCCTTATACTATTTCAATTCTGCGAAAGTTGCAGAACATCTGGAGATAGCCAATGGCTATCTTTCTTATGACTTAATTCATCTGCATACTAATTTGTGATTTTTTTTTTTTTTTTTTTGGGGGGGGGGCTCTTAAGTAGTTTAGTAAAGTTAGTGAATTTGATGATCTGTTTTAAGCAGTGGTAAAAATGTTTTCGAATTGGTCTACTTTGATGAGATATCTTTCTGAAGAATTGCTTTTATCGGTTTGGTAGCAAACTCATCGATATTTGTTCGAATAAGACTGACATTAACCATCATTTATAATTTGTATTTTCTTTTCCTCATTACATTAATTTTCACTTTCATTTATCAGGAGAGACTGGAATACATTGAGAGTGATAAATGCGAATATACTCTGGACGAGGAGGATATGAAGGTCCAGGATGCTATATTAGATCGTGATCCTTCTGTAAATCATACAGTAGTCCTTCAGAAGTCCCTTTCCTGTTCTTATCCGAACCTGCCATTTGATAAAGCTCTTCAGAAAGAAAATGAAAAACTCCAGGAAGAACTTCAAAGGTCGCAGAATCTGGATCCTGGTCAATGTGAAGTGATTCAACATCTGATTGGCGTGACACAAACTGTTGCTAGTACTCTTCCGGAGAAAAGTGGGCAGCTAAAAAGTTCAAGTAAATTAGAAACAGTCTATTCAGATATTGATAATAAAGACACAAAGTCATCTTTAAGGTTCGTTCTAATTTTCGTTTTTGTAAGTCAATCTATACTATTCATGTGCATTCTCCATCTTGTTGTAGCTAAATATATCAAATTTCTATGTTAGGATAATTGATTTTGTCTTTTTTTTCCTTTTTAAGACATGTTTGTCCTTGTATTTTTTCTCTCCCACCATTGCATTCAGTTATGTTCTCATCATACTGCTTTATACTTTCAAGTAACATAGGAATAGATACGCAGTGCATGGTGCATGAAATATTTTGGCTTCCTCGTTGAGTTGGCGATATCTTTAAAACCTGCTAACTGAGTTGGCTTTACATTGACTACCATTCAATTCTATTTAGCATTGATAAAAGGTTTGAGTACCACATTTGTTTTTGTTCCCTTTCTGATGGGGAATTTTAAGTACAGTCCACTTGTTAGTAGGTATAATTTGGCAACAAATTTTTCCTGGTGACCAGTTTTTCGTCTGCTATCCTTTGTGTTGAAATGTTATAGATTTGTGTGTTCTGCATATCAAATTGTGTCTTTAAGATTGTCGTTTAGATCAGCCACTATCTATTAACCCCCTTCAGGTTCTCTATAATGTTAATTGTTTTGATCTGTAACTTACAATTTTGAAGTCTTTTTCCACTTTTACATTATAAATCTTCTGTCAATGGGATTGTGTACCGCGTAGGTCTTCTTAGCTTGTATTTACCATGAAGATGAGCAAGAAAGAAAACAAGAGAATCCATTAGCCTGGCTGAGTTTCATAAACTCTTCTGTATGATTATTCATCCCTATGCATTCATATAGTCAAACATACAGAAAAATGGGATTTACAAAAATCATACTTGCAAACTTACTTAAAGTTAGTATATATTTCTAGTTGATTATTGATGGTCCTAATATCCCATGTGTCCCATGGGGTGTAAATGCTGTTTTAGGTAATTTATTGAGCTTTTTGCAGGAATAGTTCTCAAATTTCATCGAAACGTGATTTGATATCAGACAGAGGATCACACAGAGAGGAAGACTGGCATTCAGATCTTCTTGGCTGCTGTTCAGAACCTGCCTTATGTATGGATTTTAAACTGAAGCATGTCTTGTAGATCAACTTATTGAAAATGATTGGACTGTGCATACATCCCTCTTCAAAACAGGGTTACTACTTGTGCAATCTCTCTACAATTTGTCAAATATGATTTTAGAGTCTTACACCTTTCACAAAATTATTGGCAGAGAAGGGTTTGAATGTCACAGTCATCTAAATAGTTATAACAAGAACTGGGAGTGGATATGGGCCAAAGAAACTCCAGAAAAATTCCTTGATTGGTGGTAAAAATTGACATCACTCCTTATTGGTGCCCGTCAATGGTGCTGTAACCGAACGTCGCTTGTTTAGAAACTGTTGGTGGTAAGGGTGGTTAAGGCCTTTTGGTGATAGGTTGTGGGTCAATACAACAAAAAATACTCTATCCCATGTGTGTCCCTTCCTAGTACATGATTTGCCTACAGAGGATAATGAGTCTCGAAAGAAGAATATTGTGGCTGCAAAAGATAATGGGTCTATGATGAGGTTTGAACCAAGGAGAATTCTGAAAATTTGTATTTTGATACCATTTAAATTGTCAATGAACTATTACATTCTAAAACTTAAGCACAACAGAATGTATATTGTGCTATATTAATATAGACCACATTTTTCTATTATGCAAAAGGTTGGAAGTAAACATACTTGGCACACGGATTCATCAAGGAACCAAGTTTTTATGTCGCAAGTATGATGCATGAGGTGGCCAACTATTGCATTAATTGACTATGCTATTCACCAAAAAAAGCTTAGCCTTTGCTTTGCATACTTGCACATTGTGCATCTATAATCATCCCTTAAATAGTCATATCAACTCTATTGTTCTAGATAAACTGGATAGCCATGACTTTACTATTTTTACCAGAGAAGGGGAGTGTGAAGCCTTCACCCTTATGTGCATATAGCTTTCGCACCTATAATTTTCTCCATGAATGTCCTTTTTCTCCTCTACGTAGTTCGAATGAAAGTGGATCCCCTCTAACTTACACGATGCTATCGTACATCTTTCACACAGTATTCTAAATTCCAAACCCCCAAGTTGCGGCAAATAATTTCTTACGTTAATAACTGGTCATGTCAATATCGTAACCGAAGGTTATTTTACAGTTTCATGGTATAAATTTGTACTTATGATGAGAAGTTAGACTTTTTAACTGTAAACCAACCTGGGCTATTAAGATTTAACGTTTTCAGGTCTAATCCAAGTAGCATACAGTATAAATGTAGTCATTTCATCGTAGCAACTTGTCCTCAGTTTGATTTCTGTGTATAACTTCAATTATATCAGTTTCAAATTAGACCTGGTTTCTTGCAGGTATGAAGACTTTATTTTACCCTTGCGGAACAGTTTCAAAGATAGCTACTGTTGCCTATGACAGACAGATTTGTATGTAAATATTTCTTGTTCAAGCTGATTTTTTTTTACTCTGCTTTGGACTTACAATTGTCTCCTTTAAGACTGGTTAATCTGATTATAAAGAATATATCAGAGATTATTATTGTACAACACTGCAATGTTATATAAGTAATTGTTCCTCCTCTATGTAGCATGTCTAATTCTTCTAATCAATAAAACAACCACCTTTTCTTTTCTCTCTAGAAATTTCATTTTAAGATATTAAAGTGGTCTTCAGTAATTTTTCCACTATCTCAACTACAATATGTATTCATATGTTAGGTTTCAGTTCGTTGCTCAGGGAACTTTTGGAAAGCACTAATTGGTATTAGGTGAATTGTATATTTTTAATGTACTCTACCCATATAGTTTTGCATAATCATTCTGGATGTATCTGTTTTGACATTTGCTCCGAGCTTTGAAAGAAGTATCATTTAAGACATTCCAGAGATTATAAATTCTACCATGTTATCAAGATGTGTCTTTATTGTAACCGTGTGGTGAGGAAAAGAGAAAGGGGCATACTTGACATGCTTTATATTGAAAGGAGTCATAGTGCTGTTTATTGCACTTTTAATGAGCTTCACATATTTATGTAAAATATGGCCACAATTCCTGGTATGTGTAGAATGGATATATGATATCTGGAATCATCAGTATGATTGAATTCATTTTACTTATGTTATAGATATTGCTTTTTAAATTCAATTGGTGAATGCTTTACAAGATGCTTGTATAGATGATGCCAGTCAAATTGACTAGAGATATTTTCCACCAGCATCTCCTGAAGTCTGCAATGAGTTGATGGCGTACTCATTATTTTTATCTTGTTGCTGTTACACTTGCTGTGTCAGGAGGAAGCTCCGTAAGGCATTAAATATCACGGTAATTTTGATCCTGTAACAAATTCATGGGTGATAGTAGGCTACTGAATAGATGATTTTTTTTAGCACGTACTATCTACTCTTATCTCTTATAATTCTACTGAATTTGCTCTGCATTTGAGTTGAAAGCCTTTTGCAATACAAACACTCTTGCTTATATTAATGTGGCTTTATAGCCCTTGAACATGTCAATGAATTGTCTACTTAATGTTGCCCAAAATATTGATAATGGTTGGTCTTCATCACAACTGAAGTTCTTTGTTCCTGGATACATTGTTTAGTATTTTTGTTGTATAAATTCTTCCTACAAAGTTTTAAGATTTGTTGAATACTTAAAAATAAAGGGTTAATTACATAAAAACTCCCTTTAACTTATTTCGTTATTTACCCGACAAATTTTCTTCACACACATACACCATTGAAGCCAGAGTTATAAGGGTAAGGCTAAAAACCAAACTTTAGGGATTGAATATGTTTTAAAAGAAGAACAATGAACTCAATAACACATCTTCAATTGTCTATGTGGTCTCTTCGTGTTTTCTCTGTTAAATAAAAAAAGAAGGTGCCTACAACTGTTGGAACCTCTATATACATGTACTCAATTTTAATCGAAGTTTTTGGGGGGTCACTGGCCACAAATAGAGGTTATTCAGGTCATATAGTTTCTGCCTACAAACTGTTTTTTCCCTAACAACTTGTCTTCCAAATTATTTTAAAACAGAAATCTTTATAATATCTCTTTCTCTGTTTCTCACTGATGTATAGCCGACGTTGAGATGACAGGGAGGATTCTGTGATGATTTCTTGTCACATTTGATGTGCTGTTGTTGCGCCCTTGTCCAAGAATATCGCGAGGTGGAGATTCGTGGAGTTTATGGTATGTATGTTTATATTTATACATACACACATGTTACTAAATTAAATTTACTTGAACTGTCGGTATGTTTCTCTTTATTCTTACAGGGTATATTAGCTATTAGAGTATATTTTTATTTTTTCAGATATTTAGTTTTTATGTGTAATATATATCATATTTAACCTTTCTCTGTCTCTCTCAATTGGATTTGACTTTGCCTAAACTTAGTTATTTCTCCTTTTTCAAAGCTATATTGTCGATATCCATTCTTATTTCTCTTTTTTCAAAGCTATATTGTCGATATCCATTCTTTATTGCAAGGCTTGGACAAATATGTACTTGTAATTTTATTTTCTTGAACACTCAATAGTTCAGGGATTGAGATTTCAGCAGTTCAGAACTGGGTTTCGATAATTTTGGGTTGGTTCTGATAGGAATCGATCCAAAACGTGTTACGAATTGACTGAAACTTACCCTATTTGACTTTTTTGTGTGTGGAAACGCTTACCCTATCAGACTTTGATCAGGCACATTTAGGAATCATAGAAATATACAATGATGAATCTTCTCTGTCTGGTAGAATGATTACTATCCAATGGTGTTATTGTTGCGTAGTTAAGAAAACACATTATTAAGGGAATACTATCTAACAGAATGATGCAAACAAACTGACATATTTTCTGTTTGTTTTAAGTCATGACAGTATGTACTGAACCCTCGTTTTTATCCGAGTAAGAGAAATAACCAATTATTAACTTGCTCTTGCCAGGTACAGAAAAGACCAGAACAACCCCTCCACCTTCGCAATTTATGAATTCTTGATCTGTGATTAGTGGGTACTTGCTGTTTGCTGTGGCGTCACCAGTCCAAATCTTCGATGATCTGAGACTAAATCAATATCTAGTTGTGATGCTCATCAGAAGTTATGCTTGTGTAAAATTCATCTTTGTCATGTAAGTTTCTGTATGTCAACCTTGTATGTCAACCTACTAAGTTATTCTGAAACAGGGTGGCGTTATTCCACCTTTTCCGTAAAAAAAAAAAAATAAACAAAACAAAACCTACAAAGTTATTCTGTAAATGAAGCCCAGATTATCACCTGCAAGCAATCTTCATAGGAGATTGGATGTATGTTTCTTGTATAAATGACAATAAGGACGTGTTGTGAAAAGCTAATTTTTCAATGTAAGTGACTGGTGGATGTTACTTTGTGCCAAGAAACAATTTTTTACAGGAAAGATGCTAAAACCATCTGGGATACGGATACTTGAAATCTTAGAATCCGTCGAGTAATCATTGCATTTTCTTTCATGTCTTGTTGTTTCTCCGTTTGAATGCAAACAAATACACGATCAGGTTTCAGCTAGACTATTTGTTTACTAGCGATGAATAACAGGCTAGTGAGTTGGCATCCTGCAAGTAGGAAAAGAGTAGATTCTTGCTTCCTGTTATACGAAGGGGACGGTAATGGCCACTTGAACGGTAGAAAGCTTTCACCCTCTAGTTTGAAGAAATTGTGGCGTGGAACGGGTCCAGTTCTTGTATATTATGAAACTAAGACAGCTTATCTCTTTATCGCCAAACAACTTTTGTTTCAGAGTGCATGTTTATTTGAGTGAAAAGTGGCAAAGCCACGTCTCAAATATATGTATATAATAACAGCTGGAAACCAGTTCAGCCAAGTACAAAACATAAGTAAACTACATAGAAGAGCTACAATAAACAGCTCCCCTCACAGGTCGGGGGTAAACAAGTGCTGAGAAATACTAATCAGATAGAAGTAAAAGAGGTAAAGATAAGTCATCCTCAATCCCTTCACCTCGTCCATGTCACTGGCCCAAGCTGGTCCCTCCCTGTAATATCGCTTTCTTCGTTGCTCCAATGGATCCTGCCCTTGATTTTAATAAAAGAGAATAGTTTCAAAGTGCATGTTTTTTTTTTTTTTTTTTTTTTAGGAAAAGGTGGAATGTGGTCACCCTGTTTCATTAATAAGAAATTAACAAAACATACAAACTACGAATAGAAAATAAAATATGATGCAATATGACCCGTATAAACAACAGATCCCTCCAACAACCATGAAGGCTGGGCCGACAAACCGATAGTCATCACACACTATCGAAGAGGATAAACCTACTCCTCTAAAATTGTAATGGACTCCATCTTGGGCTGAAACACAAAGCTCGGCCCAGCAAAATTGTATGCACGTCAATGTAGCTTCGTACACTGTCTCCGCGGCACGTGCACACCGACCGGAAGATTGTCAGGCGGGATTTTATCACCCGCCGAACCCTACTGATTCATCTGTGGGGGACTCCTTCTTTGGGCCCAAGCCCCGCAGGCGGGATTTTGACAACCACCGAATCCATTCTTCTCCTCCTCACCCCCACAATCTCGCAAATATCACTCACCCCACCAAAATCGCAGACAAAGAGAGAGCCGTGAAAAGGATACTTTCGCATCTCTCACGCTCTTGCTCTCTCCAGTGATTTATCACATCTACAGACAGACACTCTCAATCAAAAGAACCCAAAACGAATCCCAACTAACTGAAGCATCACCTTCTCGGCTTCTCCTCGCGCCACAACGGGCGGTAGCGTTGGACATCAGGTTCAGTGATGAGGGCATAGTGACGGTGCTGCCTTGAATCTGTGGTCGTCGGTAGAGGAAGTTCCAGCTCCAATAAAACCGATGGTACAGATGAAATAAACCCAAACCCAATTCAATCCTACCGCTGCAACATGTAACTCCAACACCTCCATCATCGCATACTCAACCAGCACATCAACATCCAAATCGAAGTAGTAGAATACCACGATTGGCCTCGAGGGCGTGGTCGTAGCGAAGGCGCCGCAGCATCCGACATCGAAGAGGAGGACAGCAATGACAGAGGAGGCACAGATCTCGAAGGAGGTGGCAACGGCATCGATGTGTACGGCGTCTGAGCGGATATATGTGTACGTTGCTGTATAAATTCTGTCAATGAGTTAGGAGTTACAATTTGACCAGTACAAGAATATGTGATAGGTCATTTTTGGAATAAAACCTAAGATAAATTTTAGTTTAAACGGCATAGAACTAGATTAGTAGTATGAAGAAAAAAAAAATCTCTAGAGAAGAAAACTTAGGAGGAAGAAGACTAAGGAGAGTGACTCAAAAGATGCAGCAGTAATGGAATGTGCCAAATGCACATGCAACATACGAACACAAATAATTATTAGAATAGCACAAAAAGAGAGAACAAAATTCGAATTTGAAAAGAACTGGTCATGATTTAATAGGAAAATGATGTGATATCAAGACAAATGTAATGACTAGCAACATTTCATAATTTCAATTCGTGAATCATTACCGTAATTGGTAGTAAATAAACATGTGAATTGACAGATTGGAAAACTAAATAAAAATCAATTGACAAATTTGGAAACTAGTAAAAGGATTTTGATTCAAATATAAATAATTCTTTCATGGATTTGGACTCTAATTTAAGAATAACATAAATACTTCTAAATAAATAAATTTTAAAGTATACCCATCTCTATATATAATAAAAAAATTGGAGTTGCTCTTGCGATGTACGTAAATTGGACTTGTCCGTACAATGCACGTTTTAATAAAGAGTTGGAGTTGTTATTGCGATGCATGTTTTTTAATAAATATGTATTTTTTAAATTAAATACAAAATATAATGGGAGAGTTGAAGTTGCACGTGCGATGCACGAGTTCGTTTTGTTACAAATGGAGTTTATTTGGTAACAAACTCTCCCATTAAAATAGTAAAGATAAAAGAATTTCACTACTCCTAAACCTCAAATTCAAGAACATTTTATTGAAACGCTTCAACAACCAAATTTTGAGTATTCTACTTTCACGGTTATTCTTAGGTATATAATCAACAGATATTATACGATTAAAGGTGTCTTAAGAGCATATGTAGTCGTCTATACCAAAAATTTGGGTATTTGGCATATACCAATAAAAAATTTGAAAATGAGTTGTAGTCATCTAAACCCAAAATTTGCCATTTCTTTGACGGACGGAATATCATATTCTGTGAGAGTAAATTTTTTTTTTCGAAAAAAAAAAAAGGACGGAAAAAAGACTTTCTAAATCTCTAATATTATAATGGGAGAAGGCCTTAGTGTCATTTGTCATTTGTCATTCAACCAACATGTGCAACGCACGTACATAACTAATATAAAGGAGGTTTCCAATTCAATTCCTCCCTATGTCAGAGTTTTTATATTTATTTTTTTAAATTATTAAAACGTGCATCGCACGTGTAAATTACTAGTAAAAGAGTTAATGGCCCATAATTATGAAGTATATGCCTAAAATATAGGATTTAAAAATTGAAAATGAAAACTTCCCATTTCTTGGATGACATATGATCTCCCTTTTCGATTTTTTTTGCCATTTCTTGGACCGCATATGATCTCCCTTTTCGATTTTTTTGCCATTTCTTGGACGGCATATGATCTCCCCCTTTTTTTTAATAAAATTTTTGAAAATCGCCGATCTATTTAATAAAAAAAATATTTAAAACCCATCGACGGACGAGATATCATGTTCCGAATTCTAAATTTTGGCTTTTGTCATTTCTTCTATTAAATTTGGCAGACAACGCTTCACCTTAAACCCGAAAAATGGGTAATTGGCCAACGACTATAGATGATTTTTGACCAGTTTATCCATTTTTTTGATATTTAGCCAACGAACTACATATGTTCTAATGATTGCTTTAAGAGTCCTTATATCTCATATTAACAATTTCAAAGAAAACTTCTCTATTTGCTCGAAAAACAAAAACTATATTCCCAAGATATTCCATATGTGGAAAAAAGGCAATGCAAGAGATTTTTTTTCAAAACGATCCAATTTTTAAAAGTATTTACCAAACTGATCCACTTACTATCTCAGATAGCGAGTTTGATAGCGAGTCTATCCTGAGACTATCTCTCCTCCACTTAGAGAAAACTCAAAAAAATCTCCAGTTCAAGACTCGTTGTCTCAGATAGCGCGAGTGTTTGTACCACACTCGCTATCTGAGCCAGCGAGTGTTGTTTGGGAATTTTTTAAATCCCAGTCTTGCTGTTTCATTCTCTTCCTCATTTCCCTCTTTTTTCTTCCATCGCCAAAACCCACTTTCGAAATCCTAAGCTATGTTTGAGAACTTATTCAAGTTACAAGCTTATTCAAAAAGTCAATACCAATAAAATACACCGATTTAATAGAGTTCTGGACAGATTCCTATCATGATAATCCATGGAAGAGGTAAGTTCTGCTTTTCACTTTCCACAGCGAACATATTTATCTTCCATGAGTAGTAATTATATAGAGGAGTCATGGTTGAGAGTTGTAGTTTGAGATCTCAACAACCTGCATCCGTATTGAATTGTTAATTGTTTTACCTCATTTTTCTGTATCCTATAGGATATTTTTGAATATGAAATATCATCATTTCTGATTATAGTAATTCATGGATAAAATTTCTATTTAATTGAACATGTACAATCTGCAATGTGATTATGATTTGATATTTTTTTCTGATAGTTCTGAAATCTTTGAATGGTGAGGTTTTCAAAAGTGGGTTTCAGTGTTGTGAGAAAGAAGAGAGAAATGAGGAAGAGAATGAGACAACGAGGTCGGAGTTTAAAAAATTTCCAAACGACACTCGCTGTCTCAGATAGCGAGTGTGGTACAAACATTCGTGCTATCTAAAACAGCGAATCTTGAATTAGAGATTTTTTCGAGTTTTCTCCAAAAGGGAGAGGAATTGTCTTAGGATAGACTCGCTATCTCAGATATGGCGGAGGTTTTCACCAAGCTCGCTACCTGAGCGAGATAGCGAGTGAGCCAATTTGGTAAATAGTTACAAAGTAAGTCAGTTTGGTAAATACTTTCAAAAAAGTTGGTCATTTTGGAAAACAATTCAATGCAAGAACTAAAACCGACCAGTACTTTCCCAGATTTACCCATTTCCACATTCCAAGAATAACTAAAATACCCTTCTGCAAAAAAAATCACCTCACGCCCGTTGAATTACCAATCTGCCAAATTTACCCCATAAATCCAAATTAACCCCTAACCCCCCCTCCTCAAAAAGCTAAAAGTACCATAATTTGCAGTAAGTCCAGGGGCATTATTGTCACTCTCTACTTATAGCCCAATGACATGCACTCTGTTCGATGCAACAGAGTCTCTATTTCTAAACTCTTTGCTCTGTTCTTTTTCTACTCCAAAAATTGTGCTCTTTAGATATACCCAAAAAATAAGAGAGAGAGAGAGAGAAAGAGAGCGCGCGAGCGAGCTATAAATCAAGGTATTTTCACTACCCATTTCATAATTTTCAGAAATTAGCTTGACCTTTTGTGTAATTCCACTAAAAAATGAGAGTTTTTGAGCAAGTTTTCGGTTTTTTGAGATAGAAGATGAAGTTTAGTATGTTCAAGATTCCAGAAGATTGCATCTTCTTCACAGGTGAGTAGGAAATAATCAAAGTAAAAATCTCATCATAGATTCGAAGTAGCCAAAAACCCAACTCACGAAATCCCGACAATTTTCACCAAACCCTTAAAAAGAGCCACTTTTTCGCAAGCAAATATCAAGAAAACCACCAATGGGTTGCTGCAACTCAAAGCTGCATAGGCACGAGTCAATATCTCGGTGCAAAGCACGGCTGCGATACATGAAACAGCTTGTCAGAGCCCGGCAATCCTTCTCCTTCTCACACTCCCTCTACATCCACTCCCTTCGGTCTACTGGCTCAGCCCTTCTTGAATTTGCAAACTCCGAATCGTCGTTGTATACCCAAACTCCCCATACGCAATCCCCACCTCAACCCAAACCAATGCCACTACCGCAGCCACCCCCATTTCCCCAGTTGAGTAGCCCAGCTCATTCTACTTGGACTACTTCATCCTCGATAACGGCCTCTCCGATTTTGCCCCCTCCCCCTCCTCCAAACCTCCCAAATTCTTGGGATTTTTGGGACCCTTTTGGGCCTTCTTCGTCGTCGCACCATTTGGGCCCAACCCATGAGGAATGGGATGAGGTGGAGACTACTGTTTCGTTGGAAACTGCGCCGATTTCAGCCACATTGCCGCCTTCGCCGAAGGGGCAGGGGGAGGAGCTGGCAATGGTGGTGGTGGCTGGTAGAGGGAAGAAGGAGTTGGGTGAGGTTGTGAAGGAGCTGGATGAGTATTTTCTTAAGGCTGCGGATTCGGGGGCGCGGGTTTCGTTCTTGTTGGAGTCACCGAGTTGTCTCATTTCGATGCATAATGGAATTTTGGGTATGTGTTTTGAGTTGTGAGTACTTGTGTTTTTGTGTTGAGTTAAAATTGATTGTTGGATTGTTGTTTTTGATAATGTAGGTAAGATTGGGAGTTACGGGAGGAGTTTGAGCCCATTAGGGTGGCCATGGGGGTCTAATAATTCGAAGAATGCTGGGTTTACTAAATTTGGGAAGTTGGATGAAGAGAATGGCATTGGGAGCCATTCATCTACTGTTGAGAAGCTCTATGCTTGGGAGAAGAAGCTCTTTAGTGAAGTTAAGGTACACAATTTGGCCCTTTTATTTTATTTTATTTTATTGTATAAATATATTCGAAGATGACAATCACCACTGTATTTCATTAGTGAGAATTGGCAAAAGAATATCATAGAATAAAATTTTGTGTGATGTTAAATTTGTAGTGGTTTTATTTTGTTGTTGTTGCATTATTACTCTTTTCAAATGTTTGTTCGTTTGAGTGCTTGTTAATTAGTTCTCTGAGTTTAAATCAAGGTGTATGATTGCATTGATCTATCACTATTCTTCTCTGCTTTGGTGCTCTGTCCCTATTGGGACGAAAAACAAGGCCTTTCTCTTTGTTGGGGCCCAAAGACATTGAATCTTTTGAGAAGAGCAGGGGAAAATGATGAGTTAGTCACATGGAATGCAAGTTGTGGCAGCATCTTTAATTTGTATTTAGGATGAACAATGATACTTGTTTTTCTCTTCCAATTTACTTAAATAGATGATTTCCATGTATAAGGTAGTTGTATACACAGATCTATTATGGACGATCGCCAGCGCTCACATTGGTATCTATATTTGGATGCTTCTTGATCATGTTTTAAGTGGTTGCAAAATGAACAGTTTTTCTGTAATTTAACAATTGGCACCATGCGATGCATTGACAAAAAAGTCTCCCGACAAGTTCAATTTTTGTACACATGCATATTTGATGTTTTCTACCTCAAACTTATTGTAGTTTTGATACCATTTTTGTTTTTATTAATTGCAGAATTCTGAGAGGTTAAGGGAAGAGCATGAGAAGAGGTTGAACCTACTGAGGAGGCAGGAGCTAAAAGGAACGGATTATGTGAAGATTGAGAAGAACAAGATGGAGATTGAGGCATTGGAGTCTAAGATGATGGTGGCTTCTCAAACCATGGAGACCACCTCCTCTGAAATCACTAGGCTCAGAGAGTCCGAGCTCTTCCCTCAGCTTCTCGAGCTCATTAATTGGTCAGTTCTCTCTCACTTCCTCTCCCTCTACTTTGGCGTGAGTCCTGGAGTCAACTTAGGGTACAATAAGTATTAAGGACAGTTGTTATTTTCACCCTTCCTTTCAACTAATATTGAAGTTGATGGGTCAACATGAATGCAAAACATAGAAGGTCATAGGTCAAAAAGACGCGGGGGGGGGGGGGGGGGGGGGGGGGGGGGGGGGGGGGGGAGAAAAGAGAGGGTGGAAATAAAGATCCAGTAATGAAAGGGGTTCTGTTGTAGTCCAAGATGGGTAGGGTAGAGAAGGGTCATGCATCTTGGACCTCTCGGATAATAAGCAACAGAAGGGGACAAGATCTGATCCATCCTAAGATCTTGGAGGAATCTTTGTACTCATAATAATATCAGATTGCAGTGGTAGTATTAGTAGTAATAATCTCTGAAGATTATATTGAGATGTATGAGTTTGGTACGAAAAGATAAGGTGGGTCACATACTCACATGTTCGAAGTTGAGAGTAATATTTCCCTCCTTTATGATAATAAAATTTGGAAGACATTAGATTACTCTTTCTAGGTTTAAGCCAGTCAAGTCTTATCCTTCACTGGATAATTTTCACAACCAATAGTTTGGCACTTGTGCAATTTCTTCACATCATTATGGAGCCTTATTGATGTAAATTTAACCCTAAGTAGAGAATTTTCAAGAATATTAAAAGATTAAGTTTATCAACATGGAATGCCGATTAAGTTAGAAACTAAAATTAATAATTGGTTTGATGGATTTTCAAGAATTGAAATAAGTTTAACAAGCCCAATTAAAGGTTAATACCTAACAATCAACAATTATACTCTCGTTCTTAGCATGTGAGATATCCAATAATGATTTGTACCCTAATTAGCAAGTAGAAGCATACACTTAATATTTGTGCATGACAAATAATTCAGATAATATTCTAGAGACGATAGATAGTAGCACAAATTAAATGGAGTGAAAAAAGATTACCAGATTCGAAGTAAATTGATCTTGTTCTGGTGGGGGAGGGGGCTGCGGTGGTGAGGCAGCGAGGAGGCGGCATCATTGTGTGCAGGAGGCGGCGGCTGTGGATGGTGGCAGTGACGACGGGGGAGCCGTCGTGGCTGATGGCATTGGTGGTGGGGTACGAGATCGATCAGCAAGGGGAGGTTGGCGGCGTGAGGGACGGCGGCTAGGTGGTCAATGGTGGTGAACGGTGAAGGGGCGTCGTCGGGGTCGGCATGGGAGGTTGTTGGTAGCGGCGATGGCGTCGAGGTGGTTTGGTGATAGTGGTAGTGGCGATGGATCTGGCGATGGGTTTCGGAATTCAATGGAAGAAGAAGAGAGAGGGGAGGAGGGGTGGGGTTCCGGTGAAGGAAAGAGAAGAAGAAGGGGAAGTGAATGGCAGCTAGAGAGAGAGGGGGTATTAGGGTTAGGGTTTAAAATAAGAATTTTGGATTTGGGGGTGTGGTTTAGAGTTTCTCACAAACCCTAAATTTTTCTTAGGATTTTTCACAAACCCTTATAATTTCTTATGGTATCATACATAAGAAAAGAATGCAGAGCAGTAACTCATCACAAAGTAATTTTTTTAATCAATAATAACATACCTTCTCATTGTTCATAAGGCCTATATATAGGTTCAAAACAAATCTCAATACAAATCTCCAAAATATTCTAATGCAAAAAATAAAGTGTGTGAATTGCAAAACTAGTACATATGACTAAAATATGCAAAAACAAATAAAATTTAAAGATAACTATGCTACTGGAGTAGTCATCCTAGACGATGCATGCACTGACAGAAGCGTCCAAATCGTCTCGAAGTGATGTCCTCATCACTTATTTATGTTGTAAAAAAGGCGATATTCATAGGATTGTACATACGTATCATTATGAAAGCACTTTGGTGAAAATGTTAATTTTTCAATATAGAGTTGGCCAATATTTCTTAATTTTTTTTATGACTCTATAGCCAGTGATACCTGGAGTACTATGTTCACAAATACAAAAAGAAAAAAAAAATCATAATTTGCTTCGCCAAACCTCTGAACTAATTTCTATGTAAGAGTTAGAGGATTGAAGTGAAATTTAACCAGCTTATTTGACAACTGAAGAAGTTTCACTAGAAGAAGTACACTTGTTCTCTACCTCATACTACTAGTTTGATTATGTGGGCAGATGAACTTTAATCTTGAAGAGTACCTAATGATACGCTTATATATATATATATAACACCAATGCGTTTTGTATTTCTGAAAACAACAAGTTACTCAAATTTTTAGTCTACGAAAATTGGCATCCAAATGCTTGTCCATTGGCATTTCCAATGCTCTATTTTCAGTCCATAGTAGGTAATGTCTGGGATGATAGAGTTGTGAAGGGTGTAAAGGGTATGTCTTCACTTCCCATTTATTATGGATGGTATATTGGTATTCAAACTGAACAACAGGCTCAAGTATTTGTTTGCCCTAATGTAGTCAATTTGAATCTATGCCCCCTTTTTCGTTATTTGCTAAACGTTTGCATTTTTAGTGAGAATTTTTTCTTTGCCCTGTATAGTTGATTTGAAGTTTTGCCCCTTTCTCTTTAATCAGTGTTTTTGAGAGAATCTAAGAGTTGCATTCATACATGTTTCTCAAATTCCATGCAAATCCATGCATATTTATCCCAGCATCATACTGCATTTGTACAATGAATATATATAAAGTTTCAAATTATTAACTTCCAAGAATTAAAGGAATATGTTCCCCTTGAACTTGGTCATTTATTGATTATTCTTGACGATTGATCCTAAGCATTCAAATTGACCAGGCTTAACCCACGAAATTTCAATGTTATTTCTCTTTGTTAGTCTGCTAAAGCTGCATTTTATGTGTATCTGTAATACATGCTCATTCATCAAAGTATATAGACATTCTCCAATATCTACCCGTAGTTTTGACCATCCTATTCATCCTATCTTGTAAATTGCATTAATATAACTTCTTTCAACAATGGTTTGTTTCAATTATTATTTCCTGAAATCACATTCGTCTCCATACATAATTTCATTGAAGTTTGATGGTCATGTGGAGGAGCATGTATGAATGTCACCAAGTTCAAACTCACATAGTCCAGCAACTCACTCACCTCACTTCCTCCACTTCCTCCACCCCTACCTCGGACTCCCACCGCCAGTCCACCCTCCAGCTCGAGCTCGAGGTCGATCGTTGGCACTCGTCTTTCTGCAACCTCGTCAAATCCCAGAGAGACTACATCCACTCCTTTACTGGCTGGCTTCGCCTATCTCTCTTCCAATCCAACCACCACAGCCAACCTCTGTCCAAAAACCATCAACCTGAATCCACAAATCTCTACTCTCTTTGTGAAGAATGGTACTTAGCCCTTGATCGACTCCCCGATAAAGTTGCATCAGAAGGAATCAAAAGCTTCTTGTCAGTCATCCATGCCATTGTCCTTCAACAAGCAGAGGAGCTCAAGCAGAAGAAAAGGTCACAATGTGCCTTCAGAGATCTTGATAAAAGGGCAAAGGAGCTTAGGTCTTTAGAGTCTAAGCATGGGGTTTACTCTACGAGCACATTGGTTACAGAAAAGAGGGCGAAAGTAGACTTCGTGAAAGTGAAGGCAGAGGAGGAGAAGGCGAAGTATGAAAAGAGCTCAGCGATCACTAGGGCAATGACTGTTAACAATCTTCAGACTGGGTTTCCAAATGTTTTCCAGGCGATAACAGGGTTTTCTAGTGTTTGCATGCAGGGTTTTGAGGGGGTTTATAATTTTCAGAGGAGGCCGGGTCAAGCTCTGGACTTGAAGCTGCTGACTTAAAGAGAAAAGTATATGAACTTGTAGTTGTAGTACAAAGTGTTTGGCATTTTAAGTTATAGTTTGTTTCGAGTTGAGAGGGGGAATGTGTCTGTAAATTGTAGGTGGGATTCCTCTGGTCTCTGGTTGTTTGAAAAAAAGGCATATGCATTGGGGTTAATTGAATTTTGGATTGTTAGTTTGTGATCCAAGATATTGAATCAGGTAGCGTTTTAGGATTTGGTGGAATTTAGTCTGATGATGGGTTTATATTTATGTGACTATGAAAGATGTGATGGTACTTTAGCTTTGGCTTCCTTTGAATTTATACGCCATTTTTCATTAGTTATTTCTGATATAATATATTTATTTGTTGCTGTTGATTTCTGGTGTGGTTTCTGGTGTGGGAACAAACAGATGAATTTGTGAGTTCTTGAGGAAAACAATAAAGCAAACCGTTTCTTGCCGCTGGCAAACCGTTTCTTGCCGCTGAAACCTCCGACGCTCTTATCAGTAATCTCAAAGATTATGGAAAGAGTTTTCGGTAGAAAAAAATTGATTTACCTTGTTACGGTGGGGGAGAGGGGTATTTATAGTCGCCTTAGGGATCCGTTTCGAGATAAGGATAAATCTCTACTTCCCAGTGTTGATGGATAAGTTGGGGAGTTTAAACTCGTTTCATGATAAGAAGTGGTTAAAACCGCATCTTAAGGATAATCAAGAATTTGAATCACACTGTATCCTTCTGAATTGGTTTGTAACGAGTTGGTACCTGTATCCAATAGGACAGATTCATTTATGAGTTATTGAGCTTTGAAGAAGAGACCCATTTCTCATTTCGGATCTGTTTGTAGGTGAAATTACCGTTTTATCCTTGAAAGCTTTAAGATTCGTGCCTAATTTGAACGGTTCCGATTCGGTTCTATTTTTAGCCATATCATTATTTATGTACATTTTTCTTATTCATGGGGGGGGCGGGGGGGGCGCTATGAATCTGTCGAGGTTTATCTTTCTTTGCACTATTATTAGTTGAAGTATGCTGATTGGTCCTCCTCTATTGGCTATCTATTAGAGAAAATGTAGCCGTTTCGTTAAAAACATGGGTATATGGAAAATATAGAAATAGCCAATAGGGATAGCGCCGCAATCGTGAATACTCATAAAATGAGTTTTTTTGAAACAACGAAACATGATATACCGTCTGAAGATTTGCGGAAGAAAGCGAAAAAAAAATTGAAGGACGACAGATCATCTGCCTGATCTACCGTCTGATCATTTTTTTTTAAAAATCGCCCGTCTGACGGCAGATCAGGCAGATAAGTGTAAAAATAAATAAACTTTTTTTTATATTAAAAAAATCGCCCACTTATGATGAATTTAATTTATTTTTATTTTTTTTCTCAAGCGGCAGATCATTTACTCACTTCATTTTTTTTTTTTTTCAAATGGCAGATCATATGCCGTTCGAAAGTTTCCCAATTAAATAATTTGTCTCAGATGACAAATTCTATACCGTTCGACTATAAAACGGTAAATCATATTCCGATTTCTAAAACATGGATAAAGTCATTTCCTCTGCCAAATATGATCGTCTCCTATTCATTCGAAACCTAAAAAATGAGTATATAGACAATAACTACAGAGGATTTTTTCTTCAAATATATATATATATATATATATATATATATATATATATTTGGATATATAGCCATCGACCACAGATGCTCTCTCCGTTTTGCATATCCCACATGATGGGAGCCTAATATTTAATAATACTTATCAGTCTCTCGAAAAGAAAAAAATTCATGTGAAATGCAAGGATTGTCATTATTTCCGAAAGGAGTGAATAATGATGACCAATAGTATCGAATTTGGGCATACCAAACAAAATAGCATGTGCCAAATACCCCTAAAAACATCAGCTTAATAAATTAGTGTAATAATGCTGCACATGTCGTGACAATTCTTGACGTTCTTTCTATTAATCTTTAACTAGTATTATACACGTGCTGTGCACGTGGAAAAAATTGGGGGACGAAAAGGGCAAAAAAAATCTACCAGCACGTGCGTTGCACGGGTTGGAATATGGACAAATTACACTAAGGCCTTCTCCCATTATAGTAGTAGAGATATTATAATAGAAGGTCTTAGTTTCATTTGTCAATCTACCAATACGTGCATCGCACGTGCATAACTACTATAAAGAAGGTCTCATGTTCGAGTCGTCACTATGTCAGATTTTTTACTTTAATTTTTTTTATATATTAAACATGCATCATAAGTGTAAGTTACTATTCATTTATCTATCTATAATATAATATATTTACTTACTATTTAACGGAAGAGTTTGTCACAAATAAACAATTTTAAATATTTTTTTGTCACAAAAGAAACACCACTTTTGTCACCAAACAAACATGTACATCGCACACAACACCTGTATCGCACGTACACATCAAAGTTTTTCCTTCTTAATTTTTAAAAAAATACATGTATCGCCCGTTCAACTCCATTTTTTAAAAATTAAGGCATTCATCGCACGTGCTAATTACTGTTGATTTACGTGTATTGCATATTTAACTCCAACTCTTTATCAAACGTGCATCGCACGTGAAAAATGCTAGTGTGACTTAAAAGGGACCGTTAATTCCACATTTATCACCATCCCACCTTCCTCGGTTCTAATTTCAAAGAGGAGGAAGGTGTGGGATGTTGACGCCCGAAGAATTTTCTTCGGGTTGGCACAAACAAAGGAAAAAAATGAGGGGAGGGAAAGGTGAGATGGTGACCCTCTTTTTCCTATAAATATGAACTTCAGGGGAGGTGGTGAAGCCGGTTCAAAATAACCAAAAGCAAGGTAAGAAGAACAAAATCTTTTCTTCTCTTTTGAACCTTGCATAAGAGAGTATGATTAGATTATCTTTTTGAGTGTTTTTTGTGCGTGTGTAAGATATAGTGAGTGTATTTCTTGTATTCTCCCCTTCTGTTATAGTGAAATCTCCATCCTTTTCGTACATGAACGCAGATCAATTTTGACTGAACCACATTAAACCTTGGTTTTTTCTTCTTGTGTTGTGCCTATGTCTCTACCAAACTCATTATCTACATTTTGCAAACTACTATCATTTAAGAAACCTCACCAATTTTCTAACAAACTGATATCAGAACAAGGTTTTTTTTAGATAACGGATGGACTAACGACACCAGCCTACAAACAAATTTTATTAACAACGAGAACCAAACAAAGGTAAATTTTACAAGCGAAAAAGAGGCGCAACCACCAAAAAGGAGCCAAACACAGCAAAGAGGCTATTTGCCATAGGCTACACCAATACACTCAATAAAATTCGGAATTAGAACAAACACAAAAGAGAACTAGCACTAAAAAATGCCAAACAATATCTGCCAGCAAAGGAATGCAGCCCGCAACCTAACCCACAGAGCAGCAACACAACAATGCCATCATGCTTGCCCGACCACCTCTACCGCATCCTGAAGCTAGACAACCGCATCCTGAAGCCAGGAGACCGGGGGCTGCAGCTGACAAACACGATGGCAAAGCTACTCAAAAGAAGCTCCAAATTCGATATAACCACCATAAATAGGGATGACGGCATCTCTCAAGAAGCACCTGGAGAAAAGAACACAGGAGAAAAAAGGGGAAGCCAGTAACCAGGCATAAAAACACAAGTAATACCAAAACATCAGTGTATGAACCACAACAGTAGGCCACCCATCTGAACAACCCAAAAAGCCCCAGAGGACCACAACCAGAAGGCAACATAAAGCCACAACAAAAGTGCCTAAACACATCGAACCTGTACCAAAGGGAATTCCACACCCAGGCCAACCAAAAAACATAACCAAAATGGCCAAAACAAATCGATGGTCACCTGGTACATAAGAGTACACAATATGGTCCTCAAAAGAAGAACGAGCATAAGGAAAACAGTATTGACTAAAAGTGGAAACTCAAAAGAGAACATGAACAACAGTAGGTACATGCAACTAAAAGCATAACAGGAAAAAATAAAGGTAAGAACAAGCAGGTGCTTTGGACTCAGCATGGAGTCCTGGTATGAACCTGGCTCGAAAGGAAACGAGCCCAACCAGTAGTATTCAAAAGGAAAGATGCCAATGGAAGCACTTGTACTGACGCAGAAATTAGTTCTGCAAAGAAGTCATACACGCCAGTTAGAAGACAGAATACAAACATGAAAAAAATAACAAAATCATAGGAAAAAACTCCAAACTGCACAAAAAAGGAAACACATAACTAGAGAATGATATTAGTAAAATTATGAGAAGAGAACACAAGGAAAGCTTCGTCAAGAGTTTCCAAATAAGAAGTACGAGATTTGGACGAATTATGAGGGGAAGCCCAGATTTAATAAAGAAAATGAAATCCTGTATTAAAGCCTGAATCGACTTCTCAGAATGAGAAAAGATCTGATCATTACGCTCTCCCCAAACAGTCCAAATTAAGGCCATCATCGCTAAATTCCTGGTAGGCCTAAAACGTTTGTTAACACAGAGAAGCCTCCAAGAGCTCCACCAATCAGGGATGGAGGAAGGCACACCTTGGACTTGCCACGCTCTCCTACTAAGAGCCCAAAAAGGTCACATGAACTCGCAATTAAGGAATAAGTGTTGGGAATCCTCATCCTCAAAGAGGTAGAAGGGGCACTTCTGATCGAGTGCCATATATCTGTGGTTGAGAGCTACTATCGTAGGCAGCATGCCAGGGATAGTCAACCAAGTCAGAATTTGAACTTTAAGGGGGGCAACACAGCTCCATCTAACCTTGGAGAAAGGAGAAGTAATTCCCCCAGAGTTTAGGAAATTATAGCAAGACTTGACCGTTTATGAGCCCGAACCGTCCCACCTCCAAGTAATACCATCCTAAGGATGCCAATTGTAAGTACGAAGAAGTGCATGCAACCTGTGATACCGAGGGAAGAGAGACAAAGGGAGAGCCTGCTTAAAAGGGATATGCCACACCCTACGATTATTCGAGAAGACGAAATAATCATGAACCGTAGAATATGGGTTGGAAGCGAGGGAAAATAAAAAGGGGAATTCCGATGCAATTTTGTTGCTACCCATCCACAAATCTGTCCAAAATTTAACGGAGAACCCCAACCCACAATGTTTCTGCAAACCACACTTAAATGGTTCGCTCACCTTCCACACCCCTTTCCAAAAAGGGGAAGCGGCAGAGGAGATCAGACGTGGAAAATCCCAAATCGGATGACGACAATGGTATTTACGGATCACTAGCTTACACCAAGAGCAATCTTGTGATTGGAGGGCTTTCAAAGAGGGCTAAATTTTGATTCCTAAGGTTGATAATACCAAGCCCTCCTTCCAGCTTGGATTTTCAAGTCAAATCCCATTTACAGAGATGCTTACCAGCTTTATAAGAGGAAGACCCAGACCACAAAAAGTTTTTGCTAGTCTTGTCAATCCACTGGATAACCCAGGACGGGACGAAGTAAAAGGACATCATATACAAAGGGATAGAGGAAATGACGGAATTCACTAGCACAAGTCTACCTTCTTTAGACAGATGACGACCAGACCAGACATTAAGTCTCAATTCGATCTTATCGACCATAGGAATCCAATAGTCTTTGTGAAGTTTCCCCCATCTTAGAGGGATACCAAAGTAAGATATAGGGAAAGAAGTGGTCGAACAATAAAAAAATTGTGAAATTTCTGCTTGACGATCGATGGACCCACCCATCCAAAGAACAGAAGTTTTGCTGAAATTGATAGTTAAACCAGAAGCCTGTTCGAAGAAGTAAAGAAGAAGCTTAAGATTACGCAGAGTGATACCATTGGGTTTAGCAAAGAGGATAGTGTCATCTGCGTATTGCAGATTGAGAACCCCTCGAAACCCTGGGAAACCACCTAAACCTTCAACAATGTTGCTTTCCCATGCTCTTAGGAGCATCCTGCTAAAGACATCCGCTACTGGAGTGTAACCCCTGTTTTCGTAAATACGTATTTTTTGTGTGTATGTTTGGCATTTCAATTTTTTGTAAATCAGTTTTCCGCTTTCAAATTCTTTTTGTTATAATGTATTTTTGAATCTTCCATTAAAGCTCTTTTTTTATCAATAATTTTATTTGTAACTATTTTCTATGATTTTTATACAAATCTTATTATTGATATTATTACCTTGATATCTATTATTGTTGCTATTACTGTTATTATTATTACTATTATTATCTTTTATCATTTTTCTTATAATTATTATTGTTATCAGCATTATTATTATTACTGTTATTTTTAATACTATCATTATTTTATTGTTATTATTATTATTGTTACTATCAGTATTATTTTGTTAGTGTTATTAATTGCATTATTATTATTTTATTTTTAGCATGAACATATATACTCTAATTTATCTAATATTTTTATAATTAATTTCTATTGGATTTAACACCCTAAATCCTATTTATTTTTCCTATTAGATTTTAAAACCCTATTACACTTTAACCCATACCCATTTCTCTACCTGCTAACCCAATAAACCCCCCAAACCCAATACCCAATTTATCCTAACCCATTACCCTATACTTTTTTCACCTTAACCCTATATTCTCAACCCTAGTCGTCTTTATTTTTCCTCCACCTTTTCATCTTCTTCCTCTTGACTCCCGACCTCCAAAACCCCTGTACCCCCGGCCTCCATCTCTCCTTCACCCTCCAGTGTGCTCCCCGACCTCCTCCTCCTCTCTCCTCCTTTCCTCCGCAGCAGCGACGCCAGCAGTCGACAGCGCTGCGCTGTCGCTTTCCCGAAGCCACAGCAGTCAACGCTCCCCAACATCGCTTCCTTGCCTCCTTCCGGCATCGCAACAGCCTGCAGTGCCCCCTGCCTCCTCTCGACGATGCAGCCCAGCACCCTCACGTTCCCCTTTCTGCTCTCCTTCTTCCCGACGTTAGCAGAAGCATCCAGCATCGCCCGTTCAGCCAGCGTGACCCCGGTCCGCCTGCCCCACCGTCGGAGCCAAGCCAGAGCCGAAACCCATTGCATGTTTGCTGTTTGATCAAGGTTTTGATCGGGTGAATTATGGACCGTCCGATCTCCTCTTGATCGTCATGATCATGATGATCGTCAAGCTTCCTTTGATCGCAGCTGTTCGATCGGTCGATCTTGATCATCATCATCATCTTCATCATTAGGGAGATTTGGACCATCTGATCTTTCTTCATGATTGTGATCATCATCATCTCTTGGATCTCAGCCGTCCGATCACCTTGATCTTGATCTCCATCAAGATCCGTACCGATCCGATCCATCCGATCTCGATCGTCGATCAACGCCCTCATCCAATCAAGGCAAGTATCTTCTTGTACAATTTGTTATTCTAGTACAATCTCTTATTTGAAAATACTGCAAGTAGATCGTAGTTGTGACTACCCTCTTGGCTTATCGTTTGATGATCTTATTTTACTCCTTATTAATTCTATGATCATAAAAGTCAAATCTTTCATTGATATATTCGTTTCACAAATTATTGGATCCATTTTATCTCCTAAATTTCTTGAACATATGAAACTAAGAACCACCATGACTTGTAGATGCATGTGGTATAATGTATGTGTTGATCTTACCTTTCTTTAAGTTGAAAAATAAACGTGACTTGCTGATTTGATATCCATTACATCCTATTTGTATCATACTCTAACCTAGACTCATACTAGTCATTTATCATGCCACTCTTATATAAAAGAAATTTACATATGCTGTTATTCCTGTCTTTGCTTGCTGTTTTGACCCTGATAACATCAGAATCTGAGTCCTAAACATGAAATGTAGCCTCAGATGTCTAGTTTACTACCCTTTTGACGGAATTGAATTCCGAGTTATGGTTTGTGAGTTATCGCAGTTTTACTGCTGCTGTGTCTGAAATCGCAGATTCATAAAAACTAATGTATCACTTTGTTTTACAATTAATTTAACCATACTACCTGTAAGATAATGACTTAAAATTTTGCATGCTAATACTAGACACACTATAGAACAATCCTTTATTTTCCTGAAATTAATTAATGAAGTTTCAAACCTGTTTCATATGTATAAACTCAGTTTTACAAATTCTGGCTGAACACAAATCCTGTGTAGTTTACTGTTTTGACACCTGATGCTACAACTTTTATGTATCTTGTTTATATGCGCTGAATTCGATAGAGATTCAAGTTTCTAGACCTTCTGACAGATCCAGATTTGCATTCTTGTAGTGGTGGGAATCTCAGTTTTGGTGCAGCAACGTCATGTTGTCCAGATTTGGAATTCTCGTCGTTCTTAATATTTTGATTTGTTTTGACCCTTGAACATGTCTCCTACCTAGCCTAGACTTGTTCCATGTTTTTGATCATGTATACTTGACCTGTTTCACATACTTTCATGCTTGTTTGATGATAATAATAATTAATAAGTCGGGGTTAAGGGAAATACCATAGTAGTGGACAATATAGGTAAGTGTACTCGGAAGAGGGCTGTGTTTTCCAGTACTTGGTTCATGAACTTGTTGTATCTTGAGCGTGTTCATGAACCCATTACTTGGCTCATGAACTTGTTGTATTTTTAGTGCATTCATGAACCCACTATGTGGTTCTTGAACTTGTTAGTGCATTCACGAACTTGTACTTGGTTCGTAAACTTGTTACATTATTTTTGTATTCATGAACTTTGCTTGCTTGATACTTGATGCCTGAGTACACCGCCCTATAAAATCCACCACTAGTTCTAAAAGTAACTTGTTTGTAAGTAGCAACAATGTGATAAATAGTTGGGGCGCATGAAGTACTACCTAGATAGAATTAAATATTAGACTTGAGAATAACTTGTTACTTGTTCATACTTAACACCTGCCTTACTCGATACTTGTTACTCGATACTTGTTACTTGATGCTTGATACAATTACATGCTAACTTGTCACTTGTTCCACTAAATCTTGTTACTTGAGTTGTCTTACATGCTAGTTAGTCTCTTAAACTTCAGTACTTGTTGCATCCTTATCAAAACATGTTGTATACTCTTGATTCCATATCTTGTTTCATATTTTTATTGCACTTTTTTTCATACCCTTATTTGTACTACTTGCTGACCTAACTTGCACTAAGGGCGTTTGCCTTTGTTTTCTCTATTTTTCCTTTTATATTTATATATACAGACTTTGGAGACGAGTTGCCTACTGGAATTGGTGAGCAAACGTTCTAGGCTTCGCTTAGAGAAAAACTTGCTTTAATTATCTTGTATTTGAGTTTATTTTATTTTGTTACCTCTTGAAACTTGTAACGGGCTTCTAGTCCCGAAGTTTTTACTTTTGACCCAGATCTTGAATTTATTTGGGATAATTATATTTTGTTCAATTGTTTTATGTTGATTAATAAATTATTCATGCATGCATGGTTGAATATATTTTGCTATATTTCTTGTTATGATGCTGAGTCGATCCTACAGCTTATGAATGATAAAAATCATTTGCTGGGCTTTGTCACGTACTCGTATTCCGTATTCCTTTTGAGAAGCGGAGCGTGACATAGAGAGAAGAGAGGAGATAGCGTCTCCTTGACGAAGACCCCTCTTACGAATAAATTTATTACTTTCAACCCCATTGATAATGATGGAGGAGGTCCCGGAGAAAAGACTGGACTTAATTCAAGAAATCCACCTTGGACTGAAGCTGCGGTGTAGAAGGATTTCAAAAAGAAAATCCCAATGGACTTTATCGTAAGCTTTCTCAAAATCTACTTTAAGGAGAATTCCTTCAGACTTAGACGAATGACAACCCGAAATGATTTCTTGAGCGCAAGCAACGCTGTCTAAGATAAAACGTTCTTTAATAAAACCGGATTGCGCTGGATCAATAAGAGGAGAAATACTCGATTTTAGTCGAATAGAGAGAACTTTCATAATGATTTTTGATATGGGTTGGATGACGTGGCCCCTCCTGGGCCATAGGATCCCCTCAAAATGCGCGCACCTCTAGATCATCTAGATCCGCCACGTCAGCACTGAAAAACCGCCCGGGCCTCTGCCATGTCAGCCCGGAAATTGCCCAGGCCCTTGCCACGTCAGCCCTATACCGTCCGGGTTTCCACCGCTTCAACCCCACGGGCAACCGGGTCCAGACCCGGCCCCAAACGGGTCCAGACCCGGTTGGGTTCTCCTATAAATACCAGACCCCTACCCCTTGATCCAGGTAATCAATCTTTTCCCACTCAAACCCTAGCTACTGTTACTCTCTCTCAGTAGCTGACTAGATCGTCGGAGGGTCTGCCACCGGGACCAACCCCGGTGTTCCTAGACCGTCTGCAGGTACACGAGACCTCGGATTCGAGCCTCCCGGTCCGAGCCGAGCATCCAGCCTCCACCTCACTACCACCTACCTCCGTACCGTTCGCCCGGCCGAGGGTCGTCTGCATAGGAGCTTCCTCTATCAATACAAATCGAGTAAGAACTCACACCTGGTGCATCCACACGCCTCCCAAAAAAAAACCACATCAGGTTGGCGCTGTCTGTGGGAAACTCTCTATTACAGATGCCAACCCGAGCTCCACTGTCAACGGTGTACAGTCAGTCCGAGCTCACATGGCACCTAAAGCCACGAAAGCTGTTACCTCTGCACGTCGGCAGGACGTCCCTCCACGGGGCATCGCTACTGACGCTCAGGGATCCAACCATCCGGGGGTCAGTCACCCACATCAACCGAGTGCCTCCCGTCCGGTCCAGCCCGACCTGCGGGGGGTAATCCTGAACCGATAGGCTAGCCGCAGTAGGGGAGGAACCGCTTCCAACTCGGCTCCAAACCGTCCAAAACCTCCGTCCCAAGGGCGGGGGCCGGCGCTCAGTCGTATCGGTCAGCAACAGTCCGCTCAACCAAACTGAGCCGAGCGGGCCCCGGTCACTCACCAGGAGTTCCAAGACTCCCGGAGGGAAATCCTGGAGGCCATCCGGGGGACCCCTGTCGATGAGAACATCCACCATTCCCATATCCCGTCGAATGCCGAGGCCAGCGTGACTCGCGTCCCATCTATCCAGCCGGAGTATGACATTGACCTCCTGAAGCGCCTCCAAGAAATGGAAGACCGACTCGACAACTTTGGCGATGGCGGCCCAAGGATAGCTCAGGGATACAGGCCCGTCGACCTCCTTTCTCCGCCCTTATCCTACAGGCGGAGATACCTCGGAATTTACATCCTCCCCAGTTCGAGACCTATGACAGCGATGGTGATCCTGCTGATCACATGGAAGGCTTCAAGACCCTCATGATGATTCACAGCGCATCGGATCCCCTCTTGTGTCGAGCCTTCCCCGCCACCCTCCGGAGTCCGGCCCGGGAATGGTTCTCCAGGCTCACCCCTGGCTCCATCTACTCCTTCGATCAATTAGAGGGCAACTTCCTTGCCCACTTTGTCACCAGCCGAAAGGCCAAAAGGACAAGTGCGTCCCTGCTTGGCCTCCGGCAGAAGGAGGGAAGTCGCTCCGAGTGTTCGTCCGGAGATTCACTGCTGAGGCAAGGTCGGTCTCCTCCCTCGACCCCGGCGTTGCCTCAGCCGCCTTCCGACACAACGTCCGGCACGAACAGTTGAAGGCCTCCCTGGCAAAGAAGCCCCCAGAGGACTTTCCCGACCTCCTCAACTGGGTCGAGAAGTACATCCGGGCCAAAGAAGCCCTAAACCCAGAAGAGCCTAGGGAGGTTCCCGGGAAGGGAAAACGGAAGGCCGAAGAGGCCGAGCCAGCAAAGAAGGCTCCAAGAGACCCGGGCGCCATGAAGAAGGTTCCGCCGGTCCCTCGCTTCGAAAGGTACACCCCTCTGACGCAGAATGTATCCACGATTCTTTTGGCGATCGAAGACAGGGATCTCGTGCAGTTCCCCCCTCGACCGTCCAATAACACCTGCAAGAAGAGGGACCAGCGGTTCTACTGCCGCTTCCACCGGGACAACGGGCACGACACAGATCATTGTCGTGCCCTGAAGGACGAAATTGAGGCCCTCATTCAATGAGGGTACCTCCGAGAATTCAAAAAGGAAGGCGCCCGGGAACAGAGGGACACCAGAAATAGGAGGGATTCCCTTCCTCCTCGAGCACCCCGACAGCGCTCCGAGCAGAATTCGGAACCCAAGGAGCCCAAGGAGCCCGAAGGTCAGGCAATTTTACATTGCGTCCATGGAGGGCCCATGGGAGGGGAATCTAACACTTCCCGCAAGGCATTCGTCCGGGATGTCAACACCGTCCAGGGCCCTCTCTCCCCCCAAATCCAGCAACTCCCTGTTTCTTTCTCGGTGGAGGACCTAGAGGGAGTCCGGCTCCCTCACTGTGATGCACTTGTCATCAGCCTCAGCATGGCAAACTTTGATGTCCGGCAAATCCTCGTGGACAACGGGAGCTCGGTCAACATTCTATTCCTGGGAGCATTCGAGAACTTGAAGCTCTCCCGTGAGAAGCTAAAGCCGACCGGATACACCTTACACAGATTCTCCAGCGTCCCAGTGACAATAGAGGGGATCGTCACCCTAGACGTCACGACAGGCACGACCCCGAACAGAAGAACTGAGTCCATGGACTTCATGGTTGTGAATGTTAAGGCAACCTACAACGCCATACTCGGCCGTCCGGGGCTCTGCTCCCTCCAGGCGGTTCCCTCGGCCGACCACCAGAAAATGAAATTCCCTACTAACACTGGTGTTGGAGTTGTCCGAGGAAATCAAGAAGCAGCCCGTTCGTGCTACATGACGGCGATCGGGAGCAGTGTATTTCCCCTCGATGCCGTCGAGCTGGAGTCCGAAAGGACCCAGCCAGAACCAGAGCCGGCGAACGAGCTAGAAGATGTCTCGTTCGAGACAGGGGATGCGTCAAAGCACTTCCGAGTAAGTTGCTCCCTCGCGCCCGACCTCAAGAACGCCCTAATCGACTGCATTCGCTGCAATGTCGACCTCTTCGCCTGGAAGCCCTCTGACATGTCCGGGATCTCCGAGGATCTCATCATACACAAACTCAGCGTGATTCCCGGGTCGAAACCAGTTGTCCAAAAGTGGTGCAAGTTCGCTCTGGAGCGACAGCAGGAAGTAAACGCGGAAGTGGACAAGCTCTTGTCCGCGCGTTTCGTACAAGATGTCAACTACCCTGAGTGGCTGGCGAACATCGTCATGGTCAAGAAGGCGAGCAGGAGTTGGAGGATCTGCATAGATTTCACCGACCTCAACAAGGCATGCCCCAAGGATCTGTTCCCTCTCCCCAGCATTGATGCCCTGATCGATGCCACCTCGGGCCATGAGCTCTTATTCTTCATGAATGCCTTCTCAGGCTATAACCAGATCCAGATGTTTCCGCCCGACATCGCCAAGACATCCTTCGTCACAGACCGGGGACTGTACTGCTACCGGGTTATGCCCTTCGGGCTGAAGAACGCCGGTGCCACCTACCAGAGGCTCGTCAACCGAGTCTTCAAAGATCAAATCGGACGTAACATGGAGGTATACGTCGACGAC